>JADLZN010000930.1:0-605000 GCA_018155175.1 Sinocyclocheilus anophthalmus
GGGGGGGGTGGGGGGGGGGGGTTTTTTTTTTTAGTGTTCAATCCTGGCATCAAGGTGCTAATACAGGACGGCCTGGTTGATAAATCATACGTTTTTAATTGTGTGTGCACCAAACACAAGTAAATACAATGGAGGATTAAGCTTGCTCATGATGGCGGTAAGAAACTTCCAGGTTAATTATTGGTGATCAGAGTAGCATGACTAAATTCATCAGGGAATGCTCAGTGTGTCCACAAGACCATCACTAAGCACATTACAGGATTATTTGGACTTGAAAAGTGTGACTGAAAGAGATGAAGAGAGGAAACAATGAAACATGCTAAGATCCTTTGGCCATCCGCCATGAGTTCCCATTTCATCCAGGATTGTTAGCCCAGTGCAAGCTCATTATTTTAGAGGGGAGACTAATGATGGGATGATTTGATCTTGTCAGGGACTTCAATGTATCTAGCGTGTAAAATCAGATTGCCCAGGGAGGCCAATGTTTCGTTTTTTCACATGCATAAAGCAAAAGCATGTCATACATTTCAATGACAGACCCTTCATGCTAATCTGAAACGCGAATCTATGGTTTCTTGGTTTTTCAGCAAGGGGTCATTGTAGCTGGAGGTGAGGAGTACCTTATCGAACCCCTGGTTTCTGCTAAAAACTTCACTAATGAGGATGGCAGAGAAGGGCGCCCCCATGTGGTGTACAAACGGTCGTCTCTAAGATACCAAAACATGGACCAGTCCTGTGGAGTCATCGGTAAGAACTAAAAATGCCATGAAGACTAAAAAGACCTTTTAACATCAACTGACAAGAGAAAATTGTGTTCGCCAACCCATTTCATGGGGCCTTTCAGTATGTATGGTAGGATATCCCGTTTTATTCCTAATATTAAAACTCACTTTGTAATGGAAGTCGCGGCAGATCTTTTTATTCATATTGTGACTTACATCTGAGTGAAATGGATTATTAAAAAATGCTGGGCAGGAGCTTGGTTCTATGCATCAGTTGTTGATTGAATGGAGGCAAATCCGAATGCAAGCTTATAGTCGATTGCAGTGTTGGGGAGTAACTGGTACATGTAACGGAATTACATAATTTATACAAAATAAAAATAATTGTAATCAGTACAGTTCCTGAGATAAAATGGTAATTAAATACCGTTACTATGAAAATGGGTAAGGATACAAAGGGGTTTAACATCGCTGTTTTCACACACACTCCCACATACAGATTTAACTGATTTCTTTCATAAATTGCAGTGACTGCTCTAAAATATGAAACACCAATGTTTCAGGAGTTTAGAACAAGCTTATTCGATAACTCTTTTTATTTCCTATTTGGGTTTATGTATATGCTTTGTTTTTTAAGATTGACTGTTTTTTTCCAAGGCATTGCTAGATTCCAGTGTTTACTGCCATATCTATGTAAAGATTTGATTCCAAAAACACTATCATAGCTAATAAAATATTTATTGTTATTATTTTAAATATGTATTTAACCACAGAATGATTTTAAAGTAAGTCTGATTTTGTGGCGGCTGTGCTTCAAAGGGGACAATGGATGCCCATTTTCCACAAGTTGGTATGATTCTTTAGGGTCTTCATGAACGGTCTGCAAAATACTTTGGTTAAAATTCCTCAATGCTGGTCATATAAAACAACACCCTTTTTACCTTGTCAAAAACAAGCGACTCATTTCGGTGCATGTCTCTTTTTACACAGCAACGTTGAATTTATATGCTAAAAGAAAAGTAGAAAGCAAACGATTAAGATATGTGTTAATAAAACCACATAAAGGCTATAGCTATATATATATATATGGCCTAACACATACAGTGGCTACATTTTCACTACTTATACGTTTTAAACAATTTGTCTTTTAAAATAGATACAATGTTCTGTTTCTTTGTCTGTGGCACAGGAAAGTAAGGGTTTCGGTCATGCCGGAAAAAGGTGATTAAACATGGCATTAGTCATGTGGCGTCACGCGGTATCTCCTGTGCTTGCCTAAGGGCGTCATTTAATCCTTTTCCTGTTCTGGACACAATGGCTCCATCCATTGGTGGGTCCCAAGACAAGGGGGCTCCATAGGTTGTGAATGAACTCTTTCATTCCTTGATACCAAGAAAGCTTTGTTGTCTCCTGACGGAATTAGTTTCGATTTCATGAGTAGATGAGTTTACCATACTGACAGGAAATCACCCGAAAATATGGGATTCATGTGCTGGGTGATCAGCAAACTTAATTGAATGCTGATATCAGGGTCTGTTTGTGTAAGAAATCCCTACAGAATGAACGTGTAGGCAACAAATTGCAAGTGTAAATAATACAAAAGTCTTATTTTTGTGCTAAACTTTGTCTGACTCAAGGGCAAAGTGGTGATGGGGTTTTTAATAACTCAGTTCACGGGTCACCCCTATCTGCGATTGCACCTGCAATAGTTGCAGCACCAGCGCAGAGCCTTGAGCACTAGGATATCGCCATCCGGCTTATGTGATAAATGCTTCTTTAAAAACATGAAATTATGGCCATAGGGCATACAACCTTAAATCAGCATTTCTATTAGCTTCAGATTTGGTTGATGTATTGAAAACTTGATTTATTTTCAGCCAACTCTCAACAAAGTGAAATGATGTTTGACTTGTATATTGCACATTGTTGTTGTTTTTTTTGTTTGCATGAAACTGCATTCGTAACCTATTTTACTCCGGTAATATGATGTGTTTATGAGTGAAACAGGTTAATAAACAATGAAATGGGTAGGACAGAACATAACTTTATTTACTAAGAGTTATTGGAAAGTGAGAGTTACCAGAAAAAAAACCAGACCAGAGTGTAAGTTTGCTAAAACAATGTTAGTTAGCATTAACCAATATAGTAAGAAGGGGGGGGGGGGGGGGTGAGTATGTTTTTTTTTTTACATATTAAAAGTTTGTTTTATAGCAAAGCAGATAACTCCAACAGTCGTTTACTGGCAAAAGCAGATAACTCCACATTTAATGTTTTAGACTTTTCGTTTAATCTTTGTAATCTCCTCAGCGTTGTGGCTCGACAGGTGATGACAATAGGCGAACAAACGTTGTTGTTGTTGTGATCATAAACGGTATGGATGTGATTACATGCAATACACTGAGCTTTTCCCTCACCATTGTAATGTGCTGCTTTTGCAAGCTTCCGTGAAAATGTTTCAGCTTTTGTTTTCCTTTTTCGCTCTGAAGAAGATATCACAGGTTCATCAGGTTATTCGAAATGATCCATCCTCGATCACTTTAGTCAGCTTTGAGGAAAATCCTCTCTGAAAGAACACGTTTTTTCAAAGTGACTGGCAGCCTTGTCACCTGACCTGAATACAGCGCGCTGATTCGCTAAAATGGACTTATCGGCTTCTGTTCAAAAACAACAAGGGTGCTTGTCGGCTTCTGCACTAAAACGTGAACTCGTGATGCCTTGAAATTGGACAAAACTGGCTTTTTTGACAAAACATGTTCAGGGTTCAGAGCACGCTATATGTGGAGGATAATGCACGGAAATCAGTCATACCAATTTTTTCTTTTTAAAGTGCCGTTTATCGGGTTTTGGCAAATGAAGTCTTCATTATATATAATATCGATATATATATCTATAATCTATGAGCAATATCGCTCGAGTACTAATGTGATATGTGTTTATACAACAGTTCGGACGGAAACGTGGTAATTAAACAAGAAACAAAGGAGTGCCTAATAAAACCCTCTTTTGTGAGGAACTACTTCCTTCTGCCACGGAAGCTCAAGTTGACAGTTAAACATACGTAACTTTTAGAATTCGTATCGAGGGCATGTGCTGCTTCAGTTAGGTTTTTAGTGAGAAATAATGAGGTTATAAGTGAGAAACAATGCGGCAAGACGTGCATTCAAATGGGAGCGAGAGGCCGCGAAGCTAGATGTTTCTTATATTGACTAACGTACTCTACAATTAGCTCAGTTAATAAAAAATAAAAAAAGACCCTGCTAGAACAAGTGGAGTGATACAAAATTGTGAAGAGGCGTTTTTTTTTTTTTTCCCCTGTAGCGATAATCAGTACAGTATCTCACGGGTATAACAATCAGATTGAGAACCAGACGAAGGGGAGAAATATAATATAAGTTAGACTTTCCCCCCCTTTTTTTTTTATTTTTTCGTTTTTTTTTTTTTTTTTTTTTCCCCTGTTCCCCTCCCCCTCCTCCCCTTTTTGTTTTTTTTTTTTTCTTCTGTCAATTACAGTACAGAACGTACATACGTTGGCTCCTCAGTCTGATAACAATAAGAATGCATGCCGACACAGACGTTCCAGAGACACAAAGATAAAGGTGCGCTAAGCAAAGTTTCTTACAATGCTTTGTGTTCTGTGTTCTTAAACCACGTTAAAGGCAGATATGCCTCAAAGATTACGCTGGTCACGATAAGCTCTCTTCTCAGCTTCCCTGGGAAAAGCTGCGTACTGCAGTCGTGAATACGTGTGGGCACCAAGCTGTCTTTCTCAGTCCACTGGTGTTTGGTTGTCATGTGATTTCCATGTGGTGGTGAGATTACGATAACTCCGTTTCACTGATTCATTTGATCATTTGTGGGAAGATCATTTAGTAAGATACTTTTGATCAAAGTAATTCCAAACTTCGCAAGGCAGATGACGACATTCTGTTATCAAATACTATCAACTTGTTAACACGCTCCACAGCGCCATCCAGTGCATTTAGTTATAACTGACTTTGAGTATGCCTGCTTAGGATTCATCATGGATTCCCTGCATTTATGGCCAGCAAAGCAACAAGTAGTATAATTCGAATAGTGTTTTTATTTTTCGAATAATAATTACATAACGAATATTCAACTATTTGTGCACTCCCCAAACCAATAGCCCAAAATGATATTTTTGAACCTCTGTTTTTGGTATTAATCTTAGCCAGTGGTTACATTTGTTTGGACATCCTGCTCGTCTGATCTGCTTCTGGTACCGCAACAGAGTTGGGAAGGATTGATGTTGGGAAATTTCCTCTGTTTGAGTCACTCTGTTGGCGGCATACTTCTTTATACTGAGTTATTGCCGTGTTGCTTGACTCAGCTTTGAAGTTTTACATCACAGACAGGTGCTTTAATATTCCGCTGTACATTTTTCTGATACACTTTGGAATTCATTTGTTCCTCGATGATAGAAAGCTTCTACCAGAAAAAAAAACAAAAAACCTTCCTATACCAATATAGTCATTTCACCTTGCTTCACAGTTGAGATGAGGAGTGGAGCAGAAATTTGTTGTAAGTATAGCAAGAGCAAGTAACCAATGTTGGAATTTCTTTTTCTAGCCACCTTTTTTTCCCCCTATGATTCAGATGTCTGTAGTCAGTGTGCTTTACATTCATGCTGCTTTATGGTTTTATAAAATGAAAAGATACTCTCTTTTGACAATATTTTAACTGATAAAACCACAATCACAATCAAGCCACAATGTTTCCCTTTCTTCTGTGCATGGGTTAGGCATAGACATTCTTCGGGAAAGTCTTCTTCTACACAAATATATCTTTGCTGCATTCTTAAAAATAAATGTTCCAAAAAGGGGTTTATGCATGTGATGCCATAGAAGAACCTTTTTAGGTTCCTTTCAGTGAACAGATCTTAAAATAACCATTTTTATAATCTAAAGAACCTTTTATATGATTATAGCCTTTATATGATTTTAAATGAGATCTGAAAGGTAAACAAACTAAAGTATGGAGTCATCATGTCAGCACCAATTGGTTGTTCATGAAAAATGACTTTGCTGGGTCATAAGCCTTATGTAATATAAAGAAATGTGTTTTGCATGTTGTTAGTTGCATAAGACTTTGATTTGGACACAAGCTGCATTAAAGAGATTCAGATTTGTTTATTTCACAGATAAAAATCTAGCAAATCTCTATATGGATAACTTTTTTCTTTGTTATAAATCCTAGTGTGTTTATACAGTCAAGATGGCAATCTGCAAAGTATGTTAATAGTGCTAAAAGCATGGAAAGCTAAAAGCAGTATGAGGCAGATAATTCACAGGTAATTACACTGTAAAAAAAATTCCGTAAAAAAACGGCAGCTGCGGTTGCCAGAATTTTACCGTAAAAAAAACGGTAGCAACATCTTAAGTTTTACCGTTTTAACTTAAATTTACAGTTAAATACCGTAATTTCATTAACTGATATAATGTTATTATACCAACCTATTGAAGTACTGAAATCTGTTTTGTACCTTTGTAATACACTGATAACCACCAAATGCAGGTGGTGATGAGAAAGTCACATGATGAACCAAAGCCCATCACAAGCAGCTTTTAAATAATAACATATATAGAAGGTGCACAGTGTCATTCACACAACCACCAAACACCATCATGGTAACACACATGAAACTGAAATAATGCAATAAACATTCATTTAACAACATAAAATGTAACATAAAAACCTAATATACATAACTGATAAGAAAAAAACTAAGAAGAAAACTATTTCAACAAAAAAACATCACATTTGAAATGTAACGCAGGGAATTCTGGGATTGTCAATTTACGGTTATTCACTGTAAATTATACAGTATTTTTCACTTCCAAAAACGGTATACTACCGTAAAATTTATGTCCAATACATGTAATGTCCAATACAGTTTTTCACCGTATATAGTAGGGGAATTTACCGTTAACCATTTAACAGGTTTTTACTGTAGCATTTTTACAGTCTTTTACCGTTAAATCACAATCATTTTTTACAAGTGTAGTTTAACACTTCAAACACGAGAGGTGACTGTGATTCATTGATTCAATATTTCTAATTTAAATGTAAAACAGATAGCTTGTTAACAGCGTACTGAAGAAAATCAAAAAAAAAATCAAAAATAAAACTTAGCCTTAATACTTTCCACTGCAGAAGCATTCTGTTTTATGACAATGACATGAGTTATTTCCTTATCGATCACACATTTTTCATTTGTTAATTAGGCTTAAAAAGTCCCAGAACCTTCTATCTAGTAAAAAAAGAAATTAATAATTAAAAAAAAACCTTACATAAAACTTTTGTATCACAATTTCTTTTCCCCAACCATAGTAAAAGCAAACTAAAAGCATTTTGTTCATTGTGGTAGTGTTAGTACATTAGCGCTTTAGCTCTTTCAGCCCATTTGCCCTATCCATGCTTGTCTGACAGCCAGAGTGAGCAAAGAGGTGCTCTAAATCATGTTTACTTTAACATTTGGAGCCGTTTGACTTCAGGCCAGCAGATGCATCCAAGGACACATTTTAGAAGAGCTGTTGTGCGTGGACAATGATTAGGTATTCTAAAGCTCAGCCGCCTTTATCAGCTGTCAGAAAAGCTGCACTCTGCTCTGTGTGCCATTACTCAGGTGGTCAGTTCACTCCACAGCTCGCCTCTTTTTCACTTCCATGTGTCCCCCTCTGTCTGTACCCTCTTCGTTTTAACACGTCTGCACTCCTCTGTGTTTTTCTCTTTGTTTCTTACTGCCTACTGTGCTATCTCATGATGTGCTTCCAGGAGTATATCGGTCCCCCTGCTACAGACCAGTTGAAGTACTTAATGTACTTAATTATTTTGCCCATGTTCTTGCTAGATTGAAAAAATGCCAACTTCGGAGTATAAATTTAGCTGAAAGAGGGACATAAAATAAATCTTTACGTACAAAAATTGTATATATCATGATGTGAATAATTTTATCATGGCAAATGAGGAATATATCATATAATTATTTGGATACATAATATAAATATATATTGAAATTAAGTAAATGTATAAATGAAATACCTTATGTATATTTAACTCTATCTTTCACATTTATTGCTAGAATAGCTTAATAATTTATATTATAATGCATAATTTTATTAATAATTTTATTCTATATCTATTTATATATATTTTGTCTATGTATTATATGCTCTTGTGTTTTTTTTTCTGTATATCTTATATTCAATTGATTAGAGTCTGTAAAGCAAAATATGCATAAAATATTAATTTGTTAATTTACTGTGTGTGTGTGTGTGTGTGCGTGTGCGTTGTTGTGTGTTTGAAATATGCACACAAAGCACTTTTATTAAACAATACATACATATATATTACTTTTCAATTATACCCATGTATGTTTATGTATATATTAGAAATATATAAATTATGTTCATTAATTAGAATGTCTTGTATTTATTTCATATGCCATGTATGTGTATGTTCATGAATATATTATATTTATAAATTATATTAATGAAACAAATATCCTGTTTCATTTCAGATAAAGCTAAAGCAAAATTTGATATAAATAATATATTTTATAGATAGATAGATAGATAGAGAGAATATATAGGGAGCACGATATATCGGTATCGGCCGATAAATGGTCATTTATTCTGTTATCGGTATCGGCCCAATAAGAAAATTTGGCCGATATCTTAAAGCCGATAAATAATGCATTATTTCCGTCAGAGACACTTCAGATGCGCGCTGTTCGTTTGCAGCCTTTTGTGCAATTGTACGTTGTAATATTGTGTTTATTTGATGTATATCTGATTTATCTCATATAGAATGCGTTTGGTTAAGTTAAAAGAGCGCTTCAGTTTACCAGTGATAAACTCAAACAGCAGTGCACAACATTAATAACTATGATTGGGAATGTTGTGTATATAACATTCTAATGAGAACATTATTATAATAAAACGTTGTGAATTCTTTGGGTTTAGTTGCCGTGTTTCAGCGCGTTGTTATGGGAAGAGCGCATCCACAACAGGATCACACATTCTGACTATAGCACGCAATAACTGCATCATTTTGTACATATATAAGTTGTAATATTGTTTATGTTGTATTAATATTAATCTCATGATGCATTTCCTTGAGTTAAATAAGCTGCCAGCACAACGCTTCAGTTTACCATATTCATTCAGCTCTTCAGCTTCAGCACGCGCAGCTCAACGGCTCCTATTTAAAACAGTGGTATTAATTTGTTACTTTTTCAAAATCATTGATACATTATTAATAATAACAACCACTTGTATTTTTCTATTATTATTTTCATCAGCAATATGGTTTAGTAATTAAAATCATTTAATTATTGTCCGTGCAGAGGCTATTCCGTTTTATTGATCTGTGGCGCATTCATTTTGATTCTTTACACGTGTAATGATGTCCAATGACTTGTTTGCATTATTTATGCATTATTTTATTTGTAAGACTTTTTTATGACTAAATTTGGTAATGGGAGAGTAAAATTATTTTTAAAACGTACACCGTTCAAACTAGGCTGCTTATGTTGAAGTGTTCGGGATGTGGGTTTTAATGATGAGAACTTTTTTGTAATCAGGCTCTCAAAAAGTATATAACAATTTGGATATAGATTTATCGGCCAACATATCGGTTATCGGCTTTCAAAAATAAAGGATTATCGGTTATCGGTATCGGCCAAAATGTTCATATCGGTGCATCCCTAAAAATGTGACATGTAATAAATTATATTCATTAATTAGCACTTTTGCATCCTTTTTTTAAGGATGTGTAGGTATTTTTACTGGAAAACAAGACAAGAATACTGATTAAGAAATAATTTTTGCAGTGTGCCTTCATATCACCAGCACTAGTTCCACATAAACCAATACTTTGTGAATTATTAAGTCACACAGCTTGCCCACCATGTACATGCATGCAAACAGACCTAACCTCAAATTTACAGCATCCTCGCAATCCTCTTTTTTCTCTGAAAAAGCTTTTTCCTTTAAGAGGCAACATCAGCAAATCAGCAGAAGATAGACACATCTGTTGCTTTCTTGCACAGCAGAATCACTTGTGGAAGGTGCGAGGAACGTAGATGCTTTCCCCTAGACGAAATGATCATGTCTGACAGGTGTTTTATTCGGTTTCTGAGAGCCTCTCCACTCCTAACACAACATGAAAGGTCAAGCAAAGCCAGCCTCAAGTGGTGACCGCCTTGCGTTTGCCATCTTTTCCCTGTGTAGGCCATCTGAAATGGATACTTCAGCTACCGAGTCAAATACCTTTGGGGAAACCAATGAGTATAAATGCCACATAGGGGGATCCAGGACTGAAGAAAATTCATAGTTTTTTTTTCAGAGTCTACTGGCCATTTTGACTGAGCTACGGCTGCTATTTGAAATCCTCTCCCGTTCCCACATATGGATGATTATTGAGCATACACGCGCAGGATTTGCTGTAATGGCTTTTCCTCATTTCACCACACAGCTGAAAGGATGTGAGAAAGCAGCGGTCGTTGTGGTCCAGGTGCTGTTTCATAAATCCTGTAATGGCGATGATTAGGTAATCTTCTGCTTTTGCCATGTGTGTTTCATGTGTCGAGGGTATCCATTACTCGTTCACCATCACAAAGGGTTCTGCAGTTTTAAATGCTAAAAACATCATTGTGTTAATCTGAATTTTTAATTCCAAAACTCGTTTTATTTTCAATCAAAATACTATCCTATTATCTATCTATCTATCTATCTACTAATTCTATCTATCTATCTAATATCTGTCTATCTGTCTATCTTTGTCTGTCTGTCTGTCTGTCTATTGGTAACACTACAATAAGGCTTATTAGTTAACAGTAGTTAACTGTATTACAGTTAACATGAACTAAGCATGAACAATACTTCTACAGCATTTATTGATCTTAGTTAATGTTAATTTCAACATCTACTAATATATTTTACAATTTTGAAGTTGTTTTTGTTAACATTAGTTAATGCACTGTGAGTAAACATGAACTAACAATGAACAACTGAATTTTCATTGACTAACGTTATCAAAGTTTAATAAATAGTGTAATAAATGTATTGTTTATTCATGTTAGTTAATATATTAATAATGTTAACAAATGACACCTTACTGTAAAGTGCTATCTATCTATCTATCTATCTATCTATCTATCTATCTATCTATCTATCTGTCTATCTGTCTGTCTGTCTGTCTGTCTGTCTGTCTGTCTGTCTTTCATTCTATGAACAGTATTTTATCAGTAATATATTTAGAAATATAAGACACATAAACATACACATACAAGTGCATCCACACAACACACCACACTAATAGTAAATGACAAAATATTTAATTAATCAATAATACATATATTTTTATATTATCTTATAAATTTAATTAGATAATAAACTTAGTAAATAAGTCCTTTAGTTCAGATAAAGCAAAATACATTCATAATAATTAGTAATTAAATTTTAAAATTTAAATGTATCGTTATGTTTCTGTTATCAAACAACATAGTATGTTGTTTTAAGGTTGTGTTAGAGATTGTCTAATATCTAGACATCTAAGGTTTTATTGTTTAACTGAATTTTCATGAATTTATGTATCGTTATTTAATGGGATACAATAAAACAAGAATACATTCATTTAATAATAATTTTAAATAAGCAAACAGTTTTACTGTGTAAAATGTTATTTTGCACTCAACAGACAGATTATTAAATCTATTTTTAACCGATTTAATAATTATTTTTATCCCAGCGGGGGTCTGAATGTGTTATATTGGAGTAGATGGTGCATGTGGACTCTCTGTGGAAAACCATCCTGGAGTCAGGCCAGTCTTATCTAAAGGGCAGCGAACAGGGATGACAACACTTTTTGATACTCTAATTTGGTTATTTGGCCAGTTTATTGCTTCAGCGGCCTACTGTTGGGAGCTCGTGGTGGGAGGTTAATAAAACGCCAGTAATGAGTCACGTTCCTCATTAACTACTGTAATCAAAGACCGGGTTCAAAGATCCCATATGGGCTGAGCTCGTCTCACCCCCTGAACACTTTGGCCAGAAACATAGTCGACACAGGTTCATAAATAAGCAACACAACATTGGTAATAAAAATAAATATTTCTTGAGCATCAAATCGGCATATTAGGATGTGACACTGAAGACTGGAGCAATGATGTTGAAAAATTAGGGATGCCATCACAGGAATAAATTATTTAAATATTTTTGAAATATAAATCAGCATTTGAAATTGTATAATTGTTTCATAAAATGTTTACTTTTATTTTTATCAAATAAATGCCGTGTTTTGAGCATAAGAGACTTCTTTTAGAAATAAAAAAAATCTTACCAACCCACCACATTTAGAACAGTAGTGTGTGTAGTGTAGGGGGAAGTTACATTTACAAGTAATTTATTACAAAATTGCGTTACTTAGTTACTTTTTATGGAAAGCAAAGTAACTTGTGGTTCGTAACTCATGTTACTTTTAATGCGTTACCCCCAACACTGAGTATAAGTCAAACTGTTTCTCCACCATGACATTAGTTAATGTGACAACAAAAACTTACACTTAAAACCCACTATAACACCATTTGTGGTAACACTGAGATATGCATTACATTTTGGATTGTATTCTGACACATTTCAGCAAACCGTTGCATAAGCTTGCATAGGAAGAAGCGTTTGCATTAACTTAGGTATATTATGGGCCTTTGGGTGCATTAACACAACAGGACAATACACTTGTCACTGCTGTTTGAAGAGCTAAATATGGTTCAGTTATGAAAGCAAGTGACAACTGCATTCTATAACCAAAGTGACTACCTGCGATTTTCAAGGGTCATAACTGAATGTTTAGCATGTGTTCGGTTGGTAAGTGCTGTATTAACAGAACAACAGTCCACAATTAGCTGCCTGTCATGTCACTGACATACATGTGACATAAGAGCTTGCATCACGGGTTATTGTTTTGCTGTCAATCACTAATATTACTGGCTGTCAACCTCTGTCAGTTTAGGAAAAATGGCTGAAAATATGGCTATCGTGTAGCTGTTGAGTGAGACCAAACTCCTATTTTATTTGGGTGCAGTAGGGAATAAGAAACAAAGAACAACTTAATGATCACAAATATGATAATATGAAAGTTGAAAAATGGCAGCAACAGAAATGTGTAATATTCATTTCAATTATTGAAATAAGTTATTATTATATTTGTATAGTTTTAGAATTTAACTTTTTATGCAATTGTTATTCAACCTGATATTTTTGTGTTTATCTGTATTTTACAGTGGCTGGACTAAAACATGGCTCATCCAATTGGAATTTAGATCCAGAATTATCCATTTATTAACAAATTAAATATTTGTAGAGACAGTATGGAGATCCTGACATTTGCTGCTGTCACTACATTGGCAAAATATTTTTGCAAAGTTAAAGGATTGCTCTAATTTACCTGTTTATATGGTATTGAATGCGGTCCTCGACTGTAAGTACCGCACCAATATAGTTACACTGTGAATTAATACATATGTTTTAAACTACAAACTAATATAACTAAAACTAGTTAAAAATCAAAAGGAATAAAGTTGAAATTAAATAAAATATAAATATTAAATAAAAAACTTAAAACAAATGTAAAAAAAAAATGCCTGGCCAACTGTCTGAAATAAAATAAGCACTAATTGCTAAATTATTAAAATGTCAATAAATGAAAGCCAAATAAAACAGTTAAATAATAATAGTAATACAAATGGACAAAGCATATATGAATTACTACAACGTGGACTAAAATGAAAATGTTAAAATAAAAGTCTATTTGAAAATAGTATATAATATATTAAAACAGCACTGGAAGCAGTCTTTTATAGTGCTATTCAAATGAGGAAGGGTTTAGAAGATGCCTTATGAGGTTTGTCGCATCTCTACGTCAGGGGTGCCCAACTCTGCTCCTGGCGATCGACTGTCCTGCCAAGTTCAGCTCCAACCCTAATCAAACACACCTTAAGCAACTAATTAGGGTCTTCAGGATCACTTAAAAATGAAAGGCAGGCGTCTTTGATTAGAGTTGGAGCTAAACTTTGCAGGACAGTCGATCGCCAGGAGCAGGGTTGGGCGCCCCTGCTCTACAGTATACGATTTTGCCTATTGTATGTGTTTTAGATTTCGATTGGATAATTTCACGCATTTCAAAATAGTAATGTTTACTGTATGTTCATGTGAACAAACATTGCTCTAGCAAATATGAATCCAAGCTCACTGCGTCACAGCCTAGTTTCTTTTTTTCAAGGACAAATTCAAATGAACTGTGAGCTACTTTGGCTTTTGATGACTTGCATAAGTAATATTATATATTATTGTAAATAAGTAATTTTCCCTTGAGTATTTTCTCCCAGGACAATACACATGCAGCATTTGTGTGCATAATGGATGACTGCGAGAGTATTATGGGTAATCACACCCAGCGAAGACCCCACGAGCTTGTGATTTACTGCTATCAGAGGCATTATAATTGCAGGGGCTGGGAATTACAGGGCAACCATGAGAAATAAATCTTAACCATGCTGATTTTCTGCTGCTGCTTATTAAGTCTAGGAGGAATACACGCATTTGTTTATCCAGTTACCATTTTTTTATGCAGCATAGTCGAGACTGGGCAGTGTGTTCTGTTCTGCTGAAATGAAAAACACTTTGAGATCTTATCTTTCTCCTTAAATTTGGTGTTAGTGATTTGCAGATACTAAAAATATGTGTGCTAATAGTTTTCTAAACCACATTTTGATTTTTACCCGTACCCTTAAAAATAAGAGTGCCAAAAGCAATGCCATAGAATAACCATTTTGGGGTTCCCAAGGAACCTTTCAACAAACAGTTCTTTTAAAAAACTATTTTCTTAGTTTTAAGAACAGTTTAATAATCTAAAAGAACATTTTCCACTACAAATAACCATTGTGGAATGGAAAGGTTCCATGACTGTTAAAGGTTCTTCATGGAACCATAGATGCCAATAAAGAACCTTTATTGTAATTATGTGTAGTGTTTATTGTTTCTTTCATTCTTTTTTCTTTTTTTGAGTGGAAGTTTGTTCATAAGCTGCATGTGCAGTTGTTGAACTCAATAAAGACGTTCTTCATCTCTGGCAGGTTTGATTTCAGTTGATTTTAGGTAGAGATCCACTTCATCTAGTGCTCCTATTATTATTTTAAAGACTGAGAAACCACTCCAAACGATTCAGTGCGTGAGTGAACAGTCTGAATCAGCATATTCAAACCGTTTCGCTGACAAATTTTGACTAATTCATTGACACAAAATGATGCAGAAGAGTGATTTATTCATGCATTGAACATTGCTCGTTCTGATTATAAGCAAACAACAGAAAACATGAGAGAAAAATGGATTACTAAAATACATAATACAATGTAAAGAAGTATTTTTTGAAGTTGTAAATAATGATTTGTGGAGTATGTTTTACAAGAAAATACTATTTTAGTTTTCCTACTTAAAAAGTATTTTTCTTTCTTTCTTTCTTTGCTACTGAAATTGAAAGTTATTTGCTGTGTGTCATAGCTTTGCCCTCTGGAGGTCACGTTTGTCATTTACTTAAGTGATTGACGATGTCTCATTTTAGAATAGTAACCAACTTAATGTTATTCCTTTTGAGGCGTAAATTACTGTCATTTCATTCAAGAATGCTGTTGTCAGTCATCATAAGTCTGTGCCGTGAACGTATCATACTTTTGAAAAACCAGCGGTTATTTGATCCAGCAGTCATGTAAAGTATTCGAGTCAATGTAATTAAAGGTGTACTTAAAGGTGCACTAAACGAATTTTGCCAAACAATGTGAGATGGTCCTTGCAGAATACAAGATCCAGGGGACGTGGTTGGATCCAGATCCAACTCCTCCACCTTACATATACCTAAACCTACCCGCCTCCACCCCCTGATCCCTAAACCCACCCATCTCCACCCCTAAACCTACCAATCTCCACCCCCTAGATGTGGATCCAACCACACCCCCTGAATCTTGTGTTCTGCAGTGAGGGGCTACTAAACAATGTTGATATTTGAAAGCACCAAAACAAACACGCCCATACCACAACAGGACCTCGCCCCTATTTTGATAACTCCGCCCCACACGTACGTACACAACTGCAGCGACGGTGGCAGAATCTGCTATGCGCAGCATATTCAAGCAAAAGCCAACACAGATTAATTATGTGAAACAAAGCAAAATCAATGTAACTACTCACCTCTCAAGAGAAACAAAGCAACCTCTACGTCTGATTCCAGGCCTTCCCGATCCTTTAGTTCTCTCCACCGCTGGAAAGCTGCTTTAATATTTACGCGGGTCCTACCTCTTGCCTGATCGTAACCCTTCTTTTTAATGTTTAGTTCCTCCGAAATGTTCCTCTTTTTTTTATCTGCCATCCCTCGCTATCTATAGTCGATCCGACTAGACACGCCCCTTACAGCTGATTGGCAGCGAGTGTGTTTTAGGACTCTGTCCGACACTGTGGTCAAAAACGTTTTTCAAATATTGCTTAGTGCACCTCTGAGTATCTCACTTTTTCTGCTGCAGTTTATTTCTGCGACAATAGAAGTGATATCGACATCTACAGGGCATTGAAGGTACTACATCTTAAGCGTTTTGCCCTTACTCACCCAAACTTGTCAGCACGGTTACTCGAATGTGAGTGCATTAGTAGGTAGTTGTGAATCTCATGTGTTTGATAAATTACATGAGGACATGGCTGAGAACGTTTTGAAGGGCATTGGTTTACTTATGCCCTTTTTGAGCACTTGAGCTTAACTGAGACTTAGTGTTTCAGTGTTAGACGTTTAAGAGGCTGTTGTGTCAACCTTGATTTATTGCAATATTGAGGTGTTCAGAAAAGAAACGTGATTGCTGTCCTCACAGAGATCACCTGTTTCTTGTTTTTCATGGGCATGTATCTTAGGTGTTGAGGACCAGTGCATGTTTGAGCCTAAATCCTGTATGAGTAATATAATTACTGTAAGTACTGTTCAAATTAGATACTCGAAGACTTTTAATCAAGTCCAATATTGGAATTGGTGACTTGTAACTTGTAATGGAGTAATTTTTACTGTAGGTTACTTTTACTCAAGTACAGATTTCAGGTACTCTTTACACCTCTGCTGTTAAGCGATCATTGTCACAGTTATAAACATAACAGCTTTCTTCTTCCATGAGGGGGTTTGGTGTCCCAACGGCCCATTAAAGACCTGTATGAATTTCTTTCAGCTGTTGAACACACACAGAAAAAGATATTTCGAACAGTTGACGGTAGACATTGACTTCCATAGTGTATAATGATTCAGAATGTCATAACTGAATCTTCCAGTGAAAATGACAGGCTTCTCTCTGGTGACATGTGCAGGACTTCTCCAATCATTTAGTCCGCTAAATCTCCACATACTGCAAGATTGCGTTCATCTGCCTCCACTTTTGAGTGCCACGCCCACATCTCAACATCCAATCAACAATCGAGGCACAGAACCAAGTCCGGGCACTACATTTTTTTTTTCTTTTCTGTTAATCCATTACACTTGGATGTATGTCACAGTAGAAAGAAGAAAAGATCTTAAGTTACTTCCGTTTGATGGCAACTTTAAGCTTGCGTCAGGCATTTTGCTTGTCAATGTTTGTCTCAAGATCCTGCCTCCCAAATGGACAAATGCTCTTTCACAACAGAGTTTTGGCACAGCTATCTTGAGGATTAGTTTCTCCCTGCTCTTTGCTGACTTGCAGAGCAGTTTTTTTTCCCCTGGCAGCTTTATTTTCACCAAGGCGGTCTCTGAGTTCACCCACGCCACTCACTGTAACACTGTCATTTTCCAGAGGCGGCTTGAATTATAGATGAGCATATTTACTGACTGGTAATATTATGGCTGAGACAGAGAGAGAGGCAGGGGGAGATTTACTTATCCCTCAGGCTCAGGAAACGTGGAAGATGGGTCTCTGGAGCTCATAAACGAGAGAGGGGAAATGTGGCCTTGAATTCTGTGGCCAAACATCTGCAGCTCATTTGCAGCAAGGAATGACAGGAATGTTGATGCAGCTTCTCACCTGTGATCATTGTGTTTTCGCTTCGTTCCCTGAAACATTTATGTGGTGTGGATCTCCCCTCGCCATCTGCTTTCTTCTGAATTTGCAAGTATGTTGCACATGTTGCGATGAAGTAAAGTGACAGTGCCAACTTCACATACACATTCTGGGGACACCAGAGACTTATATTACATATTGTAAAAAGGGGCATAATATGTCTTATTTAATGCTTTGTGTCTAAATACGTATATATTTTATTATTTATTATTAATGGAAACATAATACATGGGTCACTGAATGAAGATGAATGAATATATATATATATATATATATATTTATATATATTTATTTTTATTTTTTTTTTAATTTTTACCAATTTGCCCTCAAAGTCCAGTGAAATGTGGACAAAAAGTCTGTGGTGCAACCAATTTAAATGGGGAGAAAGAATAAATAAATACATGCATACATACATACATAAATCCATAGTTCAGGTTTTAAAACCATCCAAAAACATAATGATGTTTAATTGCTATTCTGTGAACATTAATATAATTCACATTATTTGTAAAATAAATAAATAAAATAAATAACAACAACAACAATAATACTTTTTACCTTAAAAAAATTAAAAAGGAAAATAGATTTACATTTAAATAATCTGTACACTCACGTGTATTCAATGTTTAAGGAAAATATTTCAGTGCTTTTTTACTTGATGTTTATCCGAGTCATTACATTTATAACATTTCTAGTTTTTCAAGTTTTTCAAAACCAACATGAATACTACGTGAACCTTTTTAGAAAGGTTTTTTTTTTCTCTCTCTCAGTGTAAATGACGTAAGAAACTTCTATGTGTCTCTTTTCCAGAGCCGAGTAAACCCTGTCAACGTGACTCCTCCCATTCAAGCTGTGGATCAAGACAGAAACATCCAGCCTCCATCAGACCGCCCAGGAATCCTGTACTCGATTCTCATCGGTAAGTCTTTGTAAGCTCTCTGTACTCTATATTGAGTCGCTACTGGCATACAAGTCCTCACTGTGCAGGAAACAGTAGTATTCCAGGAGAGGCAGAGCGGAGCAGCGGGTCGGAAATACAGCAGGAGTTAAATGCATTTATGCCACGGGCAAGGTGCGCCCACCTACTGTGCTTTGAGATGAAACCTGGAAGCAGAGCAGCAGGCTCAGGGAACCACGCCGCTCGCGACCTGAGCCGAGGAACTAAAGTGCACCGCCGGAATGGTTAGACCTCCAGTCAGGGATATGTCAGAACACATTGTAGGCCACAGACGTGCGGCTCAATATGACAGCAGCCTCATGCTTTTAACTATCAACAAAGCACTTGTGTGCCACTATTTATAGAGGAAGTGCATTAGTGGTTTTATTTTGCCTTTCTGTTTGAAGTATGGCTATGAAAATGAATACACTACTCACTGTGTATGCCTCAAAACCATGGTGCCCTGGTGAGTTATTGTTCAATGCTGAACTTTTGAATACAAGTCCTTTATCTTATAAAGGACTTGTATTTATAACACAAATACATTTTTTGTAAATTCATTTCTTCCTCAACCTTCTGTTTTTGTAGGGAAACCTGCATCATATGCAGAGTATTTCTCCTTAAATCGGACCACAGCTGAGCTCCAGCTCCTGAAGCCCATCAGCAGGGAGCAGTACCAGCATTTAGACTTGGTAATCAAGGTAATAATGACAACATCAACAATGAAACTATTATATATGAATGCCTGGAAAATCACTGAAATTAAACATCAAACATAAGGAAATTAAAACAAAAAAATAAATAATTTTTGATAAATACATGAATGCATACATCTATGATTGTCAAGAAAATCAGCTAAATTAAATGTCAAACATTAAGAAATTAAAAAAAAGTATCATGATTTTAGATAATATATGCATGCATGCACGCATGCATAGATGAACAAATGCCTGGATAATGAGTAACAATTAAAAATCCATACAATTAAATGTCAAACATCAGGAAATTATACATACATACATTGAATAAAATAAATAAAACAAACAAATTAATTAATGAATTTTCTTTAAAATGCTAATTAAATATCAAACATCAGGAGATAAAAACAATCTAATTATTTTGGAAATTAATGAATGAATGAAACACAGTACAATGAAATGCCAAACAACAGTAAATAAATTAAAAAATCATTTTATTATTATTATTATTATTATTATACTACTAATTACAATATAAATAAATAAGAAGCATCAATATCAGTCATTGAAAGATCATGGACATTTTTATAGCAATTTCAGGGGTATGAAAATGTACCGTATACTATATGACTCGGATCCCAAAGGGGAAATTGTGGAATTGAGCTGATCGTGTTCATGAGTTTAGAAACTGAACATCAGGATCTAGAATGTTAGTTAGCTTACACAGGTAAGGGGTGATGATCCGTAAAGAACACTGTACATGCCATCGGCCTTTTCACAGTGGGAAGCATGAGGTGGACATGAACTGGGTGTTGAACCCTTTAGCTCTTCTCAGGATCAAAGAGAACAAGACTAGCTGCATTCAGCGATACTGCTATGGCTTCATGAGTGTGAATCATTTCAATCCTAATTGACTACATGAATAATCCTGACAATATTTACTCACTCTCATGTCATTCCAAATGGTTTTCTGCTGTTGAAAACAAAAGGAGTGTGAACGTGATTTGAGAACTGCAACAAACTGCAACATTTTCAGAATGTTCATCACACAGAATTACTGTATGACTTCATGAATGAAGTGCACTAGTCATATGCGGCATTTACTTGATACTTTCATGCCGCTTTGGTGCTTTTATGTCTTTTTTGGAGCGTTCAGCCCCTGGCCACTGCCTGCTTTCAGTGTATAGAAAATAGAAGCGTGAACATTGTTAAACTTCTTTGTGTTTCACAGTCAAAAGCAAGTATTATAGGTTTGAAACAGAGTGAAGGTGAGTAAATGATGACAGGATTTGTATTTCTGGATGAAGCAATTCAGGTGTTGTCCTTTATATTGCTATTTCTGACACTCTTTCCCTTCTAGCCCTATTTAAAGTGTCTGTGTGTAGCAGGGTTTATTTGGAATGAACAAAATGAGCAGAATATACAGAGGAAACATTTTCCCCCTGACTGCTCATGCTAAACTAACTCCATTGTCCAGTTGGTCTCGGTCTTTCACAATGACAGTTATAGAATATATATTTGACTGTTAGTCCTTTTCCATTATGTAAAAACAAGCAGCACTTTGTTGCACGATTAATCCATTAGCAATGAAACCACACACCGTAGAGTGTGCTGAAAACCAGAACAAATAATATGTAAACCATTCTCTCTGTGTAAAGCTGACATAAATCACAATTTACCCTATTTGTATTTCTGAATTGATTGATTGATTGATTGATGACAACAACAACAAGAATAATAATGAAATTAATTATATACTTTACACTGTATCACAGACTGCCAGATACAGTATTATTATTGTAATATTATACAGTGTGTGTGTGTGTGTGTGTGTGTGTACATGTTTTTCTTTACTGGTGGGGAATTAAAACCTGAATACGCACACCAACTCATGGGGACTTGTGTCACCGTGGGGACCTAAATTGAGGTCCCCATGGGTACAAAAGCTTATAAATCATACAGAATGAGATTTTTTGAGATTGTAAAAATGTTTAGGTGTAGGGTTGTGTAGGGCTAGGTTTAGGTGTAGGGTTGGTGTAGGGCGATAGAAAATACAGTTTGTACAGTATAAAAACCATTACGCCTATGGGGAGTCCCCATAAACCACCAATACCAACGTGTGTGTGTGTGTGTGTGTGTGACTTTCATTCTGTCTACTTATATTTCATGGTGCAAACTGTTCTGAGTGCTTCATTCGACTTTTTAATGTTCCCACAACCAAAAAAAAAAAAAAAGTTAGCTGGGTTGGATATATTCATGAATGTACTGCTGTTATGCACAAGATCAAATGAATGATATACTTCACACTGTATCACAGACTGCTAGGTACAGTAGTTTTGCCTCTGCAAATCACTGTAAGATCAGCAACAGAGTAACTCTTTAGTTTTTCCAAAGGGAATTTCAGTTGTAGCACCACAGATAAAATCAGTCCTATTGTGACAACAGCATGTCAGCCTGCCAGTCAAGATCTCAGTTTCAAAGCAAAAGCAGTGGGGCTGAGCCCCCGTTTGAGTCCCCTCAAAATCCAATCACGTAGCCTGTATGCTACAAGAATCCCAAAATTTGTCCGTTTGCACTTATCTGTCAGTGGGATTCTGTAATACATCAGATAAACAGTGGCCCCTAAAGTATATGGACACTTAAGCCACACTTATGAATGTCATTGCATTAGATCAAACTCAGAATTTCAGCATCATGCATTTTAATGTTTAAAATGCATGAGACTGTCAATCAACCATCTGTGGGCGGAACCTGGACATCCACTAGACTTAGAGGAATAGCTTTATGGACAGAAATATAATCTTTTTCTGTAACTTTAATTATCTTATATATATATTGATATATAATGCCTCGCCGTGAGCCAGTATACATCTCACCACCAAAATATTATACATAATTTCATATTTTCATGCATTCCACAAAAATGCCTGTGAGGTTTCAATTTAAGCATGAGAGGTAATCTAGTTGATGCAATAAACCTCATATTCTGATGAGTTACATGTTTATCACACTGGATGCTGTATATTCATTCATATTTACAGTTCTGTCAAGTCTTGTTGATTTTCAGTCTTTCTTCCGTACCTTTAAATGTCACTCTGAACTTGCCCTTCAGCCTAAATTGTAGCTGTCTAGAAATACGTGCTGTCACTCAGATGGCTAAAGCTGATTTTTCTTGGTTTCTAATGTGAGAGTGATGATATAGTCGCTCACATATTACAGCAGAACTGAGTTCATCTTTAGTCATGCTTGAGTAAGGCAGCCCACAGCTTAAGGACTTTTCTATAGTATTTTACTATTTATATATTTGTCAGTAAACTGCAACAGAACTGATAATGCTTTAGTTCTGCACACCATTATAGATGGATTTTTTTCCATCGGCTTTTGGATTATTGCAGAAAATAAGCTCTGTGACGAAACAAAGGTTTTGTGCTTCTTACACATTTTGTTCATCATTATAATATTCACAAATGAACACCACTTTTGCGAATTTTGAAGCCCACAGTAAATATAATCGTCAGGAGTAAAAAGATAAATGTGGGATATAAAGAAACTACACCACATTCGCATGACCTCAACGTCACCAGCATTTTGCTTCCGACAACTCTTTCAGTCTTTATTTAAAATACATTTTCCCAGAAAGTTTGAGTTTGCAAACGCATGATTATAAACACAATGTGGCTGTGAAAGAGTCTAATGAGACTAATGAGAAAATGTGTTTTCCAGTTCAGTATGATGGTGTTTAATATCCCAGATTAGCTCTATAGTCACATTTAGCTACTTATTAGCAACCACCCTTTTCAAGGCAAACAATATGGGTGTATTACTTATGTATTTTATGTCGTAGAATAAAACATGGAGATATCTTGAGCTTGTGTTTACCAGAGACCTTATTTCAGGCATTACTGAAATAAGTAAGTATTTAATTTATTGAATATATTGTAATTATTGAATACAGGACAATTGAGTCAGAAGTGCTAAAATGCCAATTTACAGAAGGCATACTTAAATACCAAGTTCTGTCATGAAACTCTAGATGGCGCCGGCTGATGGGTCCTTAATGTAACTGATGATATTCTTAGCACTAAATGACTTGTCACAAGCTGATTGGTTCGCGTTGCATACACAGCCAATGAGCTTGCTGCTTTACATTTAAATGGCTGATTAGCATTCACTTGAGCATTGCAGCGCGCTTATAGAGTTCCTCTGAAAACCTCCACCTTTCCCAGCTCCACCTGTATATATCTGCTACGGGTTATTTTATATGCTATTTGTGCAGCAGCATGTCTTAAATACTCACAGCACCATATCGGCTTATGCATTGGCAGCAGAAAATTCCTGTACTTGCTTGCAGCAGCAGCAGCAATAATCTACCAATACAGCAATAACCAACAGCAGCAGCAGCGTAGCAGATCTATTCTGCCAAGACCAAATATATTAACATTGTCATATCATTACCATGCTAAAATCTTCAGAGAAATCTCATGATAGAACTTAAGGATAAGATATAGCTTAAGGTATAACTTAAGAACGATGTAGCGTTAAGAAGGTTTTGGGAAACGCAGCCCAGAGCTGTTTTTGACAAGGTAAAGGGTGTTGTTTTACATGACCATTGAGCAATTTTAACCAAAGTATGTTACAGACATTTTATGAGGACCCTAAAGAATCATACTAACTTGAGGAAAATAGGCAGCCAATGTCCCCTTTATAAAGTGTGGAATTTTAACAGTACAAAAATTGCAAGGTTTACATAGAGGCCTTAAACCAAAATCACTTCATGACATTTTAATCCAAAGACCTGTTCAGGATTTTCAGATGTTACATTTTTATTTGAATTTCTTATCGCTGAAAGTCTTATAAATGAATGCCTCTGGTGAGGTAGGAATTTGAGCAATAGTTACTCCACTAAATATTCAGGCGCTCCGAGCACTTGGGTGCATGCCAGACTCTGAGAGAATTAAGTTTGGGAATGACCTGAATTAATCAGCCATGGTCTTTATTTAATTTAGAGGGGCAGGTCTGTAGATAGTGTTAAGCCCTCGTATGCCCATACGGGCTTATCGCATTGCCCTTATTATATGTGCAGCATACCGTAATCCAAAAAAGCTGTGTTTCACACCAGTATCCCATCTTTGAGTCAGAATCTCTCAACTTATGGCATTCTTTTCTCTAGGCAGAGCAAGATAACGGACACCCTCTTCCGGCATTCGCTAATCTCCACATTGAGGTGCTTGATGAGAACAATCAGGCGCCGTACTTCCAGGTGGCCACTTATCATGGATTCATCTCAGAGGCTGCTCCGCTGGGCACCACTATCTCGAGCAGTGCCAATCTCTCCACCCCCCTCGCTATTATCGCCCTGGATAACGACATTGAGGAGGTGAGGAGTCTCTCTTTCTGTGCTCGTGCTCAGACAGCAATCACTTTCACGTGTCCTGAGGGATGTGTGTGTATAGAAATGTTCCTCTGAAGTTAACCAAAGCTCCTGCTCTATGGAGCGTTTAGAAAAGTGAATTAAAATTGAAAAGTGCATCAGAGATACAGTCTTGGAGGCTCGCACTTAGAGACTTATTGGGGAGGTGCTTACACTGCGCTAATGTTCTCTGGAGTGTTCACTCTTTGCAATTATCTCTGCTTTATAGATGGCAAAGGCAAAGTACTTAGCGAACTCTGCTATGACAGTCGTCTTGTGCTTTAAAGGGACAGTGCAGCCAAAAATGAAGATTCTATCAGTCACCCTCAAGTCATTCTAAATAAGTGGAACACAAAAGAAGATATTTTGAAGAATGTTCATGCTGCTCTTTTCCATGCTACGTCTCTCATAAACTTTTATACTAGTATTGTGTACGCTACTCGTCAAAAGTTTGGAATAATTAGGGTTTTTTAATGGTTTTGGAAGAAGTCTCTTTTGTCACCAAGGCTGCATTTATTTGATCAAAAACATAAATAGTATATTGTAAAATATTATAACGGTTTTCTTTTGCAATATGTTTTAAAAATATAATTTATTCCTGTGATGGGAAAGCTGAATTTTCAGCTTAATTACTCCAGTCTTCAGTGTTACAGATCTTTCCACAAACACAGAATTCTTACTGGTGCTAAATGGTTCTTATTCTTTACAAATTAAAACAGTTTTACTGCTTAATATATATATATACTGTATATATTTTGGAAAACTACTTTGATGAATATAAAGATTAATGTGATATTATACATTTAAAAAATATATTATTATTTACTGTCACTTTTGATCAATTTAATGTGTACTTGCTGAATAACAGATTTATTATTGTTATGATTATTATTTATTGTTTATTACTTTTTAATTATAGTGTATGAATGGTAGTGTATCACAAAAGCAGCAAAACTGCTGTCAACTTCAGCAAAGTTTTCAACTGAGAAATCTTTCTTGAGCACCAAATTAATGCTTTCTGAAGGATCATGTGGCATAAAGTAACAGCTGCAGAAAACTCAGCTATGCCACCACAGGGGGGAAAAAACGGAACATTTTGTAAAATATCTTCTTTTATGTTTCATGAAAGAAATAGTCGTACAGGTTTGAAATGACATAAGGTTGAGTAAACAACATCAGAATTTGTATTTATGGGTGAACTGTCTCTTTAATCCCATCAGTCTTAGAGATGGAAAACACTCTAATATCAAGCATATGTTTTGTCTCCCATCTAAAGCTGAATCTCGGTGATGTGCCTGTAGGTATTATTTAAATTAGTGATAGATGTGTGAAGTTAAAAGCCCTTGTTTGCCTTCTCTCTCTTTATCAATGTTGCTGTGCTGTCTTTTTGAATCATTCAATTTGCTTAATGCTGTGCATGACTATTGCCCTGCGTCTTGTTTATTGATTTTCGTTTACATTTTGGGCAGACTGGCAACTGATCTAATGTATCTCATTAATAATTAGGTCAATTTGGAGGACTGTGTTCAAACAAGTGACGAGTGTTTAATCTGAAGTGTGTTATTTGTGTGCTACTAAGTGTACTTGCAATAATAATAATATTTTTATATTCATATTCATTTAATATTTTATATTTATACTTATTTAGCATTGGCCAGATAGTCCTTCCTCAAACTTTGACACTGTTAATGAAGTGGTTCAAACAAACAGAGCAATGATTTGATAGCATCAAAACCATAACTTTTACATTATTTTACTGTAAAATTATATATAAAGATATGTTTTTTCACCATTTATGGTAAGGTAACTTAAAGTTATCCAATTAACAGGTTTTTACTCTAGCAATTTTTACTATAGCATGTTTACTGTTTTTTTTCTCTCTTTTTCTTAATGAAATATATTTGCTACATATTATTTATGTTTCCTTAAATAGGGAAATGCATTGACAACTTATGCACTTTATTTTGCAATTAATACTCAGGCACAAATATATGTGCTGCATACTTTTCAAGAGGTCAGCAGCAGTGTCTGTACCCGCATAATGCACAGTGTGGCATGAAAAATGATGTACTGCAAGGGACGTAATGGCTGATTTAATAGTCTCCAGGTTGTAGCCTGGAGGAATTTCAGCAGGTATAAACGGCAAACAGCTCCTATAGATAATGGTGGGAATGAGAGCACCACATGATATCTCCAGCATTCATATAGATTACACAATCTGGATTGTTTTTAATCAGAATAGTGATAATGAATTGACAGCGAAAATTATAATTTTTTTTTTAATTGATCAAAAGTGACAGAAAAGCTGCTTATAATGTTACAAATGATTTCTATTTCAAATAAAATCTGTTATTTACAGCCTTCTATTAATCAAAGAATCCTGGGGAAAAAAATCACCATTTTCAGAAAAATAATAAGAACGCAAAAACTATTTTTAACATTGCACACGATTTATTAATTCGTTCCCTCGATGTACTAAAACCTGCACAGGATTACTATTTTGTTTCCTCGATTTGATAAATTGTGTGCACAATTTACTAATTTGTTCTCTCGATTTATAAATTGTGTGCATGATTTAGCAAATCGAGGGAACGAATTAGTAAATTGTGCGCACAATTTATAAATCGAGGGAACGAATTAGTAAATCGTGCACAAAATTTATAAATCAAGGGAACGAATTAGTAAATTGTGCACAAAATGTATAAATCGAGGAAACGGAATAGTAAATCATGCACACGATTTAGCCTACTATTTTTTCCTGCATGCCATGTGTGGGGCTCCGTAAAGAACAATTATTAATTATTGATCAATTATATAGCAAATCAATATATTAGAATTATTAGAATGGGTCATGTGACACTGAAGATTGGAGTAATGATGCTGAAAATTCTGCTTTGTCATAAGAATAAATTACATTTAAAATATATTCAAATATAAAACAGTTATTTTAAATTGTAATAATATTTCACAATATTACTGCTTTACTGTATTTTTAATCATAATAAATGCATCTTTGGTGGGCATAAGCGATGTCTTTGAAAAACATTAGAAAAACCTTCTTATTCCAAACGTTTGGTAGTGTACATGATAACATTATGTTTTACCTCAGTGCCGATACAACACTTTAACGCCACAAATGCTTTATTTTTGCACATTTCATAAGCATGAAAGTGCATTTTCAGCTGCTAGCTGAGTCTTGGAATGCTGTTGCTCTTGTATAATCTCTTTAGATATTTATGATCCTTATTCATTTATTTTAACATTTCAGATATCAGTGTCTTAAACTTCACAAGTTGGTGCTTCTGAAATTTCTTTTAGAAGGTTTTGAGTTGTTTATCTCTCTTTTGACTGGAGTTCTCCCTTATAAAGTGTGTTTCTCTAATGCACTGGATTTTATGAGCGTCTTTCCCATTCTTAGCAATTTATATAGTCAAATTCCCAGCATGCTCTGTCTTCTGATGTCTCTGCCTTCTGACATGGGAACTTACGGTGATTTATTTCCACTGCAGACGAAAGATCCCATGGTGCACATCTCTCTGGACAACTACAACAGCATCTTTGCAGTGACGCCCAGTGGGATCGCACGCTACCTGACACTTCTGAGGCCCGTGGACCATGAAGAACAGCCGAGTTATGCCTTCACGGTAAGGGCTCCATGCCACCTTTCCTTGACAAGCCTGCTTAGCTCTGTCTCTGTCACTGCGGCTTGCATCTTTCATGTCAAGGACTTTGTCTAAACTTGCTTCACCACACACTACTTGATTTTTCGCTCCGGGGTTATTTTTAAAACTGCATACTGCACTAAAGTAATTCTGATCAAGTGCAAGCCATGCGGTCGTATAGATTATCTATGACAAGTGGCTCTTCTTAAGTACGTGATGTGGGGCAGTAGGCGCGTTTCCATTACAGATTTGCGCAAAACTTTGGCGATATTTTATAAATGTCGATAAAAAAGTATTGCGAAATGACGGCGTTTCCATTAACCAATGTTATGAGACTTAAAAAGAACCTTTGCCTCTTCGCGATAGTCATGGCCATGGTTTTGGTGGATTTTGATGGGATTTTGGCTATATTTATTCAAAGGAGGCTTATGCGTGTATCTTTACAGAAGCAGCAAAGAGAGCAGCTTCAGAAACGTGCGTGGCACGGCTGGAATAAACCATAGCCTGTATAAAAACATAAACACAAGCATTGAGTGGCCGTAATCAGCTTCAGTGACCGTATCAGAGCCACACTGCACCGCAGACGTGTGCAGTGTAAATTATCTAAGCATTAACATTAGGGAAAGCCCCTTATACTGGAGCGCCGCCACTTATGAAGTGTTTCTTGGAGGTTATAGTACATTGAAGAATGATCATTTGACTTTTACGTACACCAGGTGACCTGTAAACGCGACAAATCTGTTTCCATTGCAGTTTTGCGAATTGTTCCTTTTTCGCATTGCCTGAAAAACCACCTCATGCGAGCATAAAAACTTTTTTGCATATATGGGCGTTTTTGAGAAATTGACGTGTTTCCATTAGGCGTATTTTCAATTCGAAATTGAAGGGTAATGGAAACCGCCTAATGACAAGTGACAAGTATAACAGTATTTTTAGAGAATCTATTGAAGCATTGCACCAAGTTCGTTAAGAATGTGCTTTGTATTCATCTTGTTTTCAAGAGGTTTTGAAATACTTTATACCATATAGTGTCATATTCATGTAGACATAAGTGTTTTTTCCCACAAATGTTATTTTAACAATATTCTCATGCGTCCTTTTTACGAAGAAATAATGGCACACTTTACAAGAAGGTTTATTGAGTTAACGTTAATATGCTAAACTTAGATTTTACTAACATGAGCAATGCCTGTTCCGTTATTTATTAATCTTTGTTAACATTAATAAAAGTACAACTCTTCATATTTGGTTCATTTGAGCTCAGGTGCATTCATTAATATTAACATATACAATTTTGGTTTTTAATAATGTATTACTACATATTGCAATTTATATGATCTAGGATTAATAAATGCTTTACAAGTATTTTCATTGTTAATGTTAACTAATGTAATTAACAAATGTTAGCAAATGGAACTTTATTGTAAAGTGTTACCAAAAATTCACATGTTATGTCCAACTACTTGATAACATTTTATTTCCAAGAATTTCCTCCATTTAAATCTTTTTAATGAGACTTTTTTTTTTTCCTATTCTGTATCAGAAAAATGTACTGACTGTAACGGGACTGACGAGACTGAGACGTGTGGATCCATCTGCTGCAGCTTTTATTTAAGAGACGTGTCCATAACAGCAGGGTCGAACATGGCAAACAGGGAGATGGCCGGGGCCAAACACAGAATAGCCTAGCTAGCTGAGGTCAACGATCAGCAGACAATCCAGGGCGAGACTAGAGGGATAAATCCAGGAAAACAGGCAAAGAAATTTCCAGAAAACAAAAAAAAAAAAAACCCCCGAGGAAACAGACAAGGCAAGGCAAGGCATGGCAAGGCAAAACCAGGAAACACGGGCAGGATAACAGAAACTAGGAACAATAAGCAATACTTGCCAGAGAAGGGTTGTTTGAGTGATGTTAGATAGTGAGTGAGTGATATAAACAGCTTGTGCCATCAGTGCTGTTTCAATCAGTGCAATGCCTGCTGGGATATTATTCCGGGGTGATATGCAACAGTGTGTAGTGCGAAAGTCAATGAAAATGGAAAGGGTGACCTCTGATGGCTAGCAGACGGAAGTTCATGGACCGGATTCGTGACACTAACATTTTGCTCTTGATCTCCACCCAGAAACAGAAAATTAATCTGTTTTATGTATTTATATATACTCAATATATCGTGTGTTTTTTAAAATAAATTAATTGATCAACTCAAAAGTCCTTGACATTTACCATTTAACTTAATTTTATGTATGTACAGTATGCATGCATGTATGTATGTAATAATTTACTTTTGGTTATTTAGATGCAATACAGATATTTGGCCCTGTAATTGCAGGCAATCTTTTTACCAGAGAGACTATAATTAACAACATCAAAAAAATTACAACAAAAACATAATATGTTTTGAGCGGGTAACTGTCTCCCATTGTTGTATTGATTCATTGAAAACTATTGTTTTAAAATGCATAACATTACCAAAGTTCGGTGGCACTGACATTTGGCATAATGATTGTTAGGTATCTTACCAAAGATCTTAACACAAATTTTCCATATTGCAGCTTTCAGTAGTGTTAGTTACAATGCTGAATATCACAATGCTGCATCAGGTCACATAGACAATGCAGAGCACTGCAGTCATGCCATCAGTAATTCTCTCAGGGTCCTGCTATACAATTCACACAAAAGCACCATATTTCCCTGCCTATCTATCGTACTGCATAACAGAGATATACAGATCTCAATTTGGTGCCATGTAGGCGATTGCTGTTTTCCCCACATTTTTACTTGGCGGTGAATGGATTTGAATTAACGCTGAGCACGTCCATGGTTATTTTAGTCTCTGACATATATTACAGTGATACAGTGGAGTGTATTATAGTGCTGTCGGCCTGTTAATGAGATAGAACAATGGTATTTTTAGGACCAGGGAAATTATGGAAGTGTGGGTCATACTATTATGACCTACACAAAGAATACCCAAGTGCATCTCCCTTGTTAATGGAAACACGTTTGCTGGAATTGTGTGTTGGCGCACTTACTTGTCAATACATGCTTAACAGTTTTAGCACCATTTTCTACAAAGCCAGAATATTTAATGTATTGTAAAATAATTTTCTGAGCAATTGTATGCAATTATTATTATTATTATTATTATTTTAGTTTGTGTAGTGAAGTAGCTGACTACCAATCATTTTATAAATATAAGGCATTATGATTATATGTATCCTAATTTAACTATAGGATAATCTGTTAAATTAATTATACCTTATAATAATAAGCTTAACAAAAATATTCCTTGTTACATATTCCTGGTTATAGCTTTAAAGTGTCTACTGCATTATGACATTAACATTCTTTTTTTCATTTGTATTTTTGTGTGAATATTTCAAACAACTTCATTCAAATGGTTTTTTTCAATCAAAAATCAAATCTGATAAATAAAATAACAGTAAATAGATTTTTTTATGTTACAAAAGATTTCTATTTTGAGTAAATTCTCCTCTTTTTAACTTTCCATCCTCAAAAAACAATAAATTGCTGTAATATTTCACAGTATTACTGTTTCTACTGTATTTTTTTTTATCTCAAACGCATAAGAGGATTCTTTCAAAAACATAAATCTTATATTTTAAATAGTTTTTAATTTATTTTCTTTCTGTCTGTCTGTCTATATACAGGGCCATCCTTATACTGTATATCATTATATTGTCCATATGTCGTGTTTCTCTGCTAGCTGTTTTACCAGTTTTCCTGACAGTAGTAGTTGCTAACCTTCCTTCTCAGCTGCATATACACATGAAATAACTTATGCAGTAATGGTGCCTTTCAGTAATGCATCTCATTTACTCTTACTGGAGACGTACGTCCTTGAATTTGTTTTTAAGCAGAAGGGACCGACATGAAGGACTCCACCTAAGCGGCACCCTGGAGCTAACTGAGATGTCTGAGCTGTCTAGTTAGACGTGCCAAACTTTGCACATGTGATAAGCTCAGCTCTTGAAGCACCTCGCTGAAGCGATGTCATGACTCTAGGATTGATTTCCCTCTTAAAGTTGGGTAACACTGTCTCTGTGGCAACAGCAGTTTCCAATTTCACCATTATTTGTTGAAGTACAGTACACTCTAAACACTTCCTAATTTGCCATTTGTTGATGTCACAACTTTTAAATTAACTAGTTTCAGCCAAAACATTGTCCGACTTGATTCAAAACGATACCTCAGTATTGCATTTGATCAGTCCAGATGTTTTTTTGTTTTTTTGGCTGTTGTTATTATTGCATGAGCTTCAGCTTCTTTATTAGAATGATACGGTGAAGAGGAGGCAGGAAATTGTCAGGGAGAGAGAAGTGACATAGGATAATTGCATTCCCCATGCCAGACGCAAACTTGCATCTACCATATGAGTGCCACAACTCTAACATGCACTCAAGTGCACAGGCTCTACCTGACAGATATCACTCAAATATGGAATCACATCTGTCTCTGTGACAGACTCACAGCAAACAACAGTGAGGGGAGCGGCCCATACTTCTTTTTAGCCAATCTGAACACACTCAGAGTTATTTGGGTTTGTTAACATCATATTGGCTGATATGTTTTTGGAGGTCAGGTTGTTGAGGAACAGAGTCTAGATTTAAGGCTCCAATAAACTCACAGCAATGTCCATTTCCGGTCTTCTCTTAGGGGTAAAAAGAGGTTTGAAATACGTTTGCTGCGGTATACTGTTTGCTTTCAATTAGAATTACTACTTCAGTTTCTACTATAAATCATTTCTCCAGTGTGTTCATGGTTTTACATCTGATCTCAAAGGACTCAACTGAAGAAAGGAACCAGAAAAGCCCCAGAGCCACACCTACCTATTGCATAATCGCCACAGACCAATGGTCTTTTACGGAAATTTCAGTTTGGCAAGATGTTTCAAACTTTCTAAATCAGGGGTGTCCAAATTCGGTCCTGGATGGTCGGTGTCCAGAAGAGTTTAGCTCCAACCCCAATTAAACACACCTGAACCAGCAAATCAAGCTCTCGCTAGGCATACTAGAAACTTAAAGGCAGGTGTGTTGAGGCAAGTTGGAGCTAAACTCTGCAGGACACCGGCCCTCAAGGACCGAGTTTGGGCACCCCTGTTCTAAATGGATTCCAAGCGTACATCTTGTTCTGATTTTGTTCAAAATGATGTCACACCAGTTCTTTCTTCGATTTCGCTTGATGTATATGGGGGCAGAGGGAACAGTTCGAATGCTCATTCTCTATCAGCTCAGGATTTGATCCAGACGATTAACTCTAGAGCATGTGCATCTGAAAGCGTGACATCTGCAGCGAACAGCCAGTCACACAAAACATGGAGTGCATCAGTTTGACTCACTTTTCATGAGAAAATTGCCGTGATTCACTTCTCTAATGAATAATAAGAAATTGTTGTGAAAAATATCTTGGATTTAAAGGTACAATATGCAGCTTTTCACTGCTAGAGGGCGCACATTCAAAGCAAACAAAGAAACAAAGGCGTAGTTTAATGACGCCGTGAATCATGGGAGTTGTCGTCTTCATCCCCACAGCCGACGCAATCTGACGTGACTCAGGCAGAAATCGTGTTCATGGATGAGCTAATGTATTAAAGATTTATTAACATCGTAGTATGAAGCAGAGTGAGGCGGAAAGCCGTTGAAACGAGGCCGCTGAAGCAATTGCTAATCAGAGACGAGAGTGACACACGGCTCGAAAGCAACAGAGCTTTTATTATGGCACACTTTAGCGCTTCCGCTCCTTCCGGTCGTGCGTATTTGGGGGAAAAAAGCAGCACTGTTTTATCATACTAGATTGTTAGTTATAAAGTCGTAGAATGCACTACTACTTCTGTGCGGTCATCATCAGTCAATACATCGCACAACATATTTAAAGTGGCTTTTTGGTGTTTTCCAGTTTCTACAAATCAAACCGGAAATCGATGGGTTATGACGTCATTGGCAGGCGACACAATGACACCATAGACACGGTTTGTGTCACTAGTTAAAATTGCTTATTTCTCTGGATTTAAACATTATTCGAAACATTTGGGATAATGTAAGTACACAAGTCAGAAAAATATATAACATTGTTCTGGTTGAGATATTTTAATAAAATAATCTTACATATTGTGCCTTTAAATTGATCAAAAGTGACAGTAAAAAAACACAGCTGCTGCCACCAAAGTTTGAGACGGCAGCTAAAAGAAAATATCTGACTTTTTTATTGCAAGTGAATTAACTGAATTTATTTAATTATTAAAGTATAGGTTCACAAAGAGCCTAAAAGAAAACATGTTAGGTAAGTAATTTTAAAAGCTTTATATATATTCTAAAGCATGCATTCAAAGTAATTTAAATTAAAGTTTATATAATTTGTTAAAATAAAACGTGCTTAAATTTATGCATATATAATATACTTATATATAATAAGATATATAGACTCTGTTTGTGTGTGTATCACTCTGACTGCTTTATAAAGATGAGGATTTACTTATTTCATCAGAGTCATTTGTCTCCCACAAGCGTTTTAAAATACAAAAAAAAAAAGGTTAGCCATGTAGCGCAAGTCACCATGCCAATGAACATCGCTAAAAACCAATCCATCTTCTTGAACCCCAAAAAAAACAAACAGAATCTCCTAAAGTCACCTGGACAGCCACTGAAACGGGCTTCCTGAAATAGGTCACAGTAGTTTGTTGTTGTTCTGTCTCCTTCATTTGTTTTTAAGCTGTGAAATAACGGCCTTGTGGATAAACAAATGAATACAGAGTAAATGCAGTTAAAAAATTGCATAGGGAATGCATTGTATGCATACCCTAGCATGCACGTAAAAACCGAAGTATTCTTTGGGCTTATCACTAGACATTCCTCACCATGCTTTCATGCTGAAAAGACCTTTGTGCCCGATTCTATAGGAGTGTGTAATTATGGTATGAGAACACTAAATTGTGGCAGAGGCTGTGAATGAATGCTGATTCTCAGTCAGACGTGCGTCGCGGTCGGCTCATGGGACGTGGGCTGCAGGATTTAACATTCACTGCACTGCGCCTCATGCCTGCTGAGCACCGATTCATTCAGAAACTGAAACCAGCTGGTCTCGTCTAAGGGAACAGAGGAGTTCGGGTCCCGCCGGTGATGTTATAGCACGGTGACTGCTTTGGGTTGCCATTATCTGTTTTGCGACAAGATGAACTTTGTTTGCCGGAGCAATGGAATATCAAGTATCTCATTTGTCCTGTCTTTGTAGCCAATAAACATTGTTTTCATTCGTTTAAACGAGTCTGTTGGGCCACGTTGTTATACCCATGACGCTGTTAATTTGGAGGAAATTGTTCTCTGAAATAACACTGAGGAAAGTATTGCACTTGCAGCTGATTTTTTGAGATAGTACATCCTTGAGTACCGTTTCAAGGCTAAACATTATGAAAATTTACTGCGATGACCATTGTTTCTGCCAAAAAAATGTGCACTATTTAGTATCAGTAAAATGTGCAAAACTAGCTGCTGCAATGCTAAGTTGTTTTTTTTTAAAGATGAAGTCAAGTAGCATTTAAAGAGATGCGTTTTCAGCTGTTATTTGAAAATTGTCAGGGATTCAGCATTCCGGATAGGGGTGGGAAGATCATTCCACCAGCCAGGAACGGTGAACGAGAATGTTCTGGAAAGTGATTTTGAGCCTCTCTGTGATGGTACCACTTAGCATTGCTCACTAGCAGATCTCAGACTTCTGGAGGGGATGTAGATCCATAGTAGTAAGTGGAAGTAAGGGGGTTCTGAGCCTGTGGCTGTTCTATATGCACGCATCAATGTCTTGAACTTGATCGAGCCGCAACCGGTAGCCAGTGCAAGGAGATAAAGAGAGGTGTAACATGGACTCTTTTGGGCTCATTGAAGACCAGTCGTGCCGCTGCATTCTGAATCATTTGTAGAGGTTTGATTGTGCTTGATGGAAGTCCAGCCAGAAGAGCATTGCAGTAGTCCAGCCTAGAGATGACAAGGGCCTGGACAAGAAGTTGTGCAACATGCTCCGTTAGAAAGGGCCTGATCTTTCTGATGTTGTGCAATGCAAACCTGCAAGATCGGACAGTTTTTGCAATGTGGTCTTTGAAGGTCAGCTTGTCATCAAAGATTACACCAAGATTTCTGTCTGAAGTTGATGGGTAATTGTAGAAGAACCTAGCTGGATGGAGAAACCATGTGTAGAGTTGGAGTGGCAGGGAAGACAAGAAGCTCAGTCTTTGCCAGTTTTGCAAGTTTTGGATTAGAAAGTCTGCTATCATACTAGAAAGTTTCATTCTTGTCCAGTGTCTGCACTATTTCTCTCCAGAAGTTATGTGATTAAAAAAAAACTCAGGCCCTGTCTACATGGAGACAGGGTTTAGCTGTATATGGAAAACATTTGTATCATATCGGCGTTTCGTCCAGATGGATACGGCGTTTTGGGAGCCTGAAACTGCTATTTTTTTAAACCGGGTCCCAGAGTGGAGAAATCTGAAAACTATGCCCTTGCGTTTCGTGTGTACAAACGACTCCGTATATTTTGTGATAAGATGATGTCATCACCCCACGTCTCGACCCTAGTCAAATGCTGCTACCTTATGTAACAGCAACAACGACAACAATGGCAGACTACATGCTAGGGCTGAAAAGATTCCTTGAATAACTCGAGTAACTCGAATACAAAAAATCAATGGGCTTCGTTTAGTCCATTTAATGTAACTAAACACGGAACACCGTGTTTCCCCATGGACCAATATTACTGACGCACAAACCGATAAACCCTGGACATATTTAAGACCGTAAATCTATCGTAAATATGCTGGCTAGCTATGATGTCCCTAAGTTAGCTATGTGTTGTTAAAGACTTAGCACCATTCGTGTTTGACGTCTCATTCTCCTCGGTGACACACACACACACACACACACACACACCAATACCACAGAAAGTAAGTTAGACAATATCACACGAAGAGTGCCAGTTTTCACCTCTAAAATCAGCACGATTACAAATGTGATACTGATTTTATGCAACATTTCAAGAAACAATAAGTTAATATTAAGAGACTTACCGTTTAGACACATATTGTCTGTTTTGCTCTCGCCAACAAAAAAATTATTCCAAACACAGCCACAGCACTGTTTTGCATCTCTGAGCAACATGACAGGGTTTTGTTCCTGAATGGATCAACCATTTAAATGAGTCGGTTCAATCGCAATGACTCACTTAAAAGTGACTTGCTGCCACCTAATGGCAGTTTTAATTTCACATTTAAAGTATCTTTCATTTTTTTTTAATAATTGTAAATATCAGTATTCTTTGTTTAAAATAACAAAATATTATTTATGCATTTGTAACCGCAGGTTAAATGTATCCATGTCCCTCTGAGCTGAATTAAATAGTGTAAATAGGCCTTCATCTAAATGCCTCTTCAGATGCAGCTTCTGTGTTTCCTCTGCATTGCAAAGATGAATTTTGTTGATACTGATATCATTTGTTTGGTAACAGCCCAAAATGTCTTATTATTCTAATTCACTGATTTAAATGTAAGAATTTGACTCAAAAGATGATGCACACTTTTAGAAAAAAAGGCTTTATAAAGGTAAAAATGCCCATAAAATGTAAAAATCAATTTAAACTTATTGGAACAGATTAATTTCTATCACTGCTGTGAACTGAGAACTGACCAGTACATAGAATATAAAGGATATTAAAAGCAAGTTTTACATATGCACGCATGCACACGCACCACACACACACACACACACACACACCACACACCGTAAGTAGAGAGACATTTATTCTCCAAATTTATTCTCCAAATAACTCTAATTTCATTTTGCAGAAAAATGTGTTTAAAATTGTGTATGGTCTCTTGTTTTTGTTCCAAGTTACCTTCCTGTCCACTGTTTTTTTTTCCTCTTACAAAAGCCACAAAGCCTTCAAAGACAGTAAAGGCTCATGTCATGCTTGAGCTTTAGTTAGGCTGAAACTTGAAAGTTAAGTTGCACGACATAAATGCAATGTTTAGGTATTATTATTATTTTTATTACTATTATTTTGATTTATGCCTTAGTTTTAGTTTGTACTGTTTACCTTTTTTAAAGTAATGTGAAATTGATTTTTGTATTTTTATTTATTTATTAATTTTTTTATTTATATTTTAATTTTAGTTTTATTGCTATTTGCATTGCTTTGATGTAATTGGGACTGTACATTAAATGGGTTTAGTTTTCACGGTCATTCATGTATGCAATTTCAGCAATAAAAATTAATTTTTCTAAAAAGAAAACAAATTAGTTGTTTATTTTAAGAGACCTATCTTATTATCTCTTGTATATTTAGTATTGCTCTTTAATAAAGAAAAATTACTTCTTATCCGATTACTCGATTAATCGATGGAAAAATCAGTAGAATACTCGATTACTAAAATAATCGATAGCTCCAGCCCTACTACATGCTTGTGTTCGTGTTGCAGAAGCTACTGAGCCTATTAGCTTTATTAAAGAAAAATAAAAAAATTACTTAAGCAAAAATGTTTGTATACAGCTAGCAAGGTTTTTCCGACTGAAAACAGCCTGAGACAATGATGCCACCTTTTGAACAAGCTAATTACTGGATAAAAAATTAAGGCATTGTACTCCCACAATGCATACGTAACCTGAGACGTTCCCTTCCGAGGGAAGTTCAAACTGCATCCTCTGTTCCCATGCGACCCCTAGAGGACCAGTGCTCGTTCTTTTCTCAGGGAACCATGGTTACATACATACCCTGAGACGTTTTCCAAGAAAGACATCTAAGCATACTTTAAGAAAAATCATGTTAAAAATTAACATTATGAGATTCACAATGTTTGTGGTGCCCACAAACAGTATATGCATACTGTACAAAATTTGCACAGTTTGCATACCTTGGTTACGTATAAAACCCAAACTATACTTTAGGCTTTACTGACTGAAGTACTAGCAATAGTAGTTAGTGATGCTGAGCTTAGCAAAGGGCACAAATTAAGCAATGGTTGAAAGTGGTTAACAGAAATATTGCCAATATTTGCAATTTTTAATTAATGGCATTGGCTGATAATTTTCTGTTTGGCTGATAAGTATTGTAATTGGGACTTTTATTTTAAAAGTGCTGAGAACCAAACACACGAGCGCCCATTCTCCATCTTTATTAGTTTCCTTAGTGTCTTTGTTTAACTGTTCTAATAATTGAATAGCAAATGTTATATTACTTTATTCATATACTGTTAGCACTCAGCAAATATGCATTTTAAGCAAGTTTTATCTAAATATATATAATAAACATTTCATGCCACAAATCTCGCACATCTGCTAATTCTGCCGTTTGCCGTTATGTCATATTTGCTCTGTACTGCATGTAAAATTAACATTACCTGGTCTTTTCAAAATTATTTACATTACTGTTGTGTACTGGTTACAGTATGTATTTCTTTTTTTATTGTTTGTGAAAAAAATGCTATAATAGGATTACAGAATCCTATTTGGAGTATAAATGTTTTTATTTTATTCAAGTTCAAATTTTTGTTTCAAAGTTGATTCATTTCCATGAATATATTAGAATATATTATTTAACATGAATTTAAATTTGATTGCAGAAATTATGAATGTGTTTACTATATTTAAATGAAATTGTGTGATTATATAGGCCAGTATCACCTTTATATCTTCATTTCCATAAACCAAATCCATATCCGACCATCAGTTATTAACATGTTTTCATTTGTGTTGTCTTTTATTCATGATATTTGACTTGACTACCTCCTTCTGTGCTCGAGCTTTAGCTCTTTCATTCCATGTGGAGGTTGACAGAAACACTTCGCCCTTCCCACAGTGCAGTCCACAACCTCTCTGTGATATCCCATTAGTCTAGTTGACAGCTAGTGAGGCAGTTGGGAGTACCGCCAATGGACTGTACGCTCCACGCAAGAGTATTCATTTGAATAATTTGGCTAGGCTTTTGCCTTCACAATAAGCAAAGGGAAAATGCATGAGGCTATCTGCCTTTTATATCACAGTATCTGTTTGCAGCTGTGTAGTTAGCAGCAATTTTCAAATTTTGCTTTTAGCTTTTCTTTTTTAAAATGGCTGATTTACAGTGATTTGTCTGTGCACAATATGTAATTATGAAATTAAGAAGCGAGTGTGGTTCCTCCCAGTGCGTTGAATGTGTTTCTCTCTGCCTCACGGTCTGATATTAACAGTTTCGTTACTTCTTTTGTAGATGACTGCCTCAGATGGAGTTCAGGAGAGCTTTCCAGTCACTGTTAATATCACTGTGATTGACGCCAATGACAACACGCCTGCCTTCCCCAACGTCTCCTATAGTGTGAATGTTTATACAGACATGCAGCCTGGAGACACAGTCTTACAGGTAATCAATTAGATACTCTTCCACTGCAATAAAATCACTTATTTAACAGAATTTTGTTTGGTTCCCTTCCGAGGGAACTTCGAACTGCTTCCTCCAGGAATCACTATGGGGAAACTAGAGGACGCAGTGTCTCATTCCCTTCTCAGGGAACCATGGTTACATACGTAACCTGAGACGTTCCCTTCCGAGGGAACTTCAAACTGCTTCCTCTAGGGATCACTATGGGGAAACTAGAGGACGCAGTGTCTCTTTCAAAAAAAAAAAAGACTTCTCAGGGAACCATGGTTACATACGTAACCTGAGACGTTCCCTTCCGAGGGAAGTTCGAACTGCATCCTCTAGTTTCCCCGTAGCGACCCCTAGAGGACACAGTGTCTCGTTCTTTTCTCAGGGAACCATGGTTACATACATACCCTGAGACGTTTTCCAAGAAAGACATCTAAGCATACTTTAAGAAAAAACATGAATTTACTTGATGCCTTGTTGTCTGACAATATATTTTGATTTGTGCTTTATATACACCATACAAAAAATAAGCTATGGATATATTCTCTGAAAATATGTATTTTATACAATTTTCATCTTCATTTTCTCAAATGCATTGACCTTGTTTTAGAAATGTTTAGATTTCTTTCCTGGAAAACAAGGCAGAATCATATTTGCAGAGCTTTTCACCCTTTATCCACTCATTTTAATTAATGGCTGTAGTTCCCATATTTATGAGGGGCTTATTGCTGCAATAATTGCTCAGATCTCTGTTTAATCTTTGTCTTCTTGGGAATTTTCTTTAGAAATGTGTGCATAAATGAGTCCTTTGCAATCAGAACATGAGCAGGGTGTAGATTTGCTCTGACATGCTGAAAGATTGACCCCAGAAGTCAAAATTAAAAAGTACAAGTTGTATCATCTAAACGGTTAACTGCTCTGTTGTATGCTGCTAGTTGTCACTTTATAAAGGCTCTGAAATAAATCCTTATCTCCCTGTCTGTAGAACCAGTGAGTCAGAAAGATCAGTGCTACATATTATTAGCAGTTAATTCCAAAAATACGTGTCTGGGTCACCTTTTACATTTCATAAAAAAAGTAATAATAAAACATATATATTTTAGAGTTATAACGAATGTAATTATATATAGATATAATTATATATATATATATATATATATATATTACCCGGACATGCACTTGGCAGGTTTTGTGATTCAGCCTGATCCAGAGAGGAAGCTTGGACAGTGATGAACGTGAATAAGCATCTTTGCATGTCTCCTCTGAAGTAACAGCTCCAATTTATTTATTTTAGCTGGCAGCTGTGGACGCTGATGAGGGTCCCAACGGGTTGGTGAGCTACAAAATCTTGGCGGGGGATCAGGGACACTTCACCATCAATGACTACACAGGAATGATCACCGTGCTGCCCGGTGTCAATCTGACCGTGGGCCGCTCCTACGCCCTCACCATTAGGGCCTCTGACAATGGCCCTGCGTCCCAGAGAAGGTAAATCAACTAAAAACCCAATGAGGGTTGAAAATGAGTGCGTCTCTCACTCTGTAACAGAAGACTCAACCTATCATGCCCAGTTTGAGATCAATACAATGCCACATGGTGACACATTTTGCTTCGGAAATATCCCCAAGAACACAATATTGGCCCCTGCTCTTGTCCATCTGACACTTGGAAGAGCGGAAATTAAGGGCTTTTCACTCTAATTGCTGCTACCTCCCCTCCTGTCCAATTCATACCAGCCGCTGCCCTCTGTAATTCTTGCTGACTGCTGAATTAATACAGATGAATGAAGCAGAAATACAATGAGACCAAGCAAAGTTCAGGAAATGCATTGTTTCACTTTGCAAGTTTAAAAGTGTCTAATATTCACAACAAATCAATCTAAATTCAAAGTTCTTCTTCACTACTTGGTTGAAATCCACTTTATCGAGGTGGAGAGGATTATGGTGAAAGCCAAAGGCAGCAGGTGTGCTATTATATGTGTTGGACAGATGGCAGTTGAGCTTGTGAGCACAGGGTAGTTATTTTCATCTCTTATTTTTCTGTTTTAAAGTTTTATGAGAGCACTGGCATCAAATTCATCATATTGGAACATTTTCAAAGTGAAAATACTCCCCGATCTAATTTGCTTCAATCACGCTGATGAGTGCCTTGACACAATGTGTCATAAAACAATGACAGTACCAGGTTTGGTTTTCACTAAACATCCGAAAAACAACCTAAGCAATTTATTAGCTAGACTTTCAAAAGTGTTAAAAATAAATAAATAAATGAAATAAAATAAAATAAAACTAAAGACCTATGCAAAATAATATTTTTAAATATTCAAATAATTAAGTAGATAATAAAGTAGATTAAAGATATCATTAAGATTAGAAGCATTTATATATATATATATAATTTATTTTTTTTTTTTTTAAGTGTTGTTACATATTGCAATTCATATGGGTTCTGAATGATGCCTATTTAGACAGGAAATTATATGTTGAAACTCGTTTTGTATAGCTGATTGTTTTGTGGCTGCGGTGGCATAGTTAGTAGCTAGAGGGGATGCATTAGCTATCATGTCATTCCCCTGAGTAAGACGCTTAATACGTTTGTCAAATAAAGGAATATAAATCATGTTCCTTTTGTTTCTTCAGAAGTTCCATCACTACGGTGTATATCGAAGTGCTGCCGCCCAACAATCAGAGTCCTCCCCGTTTCCCACTGCTCATATACAGCCTGGAGGTCAGTGAGGCCATGAGGACTGGAGCCACACTGCTCAATATACAGGTGACTTACCCATCAGCTCCATGACCAGTTGAGCTATTCTCATTAGGGTATTATTGTTTAAATAGTGAGAGTGTGAGAGTGTGAGAGTATCATTAATATTAATATCGTAATTCTAAATGTATGAATGATCTGTCAAATGTTTGGAATTTTTTTGGAGTAAAAACAGTAATATTGTGAAGCATGGTTACAATTTAAAACAACTGTTTTTTAAAATGTAATTTATTCCTGTGATGGTAAAGCTGAATTTTCAGCAGCCGTTACTATTCGGTGTCACATGTTCCTTTAGAAACCATTCTAATGATTGGCAATTTGGTGCTCACTTATTTTTAATTATCATTGGTGCTCAGTTTAACATAATGTTTCTTATTGTTGTTAATGCTGAAAACAAGTTCCAAAAATTTCCCCAAAAAGTTGTTCTGGATTCTTGGATAAATAGAAAGTTCAAAAGAACAGTATTTATTTAAAATATATCTTTTGTAACATTATAAATGTCCTTACTGTCACTTTTCATCTATTTAATGCATCCTTGCTGAATAAAGTATTCATTTCAATCAATCAATCAATACTTACTAACCCCAAACTTTTGAATTATAGTGTTTCATGATTTCCAGAAAACACTTGATTTCTGCTGCTTAAAATGATTTCTGAAGGATCATGTGACACTGAAGACTGGAGTAATGATGCTGAAAATTCAGCTTTGTGCAACACATGAATATACAATGCAATATATAAAATACCATCAGATAGAAAACAGTTCTTTAAAATAATAATTCATATCTAATAATATTTCACAATATTACTGTTTGTACAACTAAAGGCAGCCTTTGTGAGCATAAGGACATCTTTAATTTTTTTTTGTAATCTTAATTATTTAGCATCCAAAAATGTTGACCTGTACATTTATCAAAATATATTAACATAACTTTTCACCAAAACATGATGTTAAAGTAAAAAAAAAAAAACAGATCATGGATCTATGTAATGATGTCAGTTATGTGTTTTCCTGAGCACAAAGTTTGAAGGCTGTGTCTTTCTCATAATAATTGAATTAGTGTAACACAAAAACACTTTTTGTCATTTGCAGGCAACCGACCGTGAAAGAGATCCCGTTACATATACCATCCTGAGAGGAGATCCAAACAACGTCTTTGAAGTCTCCCAAACGTAAGCTGGCTTTGAAAAGGAACGGGGGGAAAAAGATGACTATGACAAAAACCATCGGTTTTGGGGGGTTTGAATAAGAAGAATTATATTTAATTGTGATTCAGAAACCCTCCACACAGTGATTTGCACTCAGATAAACGTCTCCGTTAGTAGGAACCCTCGTTCCCTGAAGGAAGGGGGGAACGGAAGACGTAAGTCGGAGGATCCGACGGACGAATTGGGATCTTGCTTTGAGAGACCAATCTACTTCGAGTGTAATAATCGCATGCCGAGTGCATTGGCATGTGATTATTGCATCCAGATGCTGCTGATCACAGTGTGAGTATAAGTAGGAAGCAGGTGCAGCGCATATTCAGGTTTCCGCTGAAGAGCCGAGCCGGTGACCCGGCCGCTCAGCGTTGGTACAGGAGCTGTGGCGACGGGACGTGACGTCTCCGTTCTCTCCTTCAGGGAACGAGGGTTACGTAACCGAGACGTTCCCTTTCAGTCGGTCAATCCTGACGTCACGTCGGATGACCGACGAAATTGGGATCCTACCAAAAGGCCACAGCTACTGCCCCTTCCAGTGTCCTGTGGAAGCCACCTGCGCCCCTATTTTTTGGCGTAGGCCAGGGCTCCTTCACAAGAGGACCAGCTACTGCTGATATGGCACTACCCAATCAGTAAGACTGAATAACACTGGGAAAACGTACCCATTCAACTTGAAACAGGGGCGTTACGGAAGCTCGAACATTCCCGAAGGAGGTTTCGGAAACAATACACATATGAACATTCCTTAGGTGCATATGGAAGAATGGAGGTGATTGAACCCTCTTGGAATGGCAGAAGTCTGCCGGGGAAACACGGGCTCAAGGCTATACCGTGGACTTTACACATATGAGATCCACTTAGGTCTTACATATGGAACCCAGCCTTCTACCGGTTCTCGAGGATTCAAGGAGTGAAGGCCTGGCGCCGGACGCTCCACCATGTCTGGCTGCCGAGGGACGGAGGAACTCAACAGGGTCTACTATATGGACTCTCTGGAGTGGTTTTTGCAAGCCGACCCGAAGCCGGGGCCTCTCAGTGCTTCTACCCGTTTGAGGTGAGAACACAGGAGGATACCGGCTCCACACGAAGGCTATAGAATCTAGCGAATGTGTTAGGGGTCGCCCAGCCCGCAGCCCTACAAATATCTGTCAGCGAGGCGCCACAAGCCAGCGCCCAGGAGGATGCAACACCTCTAGTTGAGTGAGCTCGCAACCTGAGCGGGCAGGGCACACCCTGTGCCTGATAAGCCAGGGTGATGGCATCCACTATCCAGTGGGCCATCCTCTGCTTTGAGACGGCATTCCCCTTCTGCCGGCCTCCGTGACAGACAAAGAGCTGGTCTGAGGTCCTGAAGCTTTGCGTTCGGTCAACGTAGCACCTTAAGGCTCGGACGGGACAGAGCAAAGCTAGGGCTGGGTCTGCCTCCTCCGAGGGCAGCGCTTGGAGGTTCACCACCTGATCCCTGAAGGGAGTAGCGGGAACCTTGGGCACATAGCCGGGCCGGGGCCTCAGGGTTACCTGGGAATCAGCCGGCCCGAACTCTAGGCACGAATCGTTGACCGAAAATGCGTGCAGGTCCCCTACCCTCTTGATAGAGGCCAATGCCAGCAGGAGCAAAGTCTTCATTGAGAGGAACTTCAGCTCCACTGCCTGTAAAGGCTCAAACGGGGCCTGCTGTAGTGCCGTGAGCACCAGACTCAGGTCCCAAGAGGGTATAGAGGGGGGCCGTGGAGGATTTAACCTTCTCGCCACCTTAAGGAACCTGACGACCAGGTCATGCTTCCCCAACGACCTCCCTTCTACGGGGTCGTGGTTAGCAGCGATCGCGGCGACATGAACTTTAAGGGTGGAGGGAGACAGCCTTCGCTCCAGCCCCTGCTGCAAGAAGGACAGCACAACTCCGATCGGGCATCTCCGGGGGTCTTCTCGGCGAGAAGAACACCACTCAACGAACAGGTTCCACATCAAAGGCGTAGGCGTGTATCGTAGACGGTGCTCTCGCTGAAGTGATGGTGTCAACTACCCCTTGGGGTAGGCCACCTAGAACCTCCGCGTCCCGTCCAGGGACCAGACATGAAGTTTCCAGAGGTCTGGACGCGGGTGCCAAAGGGTGTCCTGTCTCTGAGTCAGTAGATCCTTCCTCAGTGGAATTGGCCAAGGAGGGGCTGTCGCGTGGAGCATCAGTTTGGGGAACCAAGTCCAACTGGGCCAATATGGGGCTACCAAGAGGACCTGCTCCTCGTCCTTCCTGACTTTGCACAGGATCTGTGCCAGAAGGCTCACTGGGGGAAATGCATACTTGCGATGGCCCCGCGGCCAGCTGTTTGCCAGTGCGTCCGTGCCGAGTGTTCCGTCGGTAAGGGCGAAGAACAACTGGCAGTGAGAGGTTTATGGAGAGGCAAACAGGTCTACCTGAGCGGCTACGAAATGTCCCCAAACCAGCTGGACCGTCTGGGGGTGGAGTCGCAATTCTCCAGGGCGAACAGCTCGGGACAGCTCGTAGGCTGCCCGGTTGAGCAGCCCAGGAATATTAACAGCACGAAGCGACCTCAGATGCTTCTGACTCCAGAGGAGGAGGTGGCGGGCGAGTTGCGATAAGCGACGGGAGCGCAGACCACCCTGTCAGTTGATGTACGCAACAGTCGCAGTGTTGTCCATACGGACCAGTACATGCTTGCCTCGTAAGCGCCCTTTGAGAAGGCTCAGGGCAAGGTGCACTGCCAGCAACTCGGGGCAGTTGATGTGCCAGTGCAGTTGGGACCCCGTCCAAATCCCTGATACTGCAAGCCCGTTGTACGTGGCCCCTCAGCTGGTGGTTGAGGCATCCGTGCAAACTACAGCATGCCCTGAGACCTGCTCTAGGGGCACTCCTGCACGGAGGAACGCAAGGTCTGACACGGGGTGAAGGTTTGGCGGCAGGCCAACTTGGACCCGGAAGGTGCCGCGTTGCCACGACCACCTCGGGACTCGGCCATGGAGCCAGTGCTGCAGCGGTCTCATATGGAGCAGCCCCAGCTGCGGGACTGCCGCTGTAGCTGCCATATGCCCCAGGAGCCTATGAAACAATTTCAGTGGGACCGCCATCCTGCTCTTGAATGTATCAAGCAGTTCAACACCGACTGAGCAAGTTCCTGCGTGAGGCGTGCTGTCTGTACGACCGAGTCCAAATCCATACCGAGAAAAGAGATCCTCTCCAAAGAGAGTTTGCTCTTTTCCCAGTTGAAACAAAGACCCAGACGGGCGAGGTGTCTGAGCACCAGATCCCTGTGCTCGCACAACTGATCCTGAGACTGAGCGAGTATGAGACAATCGTCGAGGTAGTTGAGGATGCGACTGCCCTGCTCTCTCGTGGGAACAAGGTCTGCCTCCGTAACTTTCGTAAAGACACGTGGCGACAGGGACAGCCCGGAGGGCAGGACCTTGTACTGATATGCCTGCCCCTTGAACGTAAACTGCAGGAATGGCCTGTGGTGCGGAAGGATCGAACATGAAAGTACGTGTCCTTCAGGTCAATAGCTGCAAACCAATCTTGGGGACGGATACACCCGAAGATGCATTTCTGCGTCAACATCTTAAACGGTAACCGGCGAAGGGCCCGGTTCAAGACACGCAGGTCCAAGATAGGTCGTAACCCACCGCCTTTCTTGGGTACAATGAAGTAAGGGCTGTAAAACCCCGACCTCATATCGGCTGGAGGAACCGGCTCTATCACGTCCTTCGCCAGTAAGACTGCGATCTCTGCACGCAAGACAGGGGAATCTGCTGCTTTCACTGACGTAAAGTAGACGCCCCTGAACTTGGGAGGGCACTGGGCGAACTGAATCGCATAGCCGAGCCTGACGGTTCGACGGAGCCATCGAGACGGGCTGGGTAGCTCTAGCCAGGCTCCCAGACGCCGCGCAAGTGGCATCAACGGAACTACAGGCGTACCCGCAGCGGGGCAGCGTGAAAGAACGCAGGGACCCGGCCCGGGCGTCTCTTTGCCGGTCCGAGGCGGGGTCTGAGTGTGTGCAACACTGACCTGCATTTGAGCAGAGTGTGCGTGGGTAGTCCGTTGGTTCGTCATCCCGATCCGCCCACTGCTGCTCACTAGCAAGAGAGGAGGGTGAGTGTGATACACACTACCTCGTCCACAACCCCCCGTCCCCTCTGAGGACCCAGAAATAGAGGAATTGCTCTTTGTCGAGAATTTGGGTACCACCGACCGAGAGGTCAGTGGTGGAAAAAGATGAAAAAATTCTCCGCCCGGCCCTCCTCCAGGGAAGGGAGTGGTGTGCTTACCATCTCCTAAAGAGCACGTCCCTCCACCTCTGGATCACCCGTCTCCGGGCCTCTTGCTCTCTCACTTGCCACCAGGTCTGGCGGGGGCCTGGACGGGCGGGGCGGCTGCCCTGCGACCGGCTCCACGGCACAGCTTTGCTGGAGGCCGCAGGAGCTCTTGCTCCTGTTTGGCGGTGGCAGGGGGGCCGCCCCCGGCGACGGCAGCAGCTGCACACCGGAACAAGATGTACCTGATGGCCTCAGTCTGCTCTGGTCAGCGGAGAACCGCTGGGCACGTTCTCCACCGTGTCGCCGACAGGCCGGCCTGGGACACGGGGGCGTTCAAGAATCGTGTCTTGTCCGTCTCGCGCATGTCAGCCAGTCACAGCCAGAATGGGCGCCTGGACAATCATAGTGGACATCGCACGACCCAGAGACCGCGCCGTAACCTTCGTCGCTCGTAGCGCGAGGTCCGCCGCGGTGCGGAGTTCTCTCTGAACTTCCAGGTCGTGACCACCCTCGTGCAAGTCCCTCAGTGCCTTGGCCTGGTGCACTTGCAAACACGCCGTAGCGTGTAAGGCAGCTTCTCCACAGGTCGTATAGGCATCGCTGGCCAGTCGAGTACCTACAGACCCGGGAGGGGAGGCACGGTTCTCCCTGCCGGTTGGAGGCGGTATTAGGACACAACTGCATCGCAACCGACCGCTCCACCGGGGGGACCCTTGTAACCTCCTAGATGCACCACCGTCGAGGGTGGTGAGGGAGGAGGAACCAGCAGATCGGTTTCCGGCAGTAAAAGGTGCCGTCCACGACCTGGTGAGCTCCTCATGCACCTCCGGGAAGAAAGGCACCGAGGCGGGGCGCTGAGAACCAGCGCGGACCGCCACGGGAACCAATCGTGCAACCTTGAGGGCTCGGACACGGTGAAAGTCTTCACTCGAGCCCTACCCCTACGGCGGCCCGGGAAAGCATAGCCATTATTTCTGGATCCGATCCAGGCATTGCTACGGTCCCGGAGGAGAGCAGCGCAGCCGAATCTTCCTCTCCAGAAAGCTCTGGCTCACCCTCGGATGCTGCAATCGACATAGATCGTCGGGGGGAGCCTCAAAGAAACAGGTGGTACCCCCGGGAGGGTCCAGCCTGCTCTACTGAAAGCTCCACTGGTTTCGCAGTGCCGGCGGGTTCGGCATCCCCGGAGGGGAATTCCTCACAGTGACCGTAAGACCAGACCGCCCACCGCCAGAAAAAGGACGCCACCAGAGGGAACCCCAGATCTAGACAGTGGCACGGGCACTCCGCCCCCTTACAGGTAACGGAGTCCGGTCCGCAACTCAGAGATGGTCATACCCCCGAAATGGGAGCATGAGTCATCCACGAACGCCACCTCAGCGGGCTAGATGCCCAGGCACGAGAGGCAGCGATCGTGACCATCAACCAGCGCCAGGTAACGACCGCATCCAGAAACGCCCGGGTGATACGTTGTCTATAGCAAGACCCACATCGTCTTGACAAAGACGTAACGTCAAGTTTGCCACGCAACGTCGTCTTAGAAAGACGCACCCGAAATTGCTCATTTAGGGGAAAAAGCTCTTTTAGCGTACTGAGGCACACAGGGGAGATGATCATCTGCAACAAAAACAGGGGGTAGTGCAGCCTGATGTATGCAACCCACCCGACACGGGAAACCACCACCGCTGAAACCACCGTCCGCCAACACGAAGAGCTCTCCAAAAGCACGCTGAACTCATTCAGTCTTCTTCTCTCACTAGAGTAGTCAGGAGCAGAACGATGTGATCGCTCGGCTCAGAAGCGAAAAGCTGAATATGCGCTGCACCTGCTGCCTACTGATACTCACGCTGTGATCAGCAGCAGCAATAATGCAATAATCGCATGCCAATGTGCATTGGCTCGCTTAGTTACACTCGAAGTGGATTGGTCCCTCTAAGCGAGATCCCAATTTCGTCGGTCCTCCGACGTGACGTCGAGAGTGACCGACTGAAAGGGAACAAAAGCTTTTTCTCTGTGAAATATTTGTATGTTTGGGTTAGCCACGTCCTGACATGAACTGGATGCATACTACATTATGACACAAACATGATGCATAATTACTAAGTACTGATGAAAATATTATTCACCATTTCAATGCAGCTGCGGACATCAAGCTTTGCTTGGGGTGAAGGACCAATAGTACGTAAATGTTTTCAGAGCAAAACCAGGATGCATTTTATTTTATTTAGCACTCCATAAAACGAGTAAACAATATTAGGTGGCTGATATCTCTCACTCTCTTTCTTTAGTAAAGCATGTTATTCTCCGTAGTGTGCAGGGTACCAAAGGGCATTTCAGTCATAGCCTGGAGCAAAGCTTCTGATCCTGTTCTCGACTTATTTAAGCAGGATATCACAACCAGGACACACTTCTAATGAACCGCTACTGTTCTTTCAATAAGCAGCAAGTGAAAAACAGAACAAATATAGCTATATTGAACTACCTGAGCTTATCTCTCACAGTTACAGTTTATTTCTTTCCTCTCCTCCTTCCCACAATGCCTTCTGCTCCCCACGGAGTTTACGATAGAGCTGTCTGTTTGAGGGGATTGTGTAACTGTGGAGTCTGGAAAAGTCTGGCTGGAGGGTGAATATGGTGATATAAAGTATATGTTTAAAAAGCACTTTCATGGGGGTTGGAAGTGTGGGGTTATCCTTTCATAAAGTAAGCGAAATCGAATTTTAAAGTGGAATTATTGAGAAAAGTTCAAAATGACTGTAATAGATTTTCAAGCAGAAGGAATGTAAAAGGTTTAAATGGATTTTAGATATGCTCAACTTAGCTTAGGTTAAAGTGCCAACTCTCCTGCTTTATTCTGGAAACCAGCTATGTCTGATAACTTATATGAGGCATGATAGTTCAGGTCTTCGACCTTTGTGTCCGTCGTGAAACGTATTACCAGGTTGTGTCAGTGAATAAATATATAAATAAATACATTTTCTTTGCTGGTGTTAACCTCATTTATTTATTTATTTACCATTTTTTCACCCTTTGAATTAATCAACACGTGTTTGCTGATCTGCTTTTGGAAAACAGAACTATGTTGTGATATATTCATAAAACAATCTGCATTGAAGAATTACACTTAATAAACTATTCATGAGATAAACAAGATGACTGAAATTATCATAGACACTGTTAAAAATTCAACTTAATCCACTCATTTGTAACATCCTCAGAAGGATATGCAGAGTTGTAGGTGCTACACACAGCCAGAAATAGTGCAAATGTTTAGCATTTTTCTACATTTTACTCATATCATAATTTATCTTCGATATATCATATTTATTTTACTTCAACATGAATTTGAGAGCAAATTTTTGACTTTAGTTTTACTAAATTTGAGTTCTGAAAGTTGCAGTTGTTTCATAGCATAAAAAGGTTGAGGGAAATTTGATTCAATGACATGACTTCTTTAAAATTGTGATGAGGTCATGTGAAAGTCACAACAAATTTCAGGTCTTATGGCAATACATATATACCCTCCTGTTCCTTTTCAATAACACCAGATATAAATGGCTTTTTCATAACCAGCTCATCTGGTTTGGTTTATCTTTGCAGCTGCTGCTTATAATACCAATAATAAACTTGTGTATTCTCTGATTATCATTACAATTGATGCTGTTCAGTAGGGGAGTCATTTAGGGTGCATGCATGCTCTTAGACATGTATTTAGGGTGCATGCATGCTCTTAGACATGTACAGACGATGCTTTGCAATGAATGCATGATGAATATACATAAGGTCCTCTGGAGCCTTGAAGATGCCACTTTGAATTTGTTTATTTCAGTTGGAGAACGCATGACTGTCTGCAGCAGTGTCCAACCGTCTCACAGATCCTCTGGGGGGTTTTCAGGGGACATATTGTGTCAAGGCAGAATGATTGGCTGTTTGAAAACATGAAAGGGCAAATTCACTAAATAGTTGCAGCACTTTTGCATTGTGGTATTTCAGCGCTCTGTTTTATTCACTAAACACACACAATCCATTTAAGAAGGCGTTAAATGTGCTGAAATATTGCTATGCTGTTTTGAAACCAAATTATTTGTAATCTTTTCTGCACAAATTAGGCCTGTAATAGAAGTACTTTGTTGCTACAAATCTCAATTAACATCAAAATACTGACCACAGAAACTGGGCAGTAAATGGGATTTTATTTTAAAGAGTTATTTGTGTACCTTTTTCTGTCAGTCAGGACCACAGTTATTATTCAAATTATGGAAAACAATTAAATGCTTGAATCATGAATAACAGCAAATTGGATGGCATAAAAGTGTAATAAAATGAGTGCTATTAAAGTAGCTCTGGTTTTATAATGTTTTAGTCATGAAAAAGTCTATATTTAACTTTTAAGTATAAAAGTGATAAAATTGCATGCAATCTTGGTAACTTCCAATAAATCTCAATAAAATTGAATTTATATTTATCTTATACACTATGCATCTTATCCACAGTAGCTAATTCTTTAAAATGTAAACAAAAGATAAAACATAGTTTGTTTTAGTGCTAGGCGGTTTGACCAAAAATCTGTATCACTTTCTTTTTTTTTTTTTTCAAAGAAAAATAGAGTATCAAGTTTGACATTAACTGTTTTAGTCACTCCACAGGTTTCAATAATTGGTAACAAAATAGGTAGCTTTTTTTCTCTTCTTAATTTGAAAGGTAAACTACTATTTCTATTTTTTTATGCCACATTGTTACTTTAGGGGGGGGGGGGGGGGGATCTGGTAATGATGCGGGACAGTCACACCAAAGTACAATTTCAACATTTAGCTTGAATTTACAATCAAAAATAAAACTGTAGGTTTATGGACAAAATCTGTTCGTATGTATGTATTTGGTTTTATGTTTTTATTTGTATTTATTTATTTCACACTCATGTACTTCCCAACAATTATATTTCATTCAATGCACTAATAACCTGTTACTAATAATGTTAGTGTTAATTATTCATTCATTCAATTTTCAAAGTTTGTATTGTTGATGTATGTAGCATATTTGTACTCTAAAAGTAACCCTGCCAGCAGACAGTCCTCCAACTTTCACGACCCACAGTTTAGTGTGTCTCACTCACTTTTCCACAAGTTCTCAATTAAACTTGCATTAGCATGTAAACAAATGTATATGTGTTACCAAATGCACTACGTCCTAGAAATCATTTAAATTGGGCACAGTGTTTTACTCATGGCTTCTGCTGCCTGACAACAATTAATCCAGTCCTAATCGTCCCCAGGCACACGTAAACTATCCTCAACCTTTCACAGTAGCACAGGTCTTACAAAGAATGAATATATTGACCAGCCATCTCATTCAGCAGTACATAATTCCATCCAGCCTATATTTGATGAGCTAATTTCAGCCGAAAATGATTCCCTTTGTCTAGATTTTGGCTGTGGCCTGTTGTGCGAATGACATATTCCAGTTTAGTTTTCTCAGCACACTTTGTGAATTTTAACACTTTTTTCCCCCTCTTTCACTCATGCTTGCTCTCTAAAGCCACCGTAAAGTTAAAACACTCAGACCTCTGGGCTTTGTAATCCTCAGGTTTTCAACATCATCTTTGCTTTCAGGTCTGGCCTGTTGTTGTTGGTGAAGACACTGGACAGAGAGATCACGGATCACTACACGCTAACGGTCACGGCCTCCGATGGCAAACCAGATGGGGTAAGACTGAAGCCTGTCAATCAATCACACCCAACTGAAGACGAAAAGCTGCAGGTCAAAAGATCGTAATCGAATCTTCTGCTTAAACAGACATCACATGTAGACACAGTACAACATGGCAGGCAGAGTCTAGCAGAATCAATCATGCTGATGGAAGGAAGAGCAGATGAGAGTTAAAAACAGTCATAAAGTGTGCTGGGAGTATCTTATAGTCATCTGTAGTCCCACAGGTCTGTTCAGTATTACTGGCTGCATGAATGTATTTACACAATTGTATATAGACAGTGGTGACAAATAGAAATAAATTATTGCATTCATGATTAATTTATTCTGTCAGTCAGGTAGACAGTCAAATTAATCTTTCACTCGCTGATTGTTGTTTGTTCATCAGTCAGTTTGTTCATTAATCAATTTGTTCTGTTTGATTTATGTATTTGTATATATACATAACTGGTCAAAACTTTTAATATACTAGGTTAGTGGGTGGGGTGGTTTTTAATGTGTTTTTGGTGATATAAAAGTAGCTTTTATGATCACCAAGGTGCATTATTTGATTTTCTAAAAAAAAAAAAACTTTTGCAATTTATAAAATTTCAATAAAAAAAAAATAGAATTTTAAAATGCAATTATTCCTGTAAAGCTGAATTTTCCAGGCAACTCCAGTCTTCATGGTCAAAAGAAAAAAAAATCATTTTTTACGTTTTTATCCAAATAGAAAACTATTATTACATTATTTTAAACAGCAATAATATTTCACAATATTACTGTTTCTACTGCATCGTTCATCAAATAAATACAGCCTTGGCGAGAATACGAGAAAACATTTTGAAAAATCTTAATTATTCCAAACTTTTGATCAGCAGTGTTAGCATACCACAATATAAATATATTTTCAGTAACACTCAAAATAATGTTCAATTCACTAGCAGTAATGCATTATGTCATACATAAATCGGTCTGCACACGCAAACAAAGCCAAAACCTAGATATTTTAGGCAATATAGAAATCCTGGCCAGGACGCGTCCTGGGAAAATGGCACGTATGTTCACCCTAGGCTTACGTCACTTCTTAGTACACACTCTCAGTGCGAATGCAACCCTTTAAATGGTACTGGGAAATAGTTCGCGCAAAATCGTCCCAGTACTTTAGTACTGGGACAATTAGTTCTGGAACTAAAGCGGTGCGAAAGGCCCTAATGTGATTGATCTAAATAGAGGAAAATGAGGTGCATCTTACAATGGAGTGATTATACCGTAATGATGGAGATAAACGAGCCGAACAGGCTTTTTAATTATGAAGCACCTTCCGCTTCACTCTCTCATTGAGCCTATTTCCCTTACTGGAGAAAATCTCACTAAGTATTCCTCGATAAAAGAGATGCCTGGATGTACAACCCACTTCAAGGACATGTAATGTGTTCACCTCCAAACTCAAGGATAATCACTTGCCTTCTTCAGGAAGAAAGTGCATAAAGATCTGGCTTTAAGCACAATGGTGTCTATTTATATCCGGACTGTCAAGGTGGTTGTCAGGTGGTGAAGTTATGTTGCATCAGAGTCGAAAGTCTGTGACTTTACGGTCACGTTAGCGTAGGCTTTACAAACAAATGATGGCGATTCCAATGCTTTAATAACCCCTGCAATAATTCAAAGCACATCTTAATTGGCAGAATTCTCAGAGCCGTGATCTCTCCTCTTTCCTGGCCTGTTGAGAAAGACGTCCCCTAGGTGCTTAGCTCATGAAAGTAAAATGAGAAAACAGTGCAGCAGGTTTCATTCCCATCTTCCCATTTACCTGCAAGTGTCCCTCTGTGACCTTTCTTATTCACTTGCGGCTAAAAATCAAGTTGAGACGTAAGGCTGGGGGAGCAGGTGTGGTTTAAGGTTTTTAAAATTCAGTGACCTTTACTAAACCACCTGGTCATTAGCCAATTTAATAAACAGTCCTTTTCCTGGAAAAGTAGGTCCCTTTCTAAGGGCCCTGGGCGACACTCAGAGTTGACCTCTGTGCCCGCTGAGGTCACTTGGGCTGCTTCTTGCATTGCACAGGGCGATGTGAGAGCCAGCCAGATTTACAAAGTCCACAAGAGAGATTTCTTCATCCCCAATCTGTGGATAGAGGAACAGATACAGCCAGACGCCTGTAGTCTAAGTCTAACACTGTCTAACACTAAGTCTTGTTCACTTTGCTGTAATGGGCACAGTTCAGTATTAGCTCCCTTTCAATCTCAATCCATCCATCTGACCGACCAAGGTTTTTAGATGGCTGCAAGCAGGGTGGCTGATGGCTTATATAAAGCTGATTTACATAACTTGCATTTTTCATAAGGACAGACCATCAAACACACAGTACATGCGTTTTATACAGGATACAATGCACTTTTCAGCTGGATTGAATAGCATTTGCTATTCTATTATTAGACCGAACTGCTAAGCGGTGTCTTCTATCGAATGTTGTGCCCTCCGGAGGTCACATTTATCTGCTACATATGTCAATGAGGCTGCACTACATTCGCCACGTTGTTACTGTCGCATCGCTTCACTGCCATTTATAAATCCTCTCCCATGACCTCATGGGATAGTAAAGTGACCATTGAATGCACACTTCAGAATCCCGACAGAAGTAGTAGGTCATCTGGGTACATTTTGCCTACTGACTTTCGAATAATATAAATTCGGACATACTACTGTTTTCATGCTGTTTTTCGCATGCTATGTAGTAGGGAAGTATTTGATTTCGGACGCAGTGCATAACTAATGCACTAATGCAGAAGCAAAATGAGCGTTCATGTGCGTCACCGCTCAAGGGCTTGTCTCTCAGTGCTGTCAAAATAAAAGTCCTCCTGACAACACTTATAAGACCAAACAGAAAAACTCTGTAGAAAATACAAAATATTGGCTGATATATCAGCCATGGCGATATATGTTGGTTGACCACTAGTTCAGACCACCAGTCATTTTTTTTCCCGCTGCATGTTGCCAGTTGCTGTAACAATTGGTCACTAGATGATGTTGCTAAAGTTAAACTTGTCATGCCACAGACACAATCAAATCATGATGCTCATGTTGCCGTAAATTGCCAGCTTCATTAAAATAAATGATTTCAGGTTGTTTTGTTGTTCCAAATCACTGGTGGTGTGAATGGTGAGAATTGTTAACATTTCAAATCTAAGCCACTGGGAACGAGTGTTCTAACTAGAATACATTTTATACCATTTTATTATGGAAATACCCAGGTTTAGCAATTAAGTTGCAATATTGTCTTTCTCGCTTAAAGATTAATGGTATCCTTCCTGTTGCTAATCACAAGATGCGAACCTATTTGTTGACAAACTGAATTACCTTGTTTGCATTTGTCTCCGCTCAAGATCAGCTTACCTTATTCTAACCCCAGAGTGTAGTGCAAACTCAGCAGGCTTTATTGCCGGCACATGAAAAATTTACAGGACCAATCTGCCAACTACTCCAGCATTTAAACCTTTAATAGATAAGTCCGAGCCGAAGGGGAAAAAAACATCTGCTAATTTACGGAATATTGGTTTCCTCACTGGCTGTTCTGGGATATTTCGCCCCAATGTTTTATGTTTCAGGGGAAGTAACAAAATTGACTTGACATGGATGCAGAATGATCTGATAAGAGGCTAAGCAACTATATTGTGAGGACACCCTCACTTCCTGGATTCCTGGTTTTCAGTTGGTTTTTAGTATGCGAGGATTTGGATTGCTTGACTTCTAAATGTTTGAATGATTTATTTCTAGTGATGGAGTACCTCAGGCTGCTTGTTTGTATATCCAATGTCCCCAATTATTTTATTTTATTTTTATTTTTGAATTATATAACATATCAAACCAAGTGACATTTATTTGAAAGAAATATAGCACAAATACACATTTCAATCAAAACATTTCACAATAATAAGTGTGTTTTTAGTGATAGATCATGCTGATACACTGCTAATATGTTTCCCTGACTTACTTTTTTTTTCATTTTCTTGTTTTTTTGTGCAACCTGATGAGAACATCTAAAAGGCCGACACGCTCACTTGTTTATTAATTTGTTTATTCATTTACTCAATTGTTTGTTCACTTGTCAGATCATTCTTTGCAATAGTATTTGTTTAGTATGATTTGTTATGTAATTGTCATTTGTGCAGTCTGGAAAGAGCATCTGAAGACCTGGTAGGAGGAGAAGTAATCATTTGTATTAAATGTTCTCAGTAACAACTTTTACCCTGTAGACTGTGTAGCTCTATTTTGAATTGACTGGTGCTTCGAATCTAGCTGAAGTTGCACTACCTAACCTGACCTGCAAAAACACATTTGTACACAGAAAATGGTAAAGTCATATTATGTGTATGTGTATTTGAAGTCTGCTGTAAATAACTTGTGTGAAGACAAGACATAAGTGGTCATAAGTTCTCAAGGTGGAGTTTAGAGCGCTATTTATATATTTATTTATTTATGCTGTTTTTTCGAGAGTGAGAAAGAAGACAGAAAAAGTAATATGCCTTGAGCATATCATAAAATAGGATATTGCTGCATATGTAAACCCAATTGGGCAGTATTTTGTTTTGTCAGTAACATTACCTATTGTGTTTTATTTAATCTGGCCTGCAGCCATTGGCAAAACTGAGCCCAATACGGGTTACCCACGCTGAACTACAGGCTGAGCCTGTCCATACTGGATCGGGAGACCTCCTGGGAAACTAGGTTGTCTATCTTCATGCTGTCACTGGAGGAGGTGTTAGTGAGGCCAGCAGTGGGTGCTCACCCTGCAGTCTGTGTGGTTCCTAATGCCCCAGTATAGTGACGGGTACACTATACTGACAACAAGCACCGTCCTTCAGATGAGACGTTAAAATGAGGTCCTGACTCTCTGTGGTCATTAAAAAAAAAACAGGATGTCTTTCAAAAAGAGTAGAGATGTGACCTTGGCATCCTGACCAAATTGCCCCTGTGGCCTCTGATCCATCAATGGGCGTCCTAACCATCCCCCTATCTACTGCTTGCTTCGTCCTCTGTCCTGCCTCTCCACCATAATCGGGTGTGTGGTGGGCGCTCTGGGCGCACTATGCTTCCGTCGCAATTCATCCAACAGGTGGAGAGCTGCACACTGAGTGGGTTGAATTATGAGATACCCCCTGACAATAGTAAGTGCTTTGATGCCTAGAAAAGGCTACTGGAATCAGGTAGTTGTGGGTGGGCCTAATGGAGAGATTATAGAGAGCAGGGGAAGTGAGCGTGGAACGCACGGAGAAATCAGTAAGCCACGCACTGAAGGGAGGGGAGCCACAGGGAGGAGGACAAATAAAACTTTAAAAGAGTTGATAAAGGTGTGTCAGGTGCTTCATACACCGGGACAGGGATTGTAGATGGGGTGGTGGGGTGGGGGGGGGAGTAATGTGGGGTAATGTGGGTGCCAGCGGCTCATGCTCGCCACACTGTGCGAGTTGGAGGGATCGGCAACTGTGGTGAGGGGGGTGGCCCTTAGTGCAAGTGACCGAACCGCGGGCCAAACCTTTCGGCTGTCCCCGGGGTGCCCGCAAAAGACATAAATGTCATGCCCCAGCTGTCTGTGTTAGTGTTCATGGTTATGGTGTGTTTTTCGTGATCGTGTGCTTTTGATGGCACTTGGATGATGGGTTTAAACATCAGGCAGAGAGCACTAAAGTTTGTCGCAAGTATTGGATCACCAGACATGGCCACGTCACCCGATCCGCGTGTATATATAATGTAATTAATTATTTTTTTATAATTTAACCCCAAAATCCAAAGAAAGAATTTAGTAATTATCTTTAGCATAAATCGAATGAAAGCGATTTTACAACCCTTGGGATATTTTGGATAAACGTGACAATTTAAGTCATCAAATTATTGCTGTATATAATATATTGAAATATTAAATGATTAGTTATTATTGACGTTTTTAATTATAATTCTAAAAATATTATTAACTTCATAATAAAAAAAATTACTTTTTAAAACATATGCAATATAGACTTATTTACATGACAAATAATACATTACACATAATTATGATTTTTTTTTATTATTAATAGGCCTATATGGAAAGCGTCCCCTCACTCACTTTAGGAGTGGTACATTGGCCTCATATGGGAAGAGTTAATTTGGTGCTGCCATAAATTTTTTTGACTGTTGCCTAATTTTTTTTTTTTTTTTAAGTAACGTAAGCTTAGAGTCCTGAAGAATGAAATGTAACCTTTTACAAACTAATTGCAAATATGTATGCAAAGTGTAAACTATTAAATATAATCTACAAATCATACAATACTGTACCAGTAAATAAGAAGTGTTTTGAGGGCTTAGCTAATCAGGCCATGTAGAGACATTATTATCATCTCCATTTCTTATTAAATCATTCTTACCTTTCACTAATCAACAGTCGTTTTTTGGCAAAAGCAGATAACTCCACATTTCATGTTTTAGAGTTTAAAAAAAAAACTTGTTTAATCTTTGTAATCTCCTCAGATGACAATGTAAATGCCTGACAAACTTTGTTGTTGTTGTTGTGATCATAAACTGTATGGATGTTATTACACGCAATACACAGAGCTTTTCCCATTTTAATGTGCTGCTTTTGCAAGGTTCCGTGAAAATGTTTCAGTTTTTATTTTCCTTTTTCGCCCTGAAGAAGATATCACAGGCTCATCAAGTTCGTCGAAATTATCCATCCTCGATCACTTTTAGTCAGCTTTGATGAAACTCCTCTCAGCTAGCAGTTCCTAGTCTTTTCAAAGTGAAAGTAGCCTTGTCACCTGACCTGAATACAGCACGCTGATTCGCTAAAATGTGCTAATCTGCTTCTGTTCAAAATCAGCAAGGGTGCTTGTCGGCTTCTGCAGTAAAACGTGAACTCAAGATGCCTTGAAAGTGGACAAAACTGCCTTTTTTGACAAAACGTGTTTAGGGTTCAGATCGCACTATATGTGGAGAATAATGCACGGCATAAAAAATAAAAAATCATTATTTTTTTTAAGTGGCGTTTATTGGTTTTTGCAAATTAACTCTTCATATATACAGTATATATAGTACTAAAACATTATGTTTTCATGGCAGTTTTACTTAGATTCACCCATTTGTAGTGTTCCCCTGAAATAATCAGGGGACTATATTTGCATAATAAATGTGTAACAGTAGATGTATGCTAATTATATGTTTGCTGTGTATGTTTGACTGTTTAGATGTTATGTTTCCATTCCTCATCTTTCAAAATGAGACACTTTGTGAATTATTGGAACTGTAGATGGATAATTGTTGTTAGTGAGTAGACGGAATTCTTCCTACCAGCATGCTAATTTGGTTGCAGCCATCAATTTGTTGAGGCGATCTATACTCTCAAATGCTAATCTGCTCAACAGCTGTGAATATTTTTCATTAGACCCCATTCATAGCTTGATGATGAATGCAAATATGTTAGCAATTACGCAAGTTCTGTGGAAATGGATAATTGTTTGTGAAAGCCAAGACAGTCAGTTTTCAGACACAATCACACAGAGGCCTCAAGGTTTGCATTTCAGATTTATTGACGTTGTTAGATTTCTGACTGAAACTGGGGAAAGTTTTTTATTTAGAAATGTCCATGTAACGATTGAAGTAACCTGACGCTTTCTTGTTTTCAGACCTCGACTGCTACGGTGAATATAGTGGTGACTGATGTCAATGATAATGACCCTGAGTTTGATCCTCTGCTGCTCCTTAATCTCACAGTTCAAGAGGGAGAGGCGAATGCTTTTGTGGGTCAAGTAAAGGTAAGACCGTAACCACATTCAAAATTCTTTCTACTTGTTCTCCTCGCTGTTTGATCTCTAAACTGTTTGCTCTGCAGCTGCTTTCTGCCCTCTGGAGTCACCTCAGATGGAAATCATGAAGTTTACACTTCAGAGTTTAAGAGTGTAACTTTGTGGTTACACTTTTCTGATCTCTCATCACTTATTGTTGATTTAAAGGAGTCATTCATCCAAGTCATTTTTCCACCCTCATGTCGCTAGCAAACCCACATGTACAGTGGCCAAGAGAGCTCAATGCGCTGCAAATGAAAAAACACATGCAAATAGAAAAAAACACCTGCAAATTAAGAAAACATCTTAATCAATTTGACAACACACGTGCTGCAAATTCTCACAACACAACCAAATACAGAAACACGCTGCAAATTCTCTCAACATAAACAAAGAAACTGAAAATAAAAAAACAAACAAATAAAAACAGAAACGCTCTGCAAATATGCACAGACCACATCAGAAATGGTTTACACGGAAGCGTCGCATTTATCTTTTGTTTATGTTGTGAGAATTTGCAGCGCGTTTCTGTGGTTGTGTTACTTGTGAGAATTTGCAGCACGTGTCTGTGGTTGTGTTGTGAGAATTTGCAGCGCGTTTCTGTATTTGTTTGTGTTGTGAGAATTTGCAGCGCGTTTCTGTATTTGTTTGTGTTGTGAGAATTTGCAGCGCGTTTCTGTATTTGTTTGTGTTCTGAGAATTTGTAGCGCGTTTCTGTATGTGTTTGTTGTGAGAATTTGCAGCGCGTTTCTGTAATTGTTTGTTGTGAGAATTTGCAGCGCTTTTCTGTATTTGTTTGTGTTGTGAGAATTTGCAGCACTTTTCTGTATTTGTTTATGTTGTGAGAATTTGCAGCACTTTTCTGTATTTGTTTATGTTGTGAGAATTTGCAGCACTTTTCTGTATTTGTTTGTGTTGTGAGAATTTACAGCGCGTTTCTGTAGCCTATTTTCAGCGTGTTTCTGTATTTGGTTGTGTTGTGAGAATTTGTCAAATCGATGAAGAGGTGTTCTAATTTGTGGCAGTGTTTTTTTTTTCTATTTGCATGTGTTTTTTTTTCATTTGCAGCACGTTGAGCTCTCTCGGCCACCGCACACGTGACTTTTTATGCGGAAAAATTTTTTTATTAATTCAATTGAATTTGTTATAATTCTTTTAAGTTTCAGAAAAGATGCAAAAGCATCATAAAAGATCCATAAAAGTAAAATTGTGCACTATATTCGGTGTCTGATTTTTTATTTATCAGATTATTTATTTATTTATTAGAAACAGATGATAATCGATGTTGTTATTTACTAACAATCATTATCTAAGCTAGTATATGACGTCAGAAGAGTTTGGAGTGTGTTAGAGCTGAGAATACTAAACTGAGAACCTGAAGGCATAATCAAATTAACTAAAATAATTAACAAATGCAAGAGGCAGGAGATGTGTACGGCTGTCTGAATGGCTGCATTGCAGTTCTGTGGAAATTTGTGGATCACTCTGCAGTCTGAAGTGTAGTCACATTAGTGAAACTTTGGCAAAATTCATCTTTTACATGGGTTCCTTTTGAAATGACAGGATTTCTGCACTAATTTGCATCTAATTTGCATATATTTCCAAAACAAAAATCTGAACATTGGATAAAGAAAAAAAATGCTTGAGTGGTTTTGAATTGCACTGACTGATTCTTTAAAAAATAATCTGCTCATGAGAGACATTTGTTTCAAGAACCACTATTTCTATTACTAATTGCATTAGTCACAAAATCTCAAATCATACGCCTGCTCCTTTAAATCCATCATAGTTACTTTCACTGAATCTGACTGTTCTTTTGTACAGTTCTATTTGAGGATTTCAGTCCCTTCCATGGTTTCATATGACCGGTGTTAATCAGTGCCTGCTGGGGCAAAGGCGTGACGCCAGCAGCTGGAGTGTCTTTCTCTGCCCTCTTGAGCCCTCATCTCACTCTCTCCCCATCGCTCGCCCAGTTGGCATACACCCGCAGCATAGTCCCTGCCCGCTCCACTGTTTATGATTTTCCAATTAAAGAAATGTAATTTAAATAATTTGTTACCTTCGGGGACGTCCTGTAATGAGCAGCTTTGTTGGGCTCTGTTAAGCTGCGAAGAGTTGTAATTAGTGGTCTAGATTAATAGAGCTGCACTTTGTCATCAGAATAATCACAAGCTAATGCTGGCAGACTGTTTATTAGCAGAGCGTTCCTTAAACATGTCTACTTCGTGTCAGATAAATATACATCAGACCTCATGAAATGGGCATGCATCATTTTACAGGGCTTTTGATTCCTGTGTCCTAGGGATACTACTGTATATCACGCTATCATAATATTTTTAGATAATCTAGTGAAGTAAATGCTCTCTAAAAGATAGATTTACTTATGTAACACTTAAGTTAAAAATAAACAAATAAATAAATAAAAAGAGACAAAACTATGGAGCCCCTAAAGGGACATGGTGATGGTAAATAAAATGCTTTTGCATTCTCTCACAAAACTTGTGCTTTTCCCTGAGAAATGTTGCACTTGCTCATAAAACTTTTGCGTTCTCCCGAGAAACATTGCGTTCACACCCAAAAATGTAGTGATGGAAATAATATTAAAAAACTAATTCGGTGCTCTTGTGAGCAAGCACATAGTTTCTTAGGGGAGCGCAATAAGTTTGTGAAAGAATGCAAATGTTTCGCAAAAGAATGCAAAGTGTGAGGCAGTGCAAAAGTATTTTTTCATATTTTTTTCCATCACCTTAGAGACTCTGTACAAAACACTAAAGCTAATATTTAAAACAGGCTGGTTATTGATATAGATTCCGTTTTTTATTTAATTTGATTAATTTGTCTGTTTACATTGAAATGTCCATTTTGCTTGAACATACTATATAAAATAAATCCTTTATTTGCTAATGCTAATGATTATACAAAACCATGTTTTAACTGATTCAAACGTGCAACTTGTCTTTTGGAAATATTCAGTACAAATATGGCTCTTAAGAGTCTTTTGTTTCAGGAATCGGGTACAGTAGCACTTTTTCCTCTGTATATTTTTGATTCACTAAAAGCAACTCGTTTGAGTCATGGTTATTTTTATGAATTGAACTGTGATTAAGCTGTAAGTTTGACTCTTTGAAAAGAATCAGCTCAATAGAGCCATTTGTTTGTGAATCAGACTACACTGCTCGTGTTTGTTTTTGCATGCAGCCTGCAAAATAACTAAAATAAAGACAGAATCTTTTTATTGCTTCACATTCTGTATAGACTCTGAACTGACTTTCACAACTACACGACACATCCGCTCCATGTTTTACTCCGCTTCTCACACGTAAGCCCTGCTCACTTCCATTAGCACAAATATTTATACTGCAGTATAGCAAAATCCCTACACTTGTATGTATATAACATCATGTTACAATGCCAGTGCTTTTGCTAATTGTTCACCTCTTGACAAGATGATATTTGTGTGAGCGCTGCAGTACTACAAGCTTCATTTACAAACCCTCACTTGTCCTGAATTCATTTGGAGCTCCTGACACGTCTCCCAGCGAGAGGCACATTGGATATGGTCCAAAGATTAACGCTAGCTAAACATCCCCTACGGCTAACGTGGAGCAGCAGAGGTTTCCATATCATTAGAGAAATACCCACAGAGCTCTATCAGCGCTATCACAGCAGAGCCTGCATCGCTGCTGATATTACACCTGCTCATATCAAATGACTCCAAATGCGCCACAGCACGGGAAATTTAAACTTGTTTGAAGTCGGTTAAGTTTAGGTCAGAGAGTCTCGTCTCATTGTCTGCAGTTGGAGAACTCGTTGGTTGACATGCTGTCCATATTCTTGTGCTTGTTTTTCATCTGAACGTTTTTTATGAACTCGTGTACTTGCCATTTTGATGTGGGCAAAAGCAGACACCTTAATGTTTTGCCGGCCTTCTCTTTGATGCACTTGTCTGTATTCCGTCAATATGCCTCATAATGATTTCAACTCAAAGCAGAAGTGAGACAAATAAGTGGGCAATTGTTGTTATCAGAGGCGCTACAAATTAGTGTGAAGCATGACTGCTAATTAGAAAACAGAGTGAGAACTTGTCTTTCTGCCATTATTTGCCTGATAATGCAATCATCATTTGTAAAGTCAATGTGAAACCCCTTTCACAAACCACTTACTTGCATATACTTTTTTTCCCAGTATATTCAACTAGAAAAAAAGGGAATTGGGGGGTTTTACATGACATCATTTTCAACTAAAAACTGAAAAACCTTTTATGTTTTTTGGCCGTTCATGCACATGACAACAGTGTTTTGGGGGCCTGAAAATGCAACATTTTGAAAATGGGTTTCAAAGTGCAGGATTTTTGAAAACGATTCCATATCGTCTCGGTGTAAACTACAAAAACAAAAAAAAAATTAAGTGAAAGTGATATGTGGCCAAGTATGGTGACCCATACTCTCGGAATTAGTGCTCTGCATTTATCCCATCCAAAGTTCACACACACAGCAGTGAACACACACACGGAGCAGTGGGCAGCCATTTTTTGCTGCGGCGTTGAGGGTTTGGTGCCTTGCTCAAGGGCACCTCAGTCATGGTATTGAAGGTGGGAGAGAGTGCTGTACATTCACTCCCCCCACCTACAATCCCTGCCGGTACGGGACTCGAACCCACAACCTTTGGGTTACGAATCCGACTCTTCCCCTAAAACACTGACATGCATAATACATGTTCAGTCTATAGGTACACAGGTGCGAACTTCTTTACAAAGTGATATCGCCAACTACTGGCCTGGCATGCATAATACAGAGTTGTTAGGGTTTTTTTTCGTGGATCTGTGTGAATGGGGATCATTTTGACTACGTTGTCATCTGTACACAAAGAGTTTTTAAAAAATGCAAAGGAAAACTTTTACGTTTTTATTACAGTCGTTGTCTTGTAAATGCAACCTTTGATTTTCTACATCAAAATTGATTGGATTGTGAAAAATGGAGTCAGACTGTTGATAGAAAGAGACTATCAAGTAAGAGCGATTTGTGATCTCAATTGAAAAGAAAGTTGTTTTAGAAGTGCCGCAAGTCAGTGCATTTTGATGAAAGATTACAAAGACTTTGTGGAATCGTTCGCATTAAGAACAGAAAAGTGCATTAATGTGTCACATGGGATTTTGATGTCATTGACTTGACTAAGGACAAAGCTTTCGTGTTCTCCATTTCGTGATGCCTGACTTTGGAAGCATTAGGAAGCAAAACAATTGTGGCATGTTGTCAGAGTGATTCTTATTTAATTTTTACAGAGTCTAGGGCCATCACAGAGACAGGTGAGATATGTAAGAACACACATTTTAGTGTGCTGCTCCATAAAAAAATAGCAACATTAATTAAAAATTTGCATTCTTTATCACCTCCTACTGAGTTTTTTACAAGACAAGCATCACAACATGCGTCCAAGCACGAGCAAGCAACGTGTGGCATTTCTGCTGTGCCTTATATTCAAGTTTAATTAACTTTCGATTGATTACTGAGAAGATAAATGCTTTTTATTACCGGCTTTTGCTTACCTTAGCATGCGGTAAAGAATACACAGGAAGTTCTGCCATCTCCTTAATGCTATCTTTATTTTGTGTTTGTTTTCCTACCATTTTTTCTGCCTTATTTTCAGAGGGCAGTTAACCTAAATGTTTCCAAATAACCAAAATAATGATATTCATTTAGTGCAGCAAATGAAAGCAAACGATTTCTTGACCTTAAGGATAACATAGCTAACAGCCCATAAATAAAGGCACTGGCTTTCTGTGAAGTTCAGCTGTGCATCAGTGATTTTTTTATTTGTTTTTATTGTTTTAAATAAAACTTCTATTTAAAACTTTTTAACTGCAACTGTATTGCTCCTGGGTAATTAAGTTGTAATTCCATGATACTACAAATCACAATATTATATCTCAATATAAATAAATTCAAAACATCATAAGTCAAAAATAATTTAAATTTTGTTTCATTCATCATTTGTTGGAAAAGTTCTGTTAGTCACGTCACTTATCTCAAGCAATTCGACACTGTAAATAATTATTGAACTTACTTGGAACCTGTGGAACTGATTGCCTCACATTTCTCAATCCTTATTTTATCATTTTTGAGTTGAAAAACGTACTGGGTAACTTGTATGTTACTTGGTATGTCTAGTGACCAGAAACACCGATTGTTCACAACATAGGGCATTTATTTGTTTCAAAACATGTTACTAACTGCCAGGCATATTGGTTAGGGGGGGCATGCTAGCAAAGGCAACATTTAACACTGTAATAAAAGTGGCACTCTGCACTCAGGGGATAAAAAATGGATAAAAACAAACATCACACCCTTTTATCACTGTGTCATCGAGATACCATTTTCTAGAATTTTATTTTTCTAAATCAATAATGATCAATCATGAACAATTACGCTGAAAAATGCTCCATCACGCCACAATTACATCTTTCTACATCAGAAGATTTTTTTCAGAGATTGCATTCTAGTTTCAGCCATTGAATGAAATCAAAGGTGTACTTCAGTACTGGAGGATAATATAATTTCATAGCATAAATTCAAGTCCAAAGATCAGGCATATCTTGGGGAGGATTTTCCGGATCATCCAATACAATTGTACCTTCCAAATTTATTGCTGTAGACATGGCATTAAATGCAGTGAGTTTGGTATGGCTCTAGAGTCCTCAGCTCAGGGATCACGGTCAATAGGCCGATTGACATCTCTTCTTCATCATAGTCCTGGAAACAAGAATACAATATGACAAAAATAGGTAATTACATTTTAAGAGTACATATTTAGGTTAAACATTTGCAAACAAATTAATATTTGTGTATTATGTTTAGATATAAAGGCTTTTTCAAACTGGGCACAGCAGTGGATCCCAGAGATTTTTAAAAAAGAAGAAAAAAAAAAGACATTCAATCTGTTGTAAAAAAAGACAAGACAAACTGAACAGTACGCCAGCTATACAATAATCTATTCTGAAACTACTGCTTTGACATTTGAAAAGTGTAAAAAAAAACAAAAAAAAAAACACCAACACTTTTGGTTAAATACTGACTTATATTCCTCTCTGTGTGTGCTTTCTAAGACGACCACAAACATGATCAATCTTATATTTTTTCTGTGTCCTGATTTTTTTCTTGGCAGGTCTCAAGAATTGTCTGCATTACACTAAAAAAACAGAATATATCAGACAAAATTACTTACAAAACATGTATTGTAAAATCAGTAAGGTCCTTTTCAAGGAAGAGTGGAAGGCCGTGGAGAACTGCTGTTCATCGCCCATTGATGTCAGATGTCTACAATTATTAAAAAAACTCATATTTAATATCACTCAAAGCACAAGCATTCAGCATAACATATAATGAATATCTACTTATTCTGTGCAGGGTTTCACAAAACTGCAAAAGTATGATTTTTCATTAAGCACACCTTAATAATATACTATGTGGAAACATGGAATTGAAGAATTTTCATATTCTATAGCTTCCATATTTTAATAAGTTTTTTAGCAGTTGAGCTCTCTTTTCACTCAATTAACAAGTAGAACTTCCACTTCCACTGCATGAGTTTTAAGTCCCCAAAAAAGAGCACATAGAATATGACAAGAAAATGGTTATAATTAGTGCTGGGCATTGACGCACATTTAAAAACTATTTTAAATGAAGTTTCTACTCCAAATAATTTTCTGAAATATAAACATTTAAACAGTGGTTGTGATGATAACTTGTTTTCATGACATTTGTTCAAACATTAAATGCTGAAAAACGGATTAGGCCTACATAAGACATGATAAATTTCATTAAGTTGTACTGTATTGCTCAACATACTTTATTATGCTTACTCACTTTTTTTTTTCATGTTATAACTAGCAGTAAAGAGTTAGATCGATGCTTGTAATCTATCTTGTAAGCCACTGGCTAGCTAGTACACTAACTGACGGTTACAGTAATGCTCGTCAGTAAAAACTAATAGAATCTGCCTTTTCTTTTCCTCAAAAACGATAGCACACACTGTGACAATATAGTTTATAAGTAGATCACCAAAAACTTACCTAATCTTGCGGCCACATTTCAAACACATCTGACTCTGAAGTTCAGTTCGTTGTCTTCTTCTGGTGATGTTTTGTTTAAACCAAACTTCTGCCACCTATTGGTGCACTTCCGCAGTTTACTGGTCTAGAGTTATTAGGGCACATTGTGGGATTTAATCCAACAAACTAGATGCTCTTAAGTACTGTTTACTAAAGTTGTTTAGTTTAACTATTGCATCCACCTGAAAGTTCACATAACACAGTGTAATTAAGTAAATTCAACAAATTTATAAAAATCAGTTATGTTTACTCGCTTTTCTTAAGTAGATTCAGTGATTACTTTTTACAGTGTAACACCATCTTTTTTGGAACTACATTGCCCATATTGCTGCTGGGTAATTAAGTTATCAATTTCAACTTCCTACTTCAAAAAGTGCAACAAAATTGATGTTTAGTGTGAGCTTGTGAAAAGCAATAACACTGATTTCGCAGAGATGCGGATGTATAATTTCATGCAAATGTGATGGAGACATACACAGTTAATGATAAACATTTACTTTTCGGCAAATAAAATGCATCAGTGACTCAAAGATCTTATATTAAATGATAATAAAACCTGTTTATGAAAGCATTTGCAGAACCAGGTGTATAAAACATGGTAAATGTTCTTCTCTCTTGATAATCAAAACATATGCTCTGTGCATTGTGTTTCTTCATACATCGTCTTTGGTTAATGGAATGCAATATATGACACCTGCCGATACATACTTTACTATAATTTGTCTCTGCATATTTAACAGGGATTGGAGAAAGTATTTTAATACGAAAAAACATAACAGCAATTTTGTTTATAGCAATCACATTTTTCATTGTTGATGCTGTGAGCTGGTTACCATAAGTGTCTTATTTAGTATTATTTTGAACTGGTTTCATTTTTCTAATCGAAGTAACAGGCCACATCCCCAACGTTTCACTTTCACTGTTACTTTTGACCCACAGTGTGGGCTTTGGCGTGAACACCACGGGCGCGGTACACCTACACACTTAGCATATCAGTCCAACTGCAGCTAAAACGATATACACCACGCGAACCGTCTGTTAGTACCGGACCTGTTCTGTATCAGCATTATCTCTATACTTAGATCATAGCATGTGACTCACACACGCGTCGAATTAAAGACAGCTACTGTGTTGCCCCTGCGGATCATAGTTGCGGAACCTTTGAAGCAAGCCTTTATCCCTTCACTAATATGTATCGTAGAGCTTGATTTTTCGGATTGTGTTCATTTAAACTTGGAAAATGTGGCTCTTCAAAGACCTGTCAAAGGGTCGAGTCTGTCATTGACTTTGGTGTTTCAGCTTTGGCGGTAGTAAATGAGTTTAGTCCCGACCCTTTGGCGAAGGACAGTGTTAGTTCTATCTACGTCTGTAAAATGTATAGCAGCCAGTCTTGGAATGCTTTGTTTCAGGGCTTATCAGAATCAAACGCACTTTGCCTGAGTGTCAATGAGGTGCTTTCATGCACAAGTGTTGAACGGATAAGAAGCAGATAACACAGCTGGGAGTTTGCGTGATGCCATTAAATCTGATATTTAAGGCCTGTCTAAATGGAGAAACTTGAGAGGCCACAGAAGGGAAGAGACACTTTATTGATGGTCCATTTGTCATTCCCAGGTTATATCGTGAGACATTCTTCCATGAATCAGAAAAGAAGAGACTTTGAGGAAAATCCTAGATGTTCTTTTCCTTACAATGAAAGTGAATGAGGACTCAAGCTGCCAAGTTCCAAAATGACAAAAAGGAGTCGTATGGACTGTAGCGAATTTAGCTCACAACAAGAAATATGAATAATTAACCATAATTAGTTTTTTTCTAATTATTATGACTATTTTAGGCCGCGTGATAGTTAGCTACCTCTCAGGTCAACTGTCCCTTGTCAATTTAAGAACGTTAACTTCTCCTGGTTAAGGGAAATACTTTCTACTGTACAATTCTAGAAATACAGACTTGTAGTTGTAAATCTGCATGAAATCTTAGTGACTCCGGTTATAGCAGAAAAATAAAAAAAAAACAATGAACACGTCAAGTGTGATACAAGTAAGGTTTTATTAACTACATAAACACTTAAACTAGTCCAACATACTACAGTGGGTACGGAAAGTATTCAGACCCCCTTAAATTTTTCACTCATTTTTTTTTATATTGCAGCCATTTGCTAAAATCTTTTAAGTAAATTTTCTTTCCTCATTAATGTACACACAGCACCCCACAGAAAAATTTAAACTTTTTTGACAGGAAAAACACAGAATTGTTGACATTTTTGTATATTTATTAAAAAAGAAAAACTGAAATCTCACATGGTCCTAAGTATTCAGACCCCTTTGCTCAGTATTTAGTAGAAGCACCCTTTTTGAATCTAATACAGCCATGAGTCCTTTTTGGGAAAGATGCAACAAGTTTCACACGCTGGATTTGGGGATCCTTTGCCATTCCTCCTTGCCGATCCTCTCCAGTTCTGCCAGGTTGGATGGTAAACATTGGTGGAAAGCCATTTTTAGGTCTCTCCAGAGATGCTCAATTGGTTTAAGTCAGTGCTCTGGCTGGGCCATTCAAGAACAGTCACAGATTTGTTGTGAAGCCACTCCTTCGTTATAGCTGTGTGCTTAGGGTCATTGTCTTGTTGGAAGGTTAAACCTTCGGCCCAGTCTGAGGTCCTGATCACTGTGGAGAAGGTTTTTGTCCAGGATATCCCTTTACTTGGCCGCATTCATCTTTCCCTCGATTGCAACAGTCGTCCTCTCACTGCAGCTGAAAAACACCCCCACAACATGATGCTGCCACCACCATGCTTCAAAGTTGGGACTGTATTGGACAGGTGATGAAAGGTGATGAGCAGTGCCTGGTTTTCTACACACATACCACTTAGAATTAAGGCCAAAAAAAGTTCTATCTTGGTCTCATCAAACCAGATAATCTTATTTCTCACCATCTCGGAGTCCTCCATGCGGGCTTTCATGTGTCTTTCACTGAGGAGAGGCTTCCGGTACGCCACTCTGCAGAAAGCCCCGACTGTCTGGTGGAGGGCGCAGTGATGGTTGACTTTCTACACTTTTCTCCCATCCTCCGCTGCATCTCGGAGCTGACACAGTGATCTTCTGGTATTCTTTCTTTACCTCTCTCACCAATGCGCTCTCTCCCCCGTTGCCAGTTTTGGCCTGGACGGCATTTCTAGGAAGGGATCTGTCGTCCCAAATTTCTTCCATTTAAGGATTATGGAGGCCAATTTGCTCTTAGGAACCTTAAGTGCAGCAGCCATTTTTTTGTAACCTTGGCCAGATCTGTGCCTTGCCTCAATTCTGTCTCTGAGCTCTTCAGGCTTTTCTTTGACCTCATGATTCTCATTTGCACTGTGAGCTGTAAGGTCTTATATTGACAGGTGTGTGGCTTTCCTAATCAATTCCAATCAGTATAATCAAACAAAGCTGGACTCAAATGAACGTGTAGAACCATCTCAAGGATGATCAAAAGAAATGAACAGCACCTGAGTTAAATATATGAGTTTCACAGCAAAGGGTCTGAATACTTATGACCATGTGATATTTCAGTTTTTTTTCTTTTTTAATAAATCTGCAAAAAATGTCAATAATTCTGTGTTTTTATGTCAATATGGGGTGTTGTGTGTACATGAATGAGGAAAAAAAAATAACTTAAATGATTTTAGGCAAATGGCTGCAATATACAAAGAGTGAAAAATTTAAGGGGGTACTTTCCGTACCCACTGTATATACAAATATAATGGTTAAGCTCCGACATACACACATACACTGTCTAACATTTCACATACACACACACACACACATACAGTTACAGTTGGTATAGGAAAGGGTTAAATTTTAACTCAGCATAGAAAGAGGCATAAAGTATGAATTTTATGGAACCATTTGCATATTCAGCAGATCTAAACCTGAGGGATATGTCAGATTCTTAGTTCAAACACCTTTGTAAAAAGGTGTAACTAATACTTAATGTATTAATAAGACTAAGTTTGATACTTGAGAGTCTCGGCTGTCTGAAAGAGATTCCTGATGCAATCTTAGGGCCCAAGATCTTGCTGAAGTTGGTTAATGAGAAAGAACCAGTTTGAGTCAGATAATCTTGATTGAAATGGAAAGGACAAGGCCGAAGAAAAGGCCTTGCACAGATGCTTTGGTATCCTGAAGCATTTTTTCTCACATCTTCATCTTAGCATCTTACCGAACCACCGACTGGGCTGGTCACATGAAGTGTGGCCTTTAAAGCCTGCAGATATTCACGCCTCTCAAGATGGGCTTGCCCAATGAGAAAGGCTGAAATCCCAAGCGGGAGTTTGGAAATACTGGGGAGCTTATGCTTTGTCTCTAAGCCTGGTCTTTTCGCATATGTACTTTGCTTGGGTGTTGATGCACAATTAGTAAAGATTCTAGAACATCAATATGTTGCATAGGTAACAGCATGTAATATGCACTCTCAGTTATATCATCCGAAGATGAATTCATAGAGACCAAACGTGATATAGGTGAGGTTATATTAACTAGTGGTTTATGATAACATGAATAAAACAGCATACACTACAACAGACAATATACAAGAACAGTAATGGTATACACAATGACCTGAAGGATATGTGTATTCAATCAAAGAAGGTTTTCCTATGAATTAATTATTAGAAAAGTCAATTTCTACTGTGCATCATGCCTCTTCCTATGAGGAAAATGAATGGAGTTGCTCTGCCCGCCCTTTACGCAATAAACGTGATATCAGCCATTGTTACCATGAACCAGAGGCCATGTTCTGGCCTTTCTGAGCTGTTAGGTGCCTCTTTCGGGGGAAGTGATCCATAGACCCCGTCCAAGTCCTTTGGTTAGGTGAGGGGGCGTATATATTTTTTGTTAAATATAACAAAAAGTTGTGTGTCTTGATTGGTCCAAATGCTACAGGACTATTTTTTTTAAGCTGAAAAGCTTGTTATATGGGTTTGGAATGACATGAGGGTGAATAAACGATGGTAATTTTCATTACTGGGTGAATTTCTGTACCGTTAAGATTTAGTAAGATGTCTTTTTTTTATGTCTGTGAGCTGAGTGGGGATAATTGACATGAAATTGTCAAAGAACAGCACAGTGCACCTGTCTGCACCACTGCAGGGAGTCACAAATCTTGCTGGTGTTTTTGTTGATTGTCTCATCACCCTGCTGATGAAGCAGGTGTCTTTGGAGGGGTGGTATGGTGACTTTGTGTGGTGACGTGTTGAAATTATAAACTAACGTTATGTTTTCGCAGCCATATGGACAGGTTATTTCTCTCTGTGTGGGGCAGGGAGTTCCCACAATCATGAATACCTAAAAAAAAGGGTGATTTTAACATTGAAATGGCAAGGCCATGGGAATTTTGATAACACTTTACAGTAAGGTTCAATTCATTAACATTAGTTAATGCATTAGGTATCATGTATTAACAATTAACATTTTTGCCGCTTTTTTAAATCTGTCAATCTGTTATTAATATTTTATTGTTCATTGCTAATTAATGTTTTTTATGTCAACTAATGTAACTTTATTGCATTAAACATTTAAATAATATATGTTCATGATATTAACTAATGGTAATATATCTAACACGAATATTAATATGTGTTGAAATTAACATATTAACATTCAATTAATAATTGTTCATTGTAGTTTCATGATAGTCATTGTACCAACTGACCAAAAACAATATATATATATATATACAGTGGGGCAAACAAGTATTTTAGTCACCACCAATTGTGCAAGTTCTCCCACTAAAAGTGAAGACCTCCTAATTTTCATATCATAGGTATACCTCAACTATGAGACAAAATGAGAAAAAAAAATCCAAAAATCACATTGTAGGATTTTTAAAGAATTTATTTGCAAATATGGTGGAAAATAAGTATTTGGTCAATACCAAAATTTCATCTCAATACTTTGTTATAAACCCTTTGTTGGCAATGACAGAGGTCAATGGTTTTCTGTAAGTCTTCACAAGGTTTTCACATATTGTTGCTGGTATTTTGGCCCATTCCTATATGCAGATCTCCTCTAGAGCAGTAATTTTTTTGGGGCTGTCGCTGGGCAACACGGATTTTTCAACTCCCTCCAAAGATTTTCTAAGGGGTTGAGATCTGGAGACTGGCTAGGCCACTCCAGGACCTTGAAATGCTTCTTACGAAGCCACTCCTTCGTTGCCCGGGCGGTGTGTTTGGGATCATTGTCATGCTGAAAGACCCAGCCACATTTTCATCTTCAATGCCCTTGCTGATGGTAGGAGGTTTTCACTCAAAATCTCACGGTACATGGCTCCATTCATTCTTTCGTTTATACGGATCAGTTGTTCTGGTCCCTTTGCAGAAAAACAGTCCCAAAGCATGATGTTTCCCCCATGCTTTACAGTAGGTATGGTGTTTTTTGGATGCAATTCAGCATTCTTTCTCCTCCAAACACGACAAGTTGAGTTTTTACCAAAAAGTTCTATTTTGGTTTCATCTGACCATATGACATTCTCCCAATCCTCTTCTGGATCATCCAAATGCTCTCTAGCAAACTTCAGATGGGCCTGGACATGTACTGGCTTAAGCAGGGGGACACGTCTGGCACTGAATGATTTGAGTCCCTGGCGGCGCAGTGTGTTACTGAGGTAGCCTTTGTTACTTTGGTCCCAGATCTCTGCAGGTCATTCACTAGGTCCCAACGTGTGGTTCTGGGATTTTTGCTCACAGTTCTTGTTATCATTTTGACCCCACGGTGTGAGATCTTGCGTGGAGCCCCAGATCGAGGGAGATTATCAGTGGTCTTGTATGTCTTCCATTTTCTAATAATTGCTCCCACAGTTGATTTCTTCACACCAAGCTGCTTACCTATTGCAGATTCAGTCTTGTGCAGGTCTACAATTTTGTCCCTGTTGTCCTTAGACAGCTCTTTGGTCTTGGCCATGGTGGAGTTTGGAGTGTGACTGTTTTAGGTTGTGGACAGGTGTCTTTTATACTGATTACGAGTTCAAACAGATGCCATTAATATAGGTAACAAGTGGAGGACAGAGGAGCATCTTGAAGAAGTTACAGGTCTGTGAGAGCCAGAAATCTTGCTTGTTTGTAGGTGACCAAATACTTATTTTACCGAGGAATTTACCAATTAATTCTTTAAAAATCCTACAATGTGATTTTCTGGATTTTTTTCTTCTCATTTTGTCTCTCATAGTTGGGTATCCTATGATGCAAAATACCGGCCTCTCTCATCTTTTTAGTGGAGACTGCACAATCTGTGGCTTACTAATACTTTTTTTGCCACTGTATATTATATCTATATATATATTATCTACATACACTACTGTTCAAATCTTGGGGTCAAGTTAAAAATTTGTACAGGACGCATTTTTAACTTATAATAGTACAAAAGATTTTCTATTTCAAATACATGCTGTTCTTTGGAACTTTCTATTTATCAAAGAAATTTATCACAGTCCCCACAAAAAATATTAAGCAGCAAGAATAAATCACAATTCAATATATATTTAAATAGAAAACACTTATTTTAAATTGTAATCATATTTCACAATATTTACTGTTTTTACTGTATTTTATCACATAAATACAACCGTGGTTAACATAAGAGACTTCTTTCAAAAACATAAAAACAAAATTGTACTGAACCTGAACTTTTGCATTTTGTCCATAATGATCTTATTGAAGACATTTGTTCACTGATTTAGAGAAGTGTGTATAAACCTAATAATTCAAAATTGAATGCAAATTACATGACATGCAAATGGAAATCCGCCCAACAATCTCTTTATAATTTTCACTGAAAGAAAGAGTCCTAATCCAATAATCAAAAACAACTGGGGACATTTTTGGAAAATTCAAGTAAGTTTTAAAATTAAATGTCCAGCAAGCACATATGAGTGTAATTGAGTGTCTAAGTGATGTATGTCTTCTTTTAGATATCTATGTAAATGTTTGTGTGTGTCCTCATCCAGGCTACTGATCTGGACCTGGGCGTTAACGGGCAGGTCCGATACCAACTGGTCAGTCACAGAGATCTCTTCAGGATCAGCACTGATGGCAGCATCTTCACAGCTGTGCCTCTGGACCGTGAGGAAAGGGCTCAGTATGATTTGGTTGTGCAGGCTTCGGATGGGGCCAAGGACCCTCGCCGGACCACTGTCACACTCTCCATCAAAGTGCTGGACATGGATGACAACAGCCCAGCCTTCTCCCAGCCTGTGTATCATGTCACACTGCCAGAAAACAGCCCAGTGGGCATGATCATCCTCAATATCAGTGTAAGTTACACACGTACCATGTATGCATGTGTATACATACCACATGCATAGTCAACACATCAAACACAGCCAGATCAAAAACATGACTCCATGAAATTATCCTCTGGAAAGCATTTATTTGCTAATGTTGTCTTAACTTGACAAGTTGGACATGTTTTACATTTGTAAAGGGGTTCTTGGCTGGTTAATTTATTTGGAATATGTAGCTTGTCAACTTGACTTACTGAGAGACCCTTAGGGAAAATCCATAACATGTTTGTAACCTGCTTAAAAGACACTCTTTAAACATATTTTTTTGTTAAATCTTAACATCAGTTAATGCATTATCATGAACTGACAATGAACAATGCTTGTATTACATTTTGAAGAATGCAGTTGACATGAAATGAAAATGAGCCCTATCTTTTTTCTAAAAGCATGTTATAGATCTTATTGTGAATATAAAATGTATTTGTATATATGCTTCATTTTTTAAAATGTTTTGACTTAGTAATGTTTCATGGAATACTTCACCCAAAAAATGAAATTCAACTCAAAATAGCGACACCCCAAGCGCCATCTATGAGTTTGTTTTCTTTATATATAATCTATACTATATATATATATATAATATATCTACTATTTATATATTGAGTTTTGTCTGGCATCTGGACAGGCCTAGTAGTTAAGGTCATGATGACTGGTACTGTGTTTTATCTTAAAATTATGTAAAATAACTGCTGCAGTGCTACAAAGCTATTAACTTTTTACCACAACAAGAATAGCAATATATAGTGAGAGAATTGCCAGATTTACTAGCCATTACTTTTGTAAATGATTGCAACCACAATTAAGAAATATTGCTTATGACAATCTATTTTGACAAATTATATTTTTTCTCCATTCTGAAATGATCCGATTTAGGTTAACGATGAGGTATAGTCAGGCACTCCCAAACTTTGCTGCTTGTACAGTATATAACCCTTAACACGAAAAACATATTTTATATTTATTATATTTATTTAGCCTAGAAAGTGCACAAATAGCACTTCCTTTATAATCACTAAAAAGTCACTTCAGTTCATCGCGATCTCACAAATTTCCTTCATAAGCAATGAACCTCTTATTTACATTGTGTTACAGTAAGAGGATTAGTGAGTGCGCGGAACAAAATCCGGTGTTTATTTGAACGGAATGGCCAAACAGAGGTGTTCAAGTATCAACGGATCTGTCTGTGATTGGCTACATTGCTCAACGCTACAAAAACACCTTGTAAATAGAAACTTTTGACGTTCTCCAGAGCGCAAACACAAATATGCACTGGAGCGTTTACCAAATCTGTTTCGCTAATATCCTATTACATTTTCAACGTAGGGTGCTTTTCACTGCTTGAGAAAAGTGTCAATCGCGTGAGTCTGACGCTGAATGCGTGAGAGTTGGCAGCCCTGTTCTCACGACTCCAGTCCATCAATTAACATCTTGTGAAGTAAAAAGCTGCATGTTTGTAAGAAACAAATCCATCATCAAGAAGTTTCAAACTTTAAACTGTTACTTCTGGCAAAGATATTGAGTTTCTCTATACAAAATATAGCTTTCTCCAGTGAAAAAGTTGTTTAATCTTAAATCTTATTCACATTTCCGCATGATCAAACTTCTGTCAAATGATGCAGTTATGCATTCAACATCATTGACCTCAATCCTTAGTGTAACGTGTTTTGATGCATGACTAGCATATGCAAGTGTACAGAGCATTTCTGTTCTGTCACAATAAACAATTTTGGTTTATTAATCCAGTTGAGAATTACTGATGTAATGCACATATTAGATGCTGTTATAGTGAGTGTAGCTACAATGGCCAATTATCAGAGATAGAAAACTGCTGAAGGTTGAACAGAAAAAGGTGTTCACATTTATATCACCTTCTAGTAGCATACTACAAATATCCTGCTGAAATAAAGAAAGCACAACGTCACCAACATGTGTTGTACTTTGACTATATAATATCCATTATATATATAATATATATATATATATAATATATATCTTATATACATATATATTATATATATATATATATCTACCGTATATATACAGATATAGATAAGTAAGTAATATATATATACAGTAATATATAGTTTGTCTGTTTCTAAATGCTGCAGCCCATAAATTGCAACATTGTGTTGAAAACAAGCCATAGTTTTCTTCTCCTGATTATATCAACAGACTCATTGAAAAAATGTTCCACTTCCTACATTTTTGCGAAATTCCACGAGAATACTAAGGGTGCTCCGATTGATCGGCTACCAATCACTATCGGCCGATAATCACGTTGGGATGTTTGATCGGCGGTCTCTAAAAAGGCAGATCTAAAAAAACCGATCTCAAGCCGATGACGCTGCTGTGAGAGGTTTGCCATGACATGCAGCGGCGCCGTCTCATCTCTGCCGGCAGCGGTAAAATCAATTAGAATGCTGAAGGTGAGGTACTCAATCACCACACATTGCGCCTGCCTATATTAGCGAGCTGCACGCTGCAGAGTTGACACAGGAATTGTCACTTGCACTATCGAGGCAGTGTCACATCATCACTAAAGTTTATAAATTGCATTTACATTTATTCTTGCCAGCGTTTCTCATTCAGCGCGCACAACGACTCACAACTGGAGAGCAGTGCGCTCATGCACTCTCGCAGCGCACACACATAATGCCATGTCACAATTTACTCCGTTGCAGTGCGTATGTGGTGCTTACTTTTTCCCGCGCTCATTAACGATTTCATAGCGTGCACACTGCCGACGTTTTTGCGGTCCGGTAGTGCGTTTCCAGTAGCGGTGAGTCTGCAGCAGTGCAGAGATAGTTTCCAGACCGAGTCTATTTTTGCTGCGCTGCAAGCACTGAATTAAAGTAACGCGCATTTGTTTTGCAGTAAATATCGCAACAGGGTTGCACTAAAATGTAGTAATTACACCATAAATGCATATTGTTAAAGTCTACTGTGTTTCACAGTTAACACATATGGCTTTGTTGGCTAGTTTTAAAGGAAAAGATCACTTTTAGATAAAGAAGGCAATAATTGATGGCACTCGTGGAGGTAGGAAAACTAAGTTCTTTATGAACTGCAGGATTGCATTTAATAAAGATTTCAATGCAAAAGGAAAGGCAGTAGAGCTGACTATTTCTGTCAATGGTAAGTTTATGATAATGTAAGAAAAGCAGTTTAAATGTTTTGACACTTGCTTGAGCAACTTAATAATAAATCTAGAAGTACATGCAAAAGTAAAAAGCATTGAATAAAGTGTTGCTTATATTTATTGTGCTTAAACATGTCTGTGTATACTGTACTTTGTACAAAAAGAATTGCCATGGCTGAAAAAGCCTTTTCAGTGCCAAATTTCAATTTGAAATCCAATAAGGATAATATTGTTTTTGTGGTAAACATCCCCGGATCAATTCGTACTCCGGTGTGAAAGCTGCTTCCCTTTTCACAAGAGTCACCTAAGAGGGGAAATTCCCCCCCATTTTCATAAATGAAATTCAGGCCCTGAATAAATTTCTAAAAATCCTGATTGGAGTATCACACTATACATAGTTATAAATGATAAAAAGAAGGCTTTAAAAAGGTCTGTATCGGTGATCGGTATCGGCAGATGCTGCTTTCTGTGATCGGCTATTGGCCTCAAAAACCCTGATCGGAGCACACCTAGAAAATACAATCGATTAAAATACTTATTTTTCATGTGGTTCCTTGCACAATACTGTGACCTCAAAACACTTTTACCAAAGCACATGATTTGTAAACTAATACATTTTGACAATTGTTTCTCATAATCTCTATACATATACTTTTCAATGTCAACTTGCTCAGTAGCTCACTGGTACAACCTTAACACTTGCCATGTGAACCATCACATACCAGTCCTGTCGAAACGAAGAGATAGAAGTTGTATAAACACACTAAAATACCATATTGCTTCATACATGCATTTGTACTCTCACATTTGCTTTCTGTAAAACGATCCTGTTAGGTTTAGTGTAGGTGTTACGTTATTTTCAAACGCAATAGAGCATTCATCCACTAAATGGATGTTTCATTGGTGAACTGCCACAATATGTACAGCAACCAACTTAATAAAATGTTGCTAGATTCACCTTAATCTGTTTTGGATAAAACGGAACCGCTGCATTACAAGACCAGACACAATTTTATCCCCAGGAGCTACACTGCACAGCCTTACAGAACCGTCCAAAAGCCTGTGTCCTCTCGGGATGTTGTTTAGTTTGCCATAATGGTTAATTTGTGAGTTCCCACAGCTCAGTGCCTTGCTGCCAGTGAAATATCTTTTTAATTTACTCATCGCTTCCGGGTCACTACAGGATTCGTTTCAATCATTAATGTAACCCGGTCATTTGGTTTATTCAGAAAAGGTTTAAGGGTTTAATTAATGCCGAGATTAGAATTACTCATCCAAAGTGTTTTGGGCCTAATGTCTCACACAGGCACTGGATCCTGATCTGGATGCCAACGTCACGTACCGTATCAGGACCAAGGAGGCCAGAGAGCTGTTTGCAGTGAACCCTCTCACCGGAGAGCTGAAGGTGCTTCACTCACTTGATTTCGAGAAACTCTTACCGAACGGGACAACATGGACCTTTGTGGTGGAGGCTGTGGATGGCGGAAGCGGCAAAATGCCACCGGGGTTGGCCTCTGTTTCTGTCACTGTATTGGTAAGAGAGTCTCAATTATGTTCTTCAATTCCAACCAAACTCCTTAAAATCAAGTATTTTTAGTCGACTGCCTTCTTGATAATGTACCCAGACAGCTATTATATACTAACCCAGCTAGCATGGAGATTCATACTGGTCTAAGCTGGTCTTTTCAGTAAGGGATAGTGCTGAAAAGTCCAGTTTAATGCTGCTGTTGTTTGTTTGTGGGATCTGCAAACCAATTATTAGAATGGGTGACTATTTTTGTCTTTTATGTAGTTTTGAGAACATATTTGAACATTCAAAGTAATTTAATGTATTTATGCTATCATAAGCTGTAAATGTGGCATCACATTTACCACTGTTCAACAAATTTTCACAAGCAGAATCCATGAGAATGGGAATTTCATGCAAGGGCAAAAAACGGAAGTTGGATTAATGAAACTTTATTTTTGGTTTCAGACTTGGTTAAATGAATACATACATTTTGGTTTCAGTAAAAAAATAGATTTCTGTGCATCACTAAAATATATAGCTATCAATTCACGCATGATATTTGTAAAAAAAAAAATAAAATAGATAAATAAATAAAACAAAAGTAAACAAACAAAATATTTTATTACTGTCAGACAAGTAAGACTACAGATTCAATTTTTATAGGTAGTGTAGCATGTCAACGTGCTGTACTTTTTTTTTTTTTTTTTTTTGGTCCCAATCTGTTTCAACACTACATTACAGCAAAGGTACCTGATGCAAATATTCAAATGTTCTCTCCTTAATTGTCTTCTCTCTCATATACACATAGGTCTGATACATTTTAGTGAATGGAAGGGAAATGTATAGTTTATAGTTTAGTTTGCGACTGTTAATCACAGTGTTTAACTTAGTTATAAAAATGGTTAAATAAATGAATAGTTATAGAAATGGTTATAAATAGTTTTATTAGTTGCATTTAGTGTAACTGTATCAGTTCAAACACTATCACCCTATTTGAACTCCTAAATGAGATCCTTTAGCTTCCCTTGTTCATATAAATGTTGTATTCTTCTTTGGTCAAGCTTCGACAAGAGAGCCAGGACACTGTTAGACATGTAACCAGTTGTTTAGGATTACATTTATTTTTTTAAAGTTTATTTCATTTCCCAAACAGCCTGCAGTTTGATAGGTTTCAGCTTCAGAGAAAAATAGTTTAGATAAAAGCATTTTCATGTAAGGAGAAACAAAGCTTAATACATCCTCTACAGTCTCCCAAGAACCCCTAATTGTTTCTGTGTTGGGATTATTTATTAATTTTCCTTCTGTGCATGGTGTGGCTAATTGATAATTAGTTGCTGTGGAAAATGAAAACGTGAACGGTGGAAATTAATGTGCTACCTGATGCATGGAAACGAGGAATGATTATGATGGGATAGAGGCACCAAGGCACCATCCTGTTGGAGAAAACGGTCCCAGTGCGACTAAGAGCACCATTGTGAACTCACTACACTTTGCAGATTTACTTTAAGGCTTGACGGCTAATTGTATTTTTCATCTGGAGAGGGAGAAGACACACATAGATGTGTGGGATTAGAAAATAAGAGAGAAAAAAACAATTTCACTACAAAGTACTTTCTCAGGCCCTTTTATTTTGGGGATGTGAGCAATAGCAAAGTTTTATTAGTCGGTACTCAGGACTCAAGGACATCCTTGAATAAGCGCATTCTTACAGGAAGGATGAAGGGTGGTGGATTGGAGGTGTAATTTGGATACCTGAACCCGCTGGCCTCTCCTTGGACTCAGAGGCGGCTGCTCTATTGAGTGTATTAGGTCACATTGCGTCTCTTCCATCTCCCAGAATCACCTGTGTCATCAGCATTCATAGGAGCCAACCGCACTTTTCCGCTTTGCTGTATCTTTCACATATACATCTTTGTGGGAAAAAAGTTAAGGTCCTCCACAAAGTAAGAAACCACTTTTACAGCAACCTTGTATCCGGAAGTTTCTCCATAGAGGTTAAAATAAAAAATGAGTGTATAAAAAGTTATAAACCATGATCCAAACAGATCTACAACATTACAGACATTTATTTATTTGTTTCACTATTATTATTATTATTATTTACTAAAGTAAGCATTAGTAATGAGTTAATGAAGCTTCGCAGAAGCAAATACCTTTAGCATCATGATGATGGATTGTATCAATACTGTAATATTGAGTCCATTGTATGAAATGGTGGTATAAAATCAAACTATTCACTTATAGTCAAGAAAATACAATATAAAAACAATAGATTTTTATGTTACACCAACATTTTGAAATACATACAAATATACTGTATTAGCTATTTCAGAGTGTTGTAAGACTTGATTCCATCATTTGTGAAGTTTTATGGGAATGGATGGTTGCTGCTGAGCTTTTTCGCAGTGATTGTTATTTCTATAACAGCGCCTTCTCTCATTGGTGGATATCTGTTTAGAATTCTGGGTAATATAGGTCCTCACTGGAAATTTGCCATTAAACAATTTTTAATGAAGCTGAAATCACATTGAGAAGCATGTATCACTTTTTGTCTATCCTGAAATATTGACAATAGACAAAACAAAAATTGGTCAAAACATTTTTAAACTTTTTTTTTTTTAATAAATAAAATGTAATAGAAATGCACTGAAATTTCTGCAACCAAAAATATTGTCAAAATAGCCAAAAATAATTATAAGTTTGGTATATTCTCAGATGTATATACTATACATGTACAATATATATATATGTATATACTATAGATATATACTTCTGAGGGCATGGGTATGTCTATCTTGAAATGTCATTATTAAAAACCAATTTTTGTAATTTTTTTTAGCTCCAGAAGCACTCTATTGCAATATATTATCACCCCTTTTTCAGCTTTGCCTCTTTATTCTCTCTAGTAACCTTTTCATCTGCCTTTAGTGCTCTCTCAGTGGCTATAATTATGTCTCACCCAACTTTTCCCCCCAAAAGTCCCCGGGCATCTAGCACTGTGACACATCCTTAATGCACTGCATGATCTACTATTGAATAAATGCCATTTTTGCTTAGTGTTTTAGTGTTCGAGGCTAGCTAATGGGGCCTGAGCTAGTGCACAGTCTAACAGTTGCAAAACAGTAGAGGCAGGCGAAGAGAGCAGGAGTCAAGGCACTAATCAGAGTTTGATGTTCTGTGTCTGGGCAGGACATGAACGACTTCACACCAGTGTTCAGTCAAACGCTGTACCGGGGAATGGTGGCACCCAATGCAATCAAAGGGACCATAGTGACCACCGTACATGCTGAGGACCTGGACCCACTGGTGAGTTGACTTGATTATATGTGTTCCTTCATCAGTGAGATATTTCATTCAAGGAATAGTTCACACTAAAATGAAAATTACCAGACAATTTATTCAACCTCAGGCCATCAAAGATGTAGATGAGTTTGTTTCTTCAAACACAACATATTTGGAGAAATGTAGCATTACATCACTTGCTCACCAATAGATCCTCTGCAGTGAATGGGTGCCGTCAGAATGAGATTTCAAACAGCTGATAAAACATCACAATAATCCACAAGTAATGTGCAACAAAAAACATGCAATTTTTCACTTCAGAAGATGTTAACTGATGTACTGGAGTTGTGTGGATTACTTGTGGATTATTGTGATGTTTTTATCAGCTGTTTGGACTCTCATCCTGACGGCACCCATTCACTGCAGGTGATACGCTGGTGAGCAAGTGATGGCCTGCTTCCAATGAAGAAGCAAACTCATTTGCATCTTGGATGGCGTGATAGTGAGTACATTTTCTGGAACTAACTATTTCTAGAAACAAACTAGTCCTTTAAGGAATGAAAGTTCTTCTTTAAGGAATCATAGTTCTTCATTTGTACACACACCATGCACAGATGCTTAATAGCAATAAGAACACATGAGATTTTACGCCGATAGTCAAACGTCATGCTTCACAAGAACACAGTCGCCTTGATCTTTTTTCTGAAAAATGTCACTGAAGATATATTGAGTGTAGCATCAAGTCTCTAATGATTAAACTAGAGTGTCATTGACAGTCTCTATTGGTCGCTGCCTGGTGTGACTGTGAATAGGTCTGACTGCGTTGTGCAACGAGCGAATGTGTACTGTGTGGCATGACTTCAAAGGGCTAAGCACAATAAAACAAAGATAAGAAGAGAAAAAACATCAGCAAAGACTCAAAGCTGTGTGTGTGTTTAACTGAAGAGGCAGCTACACCAGCCCAACCGGTGAGTAACAGCCTGGCACGTCTCCAGCGTTAAGCCCCAGAGCTCTACCTACCCTCCACAGGCACAATCGCAGACAAACACAACCATCATCACACAACGGCATGTATTTTACCAGGGTCCAGGGCTATTATAGTATTGATTATTTATTTATTTTTTTTTTTTCAATTTCAGTTTAGTTTTAGCATTGTTTTGTTTTGTCTGTTTTTTGTTTTGCTTTTATTTTTGTTTTATTCTGTTTTGTTTTTTATTTTTGTTATTTTGTTTTATTATTTTGTTTTATTCTGTTTTGTTTTTTTATTTTTGTTATTTTGTTTTGTGTTGTGTTTTGTTTTTTTGCTTTGCCTGGCTTTTTTGTTTTTGTTTTTTATGCTTTTTTTTTCAATTTACAACACCAGATCATATTAAATTACTGGTTTATTATATGTTCAATTGCATTTGGTATTTTTTTTTTTTTTTTTTTAGGCTCTGCACCAGAGAACAACTTAGTGGCTGATTTGAATGTCACACATTGGGACTCTGGTTTCTTTTAAATGTCCAATGTTACTATTTCTTAGTATCTAGCACCCCCCAGGTTTTTTTTATGCCGCAACTGATTACATCTAGCATGACTGTCAGTCAATTCATTTTCTCCAGCGGTATGCTTGCGTCTTCTTCCCCTCCTCCAGAGTTTACGTTCCCTGAAACATCACATACATGTTTGTAACATGATCATATCATTACACCTTCCGTTTTCCGTGTTGAAACTGTGTGGCAGCACACACTCATATAATGGCTGATAAATGAACTTATTCTTTATTATTATACATATATTCTTGATTTTTCAGTTCAACAAAATACTATTTTACGTACTGCTTCGGTTTTCATTAAAGAAAGAACTGGTCACCAAATCCATTCATGCAACCACACAAACACCACCTTTTTTGGTCAGTCTGACGTTACTCTTTCCCTCTCTCTTGCTCTTACATGCTTTCTTTTTTTCTTTCTCCTTCAATTCCCACTGCACCCTTCACTGGGAGGTGTGCAGGACGGTACCGCTTCTTTCTCTCCGTAACCTCACCTCAACCTAAAAGAATCAATTGTCTCTCTCCGATTCAGCCAGTAATCTTCAGCACACCATGTGCAAGCACTGGTCGGTTCATGCCAAAGCTGTGCTCAGCAGCCCCCAGCTGGCGTACTGGAAATTGAATTCGCTGTACATGTCATCGCTCTAGTACGTCATCTGTTGCAGTATAAAGCACCGCTTTTTTTGGGTTCTTAGTTCGCCACACAGCACATTATACAGTAGGTTAATGGAAAGATTTCTGTTTCCATCAGTGAACTGTAAACTACTGTCGCTTGCTAAGCTACAATCTGTTTATTACAGAATGAAGTCAAGCTGCAAACAAAAATAGTTAAATTGCAGCTACTTATTGGAGATAATAAATATATTATACTTTTAAGTACTGTAATTTTATTTTATAATAATGGAAATAGCACATTGATTAAAAAAAACAGTATCTAAAAAAAACCATCCGAGTGAATCTTTTTTTTTTTTTCTTGCAAAGTTACTTCAGAGCAGTTGCATTTATCTTATATGCCTCTGCTTGCTCAACAGCAGCATGTGAAATATGGCTCTGAATTAATGCCATATAATGTGACATTTTGTCAACCTGAACTGCTGTCACACTACTCAAAAATGAAGTTAGGTTAGTAGCATTGCTGCTTGAGGTTAGCTACTTAACACTGGGACTACATGAGGGATTTGAACAAATAATTATTTGAGCATACATCTGTTGTGGCGCTAAACCTAAATTTAATTTCTGACTCTGACGTCAAGTTGAGCGATACATGAGGTCTTTATTAGTGAGCGCTCTGATAAATGGCACTTTATTCACAGGAGCAAGGTAAATTTGCGCAAGCAACACAGTTTACCTGTCTTTGAAACTGAGTGATACGTATCCTCTTCACTGTATCAAATCATGCAGAAAGCTGTTATCATTTATATGAGCTGGAGCATTTTGTTGCAGATGGTGGCTGTTGAATGCCAGTTTAGCCTAGTCTAGATGCTACACAACCTCTCAGTTCCTGCCATAAATGACATTTCAATGGGTCAATTTTGGCAGGAAAGCACTACTAAGGAATATAGACATTTTTAGAATATTCTTTGCTACTGGAAAGCAGTCATTTGAGCTGTAACATCTGGTATCGTAACACTTCTGTGCTGTTGCAGGCCATTCTGACCTGTTTTTGACTACAACACAGATTTAATGCAATTTAAAGTCAGTTTTTCAATCTGAAACATCATGGCATGATCCACAGATGTAATTTGGCGATGTGCGTTTATTGTCATCTCATACATGCTCAGTCACAAACGTCAAATTGTGACTTTTGAGTAGTTTTTTTGCAGGGTTTCAATTGTCAATACAATCTGAAAAGGTATAGTGGAAAAGCCATGGGAATGTGCATCAACATCAATGTTTCCTGTAATTTTCATTATTTCTTTGCCTAAAAATTACTGTTTTTAAGTGATTGTTATAAAACTCTCTTATAAAAAGGTCATAGAAAAATCAAGGAAATGAACTGGTCAGGAACTGAGGGAAACTGAAGTTGGATCGGATTCTAGCAGCAAAATGAAAACCCAATCAAAATGTTTCTTAGACGTTATATCAGGAAGTGTCCTTTTCCCTCTTTAAATTGTTTCATTTTATTTTTTTTTTGTAAATCCAGGCTTATGCTGCTTGTGATTACTCGTTATGCATTCAGAAATGTTGGTATCATTAGAAAGTTGCATTTCTTAATGAGGGCAGGGTAATCACAGTCTACTGGGCTTTCAGTATCAAGAGTTCAATTACTATTCTAATTTACCATCTTGCCTAATAATGTTTTCAATGTGATGCACAATTAACAAAATCCTATAAACAGCTTGTGCAGTAATCATTCACTGAAGTGGTATGAAACTATGCATCCCAAAGTGAAAGACATTTCCCCATTAATATGACTGATTTGCTCTTGAGATATTCATGTGTTTTTGTGGACAATTTTAATTGCGCGCCCCTTCATAAGCCTCGGGGTATACGTACTCCTCTGTGGATTGTGCCTGCTCATAGGATGTTCTATGTGTATTTGTCACTGTTGTGGTTGTGTGAGCTTGGATTTGTACCTGTGTTGGAGCTCATTTGTCGAGATGCGAGTGTATTTGTGTGTCCCTTGTCCCTGAGGTCTTCTGTAGCAGATGGTGATTGAGTTAGTTTGTTTCTCACATTTGCCATGTTTTCCAAGACATATGCCACCTCTACACCTTTCTGAGATTGCAGGCTAGCTTGAAAAAGCACTCTTATCTCCAAGTGATGGGCATTTGTCAGGGCCGGATAATGGTCCCAAGAGGCCCCTGAGCATACGACAGCTTCCATCTCCACAGTTCACTCAGTTTACACAGAAGGGCCCAGGGCACTTACTGAGGGAGCCCAGGGGACATGGAGCCCTATTGATCAGCTCACACTGTATATTCTCAGGGCCCCAAGAGCCCTACTGTCTGCTTGCGCTGTCTACGGTCAGGGGCTCTGTAGCCCTGTTGGTCAGATCACACTATATATTCTAAGGGGTCCAGGAGCCCCAATGGTCAGCTTGAAGTGTATATGCAGAAAAGCTCAGGGCAGCAGGAGCCCTGGCATTCAGCTCAAATTGTATACATTGAGGGGCCCAGGGGCCCTGGAACTTTAGCTCACACTGTAAAGGCAGAAGTGCCCAGCTGCACAGGACATACGCAAACATGAGTTTGGAAAGCCATTTGATTGAATTCAATGCAAAATAAATGCAATGCTCGGCCAAACCACAATAGAGTTGGCGTCGCTATAGATTTAGAACTGGTTAATGCTGTTTACAGGTTTCATAGAAAGAGACTGTGATTTTTGCCGAACACCCCTTAGCTCTCTAATACTAGTAATCGTGGCTGTAGAAATCAGATACTTTTAAAATTAATTGCGCACTCACCACTATACGGGTTAGGTCAATGCAAATGTAATGACATGTGAAATAAAACCTCATCATGTTAAGTGGGGAAATAGAGGATAAGCACAGAACGGTAACAAAATTCTGAGACATTTACAGTTACTCACAGGTGTATGTTGTGCCATTACTCTCATCGTGACTAGGGAATGCTATTAGATACACTATATTTCGTCTCCCTCTGAAACCGGAGCTATTAGACTCATGAGATGTACTATATTGTCTACTCCCACTTCGCTGCAAATTCCCAGGTAACCTGGATCTGTTGACGTAGATTTAGCATGGTTCATCGTCGCGCTCGAATGCTTGGACACACCAATTTTTTACTGTATTTGGTCTTGTGGCGGAATAGATCTTGCTACCTGCTGCGTCTGTTTTGGTTATGCGGTATTGTAGCTCATGGGCTGCTGCAAAGCAAGTACAGGAACTTGCTGCTGCCAATACATAAGCTGATATGGTGCTGTATTTAAGTATTTAAGGCACATTGCTGCTGCACAAATATCACATAAAATAACCAGTAGCAGATCTATACAGGTGGAGCTGGGGTTAGGTGGAGGGTTTCAGAGGAACTCTATAAGTGCGCTGCAATGCTCAAGCGAATGCTAATCATCCATTTAAATGTAAAGCAACAAGCTCATCGGCTGCGAATGCAATATGAACCAATCAGCTAGTGCCAAGTTGTTTAATGCTGTGAATATCATCAGTTACGTTAAGACCCATCAGCCTGCGCCATCTAGAAGTTTCCATGACATGAACTTGGTATTATATTATATTATTATATTATATTATATTTATTCTATTCTATTCTATTATTATAAAGAATTGAACTGTTCTGTGTGAGATTTTTTTATAATTATTTTAAAATAGAATTACTTTGTAAGTAACACAGCACTGTAAAAAATGTTTTCTCAGGTATCCTAAAATGTGCATCATTTAGTTACATCAAGGGTCAAATCAAATAGCACATTAAAGTTAAAAGTTACACACTTTTTTTGTGTGCGCGCTGTACAGGTCTGGTATGAAGAATGTTTTCGCTCAGGTGGCCGATATGTCTGCCCAATAGAGAACATTTTTGCTCAGCCAGAATACAAATTAGAGGGAACATTGCCTGGAACAGCTGTATATGCTGAGGGCATTAGTGGCCCTGGAACCCAAGTGGTCAGCTCACGCTTTATACACTTAGGGGCCCAGAGGCCCTGGAACTCGAGTGATCAGCTCACATTGTAAAGGCAGAAGTGCCCATGTGCGCTTGATCTCTATTGGTCAGCACACACTCTATATTCTGAGGGGTCCAGAAGCCCTAGAGGTCTGTATATGCAGATGGGTTCAGGGCCCCAGGTTCCCTAGTAGTTAGCTCACATTATATATTCTGAGGGGCCCCGTGGCCCTGGAGCTCTAGTGGTCAGCTCACACTGTTTAAGCAAATGGGCCCCAGACCCCGGGAGCTCTAGTGGTCAGCTCACACTGTTTAAGCAAATGGGCCCCAGACCCCGGGAGCTCTAGTGGTCAGCTCATGCTGGATACACTAAGGGGCTCTGGAGCCCTAGTGGTCAGCTCACGGTGTAAAGGCAGAAGGGCCCAGGGCTCTAGGAGACCTATTGTTCAGCTCACACTGTATATTCTGAGGGATACAGAAGGCCTAGTGATCAGCTCATATTGTATGCAGGGCCCTGAGGCACTAGTGGTCAGCTCATGTTGTATATACTGAGGGGCCCTGGAGCCCTAGTGGCCAGCTCATGCTCTATACGCTGTGGGTCCCAGGGACCCTGGAGCCCTATTGGTCAGCTCGCATTATATATTCTGAGGTGCCTGAGGGGGCCCTAATGGTTAGAATGTAGTTTATCAGCCAAGAGCCCTGGTTCAGTTTTCTTTGGCAGTCTTGGGCCATGCACCCTGAGGCTTTGGAGGCCTATGGCTAATCTGAGGTCCCATAGCACTGGCCCTACCCATAATTCAGTCCTGCCATGCGTTTCCTCAAAACATACAAATTGTATCTGTGAGATTCTCAGTAATCAGAATCAGAATGAGCTTTATTGCCAGGTATGTTTACACATACGAGGAATTTGTTTTCGTGACAAGCTTCCACAGTGTAACAGAATGACAGTAACAGAACAAAAAAACACAGATAATAAAAAAAGATTAGAACAAGTAAATAAGGAATAAAAACATATAATTGACAATTGTGTGTGCAGGTATATTACAATAGACAGTTTTTTTTGTATGTACAGGTACTGTATATTATGTGCAAATTTGAGGTGTAGGCTGAGTATGAGTGTTAGATAAATAAGTGTATGAGTGAATAAATAGTGTGTGTTCCATGGTTATTGTCAAGTGTTCGTGAGATGGATGGCCTGAGGGAAGAAACTGTTCCTGTGTCTGGTCGTTCTGGTGCTCAGTGCTCTGTAGCGTCGACCAGATGGCAACAGTTCAAGAGGGAGTGTGCTGGATGTGAGGGATACAGAGTGATTCTGCCAGCCCTTTTGCACACTCTGGATAAGTACAGTTCTTGGAAAGAAGGGAGGGTTGCACCAATGATTCGCTCAGCAGTCCGGACTACCCTGTGTAGTCTTCTGAGGTCAGATTTGGTAGCTGATCTGAACCAGACAGTTATTGAAGTGCACAGACTCAATAATGGCTGAGTAGAACTGTTTCAGCAGCTCCTGTGGCAGGTTGAACTTCCTCAGCTGGCGAAGGAAGTACAACCTCTGCTGGGCCTTTTTCACAATGGGGTCAATGTGAGTGTCCCACTTCAGGTCCTGCGAGATTGTGGTGCCCAGGCACCTGAATGACTCCACTGCAGTCACAATACTGTCCATGATGGTGAGTGGGGGGAGTGCAGAGGGTTTTCTCCTGAAGTCCACAGTCATCTCCACAGTTTTTAGAGTGTTGAGCGCCAGGTTGTTGAGACTGCACCAGACAGCCAGCTCTCGACCTCCTGCTGTAGCAGACGCTCACCGTCCTGATTAGGCCGATGAGTGTGTGTCCGTCTGCAACTCAGGAGCTTGACAGAGGGGTCTTTAGGTGCAGTCGTTGGTGTACAGGGAGGAGAGCAGTGGAGAGAGAACACAACCCTGAGGAGCTCCAGTGCTGATCGTACGAGTGCTGGATGTGAGTTTTTCCAGCCTCACTAGCTGCTGTCTGTCAGAAAGCTGGTGATCCACTAACAGATGGAGGTGGGCACAGAGAGCTGAGATAGTTTGGGCAGGAGTAGGTTTGGGATGATAGTGTTAAAGGCCGAGCTGAAGTTCACGAACAAGATCCTCACATAAGTCCCTGGTTTATCCAGATGTTGTAGAATATAATGCAGTCCAATGTTTACTGCATCGTCCACAGACCTGTTTGCTCTGTAGGCAACCTGAAGAGGATCCAGCAAGGGTCCAGAAATGTCCTTTAGGTGGGCCAGCACCAGTTTTTCAAAAGACTTAATGACCCCAGACGTTAGAGCCACAGGTCTGTAGTCATTTAGTCCTGTAATTTTTGGTTTCTTTGGGATGGGGATGATGGTGGAGCTTTTGAAGCATGAAGGGACTTTGCACAGCTCCAGTGATCTGTTGAAGATCAGTGTGAAGATGGGTGCCAGCTGGTCAGCACAGGATTTCAGGCAGGTTGGTGTAACACAGTCTGGGCCTGGTGTTTTTTTCCTTTTCTGCTTCCGGAAGACCTGGCTCACCTCTTCTTCGCTGATCTGATTTGCAGGTGTGGGGGAGAGGGGGGTTGGTGGAGGTGTGAATGGTTGTGTGGAGAAGGTGTTCAGGGCGGGTGTGGGGTGTTTTTTTAAACCTGCAGTAGAACTCATTCAGATTGTTTGCCAGTTTTTGATTCTCCACAGTGCTGGGGGATGTGTCTTGTAGTTGGTGATTTCTTTTAGATTTTTCCACACTGATGCCGAGTCACTGGGAGAGAATTTAATCTTTATTTTTTCAGAATAGTTCCTCTTTGCCACTCTGATCTCCTTTTCTAGTGTGTATTTGGCCTGTTTATACAAGACTCTGTCCCCATTCCTGTGGGCATCTTCTTTGGCCTGATGGAGCTGTTTGAGTTTTGCAGTGAACCATGTTTTGTCGTTGTTGTAGGTTAAATGAGTCATGGTAGGAATGCACATTTCTTCACAGAAACTGATATATGATGTTTCAGTCTCTGTGAGCTCGTCCAGATCATTTTCAGCAGCTTCAAAAACACTCCAATCAAGTTGAGGTCAAAACAAGCTTGTAAATCCGGCTCTGCTTCATTAGTCCATCTTTTTACGGTCCTTAATACAGGTTTAGCTGATTTCAGTTTCTTCCTGTAGGTCGGTATAAGATGAACTAGGCAGTGATCAGAGAGCCCCAAAGCTGGCCGTTGGACAGAGTGGTATGCATCCTTTATTGCTGTGTAACAGTGTTCCAATATATTACTGTCTCTGGTGGGTGTGATGTGGTGTCTGTATTTTGGCAGTTCACGGGAGAGTTTTGATTTGTTAAAGTCTCCGAATGATTAAACAGATTCCGTGTGTTGTTGTTCTGTGTCTGTGATCAGATCAGCGAGTTTCTGTAAAGCGGAGCTCACGTGCGCTAAGTTTAATAGTAACATACGAATTTGCCATTTTTGACATAATGTGAAGCACTTTGTTATCCTCTTGCACATTAAGCAAGCACATTAAGCAATTGACAATAGCGCTATCAATATTTTACTTGGTGATCTTTGAGTGAGCAAAGGTTTTAAAGCTAATTTGACAGCATGTTACTTCCCAGCCAGTTAATACATGGCTGACAGAGCCTTTTTTACATATTCAGGCAGAAATCATCACTCTGACCACATCCAAAGCTGTGCATTACCGTAATTTACTTCAATCTTGTTGATGGGTTTTTGCATATTCTCTTGGCAAATGAAATACATGGATTCAACCTTTTTTTTTTTTCAGTCAAGCTAATCAATCATTTGGCGAACACCATTTTCGAGGGTTATTTCGTACTGGCACATAATGATTCTGTTTTTCACAAACAGCAGCTCTTATTTGGGGCATCTCTTCAGCCCATTGGTGACCAGGTTTGTTTTGCTGTCTATCAATGCGGTTCTGGCAACTCTCTCCACTTTTCCCTATTCTCTGAGCATCTGTCACATGGCTCTTCATACTGGCATCTGATATCTCCTCATGCCCATCAGCGTGTATTATTCATTAGCCATCCTCATCCACACAGAAAGAAATCAGAATTAAACCCATCTTTGCCACGCCTTCCTAAATACATGTTAAAAAAAAGCTTACTCTTTCTGGGCACAATGCAATCATATCTGCTATTATAGAGTGTCTTCAAACTGAAAAGACATAAAATATTAAAGAAAAAAAAAGTTTTCTCAGGATTTTAAAAGAGCAGTGAGGAAATGTAAATGATAAACACAGTGTGGCATAACTCGTGCTTTCGAATGCCTCATGACCCCAATCCTCTCCATACGCCCTGAAGACACAGGACTGAGCTGAAAAATCATTTGTAGTCTGATTTCACACCAAAACGTATGCCCCGACCAGCACTATGTGTGGAACTGTCCCACCCGTGGGTGGATGAATGGGTTTTTCAGCACGTTCTCATGAGGACAGGCCCACCCGCAGGCTCCATTTCTCACCCTCGTAATTATCTCCATCACAGCGGGGCTACCAACCACTCTGTCCCCAGACCAACTCTACACATCGGATCTCACAGTCTCACAACTTATGAAACTCCCAGTGGGAGGCTGGACTTAAGAAGAACAGAATAAAATGAACAAATTGGGTCTGTCAGATTGATGTGCTTAGTAGAAAAATCTAAGTTGACCATTGCTTGAAAAATTTTGGTTTAAACATGCCTGCAACTTAACACCTTGTCGACTTGACTTGAGATCGTGATTTATACTACTAAAGGACTGAATCCTTCATTCTGACTGATTCACATGTTTAAATGTTAATGAAAATGCATCATATAATTCAGCAGTCATTGTCAATTATTTCTTATATAATGACCACATTCTATCTTTATGAAAACTTTGATATTCATACAAAATATTGATATAGTTGGGAGAGAGTTTTCTTTTTAAAGCTTTTCATTTTCTTTCAGGGTACAGCGGCTAGTCGAGTTCACTATAAAGTGGATTTGGAGCAGTTTCCTTACAGCACTAGTATCTTCGATGTGGAGGAGACCTCGGGCAATGTTCTCACCAGGGTCAATCTGAATGAGGAGCCCAACACTAAATTCAGTGTAAGTTCACAACAATCTTTTCCTAATGCAGGGCTTGTCATCTAGCAATCCGCAGGCCATAACTGGCCCGTCAATCATTTTTATGCGCCTCACAGATTGATTTCGATGAAATCGCTGCACTGTCTGTTACATTAGAGTGCTTTCTAAGCAAAACTCAATGGTGAGTTCAGAAACGCTCATTCTTAATAATGGTCCAAATTCAAGCAGGTTTTAAGCTTTTCTGGCCATAGGTTCCCCACACATGATTTCTCAACACATTGATATTGTCTTATCTGACGTTTATACACATATCTATGTAAATAGATGAGACACAACAGTTTATGCAGCTGCACATCAGTCCATGTGCACAATCACTTTCTTGGACATTGAACGTCATCTCAAATATGTTCTGCTCTCAACAATCTTCATCTGCTCCCATCATCTGTCAGTTGTATGGCTCCATTTGTGCCCAAGTTCAAAATGCTTTTGAGACCTGAACAGACTTACTTTTCTCATTGAATTGGAGGTTAACAAGGAAAGCATACGATTAGACCATTTTCTTTGTTCAGTTTTAAAGGTATTAATTATATACAATTATTTATATTAAATGTTTTGCTTTATACAGTCATTTTTGTCTTATATGGAATGATATTGGCATTCAAAAAGAAAACAGATTTTAAATTCTTTATTAACATTATTCAAATCATTTTATTAACAACAAAAATATTATTGTAATAAGTATTTTTGACTTGTTTTCCAGTCAAAATATTAACATTCTTATAATTAGAAAAAAAAGGTAACACTTCTCACTAATAACTAACTGCTTATTAGCATGCCTATTATTAACATATTGGCTGTTTATTAAGCACATATTCTGCATGGCCATATACTACATCCCTAATCCTACCCAATACCTAAATTTAACAACTACCTTATGAAGTATTAATAAGTAGCAAATTAGGAGTTTACTGAGGCAATATTCATAGTTAATGGTTTGTTAATAGCAGAATTGGACCTTAAAATAAAGTGTGACCCAAAAAAAAATACTTGGTACTTTTATTTTCTAGCCATGTTATTGGTAAACGCAATAGTAGTACGAAAGGAAATTGATGGAAGAGAGAAATAGGGGACAAGGATGGGAACATGGGCATGACAGCTCAATAAATTGGTGCATTTGCTTTACCCACAATGCCACTGTGCAGAAATAAACTTGTGCATGTATATGGCATGTAAAATTCTGAATGAATGAATATTGACTGAAGTTTAATTTTCTTTGCCCCATTCGTCAACAGATTTTGTTCCTTCATTAGCATGAAAAAGCTTTGGAAAAAAGAAAACAATACTCTTAACTTATCATTCAGTTTGTAAAAAAAAAAAAAAAATATAGATTATAGATATATATATTTCTCTTTTTTTTTGGATGAAAAATGAACGGAATGATCTGTTTTTAAAGATAACAGAAAAAAAAATATATATATATATTAAAAAGATTGGAATGTTCATAATAAAGACAGTGTGGATAGAACCTGAGCCAGTGCTGATTCTTAGTACTCCTTGTTTTATCTTAAAAATGATTTTCTCCTGTTCCCAAACAGTTGGCAGTTATTGCCTACGATGATGGGGAGCCGGTGAAGTTCAATAAGACTCTGGTGGAGATCACTGTTCTGCAGCCGTCCATCATTCCTGTGTTCACGCAGGAGGAGTACAGGTGAGCAAACACCTGAAAACTTGATTGCCCTCTGCCCCACCTGCTGTCCTTTCACACTGTGATGTATTGTTCTGCATCTGCGCTAGACTTCCAAAACATCATCATCAGTGTGAGTACTGTCGCCTGGAAACAGTACTTGAAATCAAAATGTTAGATACTGGAGAACAGCGATGCAAAATATAGCGGTTTATTTGTGAATCTTGTAATATGTGTATTTTTATGGTCCTGTGAAGCATAACATTTTGTTACTTTGTATGTCTCTTTTATGACCAGAAAGCTCACTTGACTTGATTTGAAATCAGACAGATGTAGTTTTATGCTCTATTAAGGGATTCATGTCTTGAGCCATACATGAGGTGGAGGTTGGTTTCAGAGGTGGAGCAAATTCAATCCCGTTTGGATTAAGGATTATTATTTTCATATTTGGATTAACATTCACCTGTAGATCATGCACAATAAGACAATGGATGTGTATTTTTAAAGTAAATTGAGTCAATATACCTTGGAAAGAACCAGTTTCAGGTAGTTTTATTTAATATAAAACCGTCAGCGTAGATTTAAACATAGGCTTTATAAATATGTATAATAGCTGCAAGGTAAAGTGTTTTTTATACACACTGTTGTTTTCTTAAAGGACGTTTGCACTCCATTCAAATGCATTACGGCTGCTTCATTAAATTACAGTTTTTATATATTTGACACAAGGGGTAATCAGCTCAATTCGCATGCCTTCTGAGGCAAATAACACTTCGGTTTGCCTAAATTGATTTAAATCGAAAAACATTTGAGCTTATTTTACTGAATACAGCTTATTCATACAGTATACAGTACATTCAGAAGAAGACAATACCGTCTGTACGAATGGATGTGTGATCAAATAGGAGTTTATTAACAGCTTTATAGTGAAGTGGCAGTGGCAGAGCTACAAGGACCAATGGGGTTAAAATGGCCTTAATAACATCCTTATCCATTGATTAATCAGAGCTACCCGCTATGTGCAGTCTACACTACTAGGTCAGTACGTGTATGTCTGTTTGTGCCCTATCAAGACAGCTTTCTTGCGCAGACAGGGTCAGCCCTACCCTATCCTCGTCTGACTAGCCAGCGCTCTCCGTCGAGTTGCACAGTACCACGAGCCGTCTCTCTCTGTGCACGCCACAAGGCTGGTAGGTTCCTCTGATCTGGAGATAAACCTTGTGTCAATAAGTGCCCTGCCTCTCACACGATATAGTCCACTGTCGGCAAGTATTGTGATATTCATAGAGTACGATCTTATCATATTCTTCGTCTGCGTAAGTAGTCATCATTATGTATATTGCCAATGTGGCTGTTTACGTAGACAAGACTTTGCCTCATCCCCCCCATCAGATATGTTGTGTACTCCCTTCCTATCCGTGGTGTTAGCGCCGTCGCGGACAGTGTGTGTGTGTCATGAATCGGAATCTGCACGTGCCAGATATCCCACATGGTGGCGTTTAACCGGTGAATAAATTTTGGGTGGTCTCACAATTCACTACGGACTGACAGCCGAGGACCGATTGTGTCATGGTCCAGTAGTAATCTCTCTGTAGGTGGGATCGGCAAACTAAATCGGTCAATCTCTGTGTGCAAAGGTGCGAATTCGTACGCTGATGGATGCGGTCTTGTATGGAACGTAATGGGGTGGTGCACCAGGTTATGGCGGTGTGTGATTGGAGACACAGTGGGGCACGCTTCGCTTGTCTATGGATCGTCTCGGGTTCTAAATATAGTGTACCACCCACAAGTGTGTCAACAGGTGATAGGATCTGTCGTTTAAAATTCCGGGATTGCACTGGCTAGGCAGACTGAATAGCTGTGGAAGCTCCGACGACGGAATCCAAAAGGAGACCCAGCATGGAGCATGAACGCACTGTAACTGAGTCGTGCCAACAGAGACGCACAACGCTGAGTCTGAAGTGCGATGTCGTATGCACATCGGTCTGGGAGGGAGTATTAAGGCTAATGAGCGGAGGGTGGGAAACACAGAGTGAGAGAGAGTGGAAGTGAGCAAGGAAAAGGGAAGGAAAAAAAGAGTGTGCTATCTAATGGAGGGAGGAGACGGAGGGTTAGGACATGGGAGAGTGAGGCACGGATGGGTATAACAGGAAATGGGAAAGTGGGGTGAAAACCAAATAATAGCTGCTAGCGGATGTGGCCCGTCGTGGACTGGCGAGATCTCTGTATAGATCGAGGCGGACGGCATGACCCGGCAACAACGAAAGTAACGGTTAATCCGCGGCGTCGGCGGGGCTCAGCGGCGGAGGAAAGACGACGGCTCAGTTCCGTTCAGCCACAACAAACACCTCAATGGCGGAGCAGAGACGTGCGGGTCTTCCCCTGCACCGAGGCGACACAATGGGCGGTCGAAGGGAAACGCTCGATGGCACATCAACTAGCGGGGGGGGGGGCGGGGCAGACTGGACTCATTCGACAGATCGCAGAACAGCATGCTTGAGAAAGGGATTTGAAAAGAGGGATTTAAAAGAAATAAACTGGACCGCGGTTTGTCAACCAACTGGTAAAGTGAATTTGCATCCGAGGAACCCCTTGAAATAACTAGTTAATGGGTAGTGGAATAAAGAAAGAAGAATAGAATAATATAATACGGACAACAGTATAAAGCCCTCTGTGGTGTAGGAATATTTATACTTGGCGGCTTGGTCGACGAACAAATACAGCCGGTACTCACTTGCCTACTTATTGGATGTTTGCACTTTCATGTCGATGTTACGGCCACCTACGCTCATGACCATTTAAGCTTGACGATTAATTTGTTTGCTCATTACCCATTGCGAGCCACTTACTCCCATTGTGTCGGGGGGGGGGATTGTCGCTATAGGGGCCCTATCGCATTTTAGTGTCCCGCGCGACAGTGCGTGGACTGTCGCGATCATATTACTCAAAGCTCATCGGTTTGAAAAGCATGGTGTGCTGTGATTGGCCAGCTATCCAGAGTGTTGTGATTGCCGAATACCTCAAGCGTGTGACGGAAATGTTATGCCCCTTACTGTACTGTGATGCCCTGTCTGGCCAGAGCCTCGATTCAAAAACATGAAAACCCATTATAAGCAAGGCATTCGTTGCATCCAGTGGGGAAATAATTACATATTATAATGACTTATACTCTCTTTTTACGCGTTGCACTGCGCCGCGTAAACATAAAACCATATCTGCACTTGTGATCGGAGAAATGACAAACAACAAACGCTACTCTACACTATGAAGTGCCCGAAAAACTCCTGCTTTAAAGATAAAAATTAAATATAAAAACTTAAATATAAAAACGTGCTTACAGTCCGTGAGTCAGAACAGCTTGCATTGTAGTCTTCTTCCCCTGACTAAAATGCCTGTTTGAGCTTTCTCGACTGAAAATAACTTGCTCTGACAGATCTTAAAATATGTCAGTGTCCTTGTTTTGTCTCAAGATGCACACCTGTAAAGTTTTCTACTAAGGCATTTTTGTAAAAGTTGCTTAAATATCTTAATTTAACTAAGATCTAGTCCGGGCTTAGCAAGCCCCGTTTATAACCCGGCCATAGTCCTGTCCAGTTTCACTGTTTGTTTTAAAAACGTGGACGCACACGACAGGCATCTGAGATCGGCTCATTTGAGAAATGGGATCTCACGATCACTGTTCACTTCCTGTTTAGTAATGATGCTCAAACAGATAACCCCGTAGCGTTGATTTTTATCATGTTCGGGTGGTTGATTACACCCCTTTGCCCACAATCACCATTTCAGTTCAACAACCTTGTCAAGTGCATGTGCAGTAGATGACCCCTTATAAGTAACAGTGATATTGTTATTAGGATTGATTCAACGCATTTTTTTAAGTTGAGGGGGCTAATCCTCTAGTGTCACACCCAACTACTAAACTATATCAATTGACACAAATGTTGAAAAATGTTAGTTGAATGAACAAATTCAGAAACTGCAAGTTGTGTCATCCTAAAAACATTCATTGAAACAACTAAACTGCAAAATATATATTTTTAATAATCTGAATGATAGAAGCTGTGTTTGAGTGACATTGAGTGACATGGACATGTATGGTAGAAGAGCACAGGTTGTTCCACCACAAAAATTGGAAATAATTAGTAATTATGTGACATCATGAAAGCAACCTTCTGTGGCAGACCCTATGGGCTCATTTCAATTTTATCATGTCCGCAAAAATGAGTTTAATTAGCATGTATTGTTTCCAGTGGTGCAGAATGGCTATAGATAATTTCAGGTTGGTTTGCAAACATTTAAATTAGATGTTGCGTGTCCTGAGTGTCATGTTCTAGATTCTGAGCTCAAATCGGTGAGCCACACACGCATGAAAGTTTATAGCAGGTGTGAGGCTAACAGAAACTGGATCAATCTGCCACCCTGTTCTGTTTCCTGTTATTTTGCCTCTTACTTAACTCTAGCTTAAAACTACTGTATCATATTTGATGCGCACATGTCCACAACTTTGCCTTCTGTTGTCTGATTGATAGTTCATACTTTTTTAGTAAGTAAAAGGCCTTTTAGTATCATTCCAAAAAATGTCCACCTTCAGCTTGTGCTTCACGTGTCATTTTGCTGTGTGTCTTTACTGATTTTTATAAAGTAAACATAAGTTAATGTTAGTAATATTTCAAGAAGAACACTTACTGGATTAAAGCTAATTAGGTTTACTTGATTATCCATATATCTTTTTTTTTTAATAATGATAAAAGTGAATACTCATTAGAATTTCAGGCTTTTTGAGAAACACTTATGTTGTTCTCTCCAATCATATGTATTGCATCACTTCGCAATGTTTGCCCCAACATATGCGTTAAGTGGCAACTGATAATTTATATTGCATGTTGTGAATAATCTGCTATTTTTGTTTGTTATATCATAGTACAAGCTACCAGATTGTGGTCTCTTTTGGAACCTCGGAATAAGATCTATATATATGTATGGACCCTGGGCACAAAAGTCATCTTAATCTCGGCGGTGGGCTATATTTGTACGAATCTTATCCAAAAATACATTGTATGGATCAAAAATTATAGATTTTTTCCTTTTCTGGTTCATAATACATTAGAGTTATATTAAGTAAAGTTCATGTTCCATTAAGATATTTTGTAACTGTCCTACTGTAAATATATCAAAACTAAATTTTTTATTAGTAATAGATCCTTGCATTTGTCCTCACACAGCAATGCCCGTCATTTTGGCACCGACTTAGAAAAAGGCGATTTTCTCAATATTTAGAAATTTCTTTTTGACCAGATAATGTCCTGTCCTAACAAACCATACATCAATGGAAAGCTTATTTATTCAGCTTTCAGATGATGTATAAATCTCAATTTCGAAAAATTGACCCTTATGACTGGTTTTGTGGTCCAGGGTCACATATTCTATTCTATTCTATTCTATTCTATTCTATTCTATTCCTCCGATGTTCCTGACGTGGCTACCCCTCGGTCGTCCACTTCTCCTATTCTATTCTTCTATCTCTACTCTATTCTATTCTTAGTCATATGATATGGAGCCAGAAAATTTCCAGTTAGTTTCGATTTCATATCACCGTTTGAGCTTCAACACAACCCAAGCGCAAGTGTTTTTTTTCTTTTTCTTCTTCTTCTTCAATAAAAGGTTTGATAAACTGTTCCATTAAAAAACATTTTTGGACTGTTATTTAATGTCAGGCTTTACAGGGTTAAAATGTGTTCTGCTTTACTTTCGGCTTTCAGGTTTTGTGTCATTTGTGTCAACTTGACACAAACGTTGACACACATTTCTGTCTGCTGTGTGTTAGAATCAACGTTTTTCAGTTTTCAAGTGCGTGATGAAGTGTTCCCACAGTAGTGATTCCAGTGTAAATGTATTTAGAAATGCAGAATTTATTTGGCCTCTGCAAAAGTTCGGAGTCCTGTGCGCTAGTGGGTCTCTTTCTATGTGGCAAGAATCACTGGATATGTGACGAGGCCATCGATCAGCGGCTGCGGTTCTCCCTCCATCTCCTCCAGTGCTGGAGTGCAGATTGGGATCCTCTTTACGTGGCTGCATTTGGCAGTAAACGAGCAGCACTTGAGCCGCCACTGAACCGAAGTATGATTAGTTTCTGTGGGAAAAGTCATGTGGACAGCACTAGAGACCGCCAAGCTCCTCTCTCGACAGAAACAAATGACTTTGATGTTCTTCTTTAAGTATCTTTTTTTTTAAAGATTTGCGAACAATAACCTGCCCCTCACTGCAGTTCAAAAGCATTTGGCTCGCAGGTGGAGAGTGTGTCACAGTTTTGAGACTGGTTTGGTTTGGAGTGCTGGCTGACAAATGCGTCCCTTGATCTGAAGTGCTGTTACTCTGTCAAGTCGCTGTACAGTGTGTCACTTTCATGTGAGCTGAAGCGTCGCATTGCAGAAATGTAATCTGCCATGAATTGCTGCGTCGGGACTCCAATTAGCCACATGTGGAGCTCTTTTCTGATGCTCCTGTTGCCGTAGATGAGAAGTGGCTCCTGGCCCTTCCGCATGACGTCTCTGGTCTTCTGCCTCGTGTTGACCGGCAGGATATATATATGCCTACTGCCCTGGCGCTCCCTTTCGCCGTCCCACTGCTCAGGGTCACATCCACCACACCCATCTCGCACAGCCTGCTTATTATAGCTGGTACCTATTTAGGCCCCCCCCCTGAGGGGCCGCTCTCTGCCTTGTCTGGCGTTAGACTTTTGATAAGGACTTCAACGGTGGACAGTATAGTTTTTATGTTCTGTCACTATGTTGTTGGATGATGTATCATCACATGTAATTCGCAACATCCCTCTAAGCAACATAACATGTTCTCTCTTAGGACTAGCACAAGACACTTTCCTTCGTCGTCGTAAGATCTCTTGTGCTTGACACGCAACTACACCTACGCTCGGTTTGTGCACAACTCAGAGATCCTGCGCGATAGTGTAATGTCGTTGTGGCTGTTCTTTCAGGTGTGTTGTTGAGATACAGTATGAATTGGTTAAAATGTTAAAAAGTTTGAATACACTTTTTTTTCATAGACTTTTCCTCCTCCTTTTCTTTAAAAAAAAAAAAGTTTTCCTTTCCTGCATATCCAGAATATTTGAATCCTTTTCAGCAGTGACCGTATGAGTTTGAGATCCATGTTTTCATGCTAAAGGCAACTGAGGGACTAATAGGCGACTATTACAAAAGGTGCAAACATTCACTGATGTTTAAGAAGCAAAAAATGCTTTGAGATTTTTAAATGTATATTTATAAATACCTATTATTATTTTTTTTAACTTTAAAAGAACCATTAGTAGTCAGAAATGCATTAAGTGAAAGTAGTAAGACTTAAATAAAATATCAGTATTATAACGAGTCTGTATTTTGAAGAAGCTTTTGATGTATCGTTTCATCTCTGTAGAACTTTAGCCATCAGGTTTTCAGACTATGTTCAAATGAGTAAAGAAATGTTTGTTGCAAAAAAGTCACAATGAAATCAAAATACCGCAGTGTTTGTTATAGATGATTATTAGAAATGATTTATCCATGCACATCATTTTTTTAAAAAACAAAATAATGTGCCCTTATAATCTTCAATCACTCACTGTCGCTCACATGAGCAGTTAGCCATGACAACAATCCAGACAATTCCTACTATTTTGAGAAGCTATACCACAATTTCCGTTTCATGCCAACTTTTAGAAACTATACAAATACAACCATCTGACACACAGAGCACATCATAATTTAAAGTTTACAATTAAAAAAAAAAAAATGGTCAGGCAACATAATTACAAAAGTTAATTATCTTATAGTCAGTATTTTGACAAATGTATTTATTTGTTTATATATTGATGGCTCTTCAAATTATAAAATGGACTGCTTGCTTTTGGCATCATAGCTCAGGATAGTCTAGTGAAGGAACTTTATCATAGTGCCATAATCCAATCTATGTATTTAAAATGCAATTTTCTAGTGACTATGATAAGCCATATGACAGTCACATTACAGCTCAAATGATTGCCCCAAAAAGTTCTGTGGTTCCTAAAAGTAAAGATAGCTGAATTCAAACTGGCTGTTTCTACAGGGGCGGCTGAGCTGAGCGCCATTGAGATGAATGTGAATGTTAATGTTAGTTTTCTCCAGCAGGCATTATAGACCTCCTTGTTTATAATGTGCCACCCATCCCTCCGAATTATAGTTTGGTGCAGATATATAAATGATCAACACCTTTTGTCAGCATGATTTCCCTTTCAAAGTCAGCATCCACACACTACGACGCTTAACTATATCATCTCCCTTAATTAAAAGCAATGCTTCCATTAGGGCCATAAAACAGCTAAAAGGTGCATTCGTATTGACTTTTAAAAGTTTGCGACCTTATAGCACTTAAAGTCATATAAACATATCCGTTTAATGTCTTTAATATACAACCCTTCAAGATGTTCTGTTCTGGCTAATCTTATCTCCTTGCGCTCACCATGCACCCTTGTTTCTTGTTGTAGTCTAGAGCGCTTACTGTGTTTGTCTGTCACCCGTTTGAGAAAGAATAGAAGGCGGCCACGAGGCCTGCTTCCCATTAATCATCTCAATGAGCTTTTGTTACTTTTATCCAAGAACAGGTCAATCAAACCAAGATGCTTTACCGCATTTCCCTTTGTCTGTATAGTTCACTGGGGCCTCTCATCAAATATTCATAGCTTTTTCAATAATTTATCGCTCGCACACCCTTATCTTGTTTTAGGACGCTCGTGCATGTGATTAGTAAACTTCTGAAAGTGTGCTATGTATGTAAATGAGGCCGACATTTTCAACGAAACCAGCTGAGAGTTTATAGCTGCTCGAGCTTTCAAGTGGAGCTATTCATCTCTCTTTGCCTTCACCGGCTTTTATGTCATTTGCACATCATCTCGAAGCACCATCCCTCATTATTATTCTCCTCTCGTGTCTTCAGCTGTCAGGTTTTGCCATTGACCCTCAAGCCTGATATCATTATTAAGGTTGTGACGATGCTAACATTTCAGTAGTCGATATCAATACCAGTGAAATTTCACGATTCCCAAAACCAGTTTTAATACCACAGCTAAAACTAGTATGCTGTTGAATACGTGCTTTAAATTAAATATTATTATAACAGGGGTGTTATCTCAAGAGGAGTCAAGGATGGGCCCTGCCCTCCAAAATAAATTGAATTACAATATATATATATTTTTTAAATGCATAAATTGATGAGAATTTCAAGTGTCTTGGTTTTAATGCATAAATGTTTATAAAAATGATATTATAAATATAATTTTGTTTGCTTATTGAAAGCCCCAAATGTTAGATAAAATGCTGTTTTATATGCTATTAAAACAGAAAAATGTTTGAATATTAAGTGGACCATAAATTTGTATTGGATTAAAAAAGGCCCAAACTTGTGGTTCGCACCGCAGGAACCACATTTCAGACCTACTTCACACGATCTCATGAATCAAAATCAGAATCAAAATGTTCTTGATTTAAAGAAACTGCACCTCCGAATGCTTTGCATTGACTTCCTAAAGATTCGAGCATTAGAAATGCATGGCGGAAGTTTTTTAATGACGTGCCCGAACAACTGAAAGTTATCGTTTTCGTTTGTTCTTCACATTTCACAACGGACTGTTTTGTGGATACGTCTAAACAGGCTGCCGATTTTTCCAAATATATTTTATTGAAAGGTACGGCAGTGCCAAGCATTTTGTCCTATTTATTTTTAATCGTATGTGTTTGTAATAAACATGAAACCAGTGTTTATCACTATTAAGACACCAAGTGTATCATTGTTTGAATGTTGCTTATAAAATCATTACATACCCACGTACCTGCAGTGTCTTTTATAATAGGCCAAGTAATAGTACTTTTAAAACTGTATACCGAAAATTAAGCAATTAAACAAGCAAAAGCAATTACTACACTGAAACAGACTGTTGCAATTTTTGTGGTTGTGTTATTTCAGTTTCCTCTAGCTCAGGCTCAAACATAATATGGCTTGATCACAGTGCTTGCTATCTTAAGTATCAAAACACACAACATGCTGTAAATGAGGGCGTGGAAACGGTGCGATGAAATTAGCCAATCACAGCAGTGGGCGTTTACTTCAGTTTCTGTATGAGGTAACGTCCCTTGAGATTGAGTGTTGTTGTTGTTGTTTTTTTACAGAGCGTGAAAATGAGAAGGGAAAAATATTTTTTTCCCCACACTTTTTTTTTTTGGTTTCAACCTTTTTACATTTATATTTACTGACTCCCTTTACATTAATATCTTGCCTTGACAGGTATTTAGACAAAGAAATACATTTAAAGGGGTCATATGATGCTATTTTAAAGATCATTATTTTGTGTATTCGGTGTAACAGAATATGTTTACATGCTTTAATGTTCAAAAAAACACATTATTTTTCAAATACTGTACATTACTGTTTGTCCTCTATGCCCCGCCTCTCTCAACGCTTCGTTTTCAACAAAGCTCCCTCCTTTGACAAGCGCAGTCTGCTCATATTGGCCAGCTGACCCAGTGCATTGTGATTGGCTAAACACCACAAGCATGCATCGGAAATGTAACGCCCCTTACCATAAACACTTCAGCTTTCAAAGTAAATATCAAGACAGTTAATAATGTGGTTAGTTTTACCATCAGTTCAACCTGAAAGGGCAACAGAGTCGCGTGAAAGACACAGTGATGAATATGTGTTTGCACAAGCCACGGTTAAGACAGCTGACTTGCTATGATTTCTGACAGACAGTTCAATCTCCTGTGATGTGACCCTGTTCCCCTCACACACACACAGACCCACACGTTACTCTGCGCTGTGCAAAACTCTGCATTTGAACAGTCAATAGCAAATACTTAAACTAATAACAAAACATACTTACAGTCGCTGATTCAGAAGCGTCAGATTGTCATAGCAAAGTCGGAATTGACTTTTTTTTTTTTTTTAGAAATAGCCTTTGTGCACAGCCAGCCTTGTACTCTTCTAGGTTCATAAAATGCGTTGCACAAATTCGAACATCTGGGTTGTGCTGTTCTGTTGTAAATAAATCTTAACCAATGATTCCTAATTGCATCTACTTCCGGAAGGCCAACTAAAGTGCTTTTGCTTTCGCACTGAAACACAGCGTCTCCCTGACATGCTGCATCAACACGACTGCTGTTCCTGAAACCATACCTTCTTTCTTTGCGTGCACATTTGGGCGGCATTATGCTAATATTTCCACATAGTGACGTAGATATTTGGGGCGTGTTAGAACGAGCCGTTTTAGGTAGGCATGGCTGACTCTTAACTTTTTTTATAAAGAATATCTCTTTGGATTTGAGACTTTAGTCTTTGCAACTTTACAGATCTTCTTTATGCACCAAGAGCGTATAACACTCCAAAGAGAAAGGACACCTTGAAATCGCATCATATGACCCCTTTAACTGTTTACATGTGCAGCCGCATGAGTGCTGAAAACTTTTGACATCCCTAATCCGTATTTAGGCTCACTGAGGGTGTCTAGATCTCCTTAGTGAAGTACTAAACTCTGGGGAAAGATAGATTTGCCCTTTGTAAACCCATCCAGGAGCAAACAAACCCATTTGTTGTACACTGGCTGTGCATATAATGCGCTGCTATCTCAGTATTCATGTATTCTGCCTGAGTGAAAGTTGTTTTTGAATGAAGGAAGACGAGCATGCCTCCCTACCCTAAGTACAGCTGAAGGAAATTTGCCCTTTACCTCTTGTTTGGAAAGGACAGACACAGTATGCTACACGGCTTCCAAACGCACTGATCGCAAATAGTTTGAAAAGGTCAACGGCTAATCCGCAGGCGGAACCTTTGAAAGCGGTGGCAAGGTTCTTTCATTTAAAGAGGGGCTGGTAGTTTTGCAGTGTCATGATGCCGGCTTGTTTTTGTCCTGTGTTAAGTGCTGATTTTTGGCTCTAGAGGGTCACGCTGAGCAGGATGCCTGAAGCAGGGTGCAGTACAGTGATGGTGATGATGTTCAGTGGTGAGTCAAAAGACTGGGTAGGGTTAGAAAAGAGAGGATGAAAAAGGAAGATTGAATAAAGAGACTAAACCTTTGAAGATGGTGCAAAAAAAGTATAAATAAATAAAATTGTATTTACATGTGTTGATGTATTACTCTTGAAACAGAAGGTTGGGCAGCAGGGCTTTTGGCTTGTTGGCTTTAACAGGTAGCTTCTACTAGTATATTATGTTTTTAATAGTAGAATATCAGTAAACTTGCAGTTTTAAAGGCTGCAAGAGAGTGCTGGGGTCTACAGAAAAAAATGTGTGTTTGTGTGTATTGTGTATATAATATAACATATAGTATATATATATATATATATATATTATATATATAGATATATATATAAAGTTATATATATACATCTATATATATATTATTGGTTATTTATATTATATCATCAACACAAAAGCTATATCGTTTAAATTGACAGAATTTGACATTTATTATTGCTTTAGAAAACAAAAAGTATGTATTCTTTCTATCTTATTAACATATATAATATATAATAAATATAATTCTTATTCTTATTATTATGTTATCACAACAACACTATAATACTATGTTTATGATTACAGAATTTGACATCTATTATGGTTTTATTTAGAATACTAGAAGGCATAGTTCAATCATAGTTTTTTGTTTGTTTGGTTGGTTGGTTGGTTAGTAGTTTAAATAAATATATAGCTGCCTTTATATTTTAGGATGTGGATTGTTTGAATGGCTGTAAAATCTGGGAGTCTGTGGCATCAAAAAGTGAAAAGTGAAAAGTAGCCCAAGCATATAGATATTAGCTTCAAAGCTACCAGACATGGGCTAGAAGCCACAAAACACTTCATGGAGTCGTTCATGTTGTTATGAAATGATATGAAATAATCCATTATTGTTTCTCAATCAAAAACTGCAAATTTTTCCTGATACACAACACTCAAAAGGGACAGATTAGCTGTTTATGCATAAGCCACATTGCTTTAGGGATGTTCTGGTTAAACTTCTAAATTGATATAATCAGAAGCCGATACATTCTCTTATTGTAGGCCAAAACAAAATGCCTGGAGAAACCAGAGGCTTTTCAAATAAAACTGTAGCCATGCCATATACGTAAACAAGGATATTTCTGTTCAGAATATGGTATACTGTATTCCAAAATGTCATGCAATTAAGATCAGATCCATTTGTGTTGCCAGAGCTTGTATGTTTAAGAATTCAGTACAGAGATTTTAAAGATGTTGGCTCTGAATCATAAAAAACCCTTTTACCTTCTAAATGAATTTGTATTCAAGCAGATTGATAAAGATACTCTGAATAACAAGTGCCTTGTGTTTTATTCAATTGCAAGATTACCGATAGCTGTTATGTACTGCCTTTGGCAGCCTGTGGTTTTTACGCTTTTTATAAAGACCAAGATCAAAGAACTTGATACAGGGATTAGACTTCGACCATTTCCAGCGTCTCACGTCATCAAAGTAAAACAGCAAATCTATACATGAAAAAACCTATGATCTGTTACGAGTAGTAACACAATCGTTATATCTCAATGGGAAGAGGCCAAAGGTTTCGAATTGCTATTTTGATATCACTATCTTAATCTAACAAACTGAAATGCTAACATGAAACAAACAGAAACGTAGTTAGTAGAAAAGCTGCCCCATGGCCCATTCTCAGTTTTTGGATTAAACACGGTTCAGTCCCAATTGAACGCCATAGGCACAAAAAAGCAGTGGAGGTTGCGGGGATGCGTTTGCCGGCTCAGTGGACCTCATTCGTGTTGAACACTTGAGTATGTGCTTGTGTGGAGCGACCATTAGAGCGCTGTCAGAACAGAGAGCGTACAAGAGCGTTTTTTTTTCTCACTCTATTATCTGCAAGCACAGCACACCGTGCACGAAGCAATAGGTTGACGCCATACAGGAAGAACATGTCGATGTGTGTATGCAGGGATTATATGGAAGGTACTCTGCCATCTCTCTGAATAACAAAAGCTTGTGTATCTTCCACGAAGCAGCCCAGGGGAGACAAATCACCCTGTAAGCCTGTGTACAACCAACTCTAAGTACTCCAAACCCAGCATGAAGGTTGCCTTGTCACCAGGCCGAGCATGAGCATCACAATGTATGAAAAGAAAACCACTGAACAACCGATTCTGTGACAGGATTATTAGCTTTTGTATTCAAAGTGTCCTTGAGGGGTTTTTGTCCGTGTTGTTGGAGCCGATAGGAGAAAACACTTGCTGTTCTGAGCTTTCACCTCATTCTTTATATGCTATTGGTTTTGAAAGGCAGCAGACTTGCGGTTTGAGGACAGTGAGCTTTGAGAGACATTCTTCAGTTTGTCTGTCTACTTTTGATTGTTAATTTTTGACTTACAGAGGTATAAGCAGTATGACAGCGGAAGTTTGTTCTCATCACACTCTTAAAAATAAAGGGTGCTTCACGATGCCATAGAAGAACCTTTTTGTCTAAATGGTTCCATAAAAAACCTTCAACATCTGAAGAACCTTTCTGTTTCACAAAAGGTTCTTTGGGGCGAAAAAATGTTCTTCAGATAATAAAAAGGTAAGAAAGAGATGGTTCTTTAAAGAACCTTTGACTGAATGGTTCTTTGTGGAACTAAAAATGGTTATTCACTAACGTGCCTTTCTGGAGCTAATAACATCCAAAATCTAATTTATGCTGCTTTAATAACTAATATTGGAATAAAACAAAAGGCAGGCAGGAATTTACTAATTACATTCACCAGAGGCCTTTTAGATGGCACACATACAAAATTGGTAATTAAGGAATATTAACAACAATATTGACATGAAAAAGAGTTTTAAAAACCTTCACTGCCTTTGGCTGGTTAACTTTTGTAGCTTTAATAAGCTATTTAAAAACAAATATCAACATTAAGTTCATCAAGGCTGCATTTATGTGGTAGAGAAATATTGAGAAATATTAATACAATTTAAAATAGCAATTTTTTTCTTTAAATAAATGTTAAAATGTAATTTATTCCTGTGATGACCAAGCTGAATTTACAGCATCGTTACTCCAGTCTTCAGTGTCATATGATCCTTTAGAATCATTCTAATATGCTGACTTGATGATTCTAATATGCTCAAGAAATGAAAACAGTTTTTGCTGTTTAATACTTTTGTGGTGACTGTGATACTGTCACGGCTGTGCCGGAGGGAATAAGCTGAAGCGTTACACAGTCTTTTAATGAACAATCACAGAGGTAAATCCACAACAGGATCGAGGAATGACACACGAACATAACCAGTAGACCCGACAAACACTAACTGAACGGACTGGGGCATATAAACACAGGATAACGAGGGACTAATCGAGGGGACTAAGGAGACACACCTGGAATCAAATTAACACAATCAACAAGAAGGAGAAACTGGGTCAAGGGGAGCAAAACACTGTGTGTGTCCATGGGCGTGACAGATACATTTTATTCAGGATTTTTTGTTGAAAGGTCTTTAATGTCACTTTTGATCAATGTGATGTATGCTTGCTGAATAAAAGTGTTAATTTATAAAAAAAAAATTACTAATCCCAAGCTAGCACTGCCCATTTGTGATAAAATGACATGAAATTAATGTTAATAGCAGATGGAAACAGGATAAAATGATTATTTGTCAATAGTCCAAATTGTGCTCTTCACACCCATTGGCTCCAAAATATGATTTGAATGCTAATGTATGTTGTGCTTGGAAAGCGACAGCTGATTTCGAACATATGTTTCATTATAGATCAGTTTTGCTTTTGGGTTTATCTGAGGTAAAGATTTGCTCACTCCCATGCTCGCTTTCCATTTAGCAACTGTGTAGGATGCCCAATTAACACTGTGATTCGGTTAACCTCTTGATTGAATAAATTCCTGTGAATATTTTGTCTTTGTAATTATAAACCAGAATCGCTTACATTAATTGAGTTTGTTTTATAAAATCAAACAGGTAAGTTGTCCGCCTGGTTTCAGAATGTGATATAATCATGCTGCCTTTCCATTGATTCTCTGTCAGACCTATATGTGTACATTTTATTCGGTTTGATAGTGCTGAATAGCCCACTGTGCATTTATATCAGCGTTTAGATTGTAATCTAATTCATTTATATGCAGTTTTGCAGTTCCAGCAGTTTTTGTAATGCACAGTTTTGAATGCCCATTTCCCAGCCTCTCTTACCCTCAGGCTTTTCTACTGTATCTTTAAACATTGCCTGTAGCTCAAATAGTAAAGCGTTAGCAATGCCAAGTTCATGGGTTTGATTCCCAGGAAATGCTAAAAAAAGAAAAGAAAAAAAGATGCATATACAGAAATTACAGAGTTTAAACAGCAGTTTGAATGTACTCATACAACAACAAAAAAAATTCACACAATTTACTAATTTACTTTGTATTTATACCAAGGAGCAAAAGTGTAGCGTTTAGATTGTCAATCAATTTGTGTATATGCACTTTTGCAGTTCCAGCAGTTCTTGTAATGCAAGCCACAGTTTTGAATGGCCATTTTCCAGTCTCTCTTACCTCAGTATTTTCAACTGTACCATTTTTTAATTCATACAATTCACTAATACAATTTGAATAGATACAAGTTTGGGGTCAGTAAGACTTTTTAATGTTTGTTATGCTCACCAAGGCTGCATTTATTTGATTAAAAAAGTACAGTAAAAACAGTAATATTGTGAAATATTAATGCAATTTAAAATACCTGTTTTCTGTTTTGAATATATTTTAAAACATTATGTATGTAATGGCAAAGCTGGATTTTCAGCAGTTATTATTCCAGTCCTTCAGAAATCAATTTAATATGCTGATTTTCTGGTCAAGAAACATTTCTTATTATTAATCAACATTGAAAACATTTGTGCTGCCTAATATTTATGTGGGAATTATTTTGAAATAGAACTCTTTTGTAGCATTATAAAAGTCCTTACTGTCACTTTTGATCAGTAAAATGGAACTGTACTGAATATTATATTTTCGTTTTTGGCAAATTTTACTTTTGCTCCATTTTACTTGTACATGCCCAGTAAAGTTCTAACGCAGTGGTGCATATTTGCAGTGTGACCCAGCAGAACCACCGTTTTATTGTGTGTGATTTGTGATTCATCATTAATGCAGTGCACCGTGTATGTGCAGGTTCTCTCCGGTCAGCGAAAATGCCCCCGTGGGAATGGTCGCAGGAGTCATCTTGGCGGCTGCCATAAACCAGACCATCGTCTACTCCATCATCGAAGGAAATGAAGGCGGTGAGCACTAACCAGATTTGCATAATTTATTTAGTGAATAAGGTGCTAAAACCATGCAGAAGGTGCATGCAATTAAACGTCACTGGCAGTTCTCATGCATACAGTACAAGCGTATACTTCAACCAGACTATGGTTTATTCTCTCCTCAGAAACCTCAGTGAAAAAAAGACAAGATTGCGGGAAATGTCACACTGGTCTTTTATGAGCTGGAAATTATTGTATTGTAATAAATTATAGTTTGTAAGACATCAAGCACTGGATAATGACAGCCCGCAGACTCCTAGATGGTGTTTTTTAGGAGGGTGTCAGCTGCAAGTTATCAAAAGCTCAGTGAAAGAGAAGGTTTTGTTTGACGGAGTGCACTTCCTGTTGCCGTGTGTCATCAGAGAGCAAGCGAGAGCAGGAAGAGGGAGGTGTGCGTGATTAAATCCTCTCTGTTCAAAATGTGTTCAGCTGAAATCACATTTGAATACATCTGGCGCTGGTTTAAAGTGATGGGGAAATCGTTTCGGTACATTCTCATTAGACAGAATCAAGAAGCGTAGATAGGTAATCAAAGGGCTGTTTTCATTAACGCAAACTAGAAAAAGCCAGGAAGAATAAGGTAATCATTCCACCCTTCAAACCGCCAAGATCCAAGGCGTTTAATGTGATGGCATCACCCTAGATCAGAGCTAATCCTTTATGAATGTTAATGAGACTCAAAAGGTGGGTAGTGCACTCTGGATCTGAAATCCCAATATAGATAAGTGCATTAACAATACGCTACATGGAAGCGGGGAAAGGGTGAGTTGTAAGACCTGGACTTAGCCGGGCCAAGAATTACTGATTGAGTAATGTCATATTATAAAGGTATAATTGACAATATAGTGTTTTGTTGTTTTTTTTTCCTGTAAATGCAATTGGAAAAATTGTTTATATAGTGAAGAACCATGGTAATCCCTATTTTGGATAATCCAGTGAATGCTTTAAAAATGATGGCTACTTCATCTCATTCCTTGTGAAAAAGTAATGTAGTAGTAAAAAAGTAATGCGCTTAACTTTATTGCATGTGTACTTCTTAGAATATTTTTTAAAAACTGTATTTGCAGGTAATAAAATATTAATTAAATAAAAGGCCACTTAAGTGTACTTAAAGTACACTTCAATGACTATAGCCTTGTCCAAATACCCACACTTGCGGTCTTTGCACTTGACCACTTGACTACTTATATGACGTATTTCCTGTATTTGGCCCAAGTGTTCAAGTGAGGATGAAGACCACAAGTGTGTGTCGAACTTTTCATTACCTGATGGGACACACTTGTAGTGTTGTAAAAATGCAAGTGTTTACATCGCTTTATTTTAATTTTAATTTTAAATACTTTGCATTTTAAAATCAACTTTTAAATGTCTGTTCAGTAGTCCCTATAAGAGATGACACAATTTAATTTTGTGGTGCTTCTTTTGATAAAAAGCAGTTGCAAATGTTGTATAAAATATATATCACCACTACTCATCTTTGCACCAATAAAACGTAAAAACACTGTTTTTCTACCAAATTATATGTAATATCTAGTTATTATATTAATATTGAACTTGCATTGGAAAGGTTTCCGTGACCTCTCGCGAGATCTCGGCAAAAAGTCTCACGATTTATTTCCAGAACATGATGCATGATGGGATATACTAAGCCTCGAATAGCGCTCCGGAGTGGTATTCGCAATAGTGTGGGTTTAGTGTGCTTTAAGGGCACTGAGCTTTGCCATTTTTAAGACCTGGGACAGACTTGCGCACCGCTCTCTCACTTGGGCAAAGACTGCAAGTGTGGGTATTTGGACAAGGGGAATATGTTTCTTAACACACTTAAGTATACTTTTAAAAAAGTGCATTTTGTAATAATGTCAAAATAAAAGCTTAAATAAAAAATACACGTTTTTTTGTGTTGACTATCGCGCTAAAGCACATGTAAAGTACTTTTAACTGTAGTGTTTGTTATTACATTTAGTTAATACAAATGAAAAACAAAAGCAATTAATATGTTTGTAAAATGTCAAAATGGTGACTTCATCTTACAACTGTGTAATTTGTACAAATCCAAATTTTTAAGTTTATTATAAATGCTTGCCAGTACATTCAGCAGTACACTTTTACCATGTTTCAAAAGCAATAGAATTATGAAATTACATTTAGAGATGTACGTAGTCTCCTAAGTGGTCTAAAAATCACTCTCAAGTTCAACTAATTGCATTTAAGACAAATGTAAACTATAATACATGTTTAAATTAATTGTAAATAACATACAATTAAGCATCCAAAAACATTAAATTCAATTTACACTTAAGTATGTTATTTTAAGTATATTATTTCTGTAATATGTACTCTTTTTTTAAAAGTATGCTAACGTGTACTTTTTTCCACAAGGGATTTGATTATTATTATTTATGTATTTATTCGATTTTTGGGAAATGTACAGACACATAAGTCTGACACTATATAATACATATCTAAGATCACAATGCATAATTCCCGACTGTGTGTTTCTGAGTGTGAAGCAGTTGTAAAATAGCAATTAAACACACCCGCTGTCTTTCTACTGTTGCGACAGGTGAATTCATTGTGAACAACATCACTGGAGTTATCAGCACTGCCAAGCCGCTGGACTACGAGAGCAACAGCAGTTACGTCATCCGCGTGGAAGCAGACTCCATGAGGGTGGCGTCGTCCAACCTACGAGCCCCATCCAAAAGTGAGGCTTCCTTTAATGCCCATTCACATCATGGACGATATCTATAAAGTTTCAATAATTGTCTGATTCTTAGAGAAGTAAACGCTACAACTATAACGTTAGTTGTTCTCCCGAACAGAGAAGCAATATCAATGGAATCACATTCAGAACTTTTTTTTTTCTTCAGCAGATGAATGATTAATTATTGACAGAGTAAAAGAGTAAAGAGTACAAGCATTTAACGTGTTTTTTGCATTTAAAGCATAAACAGAACTTTATCATCTGTTGGTGTGGACGCTAATATAGTTATAGTTATCTTCACATTTATCGTTCTTGGTGTGAACTGGCCTTTACCCTTTTTTTTTTTTTTTACCCTTTTTACGGATTTAAAGATTTTACGGATTCTAGACTTGGTTTCTGAACACATCAGTCAAATTATCCAAAATAAAGAGCATTCTGTATGGGTCTGCTTTTGACCCTGGGACATTTTATGTGGCTTAAAAGCTTGTTCAGAGAGTTTTTGCTTTTTCATTTTATTTTGGAGTGAATAAAACACCTCCTTTCCAGCATGCCAGAGCAGAGCATCTCAATGTAATAAAAATATAATCATAAATGACTTCCTGTCATCTTGTGTTCCGTTAGCATGGGGGGCTGGGCGGCTGCTTGTCCATCTTTTCCATGTGGAGTTGATTATGGAAAATCATTATTTGAGAAAAGCATTCATGATTAACCAGATTAGACAGCTATGGATATTGATTTCTTTTTTTCTCATTTGATGTTCTAAGTACGCAAACCTGGTGATAAAATCCAAAAGATTAGTCACGTCCAGTCAGTCTGTCAGTTTAGTGGTTTTAATTGATTGTTTAATGATGAGTTTTAATTAATTATATCTTGTTTTAAATAAGACCTCATGGTTCTCATGAATATCCAGATGGCCAAATGGGTGCCCAAAGCAGGATTTTATTATTTATACTATAGGGGTCAAAATAGAACTTTAATAAAATATAAAAATTGTATTATTTACAAATTACAATTGTAGCTCAGACAGTTACCTATGGCTATGACTTTATTAATACAGTTTTCTGATTGATTTTATAGTCTCAAGTATTCAGAAATCAAGCAAAAGAAAATTAAGCAGTTTTACTATGATAAAACCATGGTTCATTTTTGTAAGGGTTGTGATGGCCACATGTTTTTTGTTGAAGGAATTATAGAGGCTGTAGCAATTCTATCACAAAAAGGTGGCCAAAAATGAAAGATTAAGTGGATATTTGAATTAAATGTTCTGTCAACAGCCTATTAAACAAGGATTTGATTGTCTGAAGTGTAGCAGCAGCAATTACACGGCCTTTGGCTAGCTTGTGTCAGGCATTTCACCCGAAACAGTACTCTACATAAATTGTTTATTTTGTATTAGCCTACATTATGTATTTTAACAGTGTTATTCGATGAAACATTATTATTAATTACCAATCATTGTAATTGCCTCATTGATTTTATATATGTATTTTAAGTCATTTTAAAAGCTATTGTTGGCTTAGGTTTTATAACCACAAAAAATTATGATCTTAATACTTCTTTGTAAATTATTATTTGAAGTAACAAAACCACGGTTAATTTGCGGTTACCATGGCTACAACAACAATGATTTTTGTTTTTATTCGTGTTAAAACCATGGCTAATTTTCGTAAGAGAACATGGAAACTCAGAGAGAATATTAGATGCGTTGGTGGTGGTGAAATGATTACAGACATTAAAACGCAGTGCTGAAGGGCCGGTAACTCAGTATTCTATATTTTAGCTTTAGAGTACTGCACTTTTTTGTGCATACCCGGCACTTCTGACATGTTGACAGATATACTCATAGTAAAACGTCGGGTCCTGGGTGATTATATGATCCCATATATGATTAGAAAGGACACTATATCATTATATATAGATCAGTGCGGTGGTCAGAGATTTAGCGATTCTGAATGGATTCGTATAGTAGTAAAGGCAGGCAATTTAGTGGTCTTTGGCGTCTCCCTGTGGTCCTGTTTGGTATCGCAGCTTGACTTGTGCTAATTTGTATTGAAAACTTTTATTTAATTATTGATTGATTGATTGATTGTGGCACTATACATACATTGTGAATTATTAAAAAGTACTTATTTATTTAATAAATATAATTAAATAAGTAAATAAGGGGGGGTGAGTACCAACACTTCTTTTTTTCCACTTCAAGCACTGATTAAAACACGTTATTAATGTCAACAGCCAAAAAAGTTTCACAGGATTATGAACGTGCCTGAAAGTGATGCACAGGCTTCATCTTGGGCTTTTTTTCTTTTTCTTATCTCGGCGCCGGATTACTGATGTCTTTTCACGGGCATAGTTGTCCATCAATTATGATCATTTGCATTCAGCCGCAAACTTGAGGAGCAAGTGGAATGGCGCGTCACGTATTTTTTTTTTTTTTTGATCAAGCTGGATGGTGGCCCCCTGGATTTGGTGCCATACGCAATCTGGGAGTAATCATAAAAATATGAGGATTGTGAATTGATTTTAAATTATAATTAAATTCATTACTGCGAAAAGTCTCCAAATGAAGAGAATTTAAGAACATTACATTAGTGTGGCAGACAAAAGCATTACAAAAAAGTCAATATATTGTTTAAAAGACTTGCTTTATGTTTTCAGGAGGTTACTTGCTGGTTTTATTCACTGTTGTTGGTTTTCATTTCATCCAGTGGTCAGCGATCCTCTTGTGTCGTGTCATTCTGCTCTGTGCTGTGATGCTTCAGCGCTCCACTCGGAGTGACTGTGCAGAAATGGGCAGAAGGTTCTGGAAACCCCTTGGCATGAGCGCTGAAGTCTGTCGGATGATAAATCGTATCGTTGCTTTCATACCCCCGCAAAATATGACTCTGCCTTTTACTTTGAGAGGTGACAGATGATGGTCTTGAAGGACTCGATGAAGAAATGCTGTGCTCCATAAAGAAATGTACTTCAGCAGCTTAGATGTGCCAAACTGAGTTTGTAGGGCAGAGTTGTGGTGATCACCTGAGTTTGATTGTAATTGCTTTGAGGCATTTTCCATGAGAGCAGTACACGTGTTTTTGGTTTTGAGAAGTAGCATAAATACTGGCTAGTTTTAAACACATAAATCATTTTAAAACATTTCATGCTAGTTTGAATTACTTCTGAAATGTAAAATCATACAAAAATATAATCATTTTGACATCTGTTGAATTGATATTTACTTCATTGTAGTTAAAAGCTATGTTTTATTTAAGATATTTAAATTTTTTGAATTACAGTTGTGTTGGCTGCATTGTCAAGTCGGCATGAAATGGAAAGTCTCCCTGTTTTCTAAATGCATATAATTGATCTTACTGTGAATTATTCATTTGTGCATATGAAAAATAAGTAAGTAAATAAGCTCATAATTTTGTATCAAAATGTCATCTTCTAGTGAAACAATATCATTCTCCAATCATCTGCAAGTCTGCTTAAACGTTGCCCCTTTCTTACAATCAACTGCAAGCTCATATTCAGATCTGCATCAATCCAATCAACAACCACCCTACACTTTTTTTATTTTTTTCCATAATTTGTTTTAGTCGTATGTACGTCACAATACAGAAGAAAATATCTGTCACTACTTCTACTACATCAAGAATTTTATCATTCAACTTGTTGTTGTAAGGAATTTTTTTTTTTGTTGAATTTTATTCAATTTTTTTTATCAAAATATTATTTTGATGTTTACTAAATGTCTGGAAACATACAAAATCCCCCCAAAAAACTGTATTCATATTTTAGATGCAGGTTTAAAATTGATATAACGTTCTTGTGTGATTTTATTTTTTTCACCTCACAGGCAACACAGCAAAGGTCTTCATTGATGTGCAAGATGAGAACGACCATCCTCCTGAGTTCACTAAGCCCTTTTACCTCGGTGGGGTTGCAGAGGATGCCAAGACCTTCACCTCTGTTTTACAGGTCCAGGTAAAGTGTCTTCTCCCGCAGAATTGTAACTCTATCCATGAGGCTTCAGACAGCACTCGCACAGATAAGCCAAGGACTGTTCACTAACTGATGCATATTTCATCCGAATGGCAGGAGCAGGCTAAATCACTACCTGTAATATGATTGGCTAGTTTTCCTGGCCTGGAAAAGTCATAGATAATTAATCAAATCTTAAAAGTCATAGGCATGTCTTTGGTGAATATGCGTTTTTATAAAATGTCGGTGGTTTGCTATTGCTCTTGCTTGGAGAAAAATGTGTTTGCAGACCTTAATGATGTTAGAATTGTTCCTGTGGCTCAGTGGTAGAGCAATGCAAAAGGCTGTGGGTTCGATTCCCAGGGAACACACATACTGGTAAAAAATGTATCACCTGAATGCACTGTAAGTCGCTTTCTGCTAAATGCATAAATTATTATCAATTAATAAATTATAGAATTGTGAACAAATCATTCTTTTGAATCAAACCGATTCCAAAATTGGCCTGAATGATTCAGTAGTGAATTGGTCTGAATCAGAATGATTTTTAAGTGACTGGAATGGAAAAACCATGGGAATTCATCATCGAAAAAGTGGAAATGTTACATTTTGCTGGAGTGTATTATGCTAGTTTTCTTCTGTGCTGGTGGTTGAAGTGTGTTGGTTCCGGTGTCCGAGTGAGGAGGTGTTGTTCTCTGGTTGGTCAGATTGCTGGTCTCGGCTGAGGAGTTTTAATTCTACTCAGCTGGGGTCTGAAAGATTGGATCATCTTGAGACAGCTTGTAAAATGTCATGGCTGTGGGGGCCTGCTGATACAGATCTCACCACAAGTGTCAAAAACGTGGACAAGGGCACCACATTCCCTGGAAAAGAAAATGAATCAGAGATCCACATAAATCAGCCAGGCTTTCTCAGATAGCACGGACTGTGTCCTTATCCAGCCGCAGTTCCTCGTTCTTGCTCTCTATTTTTTTTCTTCAGTTTTCTTTGTCTTTACTAGTACTTTTCGTTCTAACAATGACTTTGTCTTTCTGTCTTCTCTGATTAACCATGTCTCTTACTCAAATCTGTTTTCAAACATTTATTCTAGCCTGACACGTATATGAAAGTACATAAACAGACACTTCTGGCATCTCACGCTCGATTTTAAACATTGTTGCATGCGTTTATCCATTTCTGTGTGATTTATAATACACACACTATAGCAGACATTTGCAAAAAATGTCATCTGTCACGGCAGAGAAAAAGTTTCATGAGTTTCACATTTATGGCTAACAGCCTCAATAATTACTGGTAATCCGATTTAATAGCAGAGATTTGAAGGTAATTCTATCACCCCCTTGAGTACAGAAGTGCTAGGGATGTCAAAGGTAGCAGTAAAATATAAAGTTGATGCTAAAATGTAAGTAATGTAATGCCAGTACAGCATCAGTAATACTGAGTACTGATGCTATAGCTCCGCCCCCTTGGTTACTGTTGCTAACTCAAACAAGCTTTGCAGAACATAAACTAGAGATTTCATTGATCAATCAGTGCATTTTTCAATAAAATTTGCATGGACTTATGTGAATTGTGACATTGCAAGGCACTTTTTTCTGCCATTGTTTTTTCCCTAGTTAAAACAGTGTAAGTGAACAGAACAATTCCTAATGTTTCTACAATAGACCTGTCACTGTCTATTATGTCATTAATATTAATCAAACGACACTATTGCTATCCAGCTTCTGGCTGGATAACTTTTTAATAGGTTTTTCATTGTAGAGCATACAAAAAGCTAGACTGAAAGGGAAAAAAAAAACTCTTATTAATTTTAATTACAAACCCCCTTTGCCAATAATTTAAAGGGATAGTTCACCTTCAGTTGCTGGTCCCCATTGACTTCCATAGTATGGGGGGAAAAACATTATGCAGTCAAAGGGGGCCCGCCAAATGAAGTCTTACAGTGGTGTGAAAAAGTTTTGTTCCTGTTTTTTTAATTGTTTGGATATTTGTCACACTTACAAGATTCAGATCAAAACAAACTTAATATACACAAGATAACCTGAGTAAATATAAACTGCAGTTTTGAAATTATGATTTCATTTATTGAGGGAAAAAAGCTGTCCAAACCTGCCTGGCACGATGTGAAAACCCCGAAATCTAATAACTGGTTGTGCCACCCTTAGCAGCAAACAACTGCAATCAAGCGTTTGCGATAATTGGCAATGAGTCTTTCACAGGATTTTTGGCCCACTCTTCTTTGCAGAATTGTTTTCATTCAGCCACATTGGAGGGTTTTTGAGCATGAATGGACTGTTTAAGGTCATGCCACAGCATCTCAATCGGATTTAAGTCCAGACTTTGACTTGGCCACTGCAAAACCTTAATTATGTTTTTCTTGAGCCATTCAGAGGTGGACTTGCTGGTGTGTTTGGGATCATTTTCCTGCTACATAACCCAAGTGCGCTTGAGCTCACAAACTGACGGCCGGACATTCTCTCAAGGTTTTCTGATAGAGTGCAGAATTCATTGTTCCGTCAATTATGGCAAGTCGTCCGGGTCCTGAATCTGCAAAGCAGCCCCAGACCATCACAATACCACCACCATATTTTACTGTTGGTATGATGTTATTTTTCTGAAATGCAGTGTTACTTTTAATCAAGACGTAATGGGACACACACCTTCCAAAAAATTAAACTTTTGTCTCATCAGTCCACAGAATATTTGCCCAAAAGTCTGGGGATAAACAAGATATTTTTTGGCAAATGTGAGACAGACCTTTTTGTGTTCTTATTGGTCAGCAGTGGCTTTTGCCTTGGAACTCTCCCATGGATGCCGTTTTTGCCCAGTCTCGTTCTTATTGTTGAATCATGAACACTGAACTTAACTGAGGCAAGTGAGGCCTGCAGTTCTTTAGATGTTGTTCTGTGTTCTTTTATGACCTCTTGGATGAGTTGTCGTTGTGTTCTTGGAGTAATTTTGGTTGGCCGGCATCTCCTGGGAAGGGTCACCATTGTTCCAAGTTTTCTCCATTTGTGGATAATGGATCTGACCATGGTTAGCTGGAGTCCCAAAGCCTTAGAAATGGCTTCATAACCCTTTCCAGACTGATACACGTCAACTATTTTGTTTCTCATATGTTCTTGAATTTATTTAGATCGCGGCATTAAGTGTTGCTCTTTAAGCATGCTTCACATTGTCCGAAGGTTTATTAAGTGATTTCGTGATTCAAACAAAGGTCTGGCAGTAATCAGGCTTGGTGTGGCTAGGAAATTAACTCCGCTTTCTAAAATATGGGTTACACAGTTCTTTAGTTGAAGAGAGGGGGGCAATTCATTTTTCACGTTGGACCAGGTAGGTTTGGACAGCTTTTTTCCCTTAATAAATGAAATTATCATTTAAAAACTGCATTTTGTAGTATTGCATTTTTAAAAATTTTTTTTTTTTGGGCGTAATATTAAAATTGGTTTGATGATCTGAATCTTTTAAGTGTGACAAATATGCAAAAAAATATAAACAAAACAGGAAGGGGGCAAAAACCTTTTCACGGCACTGTATGTATAATTTTACTTTACATTTAATTACTTTTTTTTTTTTCAGTTTCAGACTGTTTATTTGCATTAAATACCCAGCAAACCCCAAGCACTGTTGGTTTCATTAGTGTCTTTGTTCTGTTGTTTTTATTTGTTCAGTTGCGTGTAATTGGTTTCTCTCTTCTTTTTTTATATTATGGTTTTCTTGTCTTGAATAATTCAAATTTGAATTAAAAAAATTTTCTTCAGATATACTTGAAGGCTAATTTACTTTAATATTTATACTAATGTTTCACTTCAAAGAAGTGGGTTTAATAGTATATTAGTTTTTACAGTGGTATCAAAATTCCAATGTCTTTCACAAGCGTCTAAATTTATGTACTTGCTTAAATATGTTTCTGGCCTCAGAACTACAACCTGTAAAAGTCGTCCATGTAATTATCTCAGTGTTACTCTAATCAGACATGCAGGCCACGTGCGGTAACTCAGGCAGGGGTTCACCTCATATGGCTTCACCCTGCCTTAAGTTCATGTGCAGACTAAAAGAACAGCGACTGTGATGCTATCAGGTGCCCGGCGTCCTGTGTTCATTCAAGGAGACCTTATTAGCCAAGACCCCAGACTGAGTTAAGCCATGCAGCAGAAGCCCGGGGGTTTTATAGGGTCACGTTCACTGCAAATACAGATTACCATCATCAGTGTCTTCTGTTTACTTGAAGAAACGTCTGAGATATGAAGTTCAGTGGGCAAACATCCAAATATGCTGCCTTGACATACACGGTCTTGCATTTAGTCCATTTCTCAGGTGTCGCAGAAATCACTTACTATAGATTTTTGTTCAAGCTGCAGCTCAGGGTTTTGTAGATTAGACTAATCTACTTTGAAATCCCTCTTTAAATGGTTCTGAGGAGAAAAAGGCGAGAAAATTGAAACTGTTCCTTTGCTCTGCCAACCCTAAACACAGAGGGTTGGTGAAAGAACTGCTTTTACATTGCGTTGTAGAAACACTTTCTCCGATTAGCCCTGCATCCATTGTTCTGTTCTGTCCTGATCTGCTAATTAGTTTATGCAATTTATCAGCCTTCTAAGAAAACATTACCTTTCTGATGTTCCTTGAGCTTAATCTGAGGGAGAAATGCGAAGAAAGAAAAGAGAAAGAGATTTCAATTTCACAGTTTCGACTCAAGGTCTGCGCTGTTATGCATTCTGTCGACGCTCAGCCTCACTAAATGACCAGTTCAAAGATGGACCTTTTGTTTGCATGAGCCTTTAATACACACTTACTGTATCTATTGAAACGGGTCTTCCATGCATATTGGAAAAATATCTGCTACTAAGAAAACATGGCATTTCTGATGTCCCTCGGGTTTAATTTGGGACACCAACACAAAGAAAGAAAAGGAAAACGGTTACGACTCAAGATCTGTGGGTTTCCGTGGCAGAGTCGTGCATTTTGTCCATGATCAGCCTCACTAAATGACTAATCAATAGACGGACCTTTTGTTTGCAAGGGCCTTTTATACACACTTACTGTATTTATTGAAACAGGTCTCACAGGCATATTGGAAAAAGTCTCAATTGTATTAATGACTCTGCCTGGTCCAGGGCACCCTGCTGTCCGTTCCCCTCTCTTGTAAAAAGCCATTATAAATCATTGTCACTGCAGTGGAGTGCTATAATGTTCAGCTGAGACTGAAGCCAATGTGTCATCAGCGCTGTGAAATCGGAGCTTGGAGCTCCTCCTAAAGGCCAGAGGGGGAAGTGCGTGCACCAGCAGAGGTTGAGCAGCTCTGTGTTGTAGGTGATGAGTAGCTTGTGGCTATTCTTCTCTTTGACATGTCTGTGCTCTATTGTATCTGACAGGCTGTGGATAAAGACACAGGGAATTATAGCGCCATGCTGTACAGGCTGATTATCCCCCCAACTACTGACGGCAAAGACGGCTTTGTTATTGAGCCCTTCACAGGAGTAATTAAGACAGCCATCATGTACAGAAACATGCGGCGCTCCTACTTTAAATTTGACGTGGTTGCTACCGACGACTACGGGGAGGGACTCAGCAGCAGTGCTCAAGTGGTGGTACGTATGTGATCCAGAAGCATAAAGTTGAGTGTTTTTTCAGTCAAAAAGATAGAGCATGAGTTACCAGTTTGATCCCTTATTAACTGAATCAGTCATAAATATAACATTTGACACACTTGAACAGAACTTTCAAGTCATATCTTCACTTTCATTCACATCGTTTCATATGACAACATGTAGTTAAAGCGTTTTCAATCCTATAGATGCCACAGACCCCAAATAGGATTGTCCTTGTGAGAGGGACCCTCATTCTAAACTTTAAAAGGCAGCTATATATGTTCAGGTATAAAGACCCAATTTATGCTGTGAAAAATGTATTTATATTATTGTAAATAGTGTACAATTATGTGGCAAAAACTATTGGCTTCGAATACATTACATTATGTTTTGTGGTTTGTGTTTTTTATTGTATCTCTATATTGCTGTACTGTTAGATATATTAATTACTTAATTACTATTTTTTTGTATGCATGTATTTAAATCCAAATAGTTTAAATGTATTATTTATTTTTTTTCAGTTATTATTTATATATTTAATATTAAGTTTTTTTGTTTGTTTGTTTTTTCACCATGGACCCCCTGGTATTCCCTTATGGCCCTTTCTGGGGGTCTCCCTGGTTAAAGATTCAAATTCAGAGATTTGGTTTTAATAAATGATACTTAGATTAAGGAAAAATAGATATTGCCAAAAATGTAATTGTTTTCATTTAGCATATATTTTCCTCAAGTAATAAAAAAATCATTAATAGAATCATAAAGGAACCAGAATCATTAAGTGGCATTCGAATCAGGGCAACTGGGAAGGGGCAATTCTAGTGTTGCAAGAAGGATAGAAATTACACACTTCACCTTTAAATACACAATCCTGAGCCAGTTTGAATAGATTGGTTAAAGTTTAAAGCAGTAATCTGTCCTGAGATGCAGTCCATCATGTGATTTTACAGCAGAGGCAACTTTGTTAGCTGATTTTAATTAGAAAAATACAGTAAGTTTTCTTGAAAAACATCCAAAGCTAATGCAAAAGAGACATTGATTTTTTTTTTTGTGGGATGAGGTGCTCCAGCAGTATTTAAACCCATAAATCAATCTCTCAGTAGCACTCAATATCTTAAACCTGCACTTGGCCTGTGAGTTAAAGAGGTAGGGGCATCTATTTAATGCCAACTAGGCCACTCTTAATATATAGAGCTGGAACGGTGAAACATAAATTTAGTATTTTCAGGAAAAATAATGCAAGTGCATGAATCCCTCAAAGTTGCTGCTACAAAAAAACACAGAAAACAAACACAGTGGTAATCCATATGTCTCCCGTTGATGAATCTATGACTTCTGAAGCAAACCAATGCAGTGAACCATTAGGTGTGTATGTGAGAAAATAACTAAATAATTTTAAGTAGTATACCAGTGAGGATATTTGAACTGAAGTATAAATAAATACTTCAAATATAATATTTAATTCAACATTTAATTGTATCTTGTTTAAGGATGTTTAGATACTGGAGAACAAGAAAGATACAGGTTTTTTATTTTTATTTATGCATTATTATTATTATTATTATTATTATTTGCATCCTAACAGCACAAGTGTATATAAACAAAAATGCTATAAGTTGCTGGGTTGATATATGCATTGAATCTCTTCATTCTAATGTACGTACAAGGATTTACATTTAAAGGGTTAGTTCACACAAAAATGAAAATTAGGCTGCGTTTTACCCCCGATGCATCCTAGGTGTATATGACTTTCTTCTTTCAGACGAATCCAGTCGGAGTTATATTAAAAATTATCTTTGATCTTTCCTGCTCTATCGAATCTATCTATTCGAATATGGATATTTGTCTTACAAAAACGCATCGATTCACTAAAAGAGGCCTTTGTAAACCCCCTGGAGCCATGTGAGACACTTCTTTTTTATGGATGGGCGATTTTTATTACCATCTGTAGACAGAAGCAATGTCAACACCGCTGAGGACCGATAGAGCTTGAAAGCATCAAAGCAATTTTTAATATAATCGACTGGATTAGTCTGAAGAAGAAAGTCATATACACCTAGGATGCATAGGGGCTGAGTAACATGCAGCCTAATTTTCATTTGTAGGTGAACTAACCCTTTAAGTTTCCTTTAACTTATTTCTGTCTCTCAGTTGCATCAATCACAGAAACAGCATAAATTAAAGGGGTCGTATGACATTGCTAAAAAGAACATTATGTTATGTAATTGGTGTAATGCAATGTGTTTATGCGTTTAAGGTTAAAAAAAGAATTTTCCACATACTGTACATTGTTGTTTCTTTTCTATGCCCCGCCTTTCTGAAACGCTGCGATTTTCACAAAGCTCATTGGTCTGAAAAGCTAAGGTGTACTCTGACTGGCCAGCTATCCAGAGCGTTGTGATAGGCCGAATACCTCAAGCGTTTTGTTGAGGAACATTTCACGACCTTAACAATACTTGTGAGGCCGTCTCCCGGTGTTCTGACTATTTGTGCTACCCTGTCCGATCGTGCTACCTCCCATTAAAACAGATTGTAGCATAATTCGATAGCGAAAAGTGTTACCTATCAGATTTTGCTTCCAGCATGATATAAGGTGTGAGGCTTTAATAACATGTACACCTACCCCAACCCTAAACCTAACCCTAACCCTATTCGCCAGGATTAGTATTATTGGGGACTGTCAAACACTCCAACGCAGCTCCATTGTTCGCGAAAGATGTATAAAAAGGCGCACAGCAAACAAAAAACTCGAAAAATTATATACGACCCGCCAAATGCAGGCCAAATCACAGATATGCCGATTCGCAGGGACTAATATGATAACAGGACTCGGTGTGTTCGGCGAAATATGCGTAGGTCATTTGAGGGAATTTTACTTTACACAATTACAGGCCATGGCGATCGCAGGGCTTAAGATCACAGGACACCTACGCCCAATTATTACAAATGATGGAGGTCCCCAGGTATACTAATCCGTTGTGAATGGGCTTACAGTAGGATAAATACAGTGTGGTCGCATATCTGATAGTAGCATTCTTGTCCGAACAGGCACGCGAGACAAAACAATCAACATTACAAACTAGGCGTTGTGCCACAGTGGGGACCTAATTATGATTATAAGATTATAATGTGTTTTTACGTGTTGCGTTGCATATCGTGCAGCTAAACATAATACCATGTCTGCATTTGTGACCGGAGAAACAACAAACAACAAGCCTAATCTACACTGCTCAAAACTCGCATTTGAAAAGTCAGTGGCAAATTCTTTAAATATAAAAAATTTACCTACAGTCTGTGAGTCAGAAGGCCAACTGTCTTGAAAGTTGGAATGCCCCATTTATAGAACATCCTTGGGCAAGACGCATTGTAGGTACTTGCAGGTCAGGCAGTCCTCCCTAAAATGCGTGAACAACCGCATACAACACGTGGGCTTGAGGGATCGGCGGCCGGCGGACTGCGAAAACCACATGTGACGACCCCGGGCTGGAACCCGCTTCGTCAACGGTGAAAGCCGATCCAGTGATTGACAGCGCAAAGTTGATGTATTCCCTCAGCGACCAACACGGATCAGCTCCAGGCATGACGAAGCGGATATAGTCCTCTTTTGGAAAACCAAACAAAGTAGTTTAGCTTTCACAACGAAAAACACAGCATCTCCACAGCATGGCGGCTGGCGGCGGTGGCAACAACACTACTACAGCGAGAATAAAAGTTATGCCTTCTCTTTGCGTGACCATTTGGGCGATGTTATGCAAATCTTCCCACCCCACCACCCATCCTGACGTAGACATGTGGGGGCGTGTTAGAACGAGACGTTTTAGGAGGGCGTGGACAAATCTTAACTTTTATGAAGAATATCTCTCTGGGTTTGAGACTTTGTCTTTGCAATTGGAACACTCCAAAGAGAAAGGAAAAAGGAAATTGCACAAAATGATTCCCTTTAAAAGTATGTACACAGTTTAGAGCTCATGTACACTATCATTTCTCTTATCTAGAGATTATTTTGGTCGTCCCTCCAGGTGTCTGTGGTTAACCAACTAGGGAAATGCAGGTAGGTGTATCCAAAGTGTCGCCCACTGTAGGAACAGAACAAGGATCAGTGATGGTAACGTGTTCTATACAACACACTCTACATACTCCCCAATCATGAAGTTCCGGAAGCCGCAGAGTGCTTGAAGTTGTAAATGTATTTTAATGTCAACCCCTCGGAGATAGAGCAGGACCCACACGGGTAACAAGCTGTGCAGCAGCAGAGATAACCCGAACTCCAACCTTCCTCTGTCAAGCCATGGATAGCACCTTATCCATTGCTTGCTCTCAAATAAACTGTTAAAAAATAGTTTACCAAACATGTCAAATTTCTCACTTCATATTGTTACCTAAATTAGTGTTGTGTTTTTTATTGAACATAACATATGTTTCAGATTTTGGACACTTTGAAAATCATGAAAGACCTATATAAGGTTATATATCTATATATAATATATATATATAATAGATATAGATATATAATATGATAATGAGATATATTCATATACAATATTTTTTTCATGTTTGCGGTTATAATATTTGAAACATCACACCTATTACGTATATTGCACAAACCAGGGTCAGTGTTATTTACTGAAATCATAGCTGCAGCGCTATATTTTGTTTGGTGTCCATCAACTGTGCAATGTCTAGGATGCTGAACATGGCTATTATGTGTCAAAACTCCTCTATGAATTGGTGCTAGTGCAAATGAGATTAGAGAGGATTTTAGTAAAAGAAAATACAGTCGCATTTAGTTGGGGGAGCAATCTCACTATTAGCGAACTATTAACTATGCTCTGGCCTCAATAAACTATATAATATACTCGATTAATAGATACAGTAGTAAGGTAGTTGTTTAAATTTAGGTATGGGCCAGGATTAAGAGATTGAAATTAAAAAATGGTATGCAGGAATAAGTCATTATATGTGCTTATAAGTAATAAATACAGACATATGTTACTAACATGCATGGCCCGTAAACCTGATATATGGACCAACTATATATATTATAGATATATATATATATATATATATATATAAAAGGCAGGGTGTGCGTTTTTTAAAAATGTTTAGATGCACAGATCGCACTGGCAACACAATAACTTCCTGGTCAAGCTCCTGCCTGCGTGGATTTAGTACATAATATCTTCAATACTGAATTGCTACATTATATTTTTCAGTAGGTAAAATCGTTGTTTTTGAAGTAACTAATCTCACAGCTTTATTGTTTTTAGAGAGAGACGCACAGACGCAGGCAATTCACACACACACAACTTTCACCCCTCTCTATCTCTCTCTCTCTCAAAATGGCCATATTTGAGGAAAAAAGTCAAGTAGTTTGCATGACTGGATACAGCTGTCGGTCATTTAACATTTCTATCATAAAACAGTCTGAGGCACTGCAGGTAATAGGCTGTGGAGGGCTGGCTGCTCTGAGATGTGAGCTGAGGGGTAAAAAAAGACACCTACCAAGAGAAAAATTCTGAGGTATAAAAGACTGACTTTTTTTCTTAGAATTGCAAGTATATATATCTCACAATTCTGACTTTGTAACTTGAAATTGCTTGTTATAAAGTCAGAATTGCGAGATAAAAACTAAATTGCGAGTTATAAAGTCAGAATTGCAAGAAATAAACTCACAATTCTAAGAAAAAAGTCAGGATTGCAAGAAAAAGGTTTTTTTTGGTGGTGGAAACATGCTTTCATAGTTTTGAGAATGTTCTCTGTGTGAAAATAACATTCAGTAGTTGTTTGAGCATTCCTTTTAGAAATAAAAAAGGTGAAAAATGGTGAATAGAACGTCTTCAGTATGTCAGAACGTTCTGTTGCCGATCACTCATTTTCTGTCTCTTAATGCAGGATTTTAGAGCGCTATGTCCAGGACCAGATTCCAGGAGCTAAAGTTGTTGTGGAGTCGATCGGGCCACGTCGTTTTGGCGAGGGTTATGAACAGGAGGACTACTCAAAATCTGACCTGATGGTTTATGCAATCGACCCTCTGACCAACAGAGCTCTCTCAAGACAGGAGCTCTTCAAGTGAGTGCTTTCTCTCATCCAACTTACCCTCACAAACTCCATTTCTGCAGTGCTCTTCTTTCTCTTAACCTCCTGACATTTCCCTCAAACCTAAGCAACTAACCGCTAGAGATCTATCTACCATTCATGCTGGGATATAGATGTCTTTTTCAGCTATACAGTGAATGGAAAGAACTGCTTTATATTATTTAAACGAGCAATGCAAAAATGCAGAGGATGTTGTTGGTGCTGTCACATCACACTGTTGAGGAAGCACAGGAGGCACCAGTTAATGAAAACTGTCTTTAATAAAGGAAACTCAGGAGATAATCCACAATAGGAGCTTGAGCCAACACACGTAGAGAACGAGTAGACCTGACAAACACAAACTGAACAGACTAGGACTTTTAAAAACAGGGCAATCAGGGGAACACAGGTGAAATCAATGGAACATAATCAAACTAAACGAGGACAGGAACATGGACCAAATAACAGAAACAGGGGCAAAACATGACACAGACAGTCCATGATCCTGACATTTTGCCCCCTCCCGGAAGGTGCGTCCTCACACCATAGGCAACAACGGGGAGGATGGGTGGGAACTAAGGAGGAGGCTCAGGAGGAGGTCGGACACCCGGGAGGGGGCTGGCAGACAGAGACCAGGGAGGCAATGAAGGAGGGAGGAGCCAGGGAGGAGACAGGAGGAGTCCAGCTGGACCCAGGGCACAGCCATAATGACGGCCCACGGTGGAGCCGACAGAGGGAGGAGCCATGGAGAAGGAATGGCCACCAACGGCGGCGGAGCAGGTGGTGGAGGAGCCCAAGGCGGAGATGGAGAGCCAACGAGCCAGGGGGATGCCGAGGATCCGGGGGGCCAGGGTGGAGCCGAAGGCTCTGGCGACCAAGGCGGAGATCCGGAGATCCGCGACGGAGCCGGAGCGACTGAGGACCAAGGTGGAGCTGGTGGGAGGAAGGAGCCCAATAGAGCCGGTGAGACGGAGCAACAAGTTGCAGCCGGAGGAGCGGAGTTCTGAGGCGATGGCGGGTCGACGCCCAACCAAGGCAGAGCCGGAGAGACGAGGGAGCCCAGTGGAGCTGGTGGATCGACGGGTGATGGTGGAGGTGAGGGAGCTAGGAGCCGCTGGGTCTACAGGCCGAGGCGGAGTCCAGGCCTCGGAGGCGGAGGTGAGGGATTCTCCAGCCATGGTGACGCTGGAGGATGGTAGACCCGCAGCGCTCGCACCGTATTGATGGTGGGCTGAGGGTGAGCAGAGGGGCTGCCAGACGACAGCGGTGGAGGAGGCAGGAGCGGGTGGAAGGGAGGGCGTTTGTGAGCCTTCGGGCATTCAGAGCTAAACACTTGATCGGGAGCCCCCTCTAAGCTGAACACGGGAACAGGATGGCACTCTGGAGGAGCGGGCACTTGAGGGCGCTTTCGAGGAGCGGGCACTGGAGGGAACTCTGGACTGAATTCGCGGACTGGAGCCCTCTCCTCTTCGGTTTGGCACATTCGCCGCGCAATACTCAGCTCACCCTCAGCCGAGGTGCAGGGGGCATAGCTCCTCTCCGCACTCACACCGTCCACAGCTTGCTCCCTCCTGGTGGGTTTGCAGCTGGCTCACGCACTAGCTGATGGGCTTGGGCTCTACTTCGGGGTGGGGTGATCGCGCTCAGTCGCTCGGCATTGCGCGGGCTCTAGATCGCCGGAGAATGGCTCGCCGTCAACTGGTGGACCGGGCTTTAGCTAGACACAGCAGGGAGATGGTGGCTGGGCCTCTGGGGTCCGGATGGATTGGCGGTCATCCTCAGGAGTGACGGTGAGAGGAGAACGTTCTCGCCAGAATATCCTCCACAAAACGCGCCAAAAAATCCTCTCGAGGACCATCTTTCGGACGAATGCGCTCTGCAAAATCGATGTTGGGACTGGCGTCGTAGAACTAAACGGACTTAAATTTTATACAGGGGATGATTGGGGAACACATCAATGGAACGTAATCACACTAAATGAGGACAGGAACATGACAAAATAAGGCAAAAACGGAACTGATACGCATGACAAAAAGGTCAATCCTGACAGGTGCGTCCAAGTGGATATGAATTTGACAAATCCCACACCAAGCAGGAAAAAAACTCCCCAAACTCGTCCCAAAATTGGTTTTTGTCATTGCTATAGATAGAAAATATGAGGCACTTTACCAGCAAAATTTTGCAGTGGATTTCTTGTTGTTTTCGGGCGAAACGACAGCTTGCAGCTGTGTCAATTTATTCAGTAGGTTGGTGTCCAGAGGTTCCACCATTAAAAAAACTAAATACGTAAATAATCAATAATATCAATTACCTTCAATTGTAAAGTTAGGTCATTCACGAATGCCAAAAACAGTTTAATTTGGCACTCAGTGTATTTTTAGTTTCACTAAATTTACTGCATACACAATGATACCCACAATTAGCATTGGATTATACCATTCTCATGGAGATTAAGATACCACTCACCCCTCGCAATAGTTAGTTTGTTATTCTAGTGTATTTTTTTGGTGCCCATTTTCGCCCAAGCAGCACATAAGCTGTGAAGTGTATGGTGATGTGCTTTAGAATTTGTCTCATTTTCATAAAACGGAGACTGTGGTTAAACTCCGTAGCCAGACTGTCTGTTTGTCACAGTATCGCCTGCTCAGACAGCTGGTTTCTAATGCTTTTACAAGCAAAATTGGGAATGTAGGCTGTTGAATGTGCGTTTCAAACTCTTTATTTAATATAGTCAACATTCAGTCTTTTTTTTACCTTTATGTTATAGAGTTTATCAGATGTGTCAAAGCAGCATTACAGTGTTAAACAGAAGAAAAAGATGTGCTGATAATGCAAGAGGACAATAGAAAACAGTCAGTTCTTCAGTTAAAGTCAATTCATTGTTGATTCAGTGATGTCAAGTCAACAATGTTGCCAGAAATTGTGTCCCCAACTAAGCAAGCCAAAAGCGACAATGGCAAGGAACCAAAACTCCATCGGTGACAGAAATGGAGAAAAAAACCTTGGGAGAAACCAGGCTCAGTCAGGGGGCTATTTCTCCTCTGGACAGACGATTCAGTCTTTTGTTTTATTTAACTGTCAGCAGGGTGAATGGTACTTAAAAATTGTGCTTTTATAGTAGCCAATGTAACTATAAGATCAACACATTACATTTACATTATGCTAAAAAGTCAGATGACCCATTTTACACTTTATTATAAAAGTTTGGCTCATGAATTGTAATTACATTCGCTCAGTTTTTCACCGATTGCCTGGAAGGTGAGATCTTTATTGCCAGATTTATGTGGCTTGCATTGCAGAACTAGTCGAATAGCATATGCAAGGCCACATATGTGACTGTTCCTGTGGTTTTTACAGGTTTTTAGATGGGAAGTTATTGGACATCAATAAGGAGTTCCAGCCCTATCTAGGTCGCGGAGGACGCGTTCTGGAGATCCGCACGCCAGATGTGGTGGAGAGCGTGAAGAAGGCGGTTCAGTCTGTTGGATACACCGAAGGAGCCCTGCTGGCCCTGGCCGTCATCATCATCATTTGCTGTATCCCAGCCATCCTCATCGTCATCATCACGTACCAACAGTGAGTGTCGCCACCATAGTCCAGTGTACCTTAAAGCTTATTTTTTAAGCTTTATATTATCAATATTTAGTAGTGTGCGATATTAATAAAAAAAAATATCTAGTTATTTTTGGGATTTTTCCGATCATGATAATTTGCATGAGTGTGTTTTTGTGCAGGTACCTTGGCTGATTAAGATCTGTCATGGGTAAATAAATGTAACATTAAAACTGCCAGTAGGTGGCAGCAAATCCCTGTCTTAATGAGTGACTCATTGAATCAGTCATTCAAATGATTTGTTCAAAACAGCTGATTCATTTAGAAACAAAGCAATCACCTGTCTTTATGAATGGATCAATGAATTATTGACTCAAATTATTTTTTTCCAAAACAGATGCTTGATTTGGGTACTGCTCTGGCTTTGTTTGGAACTATTTTAGTGGGCAAAACAGAAAAAAAACTGACATAATTGTCTAAAATGGAAATCACTCAGTATTAACCTCTTGTTTGTTAAACTGTTGTATAAAATCAACTAAAACTGCGGACGCGCTTTCCACAGTGATAGTCAGGCAGACAGCTTCGTGCGTGTGTGATTTGATATATCTATCTTATACAATATGAATAACAACAAAGATAAGGGATTGATATCATAATCTAATATTTCGTTTTTTATTTTTTTATTATGTATTTTTTTGCTACATACTCAATAATGTCAGCTGGCGCATTGTTAAACAACAATTCCGATATTATCATAAACGATAAATATTGCAAATCCCTAATATTTAGCAAAATTAGCCATTAACCAATTCTTCTGTTGTGATTCTTTGCATATTAGTGTTTAACAAACGGTTATTCATAGTGTTTCTTTCATGTCCTGGGGGATTGAGGGAATCAGTGGAACAGACTACTCAGGACGGCAGATCACACTTGGCAACCAATAAATTAGATGTTTACAGCTTTTTCATGTGTAAACATCCCTGTAAGCAGGCAGTTCCCTCGCTGGGATTTCAGCGGAACATGCATTCTTTCTTTCACATTGGAACACCTGTCTGTCTTGTGTTATTCAGCATGAAAGATTATTAATTAAGGCCATGACAGGTAAATATGAGAAACTGTCTGTGGTTAAAGGCAAAGCTTACATGTGGTGCCAGATAAGCCAGTACATATGCAAACGAGAGATGAGAAGATATATAATATATGATATATATCTATACATAGTAATATATATATTCTATATAATATATATATTGCTGTTATGATTCTGTATGAAGTCCATGTTGTTATGAGTCGTCGTCTAAGATACTTGTTTATTTTCTTTTACAATGCACAATTCAGATTCAAGAGTAGTATGTATTGAGGACATGCAGGTGTAAGATAATTGGTATATTATCTCAACCATTTCCCTTCTCAAGCATTAGTAATTCAGGGGTTATAGATGGTGTGGCTTCAAGGCAAGATTTCATCGGTTATCAATAGCAACCCAACACTACTTAAATAGCTTGTCGTACAAAAGTTAATGATACAACAATGAAAATAGATAACAATAGTGATATTAACATCAAAATAATATTTTTTTTTTTTTTTTTTTTTTTTTTTTTTTTTTTTTTTTTATTTACGTGGTTTTGATAGTTGGCGTGTTGATAAAAAGATCTGTGAAGTTAATGGTTATGCTCTGAACAGCCAATAATTTACAGCACAAAATACATTGTCAGCACTAATGATGTCTTTCATCGTTGGTAGAATCTTCTTGTATTTTTTGTATACTTTTGTTTGTTTACCTGTCCATGTTGGCATATTCCGAAATATGACTATCTTCTATCAAGTGACAGATAAATTTGAGCCATTTGATTTGACATGCAACCATTGGCATCAACAACAAAAAATATGAGAAGCAGTTTCCCCCTTTTAGAAATGCCTCTTTATTGTGCACTCGTAACTATTAAAGATGATATGGTTACGTGGATTTCATTATTATTCAATTTTATTCATAGCATTGTTTCTCGCTGTCTGCGACCCACCAGTTGAGAACCACTGATCTAATTTGTCCTGTTGATTTACCAGGACCAGAACAAAAGTGCTTAGAACATAACTTATGTAAAGAATAACGTTTGTTCCCTAAGCTGTCAGATCCCCCAAGGATATAAAGCTGATTCCAACATCCTTGTCAAATCGCACTTTGAAAGAATAGATCAAAACCGAGTTATTCAAAAACATTAGAAGCGTTTCTTTAAGGACAGCATGCTATAAAATTACAAACTCAAACCACTTCACAGGCACTCATTACATAAACATAACAATCAAACTCTCAACTCTTACCTTAGTATGCTATATATAAAATAAAATATATGCAATAAAATAAATTATATTTTTCAAAATTCAGTTTCAGTAAAATTAGGTTTTTGATCTAGGAGTGCATTTATAATTTATGAATCTTTCATAATATAAGATATTGCTTTTATTTTGCTCCACTTGTTGACTTCATCATATAAAGACGACAGGCAGAGTGTGCAAAAGCAGCCAGGATCCAAATGGCGCTTCCTACTGGCAAATCCGGAGGTGCTGCCACCAACAATCTGTATGAAGAACTCGGCGACAGCACCATGTAAGTTTGATATATTCTGCACTTTATACTGTACTTGACATTGTCTTCAAGCACTGACTGATGCAGAATATTAATACGTATTGGGTTTTACAAGTTACAGTTACTTGAAGTAAAATTGCATAAGTTTATTAATGTCTGAACATGAATTAAGTCTACATTTCTAACCGCATTGGCATTTTTTCTTCTTTGTTTAAATCTTAAATCTAACAAAATTTAGTAAGTAGTATGACCACAGCAAGAAGTGTGTGGACAATTAATTCTAAGTGGTTCTAGGTGTAGTATTTCTGTTAATAAGCAGATATGATTTAACCTAACCTGATTTTATTTTATTAAAAAATGTATTTGCTTAGCAAAATTCGGGCTTCTAGTCATGGTGTTAAAATTCCACCCAATGACAATAACCTCCTTTTGTGACAGTCCTTTCCATTTATTCTTGTACCTGTGTCAGGTTTTTTGACACATTAGGGGTAATGCAAAATTACAGGCCTTCCCTAAAAAGATTGCAAGTTTGATCCCTGGTTGAGGTGATTACCAAACTCTTTTGTGACAATACACAGCTTCCCGCCCTGTTCAGTGTCTCCATGGTCATCATTTCATAGCATGAAACATTTTTTGGAGTATCAAAAATCTACTATTATCAGGATTTAATCTAATGATCATCAAACCCGAACATCTAATCCACTATTTGTGAACACCCATGACGTATAGTAGCCATGACAATTAACAAGTTGTTTGTTTAAATTTAAATTGCAACATTGCCAAGATACAAACTGAATTTCTATGTGGCTCGTATTCGTATTCAAATGTGTTACATCCCAATGGATTTGGTATATCAAAAAGTGTTTTGTTGTTATTTTTTGCAAACTGTTTTGACCCCAAAATTGTCATGATAGAAGACAATTTATCTTCTATGAATCTGCCAAATTTCATTACTTTTTACCATAAAATTCTAGGGCCTTCCATATACTCCCAGTGGGGAGGAAGGATAAATAAATAAATAAATTCCTAGACAGCTTTGGTGCATGGTGCCTTATTAGTTTATGTTATTATTTCCACTGCAACTTTGATCTTATTATGATGATCATTACCAACAGGAATGTTTTTTTTTGTTTTTTTTAATAAAATAAAATAAAATAATAGTGTCTGCCCTACTTCTATTGTCATAATCATGACTGAACAGGCCAAGTTTTTCAACATTTAAGTTTAAATGTGGACAGTAATATGGACAAGTTTATTGTGCTAATGGTTGTGATTATACATCTTAATAAAAAAAAATCAAGTAAAGTTTTTCATTATTAGACCACTTTAGACCAGGTTTATTTATTTATTACTTTATTACACTTATCTGCTTTTTTAACATATTGCCAATTTCACTCATATAATTTGTCTTTTCCTCCTGTCTCTCTTTCTCATTTCTTGGATATCAGATCTAAGTAAGTAGGCAGTCAACTGTGTATCATCTAGTAGACAGCTACCCAAGTAATTTCAAGTAGACAATATACTGTAAGTAAGGTATAGTTGTATTTGTGATGGATTCTCAGATATATGTTAAATATCCTTCCAATTGCCTAGCACTGTTATCAGTTGCCTTGCTCTTGATCAGTATTGATATTAGCTTGGAACTGTGTTAGCAGCGCTCAGTGAAAGCTTCTCGTTTTGGGTGTTTGTCTTGGATTTGGTTAGCTCTTTGTTCTTAGTACAGTAGTCAATCCAAGCAGGTGCTATTCGTAGTTGGCTTCCCTCCTACTTCCCTGTCGATCTTGCTTTTCACATCCTCTGTTAAGTCGATCTTTGTCTCTTTTTGCGGTTATGCTGAAAGCAGGACTAAGACGTGTGTTCTGAAGGACGGCGATCATCAGCGTCTCATTAGTTCATTTGCCTCCCGTGCCATCACTGCTCACAAGCTGTCCACTGCTAATGGAGTCCTGCTCAACAACTTGCCTAAGTCGGAAAGCAACATTACTTTTCTTTCAGACGAGAACCCTCTTACTACAACCAACCCTCTGTATCATGATGACGGCACCCTCAGCAGCCCTGAGCACCAAAATCAGAGGTATCACCTGGGCACATATTCACCCAATTTGAGAGGTCTGAGAAGGTCCATCCTGCGCTTCCCATCTGCAGGCTCAGGACACGCTTGGACTTTACCCTCTAGGTTACACAAGTGGGAGAACAATGATGCCCTACGGACTAGGAGGATGGTGATGGATCCAGATCAGTGGGAGCTGCAGCTGCTGAAGTCCGACCTTAAGGGCAGTAAGGAGATGATTGATGTGTTTGATGGGTTTGATGGGCTTGTGGACGAAGATCCAGAGCCCAAATTGACAGTAAAAGAGCAGGCACGGCAGTTTGAGCAGCAGGCCTTTCAGGACATGAGGCAGGGGCAAGGCCAGGACTCTCGTGGGTCACTCTCTTCTGAAATTATTCTCTCTGTTTTTGAGACGTCTTCAGTCATGGGATATAACAGCAGGCCCCCAGCAATAATAATTACCCAGAGTGACGGAACACCTCCACCCAGTCACAAGCCCACCCCGCCAGTGCTGCGGAAGTTCAGCAGAATGACTTCCTATCCCGATGTGGAGTCTTACGAGGTCAACGTGGAGATCATCCCATACCACCATCATGTACCTGCTCCACCCACCCCCACCACCCCCACCACCAGCCTCATCCCCAGTCCCCGCCACCACCTCCACAACCCCCACCACCTCCACCTCCTTCCAGTCCCCCATCCCAATCCATTCCTGTCCCTCCATCCCCACCAGACCCTCCCCATCCAACCCCTCCACCTCCTCCTCCTCTCCCACCTCCCTTATCACCAACCTTTTCCCGTTCCATACCTCCTTCTCCATTTGTCCTTCCTCCTCTTCCCTCAGTCACATCCCTCCGACCAGTGTCCTTACGCCCCGCACCACCTCCACCACCGTCCGAGCCAGAGCCTCCCAAGAGGGAACTCAAAGGGATCCTTAAGAACATCCAGAACATAGCAGACATAGAGAAATCCATTGCCAACATGTACAGTCAAATAGATAAAAAGCAGCGCCCGCCAAAGATTCTCCCCAAACCACAAGTGTCTGTTAAACCAGAGGCTGGTGTGTCAGAGGCGGAGCCTGTACAAGAAATACCATCACCAGAGCCCAATTCAAACATGAACTCACTAGTGGAGGAGCTGGAGAAACGCTTTCCTTCTCAGTCCACTATCCTGTGACACTCTCTTTGTCCATGTTGCTTTCAGAGGCAGTTCACACATGATGCATTCTAGCATTACAACATTTTGCCAGAGCGCAGCAGAACTAACAATAGACAAGGCATTCCTGTTGCTCAAACAGTAGAGAGCAGGGGTGTCAAACTCAATTCCTGGGAGGGCCGGTTTTGTTCCAACCCTGCTCCAACACACATACCATGTCGTTTTTAAATACACCTGAAGGACTTGATTAGTTGGATCAGGTGTGTTTAATTAGGGTTGAATCTAAACTCTGCAGGGCTCCGGCCCTCCAGGAATTGAGTTTGACACCCCTGCAGTAGAGTACGGTGATAGCAACACCAGCACAAGAATGTGTCCTGTGTGAACGGCCCCTTAGACTATCAATACATTTTTGTCATCTTTTTGTCTCATCATTGTGTTTCGTTTTACTGTGTAACAAAATCAAGTGTTTGTGCTTTTACAGTTTTGTATTTTTAATCAGTTTTGCAAGAGTGTTTTATTATTTAGTTGAGTTAAACCATTCATACAGGCATTTTATTTTATTCCTTCAAACTCTTTTAGTACACAAAACACTATTACTTACTCATAGAAATTCTCCTATTCATATGCCCTAATGTTGGGCTGTATGTTACAGTCACTGGATGGGATAAATGTCCTCTATAAATCTTTCCTCTGAGGTACAGTGCATGCGCTCACCTCTCATTTTTCATTCTTTTCTTATTTCTCACTTTTTTGTTAATTGTGTTAGCATAGCCTCTGTGACCACATTTACACTGTCTACCAGTTTTCATCAATATCTGGCACAGGACATTTTTTAATTCAGACTGAATTAAAAAATGGATACGTATCAAAATATCAGATCTGTGCATTAGGTCTCACAGCCTTTGTGACACTAGATGCATGAAGAGTGCCATGTAGCTCAAATACAGTCAAGCCATTGCCTTGATTTTACATGAAAGAGGGTTGTGAGGAAATACCTTTTTTAATGCATAAGGCAAAACGCTGCACATCAAAAAGTGTTGGTCTTCATTGTATGAACCCTGTATCACTACGATCAATTTATTTTTTAAGTACAGCTGTTATAGGTATTTTGTCTCTCAGTGAAAGCATTCACTTTGAACTGTTTGTGCTAGATGTGCAAATTGTCTGTGCTAGAAAGGACTAGAAAAGCACTGAAGAGAAACAAGTTTGTTCTAATGTTAAATGGCTCTATGGTACGTGACTGTGCACACTTTAGGACGTTTGAGATGCAAGTTGCTTGTAATTACCGGCTAAATCAATTTAGTGCAAGCGTGTTTGTGTGTGTGAGAGAGAGCTTGTCTGATTGGCAACATGTCCTCCATTTACTCTTTTAAACAGAAACACTGCATTCGATTCAGCGAATGTCCTCCTAATCTCGGCTTTAATTGTTATGATACTTATGGATGGATACTGCACCATTACATCTGATTATTGTCGACACGCAGCAGTACACATCTGTAGCTTATTCAAAAGTGTCTCAATGACCTTTTGAAAATTGATCATGTTCTGTTTCTGTAATGATTGCACCTTCTATTTACAGTGGGCAGCACTGTATTAACATAACTCCGATATTATGGTTAGGCTTTGTTTTAAATCTCTTAACCCTATTAAAGTTCTGCAATAAATTCAGCCCCTTAATATAGACTCCATTCAATCTTTGTTTTGTAGATCACCTCAGTGTTATGTGTGCTATATATTTTGGGCTTTATTAAATTTCTATAAAAATTAATTTAAGAGTGAAGACAAAAAAATCTCCCATTGATTTACAATGAATGTGCAGGATTCACAAACCATGTCATTGCAATATTTGCCATTTTAATTGCCATTTGAATTCCGATTTGGTCTTTACAAGAAATTTTGGATTTAATGGCGCGTTTGGGATTTTTTCTTTACTGATTTAGTAGTATATACTATATATATATATATTTAATTACACCATTAAGAGTTTCTTTTGTGAAGGTGATGAGTTGTGTTAATGCTCAAGTGTGTCACTAAAACCTATGAATATCTAAAACCTTTTACTTTACTATCATTCAAACACTGTTGTTACTTTCAACATTTTCTTTGCAGATAGCCCACAGCATGCTATACTTTCCCATCTCATATCATGATTTGTGTTTCTAATCTGTAGCGCCATGTTCCATTAGGACTAGCAGTGCCATCATGACATATTAACAGTGTTAGGGAACAAATAAACAAACATCTTTTTGGCAATCAGAGGGAGGAGGGAACCTCTCTGTGCTTTAAAATGATCACAATCAAACAAAGATTCATCTGTCACTAATACTGTCTGTTTAGTCAACGTTTCAAACACTGGCAAAGCAGATGGCAAAAGTCAAAGTGCAGTGCAGTAAATGATGCATGTCTAAAACGAGTGCACAAATGAATTCAGTTTGTTTGATTACAAAAGAATAACTGATAGCATGTTTAATCACATATTGATGTAATTAATCTGCATATTGTAATTGTTTTTGTGTGTGTGTGATTTGCAGCTCTATTTAAAACACGTTCTAACATTTTAACTACTAATTATTTGTAATATTAATGATTAATACATGACTTTATGTATATTTATTTCTATGTTTGAAATCTGAATTTTTAAAGGGCCTTTTTTTAGAAATGAATTAATAATTAATAGACGTAAAAAAGACATAATTAAATGATGTTGAAAACAATGGTAGCATTTTTGCTTTCGTAATACCTTCCTTTATATGTTGTCAGCGGTGGTATTGGTTGTCATTCATTTTAACTAACATAAACTTCACATACAATAGAGCATGCTAGCTAATGGTAAATTATGTTTAATCCTATAATTATTTTGTGTGACCTTGAAGGAATTGAGAAAGATGATCAAATAATTAATATAGCACAGTAGGTTTAATTTAGCTTTGGCAAGTTTCCTTTTTGGGGAAAAAAGATGGAAATGCCACTGTAGTTGTACCTTGACCTTGTTATAACTATAAAACATAATTAGCATGTCATTAAATATTTTAATTATAAGTACATATCATGTAATGTATCATATTTCATTCATGGACAGACACATCATTACACCTGCAAACACACTCACATAGAGAGAGAAAAGTCAACAAAATAAAAGTCCCTTGAAAGTCGCATATTATCGTTAAGAGATAAATCTTCATTTGAATCCCTCATTATGCCCACATCAGGGAAGAATTGCTGTAATTTGCTCTTGCTGATCTGCTTCCTGGAGAGAATTTTAATTCGCCACGCTCAGTAAAATGGTCCTGCCACTTAGGAAATGCTGGCCCGTCTCCATATAATCTCTGTGTACCCCAACACATACCTGATAAACTGTAATCAAACGTTGTCTTTGCGTGCCAAGCACTGTCACACATGATAATGTCTAATGTCATTAGAGGCTTGAGGGTGTTAACGTTCATCTGAGTGATAAACAAACAGTGTGCCACTTGCCCTTGCCGCGAAACAGTGTCTAGTTTTTCTCCTCTATGGGCATATCATTGTCTTATTGTCTGCTTTGAATCAGTGGTGTTAACACAGATTCATTATGAGGCCTTTGAGCTTCACTGCCATTTAGTCCTCACCACGGACCCCTAGACCAGTGTTTCCCAACCTTTCTTTAGTCACGGCACCCTTTGGAAATTTTAACAAATTTGTGGCACCCTACAAAATTAATTGTCACGATATTTGAATTTCTAACTTCGATGTGATTATTTGAAAAGTATGGATATTCGGTACAGCAGGGAAGAACTGCAGAATATACTGTCATACTCATTTTTTTCTATATTATTAAACAATTTTGTCCATCAATGGTGGCAATCAGTAGGCTAATTTCTAATGAAGAGACCAATTTATATGACAGATTTTAATGTAGGCTTTTATTCATATGTAAACATTGTGAGATAGCTAGTGATAATGGTAAATTAAACAAAGTTGGGCGCACTCATCGTACGTCTCCACCTCCCCTCTCACGCCGTCTTGTGGTTTGGTAATTTTGTTGCAGTAGCACGAGATAGCTTGCTTTAAAACTTTGAAATGAATAAAAAATGACAAGGAGACTAAGCAGCTAATAATAAAATAAGAACAAATAAAGAAATTATTAATGATAGCACAAATAAAAAATAACGATAGTCCTACAAATGAAATAAATTGCTTTTTTAGTTTTTCAGGTAGGTCTAACACACAGTAAGGCTATTAAGAGATTTTTTTTTACCAATTATTCAAATAATGATTAGTCTTAGAAAGCTATTATTGCCTATGCAAGGTGTTCGCTATTTACCACGACCTTGTACAAACACAGTAGGGCTATGGCAAACAGAACATACGGTACTACCCGATGTTTTCCTATCGGTGATTTTTTGAGTGGAGACTTTGCTGTTTCCGATTGATCATGAACGTAATGGACGAGTGGAGCCTCACATGGCCGTGAGCGCTGAGCGGAGCACACACCGCATAGATCGGATAATCACACACGCATAGAGCCGGATAATACGCAGAGCGTCACACCACGTGAAAGTGAATCCTGAGCGGTGAACTAATTTTCAGCAGCCGGAATTTCAGGGCATCTCTAATTATTGGCGACATCAGAATGGATATTATATAATAGATGCTTTTTATGAACATTTTAGCAATTTAAAAACTATAAAAAAAATATTTTTTTACACGGCACCCCAGTTGGGAAACACTGCCCTAGACTAATGTCCTCTGAACTAAAATTCCATAATTAATAATAATAATCATAAATTAAAAATTAAATAAATAAAGGAATAATTTGCCCAAAAAGAAATGAAAAAACATGCTGAAAATGTACTCACCATCCAGTATGTAATTGAGTTGATTTGGAGAGTGCTTACACCAATGCTTACTAATGTATACTCTGCAGTGAATGGGTGCCGTCAGAATGAGAGTCCAAACAGCTGATAAAAACATCACAATAATCCAATTAACATTGGATTGACAAAAGCTGCGTGTCCTTTATCCATAATATTGTTTTCTCCAGAAAAAAATAATCTCGTCTGAATCAGGAGAAAAATATGCAAAGATCAAGCACCATTTACAAGCAAAAGCAGTTCTAAACAAATACGTCTTGTGGATTATTGTGATGCTTTTATCAGCTGTTTGCACTCTCATACTGACGGCACCCATTCACCGAAGAGGATCCATTGGTGAGCAAGCTTTTGGGTGAATTATACTCACAGAAAGTTTTGTTTCCCATATCAGACTACTGTATATCTGCATATTTATCAACACACACACGCAGTTCTTCACAGTTCTACATTATTTGTCAGAGTTTGTGGCAACCTTGCAAAAACTTAATGGACATTGTCTTCAAAACGTCATCTCAAGGAAACGCTGTCTCATCTCATGCTTTTAAATCTGCTAAACATTTAAAGACTTTGTCACATCTGCCAGTCCAGTTTGAGATAAAGAATCAAAACACGTTCTGCATATGAAATAGCAAGGTTTTATTGTAATGATCTTACTTTATTTCCGTGCTGTCATCTCTTCACAGGAGAGGCTACGGGCATCAGGAGGTATGTATTTTTATTCTTTGGAATTGCATTGTTTGAATGATGTCTCATCTTGAGAGAGCTTTATTGGCAATCATTTTTATCAGTTGATTATATTTGATAGGGAAAGTGATGAGAAAGGAAATGAGTATTTGTCTGAGATCTGTCAGTTTGGAGATTGGCTTGCTGATTTCTCAAATATTTTTGTTCTTAGGAAGTTTGATTTGATAAATTCCAAAGAGTTTAAATAAAGCAATAAGCACAGCACTCTGAGTGGCTTATTGCTTTTATAAAACGGTAGCAACAGCAATATGATCAATAAATAGTTGCATTTTAAACGGCTCTCTGGAATCCTTGATTCTAATTGGTCAATCACAGAATACTGTGGTTAAGTATTTTTTATATTGACATTAAAATATATAATTAGCAGTTGTTTCATATTGTTCCAGATTTTTTGCACAGCTGTGAAACAGTATTTAATGTCAATTTATTTATTTGCTAAGCAGGTGTTATTTGTGCAGTCAGATAATTACCACTAAATCAACCCCTTAGGGTAATACAAGGCAGTATTTTGTGACATTGACTGTACACGCAATATAGTAACTTGCCACATTATAGAATGTGCTCACAGCTATGCATTTATTTGAAACTTTGCTTCAAAGCAGCTTATCTAATTAAAATTTGGATTAAGAACTATCCATTAGTAAGCTAAAACTTTTGAATGCTCTACGATAGAATAAAAAAAAAAAATGTTTATGGAAAAGCATTCATATTAGATTAAATAATTTCTTCTCTGAAAACTCTGTACTATACAGTGGGGTCCGAAAGTCTGATAACACTAATTTGCAGTTTTTCTAACTGAATAGCTTTTTTCCACACAAATTGATTTATCAGCATAACTTGCTTGAAAAGCTGGATTAAAAATTAACAAGATTTATCAGAATGTGTTCGCTGAAAGTAAATCTGATCTTTTGTTCAAAGATATTCTCAATTGTTTCTTTGATGCATTCTTCAAAGCCCTAAAACTTTATTTCCAGGTTTAACTTCAGATTGTATTTTCAGTTGCTGATTTTCAGTGTAATCACAGACTTGTGGATCCAACTGTATTTATTTTATATCTTCTATTATTCACTTTCACATAGATTAAAACATGTTATATTGCTCTTTTTCTCTCTTTGTTTCTGCACTGTTTCTCTGCTGAATGCTGTGCAGCAACAGCAGTTGCTTCGGCCCTCTCTCTTGAGACCAGAGGTAGAGAATCTCAACTTTTATACTCGTAGCAACTTTCTTCTTTTGAGCTGAACATGCTGTAGTACATATTTTAATGAACATGGATGTTTAGGCACAATACTATTTTTTTTTATGGCCACATAGCTTTGAAATGAATAAATACAGAAATGTATTTTTACCCCCTTTGAAATGGGCAGTACTTTCATCTGATTTCCTCAAGGATTTTGCCTAAAACAGTGCGCTCTTTGCATTATAACTTATTTGTTCTGCTCACAGGAACTCTCTATGGAGTCTGGTATCGACCCGGGACAGGACTATTATACACAGGATTACTATAATTATGACCATGGGTGAGTGTGCATTCATTGGTCGAAATGTGCAGCTGGCCCAAATCAAATTTGTCAGATATGTGTTGGACCTGCTGCATTTAATCATTTTGTAAGATTTCTATGACTATTTTATGTGGTTTTCAGATGATGAATCTTGTAATTTTTCTCTAAACATTGTGGGCCACCTGTTTGTGTCTTTTTGAATGTAATAGCAGTAATTATTTACTGATGCTTGTGCAAGGTGAGCTGTCCATATGGAACCCAATTGGCAGGAAAAAAAATAGAAATAGGTATTATAAATCAATGGACCTCTGAGGGAAGTGGTGGTAATTGCAGACTATCAAAGCTATTTGAGCAAAACTGAATGCTGGCCAAGTTTTCTTACTGTCTTATACAGTAGGTCATACAAATGTGATCAGTAGCAGTCCCCCGCTGTATACCACATTGGTCTTCAGTGTATCCATCTATTCTCAATAAATCCAAATGAAAACCTCCATGGCTACAAGCTAGTGAGGATCAATATAATCAGCCTGTTTCCTGTTAAATTTGCCGCCTAAGCTGCATTTGGATTCAGACAGCCTGCTGCTCCCCAAGAATACTCAAAGTTCTTAATGAAGGTCTGTTTTGACCTTTTCCACACAGTGTTATGAAGAGGTTCTGTTGCTTAATCTTACTTGTTGGATTTACCTTGTATTTCTCTGTCCCAGAACATTCATAAAGTTTTTGCTAATTTATTCATACATGTTTGCATACATTCGGTATGTGTTGTGGGTGGAAATTGGGGGTTTGCGGGTATATGGCAATATCCTGTATAATGTGTATCTTTCGCTACGACTTGACTCCGTACGCGGAGTATCGAGTCGGAAGTTGATCTCTCCAGCAGGGATGTATGATGAATATGGAGAGGTGATCATGGAAGATGATGGCAGCTACTACTACAGCCCACACGAATCCGAGGGAGAGGTATCACATTTTAATGATTTATGTTTCTAGTTTATAAACTCAATATACACTGACCATGCAGTATTGTTAAGAAAGCAGTTTATATGCGAGAGCAGGATTGGGCAATTCCGTGGGGAGGGTTCAGGATTCTCTTTCCTGCAGAGTTTTGCTCCAACCATAACTGGAAATTACAGGCAGGTGTGTTTGATTGTGGATGAAGCTAAACTCTACAGGACAGTGGCCCTCCAGGACCAAAATTTGCCCATCCTTGATTTATGTCATCATTCCCTTTTCTATCATGTTTTGATTTTTACTGTCACCACCCATGTAATGATATATGATGCAAAATGTCCAGTAATCATTTACTTCACTTGACAAGGCTCGCAGCCCATGGGGTGAAAAGTAACAATTGTTATAGTTTGAAAGTAGCCAGTCATGTTAATGCATTTGCATGTAACATGGTACTGGGGGTAAGGTTGTACCATGATTGACACTTCTCTCAAGGCATTGGGGAATGCTGACATGAGTCATGTGAAGTCACAAAGATGATGGGTGATCTGAATTGTTGATTAGATATTCTGAATGATAAAAATCCTGGACTAATATCAATGTAATAGGTTGCGAGGCAAGGCAGAAGGCCTGCTCCCCCTCCAGGCAAGGCTCCACCACGAAGGCCCCCTAGACTAGCTTTTGGAGACCAGCTTCCAAGGCTTGAGCAACACCTGCCTGGACCAGTTGAAGGCATTACACACCCTTACAGCTCAAAGGCTGAAACTACACTCAAAGCATCTATAAAACTCGGCCAGATGTTTGACAAAAGATCCGGCCCAGTTCCAGCTCCATTCCACCTTCCATGGAAGAACAACAGAATATTTCCAAATGTAGTTCCTGAGGAGAAAGGAGGAAGTACTGATGACCCCAAAGCAATCCCGATGCAACATTCAAACAGTGTGGAGAGTGGCATGGTCATTGATGGCAGCTATTTCCAGACTAAAGAAGCCATGCCTTCAGCAAAGACAAGACTTGGAAAAGTTTTAAGTCAGATGAACATCTTTAAAACATTGCAGACTCAGAAGAACTCTCTGAGTAGCATTAGTGGGACTGTAGATCATGGAGGTAATAGAAGCGTCCCAGTCTCTTGGTCACTCAGTGAGTCCGAGAGGGAATCACAGAGAATCCCTGGTGATAGTGTGGAAAGTCAGCAAGAAAGAGGTAGGAGCGGGGAAGACATCATTCAACAGTCTTACACTGGAACTTCCATGTCATTCACTCCTTATCATACATACAGACTCCAAGAGGGCACACATATGAGTAGTTTAGACTCTGATGATGATCAAGAACAGAGTCCTGTTGATTCAGACAGGGAGAGCCAAACAAAAACTCAGCTAGATGACACTGAAATAGAGTCAAAGACAGAATCAGATTCAGAACAAGACACGGAGACTGAGAAAGAAACAGAGACAGAACAAGAGTCAGACACCGAGAGAACATCAGAGACAGAGAACGAGTCAAGCTCAGAGGAAGGCAGCAGTGGAAAAGAAAGTGTCAACTCAGAGGATAGTGGAACAGTATCATCTGTCAGATCTTCTCGGTCCAGACACAGCAGCACAACATCCCAGAAATCAGTAACCTCCACCTACAAGAGAAGGAGCAGCAGATCATCTTCAGAACCTGCAACTACATCCACCCACACGAAAGCATTAGAAGAGACCATCCTGAAGGAGGATGAGGACAATCAGGAAGAAAATGGGCAGATGGGAGAAGGCCAAAGTAAGGATCCAAGGTCTAGGTCTAAAAGCAGTAATTCTCTGGAGAGTAAACGTGATTTGAATTTCCACAGCATGAGCAGATTCTCTATGACAAGCAGTAGTGCAGCTAAGGCTTTAGAGATCGACAAACTCTCTCCTATAGATGAGAATGAAGAAAGGGAAATGTCTCCAGAGAGAGGTGGTAGCCCGGGTGATAGTTCAAGCTCTTCGGATGAAGCAAGAAACCTTGAAGTAGACGGGGAGGATGAGGAGTCTAATTCAGATGCAATTGAGACCGTCGGTGCCTCCTGAATTATATTCTGATATGTTCAGTAAGACTGGCCATTGCCTTTATTTCTTGTGTTGAACTTTTTATTGGCCTTTTGAATGTTTTCATCTGGTTGGAGTTCTTCTTCTTGTTTTCTTCTCGCTGAGCACAACTTGGCATTTCTCCTTAACCTTTACTGAATAACATGCATGCTATTTCATTGGTGGTCTTACCTTTAGAGGTCACCCTTCAAAAGTTTAGGTCAGCAATTAATGTTCAGATCAAAATTAGGTTTGTTTTTGTTGTTTTCAAAAAATCCTGTAATCCAATGGCATTTGGTCCATGAGCACATTACTTTTAATGAGCTCATGAAGGGACATTAAGTGTGTGTTTGGTTGTTTCACTTTTTAATGACAGTGGTGGTCCGGGAGGGAATCTTCTGTATTCATCAAACCTGCTTTATTTATTGTATTCTCTTGAAATTATCTTGATAATTAACACATTATAATAATCTTTCTTATAACCAAACCAATATTTGTCAATATATGAAAAAATGGAACAAATCACGCAGTGCCGTCTACAAACATTTATGAATGAATAGAGAGCCCCGCCATACAAATAGCAAAATACAGATCTTTTTACATTATATGCATCTTTTATGCACACTATTAAGAAATCTGTATAAACAACAGTTAATTTCATATATTTAGTTAAGAAGACTTTCCTCCTCGGATAGAACACCACTGTTGCATGCTGTTTAAAATGAAAGTCTGTTATTAACTAGTCATCTTACAGTTGTTTTCTTTTTTCAGTATGGTAGAAAAAAGAGGATCAAGCTTATTGTAGACCGTGAATATGAGACCAGTTCAACTGGAGAAGAAAGTGCACCTGAATCACACAGGAACCGCCTATCTAATGTGAACAGCCACAGCAACTTTAATGGGAGCATATACTTGGCTCAGAACGGCTCAATAATCCGGACACGACGGGTTGCGCACACCAACAACATCAAGCTCAACTCTCCAGTACGACTGGGAAAGCACTTTAAGAAACTGGACAAACTTGCTGTTACACATGAAGAGCGAATTCCTTTAAACAGCCCCGTAATCACAGGCGCCTCAGTAGGTGAACAGAACCTCACAACCAGGCTTTCCAGTGGGTCCCTGGCCTCCAGCACTACAGGCCCAGACAGTATAGCTTCAAAATCAAACATGGCGAAAGGAGGGGGTGAAAGAATACAAAATGGTGATGAACAAGAGACCACAGTGGACAATCAGGAAATGAGGGACCCTTTAGGATCACATAGTGACCGCACCCAGTCAGATGAGGAGGAGCTCTGGATGGGGCCTTGGAATAGCCTGCACATACCAATGACAAAACTGTGACTTCTGACATGCAGATGCTCTATTGTCTTAAAGAACTTGGGAGGAAAAACTGAATCTGCAGCATAAAATTATGAAATTGCACTTTCATTCAGTGTTACATTTGCTTTTTCGTGGCTCTAAACAATGAGCTTCTCAATGATTGTTGCATTCATAAGTACCTTATAAATCAAACACATGTTTCTGGCCCATTGATTGGTGCTCATCCTTTTATTGGGGGGGATTTGTTACAGATGTATTGTATGCTTTCAGAAATATTTTCCGTGCTTTTTATAGTTTAAAAGGCTGAATCAAATGTCTGCTGAAATGTATTTTTGGTAAATGCTTCATCAATGAAAATAATTGTGATGAATCTAATGTGTACATTTGCTTAATGCCATAGTCATTTGAATGGACTTGCACCAGAGTTGAAAGTGCCAGCCGTCTCATTTTTAGATGGCCTTTTTTCTATACACAAGGTTATTATACAACTCACAAGAATTATACCAGTATAGGGTACACATTCTGTACGATACTGGCTCTTTATTCATCCTAAATTGAACAACTTCGCGCTTGTTGTTTTTTTATGTTTATATATATATTATAGGGATGGTAAGCCTGTCTACCACATGTTTCATAATTACTTCATGATTGGGCCGATCTAATTAATCTAATTTAATGGCAAAAGAATTTGTCAAATCAAAATTGGCCTCGAGAATTACTCCCAAAGATAATTTAAAGTCATTGTTGTTGTGTAAAGCATCTAAATCAATGTCGTTACAAAAGTAGCTTCAGGCAATGAAAATTATTTCGTTTGATAAAAATGATTAAATCTATCCTTGGGACCCCATGAGGGTGAGAAATGTACCTCTTGCCGGTACTTTAAGTCATACACCGATCGTCTGTGCTTAGTTGCGCTTCAACCATCTCCAATTTACGCGCCATAGGTGCCAATGGCTTCAATGCGCCACATGTTAAACCAATTCGTTCAAAAACTGTGCATTAAGGAAAGGAAATGCCACTGTCGTGGTTGCTCGGAGACGATACATTGGTCTTCTTGTCTTTATCTTTATTTTCGTTGGCTAAATGAGCAAAAATCAGACAAAATGTGTCTAAAAAACCCCATATTAACTCTGCTATTATGGAACTGTATATGACTCTGTGTTACACAGTGCAATGTTTTGTTGTTGTGATAGCCTATGGCCCACTTATTGCTCGTTGTGATATTGCTTAATTATGTTGTTTACTCAATATTGATTGTACAAAACTAATAAACGCATTTTTTGTTATTTCCATTATTTTTAAGTTTGGGTTACATTCGACCTACGTTCTGCTCTAGGCTACCATTCCACGCAGTGAGTTGTGACCTTCAGCATATGTGTCAGCATATCACGTCAACGTATTGAAAGTCTCGTAATGTCTTGGTGCGGGGCAAGTGTGTTTCTTTGGTAATATAGTTTAAGTCTTATTTTTATTTCTTTAGCCATAATACGCTGTTAATTTACCACGCCTTTCTTCCTATTTAATAATAGATGATCTATATAGATATATTTTTATCTAATTATCTATATATATTGACCTACCTTAGATTTACAGTGGGTAAGGAAAGTATTCAGACCCCCTTAAATTTTAAATTTTTCACTCTTTGTTATATTGAGCCATTTGCTAAAATCATTTAAGTTAATTTCTTTCCTCATTAATGTACACACAGCACAACATATTGACAGAAAAACACAGAACTGCTGACATTTTTACAGATTTATTAAAAAAAGAAAAACTGAAAAATCACATGGTCCTAAGTATTCAGAACACTTCCTGTGAAATTCATTATATGTCACTCAGGTGTCGTCCATTTCTTTCTGTTATCATAATTTTTTGAGATTGGTTCTACAACTTCACACAAGAAATTTTTTGGGAACGGTCATGCTGTGGTTTTGTATTATACTGATGGGACCTTGATAGAATTTAGCCAAACACATGTTGTAATATGACCTTACAGCTCCAGTGCATGTCAGAGCAAATGGGAGAATCATTTGAGATAAATAGGAACTGCTGAAGAGCTCATGAGACAGATAGTGTGTGGCATAGGCACAGTATCTGGCCAAGGTTACAAAACAACTCTGAGCACTTTAAGGTTCTAACCCCGCAGCAACAGTTGGCTACAGAATCCTTAATTGGAATGATTGTTTTGGGATATGACCATTGCCCTTCCAGAGCTGGCCGTCGCCAAATGAGTTATCGGGGGAGAAGAGCTTTGGTGAGAGAGGTAAAGAAGAATCCAAAGATCACTGTGGCTGTGCTCCAGAGATGCAGTTGGGAGATGGGAGTAAGTTGTAGAAAGTCAACCATCACTGAAGCCTTCCACCAGTCGGGGCTTTATGGCAGATTGGCCCGACGGAAGCCTCTCCTCAGTTGCAAGACACATGAAAGCCCGCATGGTGGACTCCAAGATGGTGAGAAATAAGAGTCTCTGGTCTGATGAGACCACGATAGAACTTTTTGGCCTTAATTATAAGCAGTATGTGTGGAGAAAACCAGTCACTGCTCATCACCTGTCCAATACAAGGTCCAACAGTTGAAGCATGGTTGGTGGCCAGTCATTCATGCTGTGGGGGGGTTTCAGCTGCAGGGACGGAGACTCTTGTTGCAATAGAGGGAGATGCCAATGGGCCAACGTACAAGGGGATATCCTGGACGACAATCCTTCTCCAGATGTGCCTCAGTGACCTCAGAAGGGGCCGACAGTGTTACCTTCCAACAGACAAGGACCCTACATTGCACATCAGATAAATAACGAAGAGTGGCTCAATACAATCTGTGACTGTCTTGATATTGGCCCAGCCAGCGACATGATCTTAAACCAAATGGAGCATCTCTGGATTTTGCGGTTATCCTTAAAAATGGTTGTCCACCAACGTTTATCATCCAACCTGAGAGAACTGGAGAGGATTTGCAAGGAGGAATGGCAGAGGATCCCCCAAATCCAGGTGTGAAAAACTTGAAATCTTTCCCAAAAAGACTCATGGCTCTATTAGATCAAAAGGGTGCTTCTACTAAACTATGTTAGTCAAAGGGTTCTGAATACTTAGGATCCCCGGTGATAAGTTCAGTTTTTCTTTTGTATTAAATTCTGCAAAGATTCGATTGTAAGTTATAATTTTTCACTCTTGTGTATATTGTCTAGCCCTTGCTGATAAATCATTTCAGTGCTTTATTTTTTTTTTTTCCTCAGGAATGGTAAACACAGAAACCCCAGATTGGACAGAAAACACAGAATTGTTTGACATTTTGCAGATTTAGTAAAACAGAAAAATACGGAAATATCTAACATGGGCCATAGTATTAAGACCTTTGCATCAGTATTAGTAGAAGCACCCTTTGATCTATAGACAGCATGGAGTCTTTTGGAAAGATGCAACAGTTGGTCCAAACCTGATTTTGGGGATCCTTCTGCATTCCTCCTTGCAGTATTTCTCCCAGTTATTGTAGGGTGATGGTTAAAGTTGGTGTGACAGTCCTTTTAGGTCTCTCCAGAGATGCTTAATTTGGTTTAAGTCAGGGCTCTGGCTGGGCATTCAAGAACAGTCACAGAGTTGTTGTGAAGCCTCTCCTTAGTTATTTTAGCTGTGTGCTTAGGGTAATTGTATTGTTGGAAGGTAAACCTTCGGCCCAGTCTAAGGTCCTGAGCACTCTGGTATGAGGTTTTCGTCCAGGATATCCCTGTGTTTGGCCGCATTCATCTTTCCCTCGATTGAAACCATTCGTCCTGTCCCTGCAGCTGAAAAACCCCCCACAGCATGATGCTGCCACCACAATGCTTCACTGTAGGGATGGTATTGGCCAGGTGATGAGCAGTGCCTGGTTTTCTCCACACATACGGCTTTGAATTAAGGCCAAAAAGTTCTATCTTGTTCTCATCAGACCAGATAATCTTATTTTTCACCATCTTGGAGTCCTCCATGCGGGATTTCATGTGTCTTGCACTGAGGAGAGAATTCCGTCGGGCCACTCTGCCATAAAACCCAGACTGGTGAAGGGCTGCAGTGATGGTTGACTTTCTACTATTTTGTTTCTTCAATCTCTCCGACTGCTTATATCTGGTGGCGACTCAAGCCAACAGTGATCTTTGGTTGTTCTTCTTTACCTGCATCTATTTCCTTTTATAGTATTTCGCCCCCGATAGCTCAGGTTTGGCCGGTACAGCCAGCTTATAGGAAGGGTTGGTTGTCCCAAACGTTTCATTAAGGATTTTGGAGTCTACTGTGCTCTAGGAAACTTAAGTGACGAAGGACATTTTTTTTTTGTACCCGTGCGCATAGATCTGGCTATGTGACACAAGCTGTATCTGAGCTCTAGGCAGTCCTTTTGACATCATGATTCTCATTGCTTCTTGACATCACGGGGTTAGCTGTAAGGTCTTAATAGATTGGGGTGTGGCTCATAATCATCGTAATCCCAGTAATCGAACACTGCTGGACTCAAATGAAGGTGTAGAAACATCTAAAGGATGATCAGAAGAAATGGACAGAACCTGAGTTAAATATATGAGTGTCACAGCAAAGGGTCTGAATACTTTTTTATGGACATTTTTGGGACCATGTGATATTTCAGTTTTTTTTTTAATAAATCTGCAAAAATGTCAAACATTTGTGTTTTCTGTCAATATGGGCGTTGCTTTGTGGGTACATAATGAGGACAAAAAAAAACTAACTGACTGTTTTAGCAAATGGCTTTCCATATGGTAAGACCGTGAATAAATTTTGAATGGGGTCTGAATATTCCGTACAACTGCAGATCTATGACCTATATATTATATCTGAGTTACAATTGGCATAATAAGCTCTCAATTGTGCTTAGCCTTTTTGATTTGATCGGTTTTTTCACCAAGACAGAGTAGCACACTGGGACATCAAATCACATAACATCCGGTAAAAACAAATAATTAAAATATAATTTGTAAGAAAACTTCTACGGAAAAGATGAAAACATCATTTACTATTTGAAATACACTATCAACATCTGGGTTGAATACAACTATTTCAAGTTAATCGAACATTTTTGTTATGTCTGGCACGCTGTCTCGTGGATGAATGGATGGTGTAACGCTTGTGTTGTCAATAATTCTTCAATCAGACGCAGATCGACTTACCTTAAGCAATGAAAACACTGAATATGTAAGAAGAAAGTATTACAAAGACAATTTATTCATATGCGAAGTTAGCGCATATGATGCCAACAAATAGACAAGACCTTAATGACTGTGGATATAAATTATATTCGGGTTTGAGTACTATAGGCCGCTTATACTATATTAATGGATAACTAGATTAGGAAAATAGTTGCCACAGTGTCTATGATTAAAACTTGATAAGAGTAACACCAATGACTCTAAAGAGTTTCACTTGCTGCGTCATATTGGCAAAATTCACACTTATCTTTAATGGAACGACGTTGAGTAAGGCTTGAAACATCTATATGATTCTAATTCCAAACGGCATGAAGCTCATTTTGTTTTTAGTTATCAGGATCATTAACTAAATCATTGGATTTGACATCTGCCAAAATTTACTTATTTATTGGTTGGTATTGGCCGGGCGGGTCATTGACCGTTCAAAACAAAACAGATTGTGTTTTGTTAGTGCTGCTAGCTAGGGCACAGACAATTGCACACGCAAACTTTAAAGGCCGAAGCAGCGAAACACAAAACTGAATGCACAGGGGTCTTTGATGAGATAGAGGGACTGAGAACAAAAAGGCTGTTTTTGGTCGACAATTGCATACTATATACTACTCTTACTATGTAGCGCAGTATCCATGTATGTAAGATTATGTTGTGATTTAGGATGCACAGTTCTGCCTACCTTATTTGCAGGAATCTGCTAAATATAAAAACCACATCAGTACAATCGAACTGAGGACAGAAGCGGTCTGATTTCGGCATGGCATACTACCAACATAATTGTCAGTAGGCTGTGTGATACGTGATAGGATGTGAATTTTCTGTATGCATGGTAATGCCGGATTTACCTGCTACGTGGCTGAAAGTTGATGTATGAATCTGAAGATAAGGTTGCGTTACGAGAAGTGCAAAACAACCACATTCTGAAAACACAACTTATTATTAGTCAAGGTGCGACAAAAATAAAGTTCGGCAAAAGGCGGGATCGAATTCGGGTCAATCGCGTCAAAAAGCCAATGACACACGCTTATCCATCAGCACCACTGGAGCTGATGTTTAACAGCCACTTTTAACTAAATCTAAATAAACACCCCGTAATTTTTTATTCCATAGTAAGGACAATTAATACAATACATTTAAACTGAACTACTATCTCCGAACTTTCTACCACGACTCTCACTGCTGTTCTTCGTCTGGTTCTTCCCTGCATATGCTCCCCGATTGACATGTGTCTCGTCAGGCAGCAGGGAGTTATATCCCAAAAAACTGGCGCTGCGTCTCAAATATACCTACCTCTTCCTGTTTGGTAGGATTTGCCGTTGTGTTTCTGACTTGTAATTGTTTAACGGAGGGTCGTGGTGTTTTCTTGTCTTGTTATTGTTCGAATTTGGCATTGTGTTTTTAGACTTGTCTAATAAGTTTCGGAATTGGGTGTGTTTGGTGACTTTCTGAATTGTTACTTGCTTTTAGAACCGTGCATTTGAATTTGGAATTGTGGATGTTGTTTCAGATTTTGGGATTGGAGTTTTTGCTTAACTTCTCGCTAACCGAGTAAGACGCTGCATGGGATACTGTTTTCCAGAACGCAATGTGCTCCATGTGACGTTTCATCTTCAAACGCGTTAGTGAACTGGAGGTGGGGAATAGTAATTATAAATGTAACATTTGTATTTGTACGTATATACATATACATGTAAACTATAAACTATCGCTGTGTATCTAAAAACAGTATCTTTAGTAGGACATAAATTGTACTTTAATATCTACAGCACGTTTCCGATCATCAAATTATGTCACCTTTATCTTTATAGCGCTTTAAACAGTACAGATTCTTTCAAATATATTAAATAATAATAATATTGCAGCAACATAATATATACGTAAATAAAATGTATAAATACAAATATTTCAATTATGCAAACATAATTAAATTCCACTGTCAAGCAGCTCTAAAAATAAATGGAGTGTATTACTCTAAGGACAAACAGACCAATTTGTTGGCAGAGGCTATTTTCATTAACTCCGTCCACCAATGCCTGGCTTTGATTAACAGCACTGCAAAAGACACTTACTATTTCCGAAGATCAATGGCGCACTGCGGCCAAGTACAACTGTTAGCTGGTGCTTTGGCGCAGCGATCCGTGAGTTCGATCATGGCGTTTTGTCAAACTACCTGCTTTCTTTCATCCACATACAGTCAGAAGAAAACTGTATTTTCAATATAAAACGTAAGTAATATTGAAATGTGGAAATAAAACACATCATATAACTACAATGTTTGTGTATGCTTTAGGTGGTTTTGTCCCAATTAAAGTGGATATCTAACTAAAATTTCTAATATTACTATAAGATTGATATTATAATACAGTATTATTGTATAATTACACTCAATATTGGTGAGCATTACGGTTGTAAAATGACGACAGTATGAGGTATACATATCTGCTCACCTAAACTAATATGAACGCCTGTGCCTAAGATAAGCTATTTTAGGTAAAACAGAATTTGATCAGATTTGCCACGGAGTGTTAACTCGATATAGCATTTTAATATCGCCACCTAGGTTACTTACCATTCAATAATATCTAATAAAGACAGCCCCTTTCTTTTTTTCTCGTGTGGATTATTGTTCCTGGCTCAATATGGATAAGTTAAGCAACTATGAAATGAGTGCAATTGGGCAAATATTACCGCCATGGTACTTAGTATGAAGCATTTTATTAAACAAGCCCTTTGTGTAATAAAGAACAGTTCGCTCATTTGTTTCCTAAGGTAACAACGGGTCAGCTTGTGCTGAATTAATGTTCCAGTGTTTTCATGTGACAGTCCGCTGAAGGCATATCTACCTGATTACAAATGTATTTGACCTTATTGTATACTGTTTCACACACTAAAATAGTAGGCAGTGTGCACTGTGTACTGGGCAGTGAGCAGTAAGCAAGTATGCCATTTCGAACACAGCCAAAGACTCCCATGAGCACACTTGACGTCCATCTCTGAAATTGCCTCTGCTACCACTGTGACCTTAACCAGAAATCCTCTCACTCTTCAATTTCCCTCATGTTTCCTAGCACGTGTTTTTCTCGTTTTTGCCACTAGTTGGCATAAGCCTCTGTTTGTTGAAAATCAAACCAATATTTAATATTCCCTGTTGCAGCAAAAGGGTTTTCCACTAGGTGGCACGAGACTCTTATATTTGTGCTATTTAAACTTCTGACACTGATAGGCTATAGGCCTATAACTTCTAAATATAGCTTAGTAATTTTAAATAATTGTCTTTGATTTAAGAAACATATCTGTTCCTGTCAGTGAACTAGCTCACGTCAGCTGGTACCCTTACATAACGTCTTATGCCTGAAAACTCGTCAGCCTAGAAGTTATGAATAGAGATACAAACCTCTTTAAAAGATGTTTTCTTTCTCTTCCATTAAACAGCCCTTGTGGGACACACTAACGTCTGAATCATAATATCAAAATTGCCAAGAGCAAGAAAAAACACGATTATCTTGGGCTTGGCAAAGTAATTACACTTTAAACGATTATCCTTGCCTGATGAGCGCATGTTAATAACGTCCTGAGCTCTTTGATCTCCAGATCACTATACCAGCAGTGCATTATTTCAAACAAACATCCAAAAAGTAAATAAAGTCAATAATTACAAGCTGGCGTATATGTTATTATGGGTACCTGCCCACGCGTCATGGATATTTAAAATTCTATAATTAAGATCAGAGACAGAGAGAGCGTTTCAAAGTATTAAACTGCACATCCTGGAGCCAATGTATAGTGTCAGGGTGTGTGAGCATGTCTTTAAAAAGGACTAAATACATAAACACACACAATTTTTTACCTTCACTCCACTGGCTGCCATCCAAGAGCTCCCAGCCGCCAGTTTGGCCTCAGTGGCTAATGGGTTTGTGGTCATGTTTTAAATGCACTGAATATGGAGAATACATCTGACATTCTCAGTGTTGAGCTGAAGATCGTTTTGATTGCGGTAATAATTAAGTGTTGATGTCTTTGTTGTCTGAAAGACAGTGCTATTGTTTTCATTGGACATGAGTGACAGGCGTATATTGTGGCCTGAAGGCCTAGCGTAGCAGGCTAATTCATGAGACTTGCGATGTGAAACCAGACATAGCTACTATTTTAGTGAGCTGTGTATATTTGGAGCCATTTCTTGGCTAGTTTTTGGTTTCCTAAACTATATGCTAAGTGTTCCTCTTCCTGTGTAATTTATATCCATACAGAGCAAGTTAGTATTTGAAAGATGTTTGTGATCATTCTGATGAAGAAAAAAAAAAGAATCGTACACGCTGCTGCACTTGCGAACATGCCGCATACTCTCGGAGAGGGAAAAAATTGATGGCATCCCACCCAAGCATTTTATTATTTCTGAAAGGCAGGGCATATAGAAAAATATAAGTTTGGCAGTCTGGCTCTCGTAATGAAGGGGTTGATCAGGCACGGCTCCAGTGCAGACATTTGAAGGTATGCCTTGGCCATCGTGCCACCGAAACCAGTAATACAGCATGTCACAGGAATATAGAAAAGAGTAGTATGGTCCTTCATTTGCTGTCATGCGTGCTGTTTGTACCTGCACGCTTGTCAGAACTCCAGCTTTGCGACGCATTTGTTTAGTGGAGTTGACATGCTATAAACAAACTCATACTTGCTGTCCTTAGCCAAAACCTTGTCCTTTTTATATATTTTTTTTATCATTTGTTTAATAGGCATTATGTAACATTGTTTGTACTTTTAAAATGGCACACATTTACATAATTATTTTATGAAAGTCTTATTTTGTTTCATCAAGTTTCCTTAAATTTGGAAAACCTGATTTCTAGATCAGGATTTATGATTCCCCATCCCAACCGCCAATTAATATAATGCATGGCTGAAATATTTGTTTCGCCACCATAATGCTAACCTGACAAACCTTGGGGTCATATCATGAATTTACATGATCTAATATTTAACTTGTTTCTATTATAATTTGTGTCACATTTACATTAGATAATATTGGGCTCTTCTTAATGAACAATGGGCTCATGATGAATTTGGTTGTTGTATTTCGTTGCAGGAGGCCATTGGAGGTTTAAGCTTGTTTTACGTGTGTGTGTGTGTGTGTGTCGTTGTGTGGGTGGGTGCCCTTGCTTGCTTGCGTCGTTTTTGTGTACGGACAATAAATGTGTGACATAAATTTGATATGACAAAGTGTAGAAAAGGTCATCACAAGGAGAAGTGACTTTTCAGGACCAGTGATTCTTTCCATGTCCCCTCAAACTTCTCAAACGTATAAATCAACCGATGGGTGTATGAAATCTAAAAATGTAGAAAGTTTCCTGTGAGGGGTAGTTTTAGGGGTAGGGTTGGTGCAGGGCAATAGAATATACGGTCTGTACAGTATAAAAACCATTACGCCTATGGGATGTCCCCACTTTAAACAAAAACAAACCTGTGTGTGTGGGGGGGGCGGAAATTCTTTAAAAAAAAAAAAACCACAACCAAAACAACTAAAAAACACCCCACACCCCCCCCCTAAAAACACAAAAAAAAAAAAAAAAAAAATTTAAAAAAAAAAAAAAAAAAGACAAAAACCAAACACATACATTAAAAAAACAAAAAAAAAAAACCAAAAATCAACAACATAATAATTAAGAAACAAAACACACACAAGAAAAAAAAAAAAAAATAAAAAAAAAAAAAAAAAAAAAAAAAAAAAAAAAAAAAAAAAAAAAAAAAAAAAAAAAAACAAAAATAAAAAAAAACAAAAAAAAAAAAAAAAAAAAAAAAAAAAAAAAAAAAAAAAAAAAAAAAAAAAAAAAAAAACTAAAAACAAAAAAAAAAAAAAAAAACAAAAAAACAAAAAAAAAATTAAATAAATAAAAAAAAAAAAAAAAAAAAAAAACACACACCCAAAAAAAACACAAATAAAAACAACACAAAAAAAATAAAAAAAAAAACAGAAAAAAAAAAAAAAAACAAAAAAACACAAACCCCCCCAAACAAAAAATTTAAAACAAAAAATCAAGGATTAAACATGCTTAGGTAACACTTTACTTGAAGGTTAGGGGTGTTTTGGCAATAGTACCTGGATTATACACCTTCTATCATGAACGGTCACACACTGGCTATGGAATTATGAAGGGAGGTTTTATGCAGGTTATTGTCAACTGTGTCATTAAGTGTCATCCCATCGCTCAGTTATGGAATTTTAAGGCACAATATGAATTTATTTGCGAACCTCTTAAACTAACCCTACCTTGATACCCTTACCTCCTCAGCCAAAGCCATAACACAGACATCTCAAACAATGTAATCTTTGCATTACAAATGACATAACTGAGCGAATGACACTTAATGACAGTTGTCTATATAACAGTGCATAATAACACTTCAGATTAGGAAATGGGTCATGTCGGATATGTAGGTGTCATGTCCAGATTATGAATGGTGCTCAGTCTATGAACCCCAAGTAAAGTGTAACCCATGCTTATTACACTGTACATAAAATTTTGTACATGCACTTTAAATTCACCAATTCATCATGCAGCCTGTTTGCGTTTTATTATTATTCATTTTGGCTGAGTACAGCTGACATGGCCAAATTTCACAGAAATGACACGAGTGTGTGTTTATGCCTGTTTTCTGTTACTTAGGGTTTTATCGTAGTACAAAAGCTGCAAATCTAATTCCTGGAGTAATGCCCCATCTCTCTAGTGTGCTTTAGCTACTGGGTGTTCTCTGCAATGAATCAGCCATGGAGCGCGACACAGCGGTGCTTGGCCAGCGGCCTGCGAGTATTAATGTGCGCTGCGGCATCAGCGGGGCCTCTAGTTAAAGAGAAATGAGATGAGAGGAGTTAGGAGCTCTGCGGTACAAGCGCCTGCTGGACTGAGGTTAAACGCAGATCTTGAAATGAGAATTTGACTATCTGCTCTCATAAAAGCCTCAGTGAGGGCCGAGCGCGAGGGAGAAACCGCGGCGTCTCTTTCGCTGCTTGCTCGCTGAGAGCAAACAGAAGTACTGTGTGTTCGCCAGCCCTCTGTGGGTGTTGATTTGCCTCTGTTTTTTTCTTCCTTACCCGAACAGAAATTAGTTGTATGTCATCAAGTATTTAACCCGCTTGTTTTTCACCACTACCACCCCAATTTTTAGAGTGTCAGTGAAACAAACTAGGCATTAAACCTCCATTCCCTGCAAGTTTAGCTTAATTCACACCAGACAGGTCCACAAGTCTGAAGTCCGAAGTCAAGTCTTGAGTCTTTAAACTGGAGTCAGAGTCAAGTCTGGAGTCTTTCGTCACAAGTCCGAGTATATAGAGTCTGGAGTAATTTCATTAACTGTTGCAAATAAATTATCATCCTTAAAAATCCTATTTACAAGTTTGTATTTTAAAGACAAAATATGCTCCAGGGATACTACTAGGATTCTATCTTAAATTGTATTCCTCTACCTGTACATAGTCTCAATCCAAGATACAAAAATACATAAATACATGTACAATTATTAATTTGAGGAGGCCCGTTCATATTCAAAATCATCTGTAACACCATGATGTAGCCAGCCACTAGATGCTAATTATTCTAATTCTAGATCTAATTAATCACACATCAATTTTAGCTTAGAATATTCCCCCCAAAAGATCATTGTGTTAGATGAGTAAAGCATTGGATGGACATTACAAAAAGTAGCTTTAGAAATAAATATTTTGATTCAACAGCATAAATAATGATAATAGATTGACATTAATAGTTTATAAAAAATGAGTATTGAAATATGAAATTATATTTGTAATGAAAACTCCCTATACTCAAAATATGAAACTAAAAACCTTCAGAGGGGGGCAGACGGACGATTAATTCGGGGAAAAGAAGCAATGTGCTGTCTTAATGACTTGCTCACTAATTAATTGACTCGAAAAAAAAAATGTAAGGTAGATTCATTCAGGAACGAAACGCCGCTGTGTTGAGACGCACAACAGTTCTGCTGTGACTTGGTTTTAACTATTTTCATTTGCGAAATTAAGCAAAGCAGACAATACAATAGCGTGTATAAAATGTCACGTAATATTAACTAATTGTTTATTGAACTATTGAGTAAAATCAATACAAAATCAATATCACATTTGCACGCGTGCGTATCGGGAAAAACAGCACGATTTCTCGGGTGATATTGTGTATATACTATATCCTATATATTTATATAGATATACACAGATGCCAGTATTTTTGCCATAATTAACCCACACAATTAACCCAACTATTAACTTACTCTACATATTATTACTGTAATTTTATGAGGTGCCTGCATTGAATAATGATTAGAGATTATCAACCATGTTTAGTTGTTAAAGTGTCAGTTTTTGCATAGTGCACAACCCACACACACACAAACATTAAGACGAGTTTAGACAAAGCTTCGTAATCTGTCACATATACAAGGTGATAAAAATGTTGTGCCCGGTGTAAGGCTCTAGATTGTTCGTTCATGTTTTTAAACGTATTAGCCTTCACTTACTATGAAATCAATTCTGCCTAATTACGTCCCCCCCATGTCACAAAGATGTCCCATGTCTTTCTTTATGTCACAGAGCGCTAAAGGAATTAAGGTTTTTGCGGAACAACATTAAGGATTTTTCTCTATAGTCCTAAAGGACAGTGTCCGTGGCAAACGGGATAATTGTCCAAATTGCAGTTCCGTGGCAGCTTCAAATAGCCGTACACGATTTAGTGAGGAATAGGTTTCTGATTTAGCATATTTTGATAATTTATATTAGGTCTTTAAAAAAAATAAATATGATATTACTTTTATATTCCTACCAATATTTGAAGGCGTTGCAACTAGCGCGACTTCACGCATTGGCAGACATCACATTACTTTGCAAGTGCACGACTATTTGACTATAGGTGGACGATATACAATACCCAGGTTTATAATCCTTGCGAACGTGCAAATGGACAAGTCAAAGCCAGTTACAAAAAAAAAAGGAAAACACAAATGACGTCGGACACTTTTTTGAGGAGGAAATGAGATTGGAGGTTTTAGCCATAACCGACGTTTTGAATCAGGAGTTAAAATGCGCAGAAGAGCTAACAACGCATGCTCCTTTTCCAACGGATTACGTAATGAGTGAATTTGCAGGACGAGCATTTGATTTAAATATCTGTGGTTAAAAAGTATGAATTTTTTTATTAATAATGTTTTTGAGAAAAGACGATTTCGTTTTTATTAGATAAGACCCCTATTCTCCGGGCTGAGAGTCTATCTGTGGAAGTGCCTTTGAAGCTGCACATGAAATCTGCAATTTGGACATTCAGCCCATGGCCACTCTAGTCTAAGTCCATTATATGGAGCATCAAAATCCTGCAAGTTTTCCTAACAAACATTAAGTCTTTGCAAGTCAGACATTGCAAGACTATGAACATCTGTGACACGAATTACCTTCTTGTTGAGCGAGTAAAGTAATTAAGCGTTCAGGGCAGAGTCTGGAGTAAGTCGAATTCTATTAGATAGCAACTGAGTCCATAACAATAACTCATTTGCCCATATTATATATACTTTCCCCACAATTCTGATAGTGCAATTATACATCAGAGTGGAAAGCGCTCACCTGTCACCAAGATACCAGATTATCATGTATTAATTAAGACATTGCAAAATATTTCTTGAAGGCAAAAATACCTATGTTCGCGATATGTTGTCGAATTTTGAACTCAATGCTTTTATTGTATGGACCAGGGTTATGTTAACTAAAAATTTAATCACATAATCAAAAAAAAGCCACTGAAATAAATATAAAATTATTTTCAACATTTTGATTTAATGCTAGGGCAAAGAAAACAGTTTATCCAATTTTGTTTTCGGTTAACATGAAATACTAAAATAACCGAAACTTAATGCCACACATAAAAAACAGGACAAGACTATATAGACCAATAATGAAAAATTACACAACAAAACGCATACTAAAAATTAAAATTTAAAAAAAATTACTATAACTAAAAGTAAAAGTGCAAACAGAAAAATAGTAAATAAGAAAGAATTTAAAAACCATGATTTAAACAAACTATCATAAATATATCTATAAAACAACCATGGTAGTATAAAACGGGTTTATGTTCTTCAACTATCTTTTTTTCCCACAGAAAGAGGTATGAAGTTCGTGAATAGGTGTGGCGGTGAGGAAAATGATGACCAAATAAATTGCATTTCTGATGTGAAACCATACACTACCTTTGTCTTTTGACATTAGTATTATTATCGATTATTCGTATGTGTGTTGTTGTTTGCTTCAATCTAATTATAATTAAGCCTGCATGTATTTATTCTCCAGTAAGGGTTTGACGTTATTGAAACATAAAAAAAAAAAAAAAAAATTTTTAATGCCTTTGGAGAAAATGAAAGGAAAGAACGTTGCTTAAAAAATAGACCGGTTTCTGGTCAACTGAACACTGAAGTGTGCATTTAATAAGCAATAATGTTTTTGCCCCTCCTACCACATGAGCGTTTACAATTTCTAGATTATGAAACGTGATGAACCATAAATCATAACTGGCTCACACCAAAACACTGACCTTTAACCCTCCATCAGCCAATGTTGCCACTTGCCTCTTGAACCCCCACACAACAGTCATGTTTTACTAGCTAGAGTTGAGCTTCAGTTAATCACTGGAATTTAAGTTTGTTGTTTTATGGAGTCATTTTATCTGATGCCACAGGAAAACACAGCCCTTGGACAGTGAAGGACAGCACTTGCAAGCTCAGTGTGGTGATCCTGAACTATGCAAGACTAGTTAAACACTGAGTGCTCGGCGGGATTCAGCGCTTGTGTCCCGCTGCAGCTCTGCGCTTTATTCTCCGTTTATCATGGCAGCACGGAGCCTGGCGCCGCTGCCGCCTTTTAAAATGACATTGGTTAAATTACGTTAACATCCCCATTCTGAGGTTTGAGCTCTAGTTTTGGGCGGCTGACTTGTTGTGTCTCTAATGTATGATCAAAGCAAAGAGATTTGTACTAAGATTTCTTACCCATGAGAAACATTGCATGTTCAGTTTCTTAGTCCTATGATGTGTGAACCGCTCTCTTTATAGGAGTGTTTGGAAAGCTTTATGCTTGTTATGGGTTCTTTATACTGGAAATGATCATCTTAATAGTAGCGGCATATTTAAATATCTCAAGTATTTAGGCACATAATGTCTAAATGTTAGCAGACCCTCTAAATCATTCTTGTAAGAAATTAGAAGGGAGTGCCACATACGGGTTTATTTATTTATTTATTCCATTTTTAAGGGATAGTTTAGCCAAAAATGAAAATTCTGCCATCATTTTACCCTCATGTTGTTCCAAATCTATATGGCTTCTCTTTCTATTAGGATATTTTGAAGAATGTTGGTAGCCAGAACCTTTTAAGTGGACAAAAAAAAGATATTTGTTTATGTTCCACAGAAAGAGAAAGAAAGCCATACAGCGAAATGACGGTGAGTAAATAACATAATTTTCATTTTTACTGACACACAAGAAGTGTTTAACACTTTATCGCATGCTGGCCGACAATCAGCAGAAAGTGGTTCACATCCTCAGGCAGCACTGCTCCCATCCATCAGTGCTGTGATGGGAAACAATAGTGGGTTGTTCTGTCCGTCATTGGGTCTGTTTTGATCTCTCTGTAATGCTAATGAGGCTATCAGTCAGTCTGGCCAAACCCACTCTCCCCAGTACATGTTAAAGCAGCTCGGACATCATTCCCCAGTCTCAAATTACTCAGCAGATGGGCTCCCAGCATCTGTGATATTCGGGTACTGAATATTGTGATGTAACTTACAGTACGCTGGCAAAGTGATGAACTATATAATTATAGTTATGAACTTATATAGCTGAACTGGTGACATTATTAGACCAGCCAATATAAACGTTATTGGTCAAGTACAGGAAATGCTTTGGCCACCAAAAGTGCTTGGATTTGTAAATAGTTTATCTAAAATTAAAGTTCTGCAATTGTAAAAATGTAAAAGTGATAGTTCACTCAAATAAGAAATATTTTGTATTTTTGTATTTTCACTTTTATGTCTTTCCAAGCCCATTATGACTTTCATCTTCGAAACACTAATGAAGTTATTTTTTATGAAATCTGATAGATTTATGTTACTCCTTTGACAATTCATTCTACCAACATTTTTATGGTTCAAAAAGTTCACAAGTTCTGTCAAGTGTCAGCGTTTTGGTGTAATGGATTTTTAACGGACGGACAGAAATCTCTCAGATTTCATAAAAAATATGAAAAAAATATTTTATTTGTGTTTCAAAGATGAAAAAGTTATACTGGCACTGTTACTGACTAGTTAAACCTGAAAATTAGCTAAGCGTGCTACTGAAAAGTGACAAATGAAATCATAAGTGTTGTAACCGAAGTTGCTAGATTTATATCTAGGCAATAAAAAAAAATGCGGTAACACTTTAGATCAGGGAACACTATCATGTGAACACTATCATGTATTACAGCGTATTAACTGACGATTGGCGTATATATTAGTACTTAAAGGGATAGGTCCACCAACCAATGTGTTAATTTGATGTTTATCATGCTTTACCCTTCAGTGCATGCTAAGAGGTAGGTGACGTGTGTCTCAGTAGAACACATATGATCGATGCTTTACTCCAGCTTGTTTGCAGTCACAGTCGTTAATGCATGGCTGAAGGGTATTTTACAAACATCGATGAGTAGTAAAAAAAAACCAAACCTGCACAGCAAATCCATTTAATAAATCTCTGCGGTTTTCCTCGTGGACGACACATTGATTGTCCAAGACACGCTATAACGACGGTTTGTGAAGAAACGACCACCTTTAGTATTTATATAATTTTTACCTATAATCACCACCTTGTCCAATGTTTTGGGCGATTGTGGACGGCATCGATGCGGATGGTGGTAACGCGCTCTGGTGTAGTTTACGTTAAAGGGTGTGTTTGATATCCAGCCGAAGAGCAATCAATCATATCTTCAGGCGAGCATGCTCAGAAGTTGGGAATACTTGGAAAGTCACCACTCCTGAATGAGTTCAGGCGAGAGAACGTAATCTTTTATTTTTAAGTCTGTTTGAACAATCCGGATAAGCGCAAGCAAGTATCATTTTGATTAGCTGTCGTACCTACAATGACTGCACTGTGTAAACAATGAGTGACGTTTACGCACGAGAGATCACTTCCGGCGCTGGTGTAAACTACGCCAGAGCGCGTACACTCCTCACGCATCGGATGCCGTGCACGCGTCAAAGACTAGTGGGTCATATGTGGGGTATTAGGTAAATATTGATCTAAATACTGTGTGCGTGTCGGCTACAAACAGATAGTTTTCGTGTCTTAGGACATCATGGCTCGTCACGAGACAACTACCGGTTAAGTGGCATTGTCCCGTGCATGTTTTTTTTTTTTAACTCATAGATTTTGTTACACACTTGATATCATCTTAATTATACTGACTGATAGACGCAATTACGGTTACAAGTTAAAAATAATTCACTATGGAGTTCTACTGAAGATACAAAGTCATCTATATCTTGGATGCCTGGGGTAAGCAGATAAACATCAAATTTTCATTTTTGGTTGAACTATCCCTTTAAAAATCATATATGAGTGCCTTATTGTGTATGACCATATTCTAGATCCCTTAACACTACTCCATACCTATACAAAACTAATACTTACTTACTATTAATAAGCAGCAAATTAGGAGTTTAATGAGGGTAAACTTTAGATAACCGGCAATCATCTGTTTCCCCCTAATTCTACGTTACCAAGTCACTAAAGGGTATGATAAAGTGTTAGTGGTAACACTTTTGTTTACTGATTTGAAACAAAAATGAAGGTGAGCCCCTCGGTCATGAGGAAAGAAGTTCATTTTTGCATGAACTCATGGATTGTGACTATTTGTGGTTGTCAAACAATAGTAAATCATGTTAATGTCATAAACTACACCTGTGGTTCCTCTATAGGACGCCTGTGCGAACTTGAGCTGAACTGACCTCATACATCCAAAAATGGCTCAGAAAGTGAAGTTGGAAAAGCTCTAGTTTAGCACCTGTGACATTGATATATTTGCAAATGTGGCTTAAATGCTTTGTGGGTCAGTTGTACGAGGGATCTCAATCGATTAGGCAATTACATAGACACCTATTAGAAGTTATGTTAATTATGTTTATTATGAATGTCAGGATAATAATACCATTTAGCATTATAAATGATAAAATAGAGGCTAAGCATTGTTGACACCTACTCTCTCAGGAATCATTAGTGGTCAAAGAGAAGAGTTTGTGGCGCCAGTGCTGTATGAGGCTCTTTGATTTGTGACCTTTCCCAGGTTAATTATAAAGAAGCAGCCCATTAGAGTTAAGGGTGCTGGTTTTCGTCTCAGTCTTACATTTACCGTAGAACTATATCTGTGAGGTCTCTACTTTATTAATAGGTGAATAATTTCATATCTTTTGATCGTTCTGAATGGCATGATTTCTGCAGTGCTTGTGTAATTTTGTAATGCTCCTCTAATGCTAAAGGATGCTCTCTTTTCAGGAATAAAGGCTGAACAGTCATTACCCAGCAATTTCTGCTTACTTTTACCTTTTGGTGGTCAGTCTTCATTTGTGACAGGTTAACTCATCCAGTACTTTCATCTTGAGAATAGAGTGGCCTGTGAAAGAGTTGGCCTTATTGAATGAGTTGAAGTGACTTGAATTATTGACATAGATGCAAAAACGCTCAGAAACTTCTTAACAGAGATGGTGTATTGCAATACTGGATCAGTGCCATACAATGTAGTACAATGTGAAAGCACAATACAGTGTTAACACAAAATAAATAACTTTAAAAATCATACAACTAATACATGTAACTCATGAATCCATGCACATTTTATTAGAAAATGATAACATAGAATGCAAACCTACTAATTTGTTTGATGCTTACAGTCATGGCCTTAGAGTTATCTGAGACAAAATTAATATTTTCATAAAACATGAGGCAAACTTTTGGGCAAATTAAATATTAACCCTTTTTTATATGATCTGTGGTGATTTGATTTCTCAGGTATTTATATATATTGGGCCGCGTATACTCGTATGGTTTTCTGCTAACACACATGAGTCGTTATGACGGCCATATAAAGTTTTATATTTTTCGATACACTAGTAGTGTATAGGAAGCCATCTGAACAAATTTCCAGCGGTTAGGGGAAAGGGGGAGCTGCTGCGGATAAAGTGCTTAGTCCAATTTATTCTAAACATGGGACAAGCTTAATATTAAGGCCTTTAAAAACTGGTAAGACATAGTTTATAGTTTCGTTTCGCATGTTAGTTTAAGCGGCTCGGCCCGTCATGTGCTCTGACAGAAAGGCTGCATGTGCCGCTGACAGAGACACTAGGCTACTCGCGCTGTTTAATGTGTTTGAGACGTGCTGTCTTCCTGAATGCATAACTTACATTTCACATTTCGCTGAATATTTGTCGTTTTTGCACAATTACTGTATGACATGTAGAATTTTAAAACACTAGGTAAGTTTCTATTTATGCTCGCAGCGTAAGTCACGTATCGCACATCGTCCAAAAAATACCAGAGATATGATTTGCCCCTATCGCCCAGACCTAAACTTACAGTATATTTACTTATATCAGAATGTTGCTTCCTAGGTCTCGGGTCGAGGGAAAAAACATAAGAAAAGGCTTTTTAAACGGACTGCTGGTAATCTTTTTCATGTATTTATTTTAATTTTATTATTATTAATTTTTTGCACTAGTTATGTTCAATATACACTATCAGCCCACAACATCAAAAAGGAAGCGAATGGGCTTCAGGGTTGGGTCAAGGCCAAAATAACAAACAAAACTGAATATACCTTTTCCAGAAGAAAACTTACTACCCTCAAAAAAGAAAAAGTCTAAACAAAAATAGACTGAAATAGACTGACTCCCTGACTAACCAAAAAACAGGAGAGAAAAAAATGAAAATGTTCATAAAAAAAAAGTGGCACCCAACCCCCACAGCTTCTGTGGTGAAATCGTGATCAGTATTTACAGTAATGGACCAAACACCTCAGGGCCACGTTAAAACTATGCAAAGAAAACCGTCTGCAAACAATTTAGAAAAGAAAAACACTATTAGGTGAAATAGGAAAATAAATGACAGTATTTACAACAAGGCACTAAACTTTTATTAAAGTCTGAATATAATAAAGTTATTCGCTTGTTATCAAACAAACACAAACAAATTTCAACCAACAGAACTATGAAGCACGACCTTTTCAGCGGCAACCTGCAAGAGTGAAGAGACAGAGAGCAAAGAAGGGGGACCTCTACCGACAAATAATACATCCTCAATCCGTAACTATATATATATAGATAGATATTATTATCCACTATATATAATATATATAATTATTATATAATACACACCCAATGTTAATGTTAGTCGTCAAAGCTACATGGTTTGTTATCCTCCTTTACATCTTGCTTTGGGTTTGAATTGGTCCGTAGCTTCAAAAGTCTCTAATGGACGTCTAATGATACGTTTGGTCTGTTATTGTGTCAACTTCACCACATTTTCTGCTGTAAAGCCCTGTTTCAATAACACAATCATGATATTGTCATCTCAGCCCTACCAGTAAACAGTCCTTGTTTCCGTCATGAGCTTTTGACAGACAGTGTGCGTGGAAGGAGACTGCAGCAATAGGATGTTTGTGGCATCTTAATACTGATATAATTGCACCCGATGTGTTTGGTATGCTGGTCGCCCGAGCTCCAGTCACTTACGCTGACGCCTGCTCGCTCTCGCAAAACACGCAGGCGGCACTAATGTGGAGACATGACTTGGCTGTAGAAAGATGATAACGGTTTGTGCAAACCATTCAAATGATGACTATGCTTGAAATGCCATCATTTATTTTGATAATTGGCCGACCCACATATTTTATGGGTCTTGAAAGCTCAAGTGAATGCCAGACATTTTAAACATAGTTTTGGGAGCTTGATGTTATGCTTGTGGTCTGAGACACCAGAAACGTGTAAATTGAAGTTTACCTCAACTAAGCACCCCTCATTCTTTTCTTTTTTGACACGCATGAAAACACAAGGTGTGGATTGCTTTTTATGCCAGTAGTATAATTCTTATATTTAGTGGCAGGCTTCAACAATAATAATGGCCAATGGCCTGACGCTAGTGTGAGAATGTTTCTGTTGCGTTATTCTTCCCAAACACACAGGTGATGTTTTGTCAGAAATCTGAGAATGATTTTTGACAGTACTGAATGCATGAAATAAATCAGTCTAATTTGATTTGTATGGAATCGTTTTCCAATCGAGTGCATGAATTCAAATGTTTCATGATTTATATAGATTTTCAGATTAATAAAACTAACTATATTGTATTTTCATATTGTATTATATTGTAAAGCCCAACATTAAATGATATAAAATATGTTATAATATTGTTCTTGTGGAGTCCAAAACTGAGACCACTACTATACACTTTTTACTATTTGAAAATAAAATAAGAAAATATTTTATTTTCACAATTTTTCATCATATTTTTCACAATTTGTTTACCTAAATCAATGCAAAATCTTAAATAAATGTATCTGTTTTATTTTATTTTCTAATCCCAAAGCATTCATTCATTCATTCATTCCATTTGTTTACTTTTTTAGGTTTAAATCTCAGACTTATAGACCTAACTGCATATCATTAAAAGAAAAGAAGACAAAGAAGAAATCACTCCATCCTATTTGCAAATATGAAACTTGTTAAAAGTTTTTTACAGTTAAGAGGTTATCTAGGTCACATATGAGGTCTTGCAGCATTCAGCTTAATACTGAGTCCTTTTCAAGATCATGTAGGAGTTCACCTTATACAGCTGAACAGTGTTTTGGTCCAGTGAGATATACAGTACAGAGGAGGCAGGGGTTTAGTTAAGGGTTCTGGCTCTGAATGGGGCTCTACAGCAGATAAATGGTCTGTCTGAGGGTAAGGAGCGGTGCGGAAAGAGGGTGGACTGCTTTCCTATTACTGTCAAAATGTGATAAACAAGCTAGTAAAGCCCTGCCGGAGATGCTTTGGTCCAGCCCCACTCTGGCTCTCATCACAGTCAGACTTGTACAGTTCACTGCTCTGAGATGCTCTGGGCTTGGTTGGGAAAAAAGTTGAGATTTTTTTATGCAAATGTAGGCGTATAATGCAGTTGTTGTACCTGTTTTCTGCATGTTTTGAATCATCAATCACTTATTCAAATGGTTCTTAATTGAAGGCTCACAGCCCAGAACTTTTGCAAGGTACATTCGTAAAAATAAAGATTCCAAAAGGGTTTTTTTCACAGCAATGCCATAGAAGACCCGTTTTGAGTTCCCCAAAGAACCTTTCAGTGAACAGTTCTTAAAAGAACCATTTTTTCCTTAGTGTGAAGAACATTTTATATGTTCTAAAGAAACTTTTTTCCACCTTTTGTGAAATGGAAAGTGAGTGAGTGACGTGACGTGTAGCCAAGTATGGTGTCCCATACTTGGAATTTGTGCTCTGCATTTATCCCACACAGCAGTGAGTAGTGAACACACACACACCGTCAACACACACTCAAAGCAGTGGGCAGCCATTTTTGCTGTGGCGCCCGGGGAGCAGTTGGGGGTTCGGTGTCTTGCTCAAGGGTCTCACTTCAGTCATGGTATTGAAGATGGAAGAGAGCACTGCACATTCACCCCCCTACAATCCCTGCAGGTACAAAGACTCAAACCTGTGACCTTTGGGTTACAAGTCATCTCAACTTCGACGCACCAAACGTTCCAGGATGTTAAAGGTTCTACATGGAACCATTGACTCAAATAAAGAACCTTTATTTTCAAGAATGTAAAAGTAAATTAGACCCATACCGCATTAAAATACAGGTTAATTTGCAACAAGAATAAACAAGACTTGCAACCACAGTGTGTTCTGTGCAATGATTTATTGGCTGGCAAGGGCATCCTCCATCTAAATTTGAATCCAAAAGCCAATGTTCTTATTGTCTCTCTTATTGTCTGCAAACTGAAAAGTTGCTGAATGTTCCATTGGGGAGTACAAGTCCATCAAGTCATATCTGTGAAAAGTGAAAAGTACCTGTTTGTAAGAAACATATTATCATTAAGGACGTTTTAACCATTTTTAAGGTAGGTTAAACAGTCGAGGCCAAAATCGAGTCTATAAGTCATAATACCACGCCCTCCACTGAAAAAAACCCCCACTATTTTGGCTTGTAAATGATGCTTAATCTGGGCTTATTTCTCTCCTGATTCAGACAAGATGATTTTTTTCACTGGAGAAAACAATATTATGGATAGAGGACATACATTTTAGTCAGAAGCAACAGTTTGGATTCCATGTGGTGTGATGTGATGTTTTTAGCAGCTGTTTGGACTCTCATTCTGACAGCATCTATTGGTGAGCAAGTGACACAATGCTAAATTTCTCCAAATCTGCTCTGATGAAGAAACAAACTCATCTACATCCTGAATGTGCATATTGTTGGTCCAACACTACCCTGCTTAAATCAGACTGCTTGTTTGTTGGTCTTAGCAGGTTTAAGATTGTTTCTCAACCGGAGCGGCCAGCAGGTCTCCCATCTGAAAGTTTCCCTAAACCCCTTTAAAACCAGTCTGGGAGAACATCTAAGACCAGCTTTATTTACCAGTGAAAGCTGCAGTCAGGCTAAACCAAACAGCGCAGATCAGATCTCCCACTGCAGCAGCAACAGCAGCACCAGCTCCCGACCGCCGATCCCCACAGACAGACGGGTAGGCCTGGCGACAGCGGTGCAGCGGTGCAGAAAGACCTGTTTGTCTTTCATGTTCTCAGAGCACACGCCCCTGCCCCCGCTCCCCCCCTCAGCCAGCCAGTGACAGTTTGGCGTGTCGTTGTGGCTTTTCCCAGGCTGCAGACAGCCAAGAGAGAGAGAGAGAGAGAGGGAGGGTGTCTCCCAGATCAAACAGGAGCTCCCTGACAGTGATGAGAAGCTTGGGAAATTAGGAGCAAGCCAGGCAAACGCATTATGCAGAGTGGCAGAGACAGCGTGCTAAGAGTCAGCAGCAATAACAACAACAGAAGAAGAGGACTGTGGTTTTAATCTGTGCCAACTAGTGGAGAACAGTTTTTCTTCTCAGCATAAAGCTGAGCTGAGCTGAGTGTTTAGCTGTGCCACAGAAGGAAAGAAAAATCACAAATGTGGACCTCTCAATTATCTGTATGAATGATGGTGTTCCAAGCACTGATCTGCTTAATACAGGTAACAAGAGTGTACAGGTGAACAAGAGTGTACAGTGAGCAGGTAACTGTTCACAGTGTGAGAACGTTTCTGAAAAACAGTCAAGAATTTAAAATATATTTAATACAAATATTTCTAGAAAATATTGATCATTATTCTGCAGTAGGGCAGTGAAATCAGAACTGGCTTGGTTGGTCTAAAGGGACAATCCTTACTGTTGAATTTTTAATATTTCAGTCCCAATCAGATTAAATGAATTTGCCGTTTGAACAGATGCTTTTCTGGGATCCCGACAAACATGTTATTCATTTTCAGAAGCAATCTCAACCTGAGTTATTATCTACTAAAACCATAAAAAATATATTTTAGTTATAAACTCCAGAATTGAAGATACTTCCTCTGACATTGTTGAGAGCAGTGCAATTTTAGTATCATTGATATACTGTTGTAGTTTTTGTTAATATTTTGAATTAGATTTTATTTTTGTATTTTCTGTTTTCACTTTAATTTTACTTACATTTTTTGTAATTTTGTTGTAGATTTTGTCATTTGTATTTATTTATTTGATCGATATATTTTTTTATGAATGTATTTATTAGTTATAAATTATTATTAAGTTATTTTAGTACTTCAAGTTATATTAAATGCAAATTTATCTTTTTTTTGTTTTTATGTTATTTTGGGGGCAACTAGCTAATTTCATAAATGAATCTATGTTTCAGTTCATGTTTTTTATTTCAAATAATGACATTTTTTATGGTTTTAGTTTTAGTTAACAATAATAACCCTGCTACAGAGGTTGTCATCACACCAAACAGGTAAACTCATCTACACACTAGTCTTTACAACCTTGTGTTCATAATCATGCTCTTGCAAACTATTCTAACTCAAAACTTCATGGAAAATGTTTTCTAAATAAAGACTGAAAGAAATGTCGGAACGAAGATAGTGAGGGTTACGTGACGTCCTGTATGCGTTCATTCGCATTTAGCTTTTTACTTCTGGCAGTTGTATTTAGGCTTCAAAATTCATACAAGTTGGTTTCATTTGTGAAAATTATCATGATGAACAAAAAGTAAAAGTATCAAAATTGTGTTGGTCACGAAGCTTTTTTTCTGCAACAATTTAAAACCCAATGAAAAAGTTCTATAGGGTTTTCGTCGAGGGAGGTAACTTCCGGGTTGGCCTACAAAAATGCATCGTTACTGCAACACAAAATGCAAAAGCATCCTAGCTCACGATCTACAGACATGCAGCAACCATTTTGCTTTATTAAAAGTATTTTAGATCAGAACTTCCACCCTTACACTCAAAGCGACTAACATATCAAGAAGAATAGTTCCTTAAAATTACTCTGGGATCGTTCACTTTTCTGTCCCGTCTCTGTCTGTCTCTCTCTCTTTCTCTCCACTCCCCTTTATCTTACTCATCTCATCTCTGCTCTCTCTGCTTTGAAGAAATCATGCAATTTTGTGACTCCACTAATGAAACAGTCATTTAGCTATGGACTTTGATGTATCATTCATTATACTCTCTTCGGTCGCCTCACGTTTCCTTTTATTTGCTAGCGCTATGTCCGAGACTGTCTTTGGGTTGTTGTTGTCTAATTAAATGTAATTGCTTTTATTGTGGTTGTTGTGTGCCCCGTCTAGCCTTGTAATAAGAGAAATTGCATGGATGGTCCGCAGAGGAGCGACGCCACTGACAAGACGCTCCTGCTGTCACTCCTGGGCACGGCCTGTACATCTGCCGCGCGCAACCTTATCATTACCCTCCTCTGACAGAAACACACAAATTCACACCCGCAGAGGCCTGCTCAAGGCATTCGCCTTACGGGAAACAACTCTGACTCTACGCTGTCACTCAAAACTGTTGCGCAAGAGTTCTTGTTTTTCCTGTTCGATTTTTCTACGACGTTTATACCTCGATAGACTGCTTGACGTTATATGTCATGTGGGAAAAAAGTGGACTTGTCCCAAACAAGTCAAGTTGAACCTTGTTAAAAGGGGGCTCTGCTAGAAAACACAAAGTTTAGTTGTTGACGGTTGCCTAGCACGGCACATCTTCACTTATAAACACAACAGTTACTTGTGTTTATATATCAGCTATTTTTCATAATGGGTTGCAGTGTGTCTCATCCAATCACGATTTACAATCTGTTTTAAGTTGAGCGTGAAGCAGTTTCTGCACTGATGCCAGGCATTTTTTTTAGTTATTTTGTTTAATTTCTGTCAAAAATAAATATATCCAGATGTACATCATCTGGGTGTAACGATTCACTCGTTTTCTCAGTGCATTCATAACATATTCTGCCTATGCATATGTATTGATCTTGAAACATGGATTTTTGAAATCGGTCAAGAATCGATTTAAAATGTTAAAAATCGAATGAACTGTGATTCGGTAACGTATCACTTAGTATTTTCAATAACAATAATACAAATTCCTGGTTTACTGTTATCATTAATTGGATAAGCAGAAATAATTTAATTTTTTTTAATTATTATTATTTTCTATATTTGCATATGGAAATTTTCTCAGGAAACAGAATGTATCAGATAATAATGGTAATATTATGTGGGTTAGTTGATGACTCAGGGTTCCCATGATCATGAAAAATAACCTGGAAATAAATTGGATTACTATAGTTTTTTTTTTGAGTTTTGAACATTTTTCCCTTTATATTTAAAAAAAATATAATCTATTTGTATTTATTTATTTATGTATGTAGTTAGTATTGTTTGTTGTTTGTTGGTTTGTTTGTATTTTTTAGTATGTTAACAGACCAGACAGACAGATAGATCACCCAGATTCAAGATTCACCCCCAATTGTCGCCCAATTGAGGCAATGAATCTTTTTAACCTCCCATGATGTCAGTATTTAAAAGTATGACAAACACACTGCAGAACTCATAAATCTCCACCAGTGTCCTCCAAAGGTATCCTAAAAATTCCAGCAGAATTCCAAACGTGGCGGAGACACCTACAGGTTTGTCTGGAGGTTCTCTGACAGCGTTTGATGGAGAAGACAGTAAATTACAAGCCAAGTGGCGATGTAATGAGGACCAGTGAGTTCGGTCGACCCTAACAGGCGCTCGACTGAAGGTGTGTCTCCCAAGGTGGATAATTAATCACGGCACTGATCTGGAGTCAGCTCCTCTAATGACAGGCCTTCCCTGCAGCACTGTAAGTTTGGGCCCTCTCTGCTCTGGTGCCAGGAGGTCTGCCATGAGTGCATGCTGGCTCCGGATCAGGTTTCAGCCCCATACGAGAGAGTCTGGCCTGGTTAACATAAGTCTAGACCATCTACAATGATCAATATGAATCTCACTTCCTGCAGTGTAAGGAAAGGCCTTTTCCATTAATTGTTTTCAGGTTTATAGGGTGCGGTGTGGTTTCATGCATTGTTTCATTAGTCTCTTCATCACAGAATATCAAAGAATGAGGCAGGAATATATGTGACCCTGGACCACGAAATCAGTCATAAGGGTCAATTTTTTTGAAATGGAGATTTATACATCATATGAAAGCTGAACAAATAATCTTTCCATTGATATATGGTTTGTTAGGATAGGACAATATTTGGCCGAGATACAACTATTTGAAATCTGGAATCTGAGGGTGCAAAAAAAATCTAAATACTGAGAAAATCGCCTTTAAAATTGTCCAAATGAATCCTTAGCAATGCATATTACTAATCAAAAATTACGTTTTTATATATTTACGGTAGGAAATGTACAAAATATCTTCATGGGAACAGTGATCTTTATTAATATCCTAATGATTTTTGGCATAAAGAAAAATCGATTAATTTTGACCATACAATGTTTTTTTGGCTATTGCTGCAAATACACCCAAACGACTTAAGACTGGTTTTGTGCTCCAAGGTCACATTTTCTGTACTGTAAAAGGCTATGTCGATAAGCAATGGATTATAAATATACATAACTATTATGAAAATACTGGCTTGTCAATCATCTTTCACAGTTAACACCCTCTACATTTCATTTCATTCATGTAACTAATACGTATTAGAGAGGAAAGAAGTAGCATGTTGATCTGCCAGCCGTGGGTCTTTATGCCGAGATCTCTGCTCATATTTTTTTGCCTAATGATGCATTTTAAAGTTAATTGCCAAACGGATGTTTATAAAAGTTCACATTGTTTTTGTAGATGAAATATAACACAGATAATGACAAAATATAGTATAATATATATATATATCTATATATATATATTTAACATTTATATTATACTATACATATATATTTTTTATTTTTTTTTAACCGGGTTTAAGGCTGATATTAGTAACTCAAACCAATGGATTGTGGATTGTGGGCAATATTAGCCATTGGATGGTGATGCTGCGGGACACACTTCAAAAATCTACCTGAAATAGTAGACCATCCGGGGGCTTTTGGCATACTCTTTTCAACATACTATGCTTTGGGACACACTAATTCTAATCTCACATTCAGGATGGATTGTATGAACATTGGGACAGAGGGAGAGTCAGAAGAACCAGGCCTGCAAGAGGAAGCAGGTTGACTTCCGTGGTTGGTGCTGCAAGACTCCTGATTCCTGAAAAAAAACAAAAAAATTTTGCTATGTGCAACAAAAACCGTGGTTGATTTCATTGTCCACTCAAGTCAAGGCTGTGGTGTGCGATTGTCTGCGCTAATAACGTAAGTGTTGTTTTAACGATGTGCAATCTGGCATTATCAAGTGCTTCCTATATCACCAAAAAAAAAAAAAACACACCCAGAGAGTGCACGCATACACTGTGTGATTTAGTCTATTAAAATGCATTCAGAATGCCCATAAGATTCACGAAATGTGGCAAAATGCCTCTGTAGCCTGTCTTTTATATATAGCCTAATTTAATATAGTTAATATATATCACACTAAGAGTGCCATTTCTTTCTCCCGATATCAGCATAACAAATTGAATACAAGTTTAATAAAATTTATACAAATTTAATATAGTTAGTGTTAAGTTAGATGCCGGATTTTGCTGTATTTCGCCAATGAAAATAATTCCAAACAGCACTGTTTTGCGCCACTGAGCGACACACAGGACGGCGTTTCCTTATTGAATGAATCAGTTTTTTTGAACGAATGATTCAGTGACTCACTCATTAAATGTTTCATTCCTGAATGAATCAACCTTTTGAATGAATCAATTAATGACACGCTCAGTAACAGTGATTGCCGCCACCTACTGGCGGCTTTAATTTCACATTTCAGGTATCTTTTCATGTTTTAAATTTTTTCACAGATCAATATTCAACGTTTTACGTTTAAAACAAAACATTATTTATGCATTTGTAACTGAGCTGCATTAAACTCTGAGCTGCATTAAACAGTCTTTGTAAATTAATCTAAATGCCACTTCAGATGCAGATTCCATATTTGCGAGAAATATTAGCTTATGTTGGAATGAAAGAGTCTTTGATGGTACTCAGTACTAGTTTTCCAACGTTGACAGGTCTGCAGACATATTAAAAACATAAAAATGACAAAAACACACAACAAAATAATACATTTTAAAAAAAGTTTAAACAAAGCAGAAAATATAATTAATTCTAAAAATATTAACATAAACTATAATATTATCTCAGGGATACTAAAATAACATATATACTGTGTATTATGCAATGCCTTCAAAAATATGTTTTCCCCCTCTATGTTGATGTGTTTTGGACAGGCTCTAATTCTCCTGGCCTGGACCATGTCATTATTTATCCATGAATCTCAATCTTGTCTCCTTCAACACTTTATAATTTCTCCCTGGCTCCACACAGCCTTGTCCCCCACTGAGTGTGTTCAGAGTGAGTTATAGATCAACAAATGACTCAACAGAGGACGTCTAAGTGCACAGCCAGCCGTTTGATGTTAAAGAACTCTCTTCCGGAAGCCCTTTCCCACATGCAATGTCTTCAAGTCCCCTCTGAAACATCAACAGCCACCTTTTGGCGTGATGATAAGATCTGTCAAACTCTGTTATTACTACATTACAGACACTCGTTTTCCTTCGTTCCAGTGCTTCAGCGGTGAGTCAGGCTGATTAGGAAACATATGAGGGTGTGGACTGGAGCCAGCCATGAGACATTGAGAGGATTAAAGGAGGACCACGCCTTGCATTTCTCCAATTAATTCACTCACACTCCTCTTGACCCCTCAACGGGCTCCTCTGAGGAGAACCGGGGCTCCTTGAGCCCTTGCAACCCCCAACAGTTTGCGTCACCGCTAATCCTCCTGATATTTCATTAATGCCCAGTCCATCCACCGTAATCCCCCATTTATCACAATGCTTTCATGATCCAACCTACAAATTAGATGAAGGCACCAAGGCGGAAGGAAAGTGGGAGACTTGAGGACAGGACACAGATATCTGGCTTTCCTCTTTAAGCTTCTGTCTCTGCGAAGAGCATGGAGAACATGTGACATCAATTATCATTAGCATTGCAGTCTGTGTGTCGGGAGTTTTGCCGCAGAGCTGCACATTATTATCTTGCTTCAGTGTCTTTTAAGTATGGCAGATTGTCCAGGCTATCAGACATTTTCTCTTTGCTATCTTTCAAACAAGGACTTTTTTTTATGCAATTAGTGAATCCAGTTGTCTCTCGCCAGGAAGAACATCAGACATTCCAGATCATCAAAGAATGTCCAGTTGAAAGGGAATTAAATGCATTCTGAGAAGTTCTGATTAGAACTCTTCAGATCAGCTCATGCTATATTTAGCTAATAATATGTTGCATCATCTCAAAATAGCTTGGCCATTTGTTTTCTTTGATGCTTATTTATACCGAATGATCAATTTCAAATGGCGCCTGGCCCGACAAACACCAGCTAGTTATTCTAAAATAATTGCCCTCCTCAAATGCTGTGTGGTTGTCCTCTGCTCCTTTCCCTTTACATGGCTATGCTGTCAAATTAAATAACAAGGTCATGAGAATGAGCAAAGTGCCTGCAAATGTAAAGTATTGAGTGTGAATTTGGGGATTTGACTGGAGTACCAATGCTTCATAGTCAGCCATGCTTGAAAGGAAACTGTCTTTCGGGGCTTCACCATATTAAAGATCCTACCGCAGTAGGTTTAGAAAAGCAGCTTGTGTATGTCTAGAGCTGTAACTTTTTGGTATACGGAACAATTACGAAAATTTCAAAGATCGAGAATGGAATGCGAGTGAGAGTAAGAGATTTTCACACAGTTCTTCATGAAACCTGGATAAATAAGTATGCCCAATCTCAACTTTTTGATTGCTTTCATCATCGCAAAATGTTAAATATTATCTCCCAGATCTAATCTGCTAAATGTGACTATAAGGCATAAAGGTATTAGGAAATTATGAACATAAACATAAACAAACAAAACAAAACAAAAAGATCAATTTTGGGAATCATTTTTCCCCCCACCATGTTACACCTGTGGTGTTTTTGGTCAAAAATGACTGGCCTACAAAAAAATTGCTTTTACATTTCTCGTTATGCTTTATTATTACCAAATGTTGGATTCAATCTTTTATCAACTTGTTTGCTTTCAATTAGCACAGATTTTGTATGTATTTTGCAACTGATTGGTCAAAGGCCTTATTGATTTGAGCTCATGCAACTTGAGGGAACATGGCAATATATATATATATATATATATATACTATATATTGTTTTTTTTTTTTTTTTTTTGGAGGTGAACAAAAGGGCCTACATTCAACGAGTTCCAAAAAAAATAAAATAAAAATTACAAAATATGTGCTAACTGAAAGAAAACAAGTTGACAAAAAAATTGGAATCCAAGATTTGGTGATAATTGATAATACAACATAATGAGAGATATACAAGGCTGGTCATTTTTGACCAGGAACAACAAATTAGGTAAATGATTTTTAGCACAGCACAATGGATAAATCAATTTTACTTGACTTGACTGACTTGATGCGTGGCGCATTGATCAAAGGAAATGTTAGTTTAAAATTTCAAAACGAAGATTCAAAAGAACAAAAATAGAAATATGGTCATGTTTATGGTTTAACTGGTGTGAGATGACATTGTGATGGTTTATGATGGCACTTGTGTCCTCTCTTATTACAGGTGATTGTATTTATATTGCAGCGCACATCTTTAATTTAGAAGATTAGGCTTCATGTGTTCAGCTAAACAGCACAGTTACTAACTGCTTTAAACAGTAACCCCAAGTGTAGGTCGGAAATATCCACAGAGGAGTATATGTAACAGGTCAGGACCACAGCTGCTTTATTTATGCTACAATGTTATTTTGGCCCTGAGAGCCCCATTAAGCCTGTCAGTGTCCTAGGGGCCTCTGGGAAGAAAGAAAACACAGTCACCATCACCTGTAAACCTAAGAATTTGTAAAACATAATGATAATATTTGATTATGGACTATGAATAATTTATTACATTTTTACAGCTATAAAGTAATAAATTAATTGATTTTGCTTACTGTATAACCTGTATCTGCAACCGAAAAAGTCTGCGAATCTATTTCCATTCAACATTTTGTGAATCCCATTCCTGGTGTCGTGTGGTGTGTGTTGGTGCGTTTGTGTGTGTGTATGTGTGTGTAGTGTGTGTGTGTGTGTGTTGTGTGTGTGTGGTGTGTGTGTGTGTGTGTGTGTGTTGTGTGTGTGTGGTGTGTGTGTGTTTATGAAATATTCGACTAATGTGATATTCTTTTGGCGACTAATTTAAACATTTCCATCCAGGTAGGTTCTTCTACAATTACCCCATCAACTTCGATCAGAAATCTTGGTGTAACCTTTGATAACCAGCTGACCTTCAAAGAACACATTTCAAAGACCGCTCGATCTTGCAGGTTTACATTGCACAACATCAGGAAGATCAGGCCCTTTCTAACGGAGCACGCTGCACAACTTCTTGTCCAGGCCCTTGTCATCTCTAGGCTGGATTACTGCAATGCTCTTCTGGCTGGACTCCCATCAAGCCCAATCAAACCTCTACAAATGATTCAGAAATGCAGCGGCACGACTGGTCTTCAAAGAGCCCAAAAGAGCCCATGTTACACCTATCTTTATCTCCTTGCACTGGCTACTGGTTGCGGCCCGAATCAAGTTCAAGACATTGATGCTGGCATATAGAACAGCCACAGGCTCAGCAACCGCCTACTTCCACTCACTACTACGAATTTACATCCCCTTCAGAAGTCTGAGATCCGCTAGTGAGCGTCACAGAGAGGCTCTAAATCACTTTCCAGGAAACATTCTAGTCACCACTCCTGGCTGGTGGACGATTCCCAACCCTATCGGAATGCTGATCCATGACACTTTCAGCGACAGCTGAAAAATCTCTCTTTAGAAGTACTTGAATTCATCATAAAAAATATGTTTTTTTTTTTTTTTTAAAAAAAACTCTCTCTTATTTATTCCTTTCCTTTCTAGCTTGTACTTATTTGAACAATGTCTAAGAACTTGGTATTACAACCACTTCTTGTGTCTGTCTGCCTCTTAAAGAATAATCACTTTATGTATCCCCCAATTGTAAGTCGCTTTGGATAAAGTGTCTGCTAAATTACTAAATGTAAATGTAAATTATAGTACAATCAGTTCTATTTATCCACATTTTCCTGTGAAATGTGAAAACAAAACAAACAAACAAAAAAAGGCTGCAAATTCCACCTGAAACTATGCAAATCTAATTTGATTGCTCAATTCAGTATATCAGTGGTGCTATAAAACAATATATTAACAGCTCTGCTACGTCACTTTCTGTTATGCCAGGGACTACATCTTTTATGAATATGCTTAATGAAATGTTTTATATAGCCATTAATATAAAACAATTGTAAGTGAGGCTGTGCTGTAATCACTATATTACATTGCCAGTGGTGACATATCTGCAAAATTATATGACATTGCTTCTTGCACATTTCAAGGCACTTTCAAAGTAAAATGTCCAGTGAGTGGCGCTAAAAGCATGTTCATTTTTATCTGAAACAGATGAATGTGAATGTTGCAACGCGTAGCCCAATTTGTGGTAGTTTGATAAAAGGTTCAGATCTAAACCACACTCCATAGCACTAAACTGTACTTTAAACCTAACCAATAATCTTAACAAAAGCAAATGCGATATAGAAAAAAATGCATTTGCTATAGCAACCATTTTAGCTTGTTTCTAAAAGTCATTAAACTCTTTTATCCAGTGTCATGACTTGAGTTTCAAGGCATTCATAACTGAGCACTCCGCATCACAAGCACAATGCTATACCAGGTGAGCAACCGAGCAAGTTTACCGCATCTGAAAAGCCATACATATGGAGCTGGTTATGTGATGGTAAGTTTTTGAAGTTTAGAGGTGTGTTTTTCCAATTAGCCTTTTTTGATGACATCAAAGGCTATATCTTCAATCAAATTTAAAATTTTGAATGCTAATTCATTTGACACTTACTTATGACATTACTCAAGTCAGCATGGACAGGTTAAGTAACATATCCTCGTCATCAAAAACCATTAACAAAACTAGACATCTTTTTTATATCTGGTCTCTCTGTATCATTTTCGTGAGCGCTTATGATGATTTATGCATACGCAGCAAAGTGATTTAAGCATTTTCTAATGTGTCAGTGTGGACAAGCAACTTAAAAATGCTTAAAAAAACCTAGTGTGGATGGACAGCAGTTTCAAATATATCTGGATTAATGTAGATGTCGCCTTAGCCCTGCAACTGACTGACCATGCATCTAAGGTGTTTCCCTGTCCCAAAATGCTGGGATAGGCTCCAGCATCCCTACATAGGACAAGCAGTTTTGGAATACGGATGATGTCGGGTTGCCACTTGATGCCCACTGTAAAATCTGCAATCTGAAAACCTCTGTTGTAGATGAGAAACACCAGGAGAGACTTGACTAAATAGAGAAATGGGCCTTCAACAGACGGACCCCACATTCCACAGACATGCCTTTGACCACATTGAACTGCAGCCAGGTCTTGATTTCACTACTGTGGGGACTTGGCAATTATCCCTTGCCACCCTCTCGAAATGCTCAAACATCCTGATTACCCTCTAATTGGTCCTTAACTAGTGTGTCATTCTAGTCTAGTGGCCTGTCCAGTGTACAGGGAATGAGGTGATGATGAGGCGACGTGGTTGCGGCCGAAACTCTGCAGAATGTGCAATGCGTGATCAGCTGATGATGGAAACTTTAAGTGGCTAAACCTCATCATAAATCAAATTCATAATGACCTATTATAAGTCTGTGGCAAGCAAGCTGTTAAAGACATGCACTCGGGTGGCTCTAGTGCCACATTCAGAGCTTACGATGCAGACGCATAGTCTGTCTCGCAGAAATGTGGAAAAAATCTGTCTGAATGCAAGTTTAACAAAGGCTTACTTTCACCTTTGGTGACAAATCAGCAGGATTGTGAAATTGTTTAAAGCAAATTTTAGGATAAAATTCAGAAAATAATCAAATGAGATCAATGTCATTCTAACTAATAAAATATGGTGTGTAAATATATTTGAGCATGTACCGTATTCACATTTAAATGGGAACATGACATGTACAATATATGTACGCATATCATGAGGAATATATATATATATATATATATTATATATATCTATATATATATATATATATACGTATTATATTTTATACATAAACAACGGACTACGATCAAGTTCTAAACGTCCAATCTAATTTTCCACCACCAACCATGTTGCTCGGACTTTGACATCATTGGCCAATTAATATTGTGTCAGAATTTTTTGTTCAGGTATTTTGCATTCACATATGTCAATATCAAATGTGTAACATGCAAAATAAAGGGATAAAGGTGCTCGGCTTTATGCAAACCCGAGCATTAAACTCTTGAAATAAGTAATTCTACGAGGAAAATAAGTTTCCAATAAAGCTATATCCTGTAAAAAAAATATCTATAGGGCAGATTAGTGTTTTGCATTTATGTATGTAATTCTGGATCACAATAACAAACTCACAATCTGAGAAGAAAAGTCTTAAATGTGAGATAAGATGTTGCATACAGTATTATTATTATTATTATATTATATTATTATTATTATTACATGGTGTAAACAATCTTGAATTGTGAGTTAACAATCAAAACAAAACACTTGCTGAAGAAAACGAATGGCGCATCTCTGTGCAAGTTCACCACCTTAGCAAGGTGTTCAGAGTAGTTTTTAGCACGTTGCTTGTTCTGTGGTGTTCTGAGTTGTTTCTGTGCCGTTGGTTGTTCTAGGTGGTTTTGAACTGATCCAAATCAAAAGAGACCACCAATACCACATCTCAATGATATTCTAATCTCTAGATATTGTTCAGCTAAGTCTAAATCTGTTTAAACCTATTTTATCATCTGCTAGATAAAAGTCTGTATGTCTGATCAGTTCGAAAAGTAATGGCACAAATCTCAACAAGCGGTATCATTCATGTGTAATACTTCCAGTGGGGATTTATTCAAACAGAAATAGCACTGCTGGCAACAATATAGCTCGTCAAGTTTGCTAAATCTGTGCTAAGCTATTTTTAGTATCTCATGTTTGGAATGGACTTACGTTCAGCTTTAAGTCAATTGTTGTTTTTAAGTCTCCACTTACTCTAAACACATTTGTTTGGATGGGGAACACCTGTTCTTGTAGATGAGATTAGGAGCGTCTCTCAGCTTGGAGGACAGTGTTTGACTGCTATCAAGATTCTATGTAGTCTGTTACAAAGACTTCACTCACAGACTCAAGTAATGACAGCACAGCTGGAGTAGTTCACCTAAAAATATAAAGTCTGTCATCATTTACTCACCCTTATTTTCTTTCTTCTGTGAAACATGAATAATGTTGCTCATGCTGCTGTTTTCCATACGCTGAAATAAATGGGGACGAGTCTTGTTGAGGTCCAAAATGACAACAAACGTTTAAAGGGGTCATATGATGCAATTAAAATTTTTCCTTTCTCTTTGGAGTTTTACAAGCTCTTGGTGCATAAAGAAGATCTGTAAAGTTGCAAAGACTAAAGTCTCAAAACCAAAGAGATATTCTTTATAAAAGTTCAGAGTCAGCCACACCTACCTAAAACGGCTCGTTCTAACACGCCCCCACATGTCTACATCACGATGTGGGAAGATTTGCATAACGCCGCCCAAATGTTCACGCAAAGAAAGAAGGCGTAACTTTTATTCTCGCTGTAGTATTGTTGTTGCCGCCGCCGCCATTTTGTGAAGATGCTGTGTGTTTCGTTGCGAAGCGAAAATACTTAGTTTGGTCTTCCAAAGAGGACGATATCCGCTTCGTCATGGCTAGAGCTGATCCGTGCTGGTCGCTGAGGGAATACTAACTTCACCGTGGACGAGCGGAGGTCAGCCAGGCGGTCATAAATGTGGTTGCCGCCGCTCATCGTCGGATTCGAGGTTGCGCGCCGTTCTCGACCCGCTGCCTCAGCGCACTCTATCCCGGCCTCAGGCACACTAAGACAGGGCTTCCCTCAGCTTTGTTTGGTCTTCCAAAAAGGAAGACACGAATACATATCAGTTGTATTTACAACACTGTTCCAGAACAGTTTCAACCCAAATATTTAGATGTGTGCAGAGCATTTTATGGAGGACTGTTTATTGATCCTAGGAGAGTAACGTTAGACTAAAATGCCGGCAGTTCTGACTCACAGTCTGTAAGTACGTTTTAATTAAAGGATGCCACTGATGATTCAGTAGAGTAGCGCTTGTTGTTTGTCATTTCTCCGATCACAAATGCAGACATGGTTTTATGTTTACGCGGCGCGATGCAATGCAACGCAACGCGGTTATTTAAAAAGGACAGTATAAGCAGGGCTGTCCAAACTCGGTCCTGGAAGGGCCGGTGTCCTGAAGAGTTTAGCTCCAACTTGCCTCAACACACCTGCCGGGAAGTTTCTTGCATGGCTAGTAAGAGCTTGATTAGCTTGTTCAGGTGTGTTTAATTGGGGTTGGGGCTAAACTTTGCAGGACAGTGGCCCTTCAGGACCGAGTTTGGACAGCCCTGGTATAACGGGGCATAGAGGAGAAACAATAATAAACAGTATGTGGAAAATAATGTGTTTTTAAACCTAACCGCATAAACATATTTCATTACACCAAATACACAAAATTTAATGTTCTTTTTAGCAGCATCATATGGACCCCTTTGTAAAAGGTAATATGTCCACAGTGATGGATGAGCTACACCTGTAGTTACGGTAACAGGACACCAGTGGGAACTTGGAGGAGAACTGTCTTCATAAACATAGTAAAACTCACCCGAGACCAGGTTGTTAAAAGTCAATATACAATCAAATGAAATAAAATAAAATAAAATTCACAGCCTCACATTGAACTTATTTTATTTCAGCTAGTTTCCAAAGCAATATTTCTCATTTTAATTTAGTTTACCTTGATGTACAAAAATAACTAAAATAAATTACATTATAAATAAAACTACACAGATATATAGACAATACAGGTGAAAAAAACTAATAAAGTTGACAAAAACTCACACAAAATATTCAAACTAATAAAATGAAAAACAAAACTATAAAAATAAAACATATTAAAAATATGTGACCCTGGACCAAAAATAAAAAAAACAATATATACATTTATAAGGATTATAGATCTACATCATCTGAAAGCTGAATAAATAAGCTTTCCATTGTTGCATGGTTTGTTAGGATAGGACAATATTTTGGCCAAGATACAACTATTTGAAAAATGGAATCTGAAGTTGCAAAAAAAACTAAATATTGAGAAAATCCCCTTTAACGTTATGCAAATTAAGCTCTTAGCAATGCATATTACTGATAAAAAATTAAGTTTTGATATATTTACAGTAGGAAATTTACAAAATATCTTCATGGAACATGATCTTTACTTAATGTCCTAATGATTTTTGGCATAAAAGAAAAATCAATAATTTTGACCCATACAATGTTTTTTTTGGCTATTTCCAAAAATTATACCCCAGCGACTTAAGACTGGTTTTGTGCTCCAGGGTCACATATTAATAAAAACTATTAAAATATCCCAACGATACTAACATATTTTATTCAGGTAATATCATATTAATATATTCAGGAAGCATAACTGCTGAATAACAGTGAGAATGTGCAGAAATATTCATATTCTGTACTAATCAGACCATTTAACTTTCACAATTGTGCAGTTTGACAGTCCTGTTACACATTCCCTTTTAAAAGCACTAATTCTAATCAATATGATGCGATTAAAAATGTGTAATTATAAAATAATATTTTCATGTTTTACAATGCATCAGATATGCTTGAATTACAATTTCATATTTCTACACCTTATGTGAAGATCTAATCCCAAATTGGACTAAAGGAAAAAAAGAAACAATGCATTTGGGATAAAGGCCAATCTCATTTCCTTTGAAAACAGAGGCATTTCTGCAGATGCCATAATCAATACAGAATCAGAGATCAAGATAACAACACTAGAATCACTGTGAATTGAACTGTAAAACTGTTTCCCTACAGATGACAATCGTTCCTGTTACATTAACGCAGTTAGTAATTGAAACCATTGATGCCTGTGTAAGAACTAAGAAGAGACGATGCAGATGTTTGCCAGCTTTATAAAGAAAAGCCACTGATATTGTTGTCCCTTGCCAATGGGCCTGTGGGGGTAAAGACAAAAAAGCTGGGAAGTAACATACTGCTAAAAATATGTAATGCGAGAAAGTATGATGTCAGCGACAATCTGATTATATTGCCACCATCAATAGCACTCGTGCTCTTAAGGCGCTGATGTGTGACTCAATAAAATGATCACCATCTGTCATCTTGAAATGACGTGATATAAAAACTCTCAAATAAAGTCATATCGGGCAGCTTATCTTCTTTTATGTGAGGGCTCTCTGTTGTTTTATGATATAATTGATGATACTTAGCCTTTGTGTTGGTGTGTATTTTCTCACAAGGCAGCCAACTGTAAAATGGGAGGTTAATTGACATAGCCCACGGGGGTGACGCGAGGTCACCACCGTCGTCTCGGAAATATCCTCTCTGTCAGTTTCAAGTTCTCCAGAATCTGTTTGGACCCCCTCCCTTTTTTTTATTTTGGAGGAAACTGTTAAGTGTCCCTCGGGTAATGCTGAGTGATGTAGCCCCAAGTCTGCACACATGAATAAGCACCTTGAAAATAAGCACACTGCCTGGGCTCATTGGGGGAAGAGAGAGAGCCTTTGAAGTCATGTAATGTACACCTACCCCTCCCTCCTTCTCTTTGACTTATTTACGGTATTTGTTTCAAGTGTAGTTGAGAAGAAAAACTTTTCCCCCATCCTTGCATTCACATTTAGAGTGAGGACCGGTGAATGGGCTTGGGTTGGAGCACGGTTGCTCCTCTGAGGAGATGGATGGTGGGCTCTTTTGTGTGTGGAGGAAGTGTATTTGAAAAGGTCATTAATGGAGACCCAAGGATGCCCCTCTTTCATGTGGATCCGAGCGGCTTGTTTGTCATTAGCACTAGGCACTGAGGTGCTAAATGTTGTTTGCTTTTCGACAGCAGCCAAAGCCGCTCTTTTTGAAGTGGCCCCCTCCAAATTAAGGCTGCCCGCTGCTCCTCTCAGATGACACAGATAAACTTGACGGACTCGGCCGGACTCGAGTCCACCCATTGACACGTATTCTTTGCTCCTAAACCCTTGTGCAAATGAGCAAACGCAGAGCTAGTAATGTGCGGGTAATAGCTCGAATTAGGGGCGCCATTGTTTCGGTCAGTGCCTCGCGCAACTGAGTAAAGCCAACACATTTGCACCTCACTGAGATCAAAGATTCAAGCCTTTTTTGTGGATGCAATCACTTAGGCAAATGAGATTCTGTGTAACCACCTCTTTGTGTAGTTTAAGTTGGGCTTTTGTGTAGAACAAATGGGGGCATTATGGGTTTGGCGGAGGAAGAGGTAATATCAAAGGGAAGCGGCCTGTCCTATTAAGCCCAGTAAACTGTACGCAGTACAAAGGAGACAATTGAGGAACATTAAATTGGCTTTGGCTACTTCCCTTCAGAGCAGGGAGAGGAGAAGTGAATGTGACATAATTGTCTTTAATGATGAAGATCAGCGGTCTGAGCGCTCCTGTGGAATGACATTGTCTCTTTTCAGAGGGAGATAGGAGATATGCCTTTCTTTTCCGAAGTGATTGTGTAAATCTCTGTTGAGGTTTGCAGAGTTATCTGACTTCAACTCTGGGTGACCTACTAACCCCAAAGCATTTTCACTTCGGGGAATCGCTGATCCAGCCTTATAAGACGTCCGTCCATCACATGTGGAGCACCTTAAAATATTTATTTGGCTATATTTAGTTGCTGTCTTAAAGGAGTAGTTTACGATAAAAAGATCAGTCTTTTTTGTGGAAGAATCAAAACATCCGTCAAGCCCCATAACTGACAAAAAACACCCTCCATAAACGTTGCCAATGTGACCTGGATCATATGATTTGTGCCTTGTGTGTAACAGATCCAAATGTATCATTAGGTATGTTTACATGCGCTAACTTTCGTCAATCCGAATGAAACCAATCCGATTTTAGATTCTGAAAGTTCTGTTTACATAAATGTGCTTTTATGTTCAGAACAAAAATTCAGCACATGCGCAGTGCCACCATGATAATGTTACCATGCTATTGTAAATATAATTATTGTTTTTGCCTTGCTGATGAGCTTTTTTAGCCAATATTTAGTAAATATTCAGTCTTCTCCACTGACCAGTTTGTAAGACGTAAATAAACATATGGATGTTCATAAGAAGCAATACATATGTGAACGTCAGATCTTATTATAAAAGGGCAGGTAAACAAATGCATCATGACACGGTGCGTGTGTGCAAGGTATTTTTGAATCTGATTGAAAAGATAGTCAGATTCAAGAATTTAAATACTTAATTGTTTCCTATTGATCAGATTACTCTGATCAGATCAGAAATATATTTACAAAAAAATTAAATTAAATAAAAATTCTGAATCTGAAGACTCGGAATAAAGGGTCCAAGTTCTGTATTACTTTATGGTGTGGGGTGAACTATTCCTTTAATACACAATGGAGTCCAGCATTTCTCCTTCCCCCCCTCTGCTAATGGACTGATACTCAATAGTGACTTTTTATGAGTGGGTGTGGAAGCTTTTGCACTAATAAGACACCCAGCACCATGGTGACAGCAAATAAGTTGCCTCTGTCCTCCACATGACACAACCATACGCTCACGGCCAGCCATATCATCAGCTCAGTGCTGCTATAGGAGACTATGCAGTAATCACTCAAAATCACTTGTGCATGCAAGGTGTTGATTCCTATTTTGATTGAATAGGAATGGATGCACTGATGTAAAAAATAAAAACAAAATATAATAGATACAATAATCTGGTAGATGCCTTTTTTTTTGTTAAGGCCAAAAAACAAAAAGTCTACACTACACAAAATAAATAAATACAATAATTTAAATACTTAAAAAAATAATAAATGGGTGTTAATAAAATAAAATAAATGAGTGTTTTAAATGTGAATTTAGGTGTCACAGCATCATAATGTACAGTATGAAAATGGATGTTAGTTTTGAGATTTGATTAAAAAAATTACGTATAACAGTGCTAGTGTTTATACAAATTAACTTTAAGTAAGCATTAAATGATTGTAAAAGTGACCTAAATGTAAAAAATAGAGGAGATAAGCATGCACAATTATTCATCTAATATCCACCGATTGTAATAAAATTAAATATTAATACACTGGCTGATAATGTATATGGTACTGACATACATGGCATCCATAAGATTTATTCCAGAGAAAAACACCCCAGTATTCTCACGTCACCTTTAGAGTTTCAGAATATATGAAACCTCGTCATGAGCTTTTAAATAAGTAACTAATTAGTATACAAAAAATATGAGTAATTATAAACATTGTTGCAAAACTATGAGAAGTATAGCTTTTTATTGTTTTCTGTGACTGAGAGATGCAAGTTTAGTGAAAAAAAAGCTATTCCAGCGTCTGTTCTGTGTTCCTTGAGTGAAAAATGAGAGGCTGTTTGTTCTTGTTCTCACATCATATTCTGAAGGCATAATTCTGTTGTTTCTGAGCCAGTCATATTTGTCATCACCAATGAAAATCACTTTTCCACAAGACATCAAAACATTACAAATATTTATCATGTAATTATGCCGACAGTCCTTAGTGACCAAGATGTCCATAAATCACCTCGTCAAACTGCGCGGAACAAGAGCGAGCGTTCAGACCATTCTCAGATGTTCCATGACATAACAAGCCCTTTTAATTTAATGATGATATAAACAATCAGATAATGTGTCAAGATTATGTCTTAGAAAACGAACACATTTTTCACCATTTAACTAACCCAAGTGTTACTTTTCCAAACCAAAAGCATTACTTTTGCATATCTGGCTGTGGTCTGTTTAAAACACTTCAAAAAGTCCTCTTCTAAAGTTTCAGAAGAGAAATCAACAGTCAATATGAATTCAAATGTGTCTCTTCAAAATCTTCTAAATTCTAAAGTTATCTGAACTATACTATAATGAATCTTTTTATAGCTCTATGCTCTTACTCTATGTCAAAAATGGTGTCATTTGCATTTGAGGAGAAATATCGAAACATCGAATTCTCCATTACACAAAGCAACTCAGAATTTTGCCTGGGAGTTTGTCCGATTCAGGCCAAAAATATTCAAAGTGTTGAAAAGTGTCGGAAGTCATTCGACTATAAATATTGTGTGTTTGTCATCTTGAGATACCTCTGGAAACTCAGTAATAAAAGGCAAAAAATCTGAATGATTGTTAATGCTATATCATAAAATTCTCGTAGTTGTTGACTAACTGTTTCTTGCCCTCTTCAAATCCAAGTCTTTTGATTTGAGGTTAACCGAGCCATAGAGAAGGTGGCGTTCTGCTCTCTAACTCTGGGTTTGGACTCTGTCAGGCTGCTGTCTGCTGCTGAAAACCATGCATCTTAAAAAGCTCATATCTGTGACGCCTGCCATCATTACAGTCGGATCTTGCTGTCTGTAATTTGCAAGCATGGCAGTCAGTCAGCTAGTAAAACAGCACTGGGTCATTCCAAACCATTCTACAGCCAACACTGACCCACAAACCTCTACTCTATGTGACACAGACGAGACATTTCTGTATTTATGCACATTGCCATTGGCTTGTGTATATAATTCCACAAATGCTAAATGCAATTGAATACAATATCATAAAACAGCTCAGAATTGGAATCTTTCTTTAAAAGGTGATGCTGCTTAATAAAGCTATTTTCATAATATTCCAGGATGTTCAGTTTTAATCACCACATCAGTATTTTCACCCCTTTGATGCAACTGGTAGGTAGGTAAGATCATACTAGTAATTACACACAACCTTAAAATTAAAGACAACTACTCAAATGTCATTCATTTATGCTGCATGTCTGCCATTATAATAAAGAGCTGTGAAAAACACCGTTTAATGTTCAAAATGTTTCCTTAATTGTATCCTCTCATCTCACTTACACCTGTTTAAGGAGATCTGAGCTTTAAAATATGACCTAAATTAACTAATTTTGATTGAAACGCTATTTTTAATTTTATTTTAATAAGGCAATGACAAATATACATGGATCTGGCCAATTTTTATTCTCTCACAGTTTCTTAACTCAAATTCTTCAGACAAGTAAATCAAATACAGTGATTGTTTAGAAAAAAATATAAAAATGAAATCAAATATTACAACACATACAGCCATGCGTCCCATTCATCTTGCCAAATGTCATTGAAAACAGCCAGACTACCTTCAACGGCACATACTTTCGAGGGTAAATGCCTATTTCACATGAATGTGTTTGGGTTCTTTTTAAGTAACTCCGCGTGTGAGCCCCAGTTACTTAACTATTTGTTGAAAAATAGTATGTGCCGGGAAGTGTTGACTGATCTCAACTTCAAAGTGAACCAGGCTTTAGGGGCAGTTCGCAAACATTCACACTACTATGTTCAGAAGCCCCAGTATTGCTGCTTTATTGTACCTAGTTTGAAAAAAGTAGGAAATCCACCTTTTCACACTCATGTTTGCAGATTATTTCTGGCTGAACTCTTGAAACATCCTTTATGGACTCTTGAGTCCTCTTAGTGAAGCAGATCAAATGGCCTTGACCTGTTGCGAAACTCTTTTGCCATCAAAGACTTAACTGCTTTACTGTATGCAGACTGTGGAGGTTTGGGTTTCTTTTGCACCATTGTGCAGCTTGGGGGCACAACCAGTCACACACACCCCACCACACCACACCCCCCCACCGCACACACAGCCCACAGATGACCCACAGATCACAGATGCAACACACAACATCAGAGTCCCACCACCACAACACACACACAGATGTTTGTGGTCTTCAAGCTGTTGACGGTATTGACAAAAGCTGGGAGAAAGACGCTCCAATGCCAGCCGAGGCACATGGATGGGAAAGGGACAATTGCAAACTGTATATCCTGTGCTTTGAAATGCTTACCCCACTGCTTTGTCTCTCTTGACAGCTCCAGGTAAAAGACTTAAAGTTTCCAATTACAGCTGAGAGAAATGCAAAAGGAAGCAGCACCCACAAAAAGGACTTTCTGAATGAGGGCGTGTTTTGAGAGGAAGGGTATTTGCTCTTTTGCAGCATTGTGTTCTGTTTGAACTGTTAAAATGACCAGCATTGAAACATAAAAGAGTCTAATAATAATAATTTAACCATGTATAAAGCCAGTAAATTGCTTGAAGTCTGATATATGTGCCATAATGATTCACTGGAAGCACCGGCTACGAGCAGACAGTGCCATTAAACGCTGCCACTATCAGTAAGCATCCTTGAACTTTAAAGAGAAGGTGATCATACAGTTTTTTTTTTTCTTTTTTTTTTTTTCCACGTTTTTTGCTAGACCATATTAAAGCCTCTCACCTTCAAAGAGAGAGACAGACAGAATTCACAAGCAGACCTCAAACAGATGCTTGTTTGTAATGTGTGACCGGTCTATATAAATGCTTTTGAAAACAGATCAATCAGACATGCATGGCTTTTTAATCTCCCGTTTCAATGCTGGTTAGTTTAGATTACTGCGATTTTTTTTTTTTGTGACATTGGACTTTCAAGTTTTTTTGAGTTCTTGTAGAAAAAGCTTCAACAAACATGTTTTTGAAATAATGGATCATTCACTGATCATTTTGATCTGCTTGTTCTCTTTGATAAATTTGTTTCAACAGGTTTAATACAAAGTGACTTAAGTAATAAAAAGTAAAAATAGCCTCCTAGATGCAATTAAATAATGACCACCAAAATGGCTTTCTTCTTTGGTTTTTTTTTTTTTTTTTTTCCCAAGTAGTGGAACCGGTCTCGAATAATCGTATTAAATAAGGACACACCTTCATTAAATTTCTAGACCGTGAATGCATGCAGCCCTCAGCTCTGGACCACCTGTGTGCTCTTTACATGCAGCGTAAGAAATTAGCACAGTGAAATATATACACTTTCTTAATGCAAACATGAGTTAAGACATTGTATACTTTTATATCATCTTTATTTAGAATAAAATAGACATTTAAATGAGCTCTATATGCTGTAAAAACCAGATGTATACACATTTCAGACTAGCAAAAGACCGATGCACCTTCTTTCAGGGTTGACAAAAATATCTGAATTAAGTGCCAACAGCCTTATATTATTTACAGTATAATACAGTAATTTACTGCAAAATTTAAGTTCCGCTGAGAAACATTTATATCTACTCTGCAATGTTGACAAGAAAATGGAGGAAAAACAGAGTATCCCATTCCAAGTCCTGCTTCCCCTCAATCACTCGTAGTCTCTGATCAAGTCTTTTTTTTCCCCCTCGCTTCTCTGGGAGCTTTCTGAAAGAAAATTCCTCGAACATTCATTCAGTGTCTCTGGCAAGTGTGCAGACTCCGTGATGACTTGCTGCCATCTCTTTGCGTTCTGCAGGCCAGACCTTCTGCACAATCGCAACGCTGGAATATCTCCAAGCCATGGGTGCCTTTCCTCTTGTGCTTTGTGCAGACCTGGCCTTCTTTTAGGACAGGCTTGCAGATTTTGGACCAAAAGTGACGGGCGCAGCAGAGTCCCTCGGCACAGTCTGATGATCTCAGGCAGTTCTCGCCCTCCAGACCTTTAAAAACAAAACAACACTCATGAATACCATGCACAACTTACATTTTCTGAGGTCTGAGAGACCACTTTAATAGATCAAAATAGCTTTTACATTGACGATTGAGTTGATCTTAAAGCCTGGTCTTGGAAATAAATTTCATAATATTATATTGCTAACATGCTCCAGTGGTCCTACACATCTTTTACACTCAAGCAATATTACTATATTTAATACCAGTCGCATTCCTGAAAAGTTCATGCTTTGTGATGCAACAGAGGATTTAAGCTTCAAAAATATCAGCCAGCTGAGATGCAGTCAAAATAACATAGAATCATTTGAAGCTACATTCTACACGTACATCATTGGCTATTTTAATCATCGTTTACCTTTTAGCATTTGGTTTTGTGGTGAACCTTCAGTTGCAACTTTTGGTGCCACCACAACAGTTGAGTTTTCTTGGGAGATGGACACAAACTCTTCCATTCCAATCTGGTGGATCATGTCAGGATCATTTGGAAGACAAACTCCTAACAGGAAGACACATTTTAAAATGTTAGCCAACACTGCTTGTTGTTCGTTTAGGCCAGGGGTGCCCAAACTCGGTCCTGGAGGGCCGGGGTCCTGCAGAGTTGAGATCCCAAAGCTTGCCTCAACCACACCCTGCCGGGAAGTGTTAGTATTGCATAGTAGAGCTTGATAGCTTCAGGTGTGTTTGATTAGGGGTGGAGCTAAAATATGCATGCACGGCCCTCCAGAGGACCGATAGTTTGGGCACCTCTGGTTAGGTATAACGATAAATGTTTTGTACTCTTGCGGATTTCATTAGAGGGATCTTACCGTGCGCAGTGGTTGCCAGGGCAGACCATAGCATAACGGAGCAGAGCTTCTGCGCTTTCTTGCACGGGAGACAGACACCGCGAGCACAGGAAGCAGAAAAAACTCGTCGCCACCGCATTCCTCATCACTCTCGCAGATTAAAGGCTGCTGGGGTTTAGAAATACACTATTAGTCTAACGACCACAAAGTAAAAGCAGCTGTCTGAGATAACACGCGCTCGTTTATATTCTTACCTGCGGTGCGTCTATGGCGAAGTTCAGACTGCCGCTGTCCGCAGGTGACTCCTCCGGACTCGGGCTGACCGGGTGACCGGGACTCGCCGCACCTGAACCGACCTTAATAGCGTTGGAGTTGAGCACCACAGAACCGGCGGATGCCGCTTTGATGCAGCCCACGAGAATGAGGCAAGCGGTAGAGAACACGGCAATGTGCAGCATCGTCAGGTCTGGTATTCCTTGGAGGACGGAGGATGTATTCCCGAGGTGAGCGGAGCTCTTCTGTAGTTCCTCTTGAGCGCAAGACGCTTCATTTATACGCGCGCGGGGTTGTTTGCGCACCCGCCCCTCGCTGAGAGTAACAAAGGGCTGGATGAAATTTCAAAGCGTTGTGTCATGAGCGGTCTGTCTATCGGTATGTTAGAATGCACGAGCCGTATGTCTTCATGAGCTGCCATCAAACAACCACCACAACACTTGGATGGGAAAATCAGTCGAGAAATATTGGGTTTCACTATTTTTCTAGTTTTCTATATTCTGTTTTATATAGATTTTAGGAGTTGTACATGTAGCTACATTTACCGTCATTTTTATTATTATTCTTAAGCCGGTTAAACTTCAAACTTTAATTGCTTTTGTATGCATATGAAACGTGTATTCAGTTGCAGCCTGCACCGACAAGTTCAACATGCATTTGATTACTAATAAAAAAAAAACGAGAAACATTTTTGAAGCAATATTTTACCAATATGTTCGAAATTTTGGAACTGGAATATTATTTTATTATTATTAATAATGATGCAATTGAATAATTTGTATATTTTATATACAGTCACATTGATTATTTTTGTATTAAATAGCAAATAATTATTAAATAATTAAAATCACTTCTGGATGTCAGTCATTGGACATTTAAACATTAATATTCATTTTTCATAGCTTCACGGTTTTTTTTTTTCAGAGTGAGTTTGTATATTCCATGTTCGAAATGCAGGAAAGATTGAGCAGAAATTGAGTCATAACCGTGATGGGGGCCCTTTGAAATGCGTTTGATAAAACAAGTGCAGAAGATCAAAGTGAATATGCAAATAAGAAAAAGTGAGACGTTTACCGAATTAATTATCATTCAGTCTGTGCTTTTAAACAAATAGTGAGTGATTCGCAATCTGAGATAAGAATGTGACGCTCTTAGGTGACGTCGTTCATCTATTGATCTGATTATAAAGATTTGAGCAGAACAGAATAAAAGAATTACCTGAATAATCTCGCCTCCGACATTTGAATTCTATCCAAATTAATTGAGCAACCCATGTGTTCATATGCATCTTTATCAAAAGACAGCCTACATTTATTTGTCTATTGACAAATCTACTCCAATCTGAAAAGACTGCTCTAAAATAGTTTCATTAAATGAACAGCAATTGTATCACGGTAATATGACATTTCGGTGGACATAAAACGCGCCAATGATTGAACAATTCCAAAGTGTCCATCTGGCCAATACTCCGGGATAACTCCCAAATCAATGTCTTTGATGTTGTTGTAATAGACGAGCACAGGACAAACGCTCAATACACTTCATTAAACGCGAATTGGCAGGGTTCATCCCCATCCCTTTGTCTATTGGCTTAGTTTTAATTGTACATCCAAAGCCTACAGTGGTGTAAAATGAAGCGTGTGTAAAGGAGCCTTTGATGCGCTCAGATCAAACAGGACTGAAGCCCATGTCTTAATCAGACTTCCACAGCTTTGGCATTTTCGCAAACAGTCCATTTGCTCGGCTTTTAGCGCTTTTTGTAGACATTGTACTCAGCAAATTCATTTAGTGGGATGCCAGGTAATCCTGTTTTAAAATTCCTGAGGACGGCTTATTCAGGTCAGGGCTCCTGAGTGACCGCCTCTGCCTGGATTACCCTTACCAAAAAAGTAGTATACTTCAAGTTTATTTTATTAAGTATACTTAAGTACAGTTCAAGTATATATTTTTAAGTATACTTTGTAGCAAGTATACAAATATCAGTACACTAGTAGTATGTACATTTCAAATAATCTTGGGGCGACACCCAAAAAAAATTGGCCCCCACTTCTAGATATAAAAGTAACTTTTTAAAATGTACACAAACTAGTTCCAACAATATGTAGTTGTACTGAAACTATACTAAAAGGAAACATGTATGAATACTGATAGTTTTTCTAATTAAATACTGGTCGAGTACATTTTGAAGTACAGTCTTAGTAAACTACTATTTTAGTAGTTTTATACTGCAAGTATTCTCGTAAGTTTTCTTTAAGTGAACTTACATCATACTTTAAGTATACTACTATGTCCTATTTAGGTATAAATTGTATATCGTTTGTTATATAAAATTGAACAACAAAAAGTTTTATTCTAGCTTCATGCATTCTTTTTATAAACACTTGAATGTGGGTAAGTTTCATAAATAAAAAATAAAGAAATGAACAACATTTTGAACTAAAAGCTGAAAAAACGACTATGAATTGGATTCAGAACGATAACCAAAATGTAGATAGAGTCGATCAACACCACAAAGCTTGACAGTCATTATTACCTCTTAATTGGTCGACATTACATCAACTTTACACAGTTTTGATTCTGTTTTATGTCTGATGATCGTGCTAGATTACATGTGGAAGCATCTGTTGTTTCGGTTTCTTCTTCACACTTGTGTTTTTTGGAAATTCTGTACAGAAGATGTGTACTAGCAGTATAACAATGAAAACACGGATTCTGGGAACACAAGTATAGCTCAAATATATTTAGACTTTTTCTAAGTATAAGTCAAGTATACTTAAATGTCATATTAAGTATATTTCTGAGAAGTACATAAAGCCCATTTCTGAGAAGTACTTAAAAAGTAGACTAAAAGTATACTTTACTATTTTTAGTTTAAAAGAAGTATACAAATAGAACACTTGAATAAACTTCTTTTTCGTAAGGGAAGGCCTAAATAAGTCTTATTCACTACAGAAATATAAGTCTTGAAACCGTGTTTACTAAAAAAAACGGAATAGGACAGGAGGCGGCACAACAAACAAACAGCAAAATGATAAATGACAACGCGTTTAATAGCCTATAGTTTATAGCTTTAATAATAATCATTAACAAAATAAGTAATATAGTTAATTAGCCTAACTATCCGAAATTTAAAGTTGCCAAGCAGCGTAACTTGTTGCATTAATATACACGGTTACAGGTGTGCCTTTATATCAGTTTATTGCTTTTAAAAACTCTATTAATTTCTACAAATCGGTTCTTTTGAACAGGTCTTTTCAAAGAACCGGGTCAAAACATTGAATTAGTGATTATTTTACGATATGATGTAATTACCTCATTACTTGACATCCTGATGTGGCATCCAGGCATGTTCGACATGTTCCAATACTATTGTAGGGACATGTTGGTTATAAGCTTTTTTGGACTGCGTTTATTAGAATTCAACGTAATTAGTTCCTTTTTTATGGAGTAACACGATATTGTAATGCATTACTTTTAAAAGAAACTTTCCCCAACACTGGGTAGGTGTTATGCATTCTGCAGATGGCATGCAAAGGTAGGTGGTTTATTTTTGTAAGTTGCTGTCCTCCTTTGGTGTGACAGTATCTAAGCAGGGGGTGGTGCATGTCTTCTGATGACTCTCCAAAACAAACTTGTTTCTTTGTTGATGCTTTGTTCGACTTCACGTTTGAAGCTGGATACGGGGTTTACTGTAACTAACTGGTCCAAAAATGTAGTAATAAGTTTAGGAATATAAATAAATATAGTAAAAGTAGATCTTTCTTTACCTTGAGAAAAATCTCTCTTAGGCAGGCCTCTTCTTGGTGCATTCTCTAAACGACCATAACCTAATATTCTAGTACATTTTTAATGTTTTCAGGCAGAGTATTGTGATTACTGTGTCTAACATGACTGATTTTGAACCATTAATTTGAATGTCTTCCCTGCTAGCCATAGTAAATATTTAAATCGTAATATATTGGTTGAAAATCACCTATTAGTTGCCTAGTAGATATACCATTGACTGATGGCTTTAGCTGTGAACTGGAGGTCAAAGATGTCTTCTCTACCCCCTGGGTTTACATCTTTTGATGTCTATGGGCCACAATGTTGGCAATGAAGAGCTACCGAGCTTATGTGTTATCTGTTGGGAAGAGGGGAGGGCGGATGTTTACAGAGCATTATCACCAGCTGATATGAATCAGACCCTTCATAGTACTAACACCTCGAGCTACATCTTGTTTGTAGGACAAGATAGCAAATCTTGTTTGTAGGACTTTCTGAACTTCAGAGTATAAAAATAGGCTAATGAATGCAACGTGCAATGAAAACAGCAGGTGCACATTTCAAATACTGAAAGCTTTATGAAGAAATATTACTTTGAAAGATGCTTTTATTGTAAGAAAATGGCATATAAATTTCTGTACCTTTAAAAAAGCCACAACTGATTAAGAAGAGCATTTTGAGGTGTCCGACCTAGTTGTGCAGCATCAAAACAAGCAGGGTGAATTCTGGATGCCATTGTGTTAAGGCACTTTCAATAATGCCAAAAGATATATGGTGAGCACATAATATCCATCTTGAAAAGTAAAGATAACGGAGAACTAAAATAGCTGGTCTGGACTGGTTTTACTCTGACAATAAATCTCTACAGATATCCAAACATTCATACCACTGTATATATATATATATATATATATACATAAATATTACCCTGGTCCTACAATAAATAAGATTACATAATGGTTTTTTTCCAGCACAAGGACACTTTGGTTCAAGCTACAGCAGTCTTTCTCGTCATTGTTTAATGAGTCAAGTAGAGTCATATGATTGGTGAAAATGACTGGAGCAAAATATCCTGAAAGTATGTCTGGTATCAAGAATAGAAGCTGATTATGTAACTTCCGATTGTACCCACATTTTATTTGGGACGCTGTATTTGACTCCCTTCCACGGGGAAGTACAGTGTGTATGTTAGTAAAAAGCTTGCCCTCTAGTGGTGCACAAACTGTATTGAGGCTGGTTCATTATTTGAGTGGATTTCCATTGTCTTAAAAAAAAATCACGTTTCCCATTATAAAAATGAAATATATTCATAAAGCTTAACATCCTACCGTTAATACGATTAAAGGGATAGTTCACCCAAAAGTGAAGATTCTGTCATTGTTTACTCACCCTCATGTCGTTCCAAACCTGTATGACTTTTTTCTTCTTCTGTGGAACACAAAATAAGATATTTTGAAGAATGTTGGTAACAGAGCAGTTTCGGTTTCCCATGGAACTTAAGAATACAATTTTTCAAAAGATGTTATTTTGGGTTTGAGTTTGGAACAACATGATTCCGACAGATTTTTCATTTTTGGGTGAACTATTCCTTTAAGAGGAATATGCTTAAAAAGACTAAATGGAAATTAATTGAATCATATCAATCAATTCAAATCAATAAATCTCCACCACAGGACCTTTTACCTTTTTAAGTATTTGACTGTGTTTCTGTTCCAAATATATTCGCCATATTCATACACAACTGTCAAGCTATCAGAAGTAACCACTAACTAAATTCCATCCTAAAATGCATCTTAGAAACATTATCAAAACTCAATCCAGATCATAGTACTGTCTCTATTTATGATTCTCTTTTTAAGACCCAGACTTAAAACCTGAAACCACTGCTTGTGCAATCAGTCAAACATAAAAACATAAAAATTAAAGGCTCATTTATAAGACATCGGTCCATATCTAAAGTCGTGTTGGAAATATGGACTCCAGTTCTTCTGATTAGGACAGTTTACGGTAGTTGTGAGGTGCGGCGGGGAGCTGAGACACCCCCAGTGGCACCGCAGGACAGAAGTATGGGCGAAGGCAACTTGGTGTCACAGAGCTGGGCTAGACGTCTTCCATTCTTCTCTTCGCTGACAAACCACACGAGACACTCCAGGGCAGGGCATGTTACAAGTTTCATTTTTAGAAATCAGTGTCCCAGCCGGAATTGTCATCTGGAGGAGGATCCTCATTGTCCTCAGGAAAGCTATCAAAGTTACTGGTGTCAGTCGGGCTTGCAACCTAATAGGTGCGTGAATGGAGGAAATAGGATGTTAGACGGAACAAATATTGAGCAGTAATGTAAATGTTGTAAACACAACTGTAAAAAATATTAATTTGTGCCTGCATGTTTATTCATTATTCATTGTCTCAAATACCAACCAATATAAATTAGTATTTAATTCATACATATTACATTATAATAAACTTTTATTTTATGGACCATTGTGGAAATATGGCAGCACAATTAATTGACATAAAAGTGAAATCACAATATCAAAAATAGAATTATCAAATCGGAAAGGTTGCAATTTAATTTTGAAAAAGAAGAAATTAAGGGTTGACACTCCAATTTATCCTACATTTTTCTGACAGCATTTAACTAACAATGTAATTATGTTGAAAATACTTGAATATATGTGACCCTGCTCGTGAAAACCCAGCTAAAGTCATTTTTTTGTGATTTACTCTATTCTACATAAAGATGTAGAACATTCTGTGATAACCTTTATATCTTTAATATTGACTGAGTAAGGCCATGTCAAAGATTGAAATCATAGTGAAATTAATGGTTGAAATCAAACTTTGATGCTTGTTATCTCATAATTAGATTTTGAGACTTTAGCCTGGATTTCACAGACAGGGTTACATATTTCAAAAGCAAATCTCTTAGTTTCTCCTCCTTTCACATATTCAAATTCACACTTATGAATTAAATTGGAGCATGTTTAAAATGGAGATGTTTTATACTTACATCAGGAATAATTGGAGGGGTGAGAGTTCCTTTGCGCAGTCCTTCCCAGTTAAAGCCTTCAAACCATCTATGATGGAAAAAGGGAATTAACATATGTCTTATAGAAATGGTAGATTTAAACAATTGTACTTAGAACAGAGATGTTACCAAAATGACAAACAAATCTTTAGGGCTGGGTAAAAAATATCGATATCTCGATATTATCGATTCTCATTTTTACGGAACGATATCGATTCTTAAATCCCAAGAATCGATTAGTCTAGCCTGTTTTCAGTTAATGAACGGAACGTCCCATCCAATATATCCGCAATAAGCATTGTGCTTTGGTACTTTTAATATGAAACAAAGTCTCAGATTTCAAATGCTGTCCATTGTATTGCAGTATTCAAACAATAAATGCCATTTTGGCGCTGTTTAATGTGGAGTGACGGATCGCTGTAGCACCTCAGTTCAACAGATGCAGCAGCACTAGGCACACATAAAAACTATCATCTCCTCCACATTAATACCAGTTTCAGCACAAAATAAACATGACCAAACATCCGAAGGTAAGTTAAAAGAAAGAGTACAACTTTACAAGCCGTATCCTGTCTCATGTAATCGCTCAATCAGTGTTTCAACCTCGGAAAGACGATAATATAACGGCTTGTAAACAATGTCACATAACGTCACATTTACCTCAGAAAAACATATTCGGTGACCATAAACTCATTAGTCAGATAGAAAAATAAACTGTTGAGAGGGGCATTTTCCTAAATACATGCCCATATAACATATATATATATATATATATAAATGAAGTAGAACATCTTATGTTTCAATTGAAACTTTTTATTATTTTAAAAACTTCATTAAGTGAAATTAACAAATCAGTTAATTTTAACCTTTAATATTATAGCAATGTAGTACCAACTGACTCATGTATATTTTACATTACATTAGGTGAGAGATTGCTTTTCCTTGAGAAAATCTGTCATGTACTGTACCTGATATATATCCAAAATAATCGATATTGAATCGAATTGGTAATCGAATCGAATCGCAAGCTTGTGTCAAAACCCAGCCCTACAAATCTTGACCCCATGCACAGCGTAATAAGACAAGTTTTTATAGGAATTCCTTGACCTTCATTTTTTATTATAAAATTTCAGCACTTTTCCAGACTTCCAGAATCCCCAAAGAACAGTGATATTACAGTACTCACTTGTGCTTTTGGATATCTTTGACTCCATTTTTCAAGTTTCCTAGCCTCTCAGACGGATTGTCCCTGAGGGAAGCAGTGTATTTCAAAACAGATTTAATTTATGGAGCTGATATTTTGTCAAAAATGCCTTTGATAAATCTAGATCCAACTTTTGCTAACTAAAAAAACTACAAGTTGTTTTTTAACCTTAATGTATAAATGTGTGTTACAGGTTAAAACAGCAGAACATTTTAGTTAATTTAAAACTTGGCTGAAATGTATATTAATGTGTCAATACTAAACATTAAATCTGCACAGACTGAACTTCAAGGCTTTTTAAATGTACCCACCTGCATAGTTTTTTTATTAGATTGCCTGCATTTTTGGTGATCTTCTTTGGAAATTCTATCATGTCGATTCCTCTTAAAATGATATTATATGTCTTCATTGGATCCGGTCCTGAGAATGGTGGGCTGAACAAGAAAAGCACATTAGATTTGATAAAACTAGGAGGAGGAGTAATCCTAACACACAAACTGAAAACATTTGAGCTTATCTTGTCAAACCCAATGACAGGAAACATGTTTTACCTTCCAGTCAAGAGTTCATACATAAGAATTCCCAATGACCAGTAGTCTGCTGAGATGTCATGTCCTTTATTCAGTATGATCTCTGGGGCTACATACTCCGGCGTTCCACAGAAAGTCCATGTTTTCTTCCCAAATCCAATCTTTTTAGCAAAGCCAAAGTCCACCTACAAGAGACAAACAGCATCTTCATACCAAAACTGCATTTGTGGCTTTTAGTCCATGTTCTTTAGCTTTAAATATACTATTGTATTCCAAAGTTGACAATAAACAAGGTCATTTTGGGTAAATGGGCCAAAAATATTGATGACTCATGTCGCACTAAGGGGTGTATGCACATTGCTGTCCAATCAGATGCACTCTGGGAAGTCCCGCCCTTTGATTCCAACTAACAACAAAATTCAGCTCCTCAGAATGTGTCATCTCATATTAGAAAGTGCTTGAGATGTATACTCACAAGCTTGGCATACCCTCTGTGATCCAGAATGAGATTTTCTGGCTTTAAATCACGGTAAATTATTCCCTTGGAATGCAGGTATGCGAAGGCTTCAACCACACAGGCTGTATAAAACCGTGTAGTGGAGTCTTCAAAGGATCCTCTGTGAATTAAAAAAAGAAAACCACTGGTGTTTTACTGAGTTTCCATTATATAGAGTGATTAGCATCGGCCATCATCACGAGAACAATTTGGCTACCTGTCTCTAAGTATGGTCCAAAGCTCTCCGCCTAGACAGGCCTCCATCAACATGTACAGATATTTACTGTCTTTGAAAGTCCTGTACAACCTAAGGGAACACAACCACACAATTTTGTCCATCAATGTATTTTTTTTTTGCCTTGATATTTTTTAGGATATGACCTCTATTGATGCTCTCGGGAGGTTTTAGCACCTACCTCACAATGAAGTCTGAATGAGCCTCCTGCATGATCTGTTTCTCAGAGCGGATGTGCTCCTGTTGCCGCGTGTCCACGATGTGACGCTTCTTCAGAATCTTCATTGCAAATGTTTTGATCTCTTCACTCTTGAGCTGCACCTGAAGGCACACAAAAAATGAGCACTGAGAAAGTGCTAATAAGCTCATTTTCAATGGAAAGTAGCTGTAAAAACAAGTGCTAGTGCTCCTTATTATAGCACTTCAGTCAGGGTCTATTACTGTGTTAAGGGTCCTCAAAATAGATCAAGCAGGAATTCTTCACATTGCGTCTCTCTGTGAAGGCACTTGCATGTTCATTCGATATTGTAGCTATCTAGCAAATGGATAGCACTACAGGCATATATCACAGCCCCGGTGAAAGGACACTTGTTTTTACTATGTTGCCGCAGTGCCAGAAATAGGCAAGTGGAAAGGGGAATCCTCTACCCAGATCACTGGGCTTTCCTTTACAACAGAATCCCGATTCTGCGGATGCGGATCTCTGCTCTCCTCTCTACGTCAAAGTTTCCATCATCTTCTTTCAACATATATGGTCCTGTGGAAAATCTGTGTGTGTGTGTGTGTCTGTCTGTCTAGCGCCGACTGTCTCTCTGTGTCATTAACTGTCTGCCTACCTAACTACTTACTATCTATCTGTCTACCGACCTACCTAGCTACCTATCTATCCATCCGTCTGTCCTAAATTACTTATGGTTCGGTTGTATCACATTTTTGGTACGGTTCGGTATGTGCTATGTTTAGCGAAAACAGGACTATACTGTCAAATAAAAATAAAGAAAATAAGAACAAGATAATTAACTACAAGCAACCGCATAAATAAATACAATAGAGCAAAGATACAAATATAATAAACAGTGCTTTTCAGGTTTTTTAGGTAGGTCTAACATTAGTTTTTGGGTACAGAAATTGAATAAGTAATCAAATGTAAAATAACATTGCATATTTGACTGTATAAATGAAAGATTAATCCAATAAAGATAATGTTTAAGATAATGCATGGATCTAGTACACCGATACTGTACGTTCAACTGAATATGTCTGCTAGGAAACTCACCAAGACAGGCATGTTAACATAATTTTTGTGTGAATTTGTCCATTCAAGTACAAGTCTTGAAAGAGAACTCAGTATTTGTGCGCTCTCTGAGATGTGGGTTTGGCGCTTCGGATGCGCGCGCACACAGATCTTCTCACAGCACGTGCAAGTTCTCATTTGCGTATTCTGGCTCTTTAATGTTTAAACTGGTGAGGCGTTTAGTTTAAACAGATAGCAACATGTGCTGTTCAGGTCTCACCCTGCGCATGCACGCTATCAACACCCGGGTGATGACGGCATAAATGACATTCAAGCATACGGCACTCACACTGAACAAAGTTTACAAAGAGTGATTGGTTTGTCCACGTTTTGTTTTTTCATCACTGTTGTTGTAATGTATTGGGAAGCCAGAATGCATATCCATCTATCTACTCATTAAACTAGTCTTGTTGAACTTTGAATGGCAGTAAGTCAGATGTCTGCCCTATTAGCTCTGTTGTGGAAAGTTACCCTGAATAGAGTCACAGCATTCCCAGACCTGATCTGTCCTTCGGCACAGTAGAACACATGAGAGCTGCTCATGTGTCCAGCACTGTGTAAATTAGATTAGTAAAATATATTCTTATCATTGGTTGACATAAGTTTTTGTATTGAGGTGTTGCATGACACCAGAGTATCATAAAGCAACAACTCCATATGCATCCACTGTTCTTCTACTGAAGAGGTGTCCAATCCTGCTCCTGGAGGGCCAACACACTTGCCTGGAAGTTTTTTGAGAGTTTGAAGACCTTGATTAGCTGGTTCAGTTGTGTTTAATTGGGATTGGAGCTAAACTCTGCAGGACAGTGGCCCTTCAAGAACAAGTTTGGTCAACCCTGTCTTACTGCAATCACATTTTAGTGCTTAATTATAGAAGGAGCTGATGAATTTGAATGTTTTTTACTTATTCATTTTCTTGCAAACATATCATGAAATGCATGCATATCCTACCAGCTCAACTCTTCCAAATCCTCCAACTCCCAAGGTGTCGATGATGTTGAAGTCCACCAGCTTCAGGTTGGAGAAGAAGGCATTCTCTGCCTCGTATCTGCATTTTTTGAAGTGGAAAAAGGGAAACTTCTTAGAGGTTTGGATAGAGTATGTAATAGGGAATGTTGGAGCAGGAATTGGGGCAGGAAGGCTGTTTATTCGCTCCCTCTCTTTTCTCTCCTTTACCGGGATAGGAAGTAGCTCACGCATTCTGACCTCCTTGAGGCTTGACCAAACCAAATACTGTGAAACAATTAAGTGTACAATTCTCAAAACGGCTAGCAATATTGCAAAGACGATCTTGCAATATCTGACTTGCAATATGCAGTACAGCCCTCGCCTCAAGAGCACGTATGGCAGAATAATAACAACAGTCTTTGCTCAAATGTGGAGCTAAGGCGCCATTTCCAGGTTACATTTCGAGATTCGGGATGCAGCGCAGATCGAAGAACAGAGCGATCCAGATTGGTGGAGTCTCTCCGCATCAATATCGGTTTGTGAAAGCTCTTCTGGACACAAAGTTTGCTTGACTGGTGAGACTAGTGCTGTCTTTGTGACTAAGTCTCAGTCCCTGTGCTTAAACTGAGCTTGACTGTACTCCCTGTGTGAGAGTCTCTACTAATACTGCCTTGCCTGATCCAAGTTTATTTTTAGCATGTGAACTTGGCTTACGGTTCTCCTAGTCAGAAAAGGTGTCCCTGCTCTACCCTCACACCACCATCTCTCTTTAAAGTTCAAATGTAACTTGAGAAGGACATTGGCGCTGCATAATTATGAGCCCATTTGCATGCTTTGGAGTTGAGAGAATAAACCTTTCAATTAACACTTATAATAACAAAATGAGCTCGTCCTGGAAATAAGTGTGATATCTAGGCCTTCTGACAGGAAGAACCTGGAAGACTGGAAGAAATGTATCTTTAGCTAGATCGGAAGATAGGATTTCCATGTTGATGCTGCCAGCTGTGGAGATCATACGAGATGGAAAAAATCAGGAATTGGGGAACTTGCTTAGTAACTGTACTTCATTACTATACTTAAATAATAGTTTTTATGATTTTATACTTTGCTCGAGTACTTCTGAAGCTGATGCTGCAAGGGGAAAAACATTTGTGCTACCCCTTAAAATGTCAAAAACCAGCTACATATTTTACAGCACATGCATTTTGACATGTTTGGGTCACAAGCACGTTGTTGACCTAAAGAAATATGTTTCATTTATAACCACCAATTTATCAGTCAAATGTCAAATAACTATAAAACCTGACAATGATTCATTTAATTTATAATATAAGCTTTGGTATAACTCTAGTCCAGGGGTGGCAAACGTCGGTCCTGGAGAGCCGCAGCCCGGCAGAGTTCAGCTCCAACCCTAATAAAAAACACACCTGAACAAGCTAATCAAAGTCTAATGGTTACTAGAAAGCTACAGGCAGGTGAGTTTTAATTAGGGTTGGAGCTGTACTCTGCAGGGCTGCGGCTCTCCAGGACCGGAGTTCGCCACCGCTGCTCTAGTGTGTCCTGGAGACTTACATAGTCATGACAAATGCCATTTGAATTTTATTAATATTTCCTTTTTTAATAACTTTGCACATTTGAATTAAGACCATTATTGATTTAATCTGAATCATAAATATTACTTAATTATTTAATAACTAAAATGTTTTTCCTAAAGTTTAGTTTCACTCAAGGTTTATTTATTTATTCAGCTAGATACTATGGACTTTAGATTGTATCTGAGTTTGACATGGCACATACATGGCACAGGGATAGTTCACCCCAAAATGTTTTCTGAAAAATTAAATCATTGGGATCCCATGTTGTTTTAGATTGATTCTTTGATTGCATTTGTTTTAATTTCTTCAATATCTTTTGTTTTCCACAGAAGAAAGACATGCAGGTACACAGTAATACAGGTTCAGAATGAGTAAATTCATTTTAATTTTTGGATGAACTATCAATTTATAACATACTTTGTCCACACATCTGAGTATTTCTACTTGTCATTCACAAGACAGTAAAATGCCTTGAGTCAAAGTCTCAGTACAAGCTCAGAATCCCTCATGTCACTTTAGAAGCTGGAAAACACCCTGGAAGACCACCACTGCTATTTGACACGGCAAGGACACAGTATCTGCAGTAAGTTTCCATATTTAACCAAGACTCCAGGCAGGGGGACAGCTGTCCTCTCCAACCTCTCCAGGCAATGAGAGAACTCCGACCAATGCAGTTGTCCGCATAAGAAGAACACGCCACATAGTGACATGGCTGTTTCTGCCAAGGTCGACAGTCATTTGGAAAGAAGAGAATATTCCGGTACATTGCCCCATCTATATCAGCAAACGTGTCTAAAGCTTCCAGTTTCAGTATTTTAGGAATAACCAGAACTTGATTCCCAGCTCCACATAAGGGGCTTTCACACTGGAGGAATATTTTCAGTATTCACTTTTTGGCATGTTTGCACCGCAGGAACCAGGAACAATTTTAGTTACAGGAACGCCTTTTGGGGGGACTAAATTAGCTCCTACTTCAGAGTAGGGTCCAACCCAGCACAATAGGAACCACCAGTGACATAAGGGGCTTTCGCACCAGGTAGTTATAGGAACTAGACACCAGGGCGTTCACCCGAGAACTAAATGTTCTCCTGGGGCCATTTTCCTGGTTGCATTAGTACCACCAATGGGAACTCTGAAGTGAACTCTGGCCAACAGCGACATCATTTAAATGCGGCATTCAACAACATTGTTGAACATTGACAGCAGTTGGAAGAGGGAGGAAAGAGAACAGCCCATTCTTCTGCATCGGTCCATCTATCACAGTTTTCCATGTTTGTGGAGCTAGGTCATGGAATAAGTACATGTAAACTGTGTGTTTACATGGTTTTTTAAAATTCCGGTGTATCAAATGGCATGCTTTTCAGCCAGTAAGTACCCAATGTGAAAGCCCCTATGAACCACAAATCAACTCTGGGACTAAGAGTTCTACTTTGATTAAATAAATTACGTTGGACATTATGGAACATGTTTACTGGGGCACAATCTACTACAGGTAACTGGTACAATCAGCAGCTTTGTAGTTAAAGGGACAGTTCACCCAAAATTGTAAATTCCCGCAAGGATTTTGTTTATCTTTGGAAAACAAATGGTGCACAAGAATGAAATTCATGAGTCATACATGCACGTCTGAGGTTCTGTTTACCATATTTTATGTGCCCCATGTGTGCGTGTCTATCAATGTTAATATGTGAATAAAAGCCTAAGGTCTGTTAATCATTTAAAGTGATCACATCTCTTCAGAAAACATGGATTAAAGGAGTCGTTCACTTCCGGAATGAAAATGATGTCATCATTACATCCAAATAAATGACTATTCAAATTAGTTCCTGAATTTTACTAACTTTTTACATACACAATCTGATTTTATTCTATGAATCAGCCATTTTTGCACAGGTGTATCCAAGCTAATGTGTTCTCCATTGTAATGGTTACAAGCGTAACCCCTCAAGTGTTAGAGCTCCATAAGTGGGCAGAGGGGAGTGGGCTGGATTTCACATAAGCTGTTGACAGGTGATATGTCACAGAGGTGTGAGCTCTGAGAAAAGCGACTGATGACTGACATCACATGGTCGACTAGAGTGATTTTCCACTGCCTTAGCTGAAAGCATGAGTTAGGGTGTGTTATGAAAACCCATATGTACTTCATGGGACAGTAAACAAGGCCAAGATAGTGGCTTGAGAGGCTTTGATAAGACAATCTGAAAAAGCCAGAACTGGTTTACAGTACTTGGATCTTAAAACCATTGGTGGAAAAAACAAACATTTGATGTAGGCTCCATTCCAAACCTAGTGAGCAGTCTTGCATCCTAACTGAAATCGATTTGACTGAGCTGGTATGCATGCACTACATTGGCAACCTTGGATGTCAAGCAACTGATTTCATTTGAGTTTGAGATTAGCTGGTTACTAAGCTAATGACAGAACTTTAATAAGCCAATAAATCTATATGAATTGATTGAACAATTTAGCATTTGTTAATACTTATATTGTTTTAATTACTTAATCATTAATTAATTAAATAATGTCAGTGATAATATTCAGTACTAAATATATTTATCAATCATGTCTTTGTAGAAGACTTGGATTAAACTGCTCAGTTCATATGGATTCATTTTACATGTCTTTAATTACATTTTGAAGCTTGAAATTGTTGATTACATAGGCTGTCAATTGATGTGCAAAAAAAAATTAAATAATAAAAGATATAAAAAATATTTATTAAAAATCATTTCAATAAAAAAATTGTATCCAAAAATGACAAAAGGTCTTAAAGCGTCAGACGTGTGTGTCAAGCAACTGATTTTAATTGAGTTTGTAGATCTTGCTAAGCTAATGATAATACAAAAAAATAAAATAAATAATATTTAATTGAATTAATCCCACAGACTCATAGAAATAGAAGTACATTTTAATTATATTAATTAATTTTAATAAATGGTTATTTATGTTTGATGCATATGTTTAAATTAACTTTTAATTACATAACTTGTTTAAATACCATACAGTGCTATTAATATATTTCATATATATTCATCAACTCAAATAGTGCTCAAAATCATCATCTTAACAAATCAGCTCCACATTTCATTGTGAGGAGTCTTTTATCCTCAGATTTCCTCACAATGCATTATGTAGGGGATACTTTCTTAGAATTAGCCAAAAGAAGGCAGCACAATTAAAAACTGCTTTGAGGCAAGACCTATAGTAAAAGAAGATATTTTGACATAAAAGAAGATAATTTGAAAGTCCAAACAACATTGGACCCAAATGATGAACACATAGCCGTTTGTGACATCTTTTGTGGTTTGCAAAAGTAAGAACGTTTTACAGGTTTAGAACGATCTATTTAAAATGCTGCCTATCTAGCATGAAGCCCAGAGTTTTCGGGAGGAATGTTTTATACCTTGACTGGCCTCCAGTCTCTCGTAAAAAGCTGAAGAGCAGTCACATTCCTCCATGCAGAAGTGGCAGCCTTTCAACGTATCCACTACTGCTGTTACAGCTGTGAAAATAAGCCCTAAGTCCGAACTGTAGTCGGACCGCGGGCAGTTTCCTCAGGGGTCAGTGGTTAGCTAAGAACGGCTGGGTGCTGGGCTTTGACCTCATACCCAACAAAGAAAAGATGGATGAAATGACAGAAAACAGTGTGCTGCAGGAAGCCTGCCCAGGTGTTCTCCACAATGCAGCATTTGACTGCATTACATCCACTTGACGACCTCTTTAAGTCTAGGTCAGCTTTTGTTGACTTGGTTCTTGTCACATTATGTTTTGCTCATTTAGGTTTGCACGTGTCTTAGATGACCTATCTGACCACACGGTGACTTTAAAAATGTCCTTGTAAAATGTCCAGCATAGACCTTTCTAGAGCAACTAACAAGATATAATTTAATGGTTGTCAAGTAGCATGACAGAAGTGAGCTAAATCCAGTGCATGCATGTGACCGTTTCACATATGTGTGAAATATGACGTGCTGTAAAACCTTCAATATAAATAACACTCCATTTTTTACATACTGTAAGATTTGTTTAGGCTTTGATACTAAAATTTTAACTGACACAACTGTATAAAGACAGATGCATTTGTATTCAATATTGATTTTATTATTCTTAAAATAACATTCATCAAATCGCATACAGTAGAAGATGCTTTCAGTATTCTTTTAGCGCTCCTTATTTTATTTATTGACTTGAATTTGTGTTTTATCTACTTAGAAATATATGTGCCCCTGGACCACAAAACCAGTCATAAGGGTCAATTTTTCGAAATTGAGATTTATACATAATCTGAAAGCTATCCATTGATGTATGGTTTATTAGGATACGACAATATTTGGCCGAGATACAACTATTTGAAAATCTGGAATCTGAGGGTGCAAAAAAAATCTAAATATTGAGAAAATTGCCTTTAAAGTTGTCCAAATGAAGTTCTTAGCAATACATATTACTAATCAAAAATTAAGTTATAATATATTTACAGTAGTAAATTTACAAAATATCTTCATGGAACTTGATCTTTACTTAATATCTTAATGATTTTTGGCATAAAAGAAAAATCTATAATTTTGACCCATACAATGTATTTTTGGCTATTGCTACAAATATACCCCAGCGACTTAAGACTGCTTTTGTGCTCCAGGGTCACATATGTATGATCGCAAGTTTTTTGTTGAACTTGACATCTTGATTTTATTGTAATGCTTATTTTGTTTATATATTATTGGATTTAAATGATCAATTTGTGTTGCTCTCATTCTGTTTGCTGACTGGATTGAGCCATACAGAATTTCATTGTAATTTTGTTACACTGACAATAAAGAAATCTACAATTCTATACAATTCTGATTTATTGGAAACATTAAAGGGTAAGTTCACCCAAAAATTTAAATTCTGTCATTAATTACTTATCCCCATGTCGTTCCAAATATGTAAGACCTTTGTTCATCTTCGGAACACAAATTAAGATATTTTTGATGAATCTGTCTGCCCTGCATAGACAGCACTAGCAACTGAATCCCCAAGGTCCAGAAACGTAGCTAGGAGATCGGTAAAATAATCCATGTGACATCAGTGGTTCATCCACAATTATACGAAGCTACGAGAATACTTTTTGTGCGCAAAAGAAAAAAAATAACGACTTTATTCGACAATTCGTCTCCTCCGCATCACCCTGTAAACAGCATATGCTGTTTAACATTTCAGTTGCGTTGCTGTCTATGCAGGGTCAGACAGCTCTCAGATTCCATCAAAAATATCTTAAATTGTGTTCAGAAGATGAACAAAGGTCTTACAGGTTTGAAACGACATGAGGGTGAGTAATTAATGACAGAATTTTTGGGTGAACTAACCGTTTAATCAGAATGGTGTTGTCAAAACAAACAAAAAATTCAATTGAACTCTGTGCTACCAAATAAAACGTTAACAATTTTGTAAATTGTTGGTCCAATGCAGTTCAGTTCATATTACTACAATTCACTGTTTGATTGTGACTACATTTTTGTTACTTTTGTACAATAAACAATATTAATATGGGTTGCCTCATAATGTAAAAGGTAAAAAAAGTTCAAAGTTCAGAACCACCTGATGCAACAACCATTAGCAGTTGGGTCATGTATCATTGGTATAATGGCCTTACATGGGGTTTGTTTCTTCGTCTGTTTTTAGATCTACGTGCAAGGTCTCAGTCACATGAATCCTAACAGCTCGCACCAATCTCAGCTTTGTTCCTTCAGCACCCTCTTCTGAGGCCACAGATAACAAGTATAGTCATTATGATGGACTGATGGCCTTTCTCCAAACTACAGCGGGACAGTAATAACACATGAGCACTTCAACCGACTGACTGCTTGCATAATTATTACACGAGTTAATTAGAGATAATAATAATTTTCTAATAGTTCTCCATGTGAGGCAATTCAATTCTTGACAGTTTGCTTTGCAGTCAGGTTCGGAAAGTAAAAATCCCATTCATTTTGTCCATAGTGAAAGACGATATATTTTAAGTTTATTGTATATGTGTGTGTGTGTGTGTGTGTGTGTGTGTGCTTATACACACAAATATTTAAGTTGTTGTATTTTAGAGGTTGTTTGTTTGGTCCAAGGGCTCAAGATTTGAAGATTTGAGGACTGAAATATTTATGATGAAAACAATTGGGAACATCTGTTCATAACTCAAGGTCCCAGATCTCGAGTCAATGTTCTTGAAGTAAAGGCATGTTAAACTACACTCTTAAAAATAAAGGTGCTTCAAAAGGTTCTTCAAGCGATGCTATAGAAGAACCATTTTTGGTTCCACAAAGAACCATTCAGTCAAAGGTTCTTTAAAGAACCATCTCTTTCTTACCTTTTTATAATCTGAAAAACCTTCTTTCGCCACAAAGAACCTTTGTGAAACAGAAAGGTTCTTCAGATGTTAAAGGTTCTTTATGGAACCATTTAGACAAAAAGGTTCTTCTATGGCATCGTGAAGCACCTTTATTTTTAAAGAGTGTATGTGCTCAGAAAACACCATGCCAAACACACGTACTGACATATTGACGGATGTGGAATTCATGGTCAGTGATACAGAATACAACTGAACTTCTGGAGGATGTGAGTAACTGAGCTGTCAAATGGGTTATACTTGAGAGTGAAAGGCCAGGTGCAAAAATAAACGCCTTACATAAGCGTCTGCCAAGACTGTGCTTCTTGAGTTAAAGGATTCCATAGTGAATGTCTGGACAAATATTACTAGATGATGAAAGTAAATACAGAACATATGACATTTGTATATGTTTAGTGCGTCTTGGATAAAAAATGTTGCATGGTTGTAAACATGGGTATGAATAGTGTTGGTGAAATTGTGCATGATTTGTTAAAAAAGGTCTGAAAACAATTTTTTTTTTAAGCTTAAATATTACTAATACTCAAAGCACATTTTATTTTAAAGACATAATTTCAGTTATGGGAAAAAATGTCTCCTGAGCCCACAAGAGGGCGCACTGAGGAATTTCAAATTCAAATTTTGCTTCAAGTTTGTAATGTTGTGATTCATTTCATAGCTGGTTGGCTAGGTTCGTGGCTTATAACGCTTCAACGAAGGCTTTTTAAAATCTCCTCAGCATTCAAGCACAGCATTAAACTGTTAATTCAAAGGAGTGAAATTACATTACTGTCTGTTTAAGAAACTGCATAATATTTTAAAGTAATGTTCATAAAACAAATACAATTTCACAAATTGCAAACAAAACTTTTTGTGCAAAGTTTAATGCAAAAATCATACCCGATTGGTAATATATTAAATCATATCAGCAATATGCGAAAACAGACAGCGTTATGTCAAAACTAGCATCAATTTTGCCTACGACATGCCACAAACTCATCACTTTTAAGGGGCTATTCATGCATAATGCACTTTTGTGATTAAAAACATGAGACACAGGGCAGTGGAATGACCAAAAAAACTGCTTTCTTTATAGGTTTACCTTTTTTCACTTGACAAAACCTTTTAAAAATATCCCCTCATGTGTGAGATGCAGGCACAACAATCAAAGACGTCCATCTAGTGCAAGTTTAGATGGAAAAGCAGTGCAGTTGAATGAGCTTAGGCTCGTTTTTAAGATTTCTTGACTGTAATATCTGTATCAAAATTAAAATATAGCTACTTTTCTTGAATACATCTTTTCTTGGTCTTGAATAAATCTGATGAAAACACTCCTTACATGTCACTATTGTTGAGGCTCGTGCTGGTAAGTAGCCAATCACCATTCAGTAATATGTGTCACATAATCAGCTGTGTGATACACTTTGCAGGGTCTCCTCTGCTTCTACATATAGCCTGTTTATGTCAGGCGATTCCTAAGAAAAACATCATGCTAGTAAGAGGGACAGGAGACAGCTGTCCGCCGCAAGTCCAGCCCAAACACAGTCAACACGCATGAAGTGTGCTCGTGGTGTAGTCAAGAAAGATAATTAAAGGTAAACCCTAAGTATTTGATGACTGACAGCATAAGGCCAATGTGAAATGTGTCAGTCCTATTGCGGAGGACAGAACACAGTGTCCTCATTTTTCCATGTCTTATCTGTGTGCTCAGCACAGCCAGCGCAGCCAAAGCAATGTGAAGCAACTTTTGGGGTAACCTCAGATCAGACTGTCTAACTTTTTGGCAGATGTGGTGCCAAGCCTTTAAGTCCAAGTCTGAAGCCCTCTGTCACAAGTCCAAGTCAGTAACAGTTTTTGACATGCAGCAGGTTACTTTTATAACTCGTTTAACATATAGCATTAAAAAAATTAGGCTTACAAAAAAAGAGTTTTATTTGATCAAAAAAACTGTAATATTGTGAAAAATTATTACAATTTAGTAGAAGGGAAGTACAGTATATATTATTATTATTATATTATTTATCATGACCCACACATTCATCATTACTGATAATTATTACCAATGTAGATATTTACATGCAAATAAATTATAAGTCTGTAAAGAATACAGTATTGTACTAATAAGTAGAATAAGTTTCAATATTACTGATAATAATAATAATATAATAATAATATAATAATATATCTTATTATTTAATTATATTATTAACATGTTAAAACAAATATCAAGTGGTAAATTATAAGTACGTAACCATAATTAGAATATTATTATCATTATGTTATTATATTCAATAGAATAATTATAATGTTAATGGAATAATTAGCATTTCAAAGCAAATTGCAAAATTAATAACAATAATAATTATTGTTTATTATTATTATTATTATTATACTATTATGAACCCTAAAATGGTCATTCCATGATCATTATTTACAAATATATTATTTATAATGTTAAACCAATTAAGTACTGTAAATAATAACAACAATATAATATTGTACCTAATTAAACATTTTCATTGTTATTATCATTTAACTAATAATGTTACTCAAATGCAAGTGCTGCAAATAAACTGATGAGAGAAAATAATAATACTAATAATTATTATATTCTTATTCTTTTCTCTTATTTCAACACCTATAATAGCATCCAATAAAGCATCTGGCACTCACTACCAAGCTCTACCAAATGCAAGACAAAATGTATGACAAAAAGAGACAATCTGCATAATTTAAACACACACACACACACACACACACACACACACACACACCCCACCCACCACACACACACACACGCACACATCCTTAAGCCAAGGCCATATCCTAGTACTAATGAATGTAACTTAATTCCCTAGGGTGAAAGAGGTTGTTTAGACACTTGCTATTGTGAGCAGAGTGCATATCATTAACACAACTTCAGATCTCTCTGTGTATTCAGCACTCAAGCTCCTCCACACGCCAAACGCTCTAATGAGAACAGAGGTGCTGAGTACACACGCTGACCAGCCGCCATGGCAACAAGATCACCATACAGTGCATGTGCATCAGTGGACGTGATCACAGAAGAACAGTGGTTATGTTTGCAGAGAGTTATGACAGTTAGAGATGCTGGTGTCACTGCAGGTGCTACCCTTCCTTCAAGCTGACCGCTGGCTTGGATTTCAACATCAGAGTGCTGTCCAATGGCAGTGTTTCAAGAAACACACCTGGGTCCCATCTCTAACACTATGCCACTGGGCTGTGCAGCTCTCATGAGCAAAGAAACACTGTGATTGGACTGGAATCAGGTAGATCTGCATGATGAGTCACACTTCCAGCTGTGTTGGGCCAACAGCAGCATATGCATTGAGCAAACATGGCTTTATCTTGTCAGCAAGGAACTGTTCATTCAGATGGGCCACTTACAGACCTCGATATGGACATGACACCGAATTCTTCAGTGATTTTAGCTACATGGATTTCAGTTTTGACAGTCTACAGCTGTTCATGTTCACCTTAAAGGAATAGTTCAAGCTAAAAATTAAAATTCTGTCTTCGTTTACTCACCCTCAAGTTGTTCCAAACCAGTTTGAGTTTCTTTGAAGGAATACTGGTAACAAGTATTCAAGCTTTAAAGGGGTCGTATGATGCGATTTCAAGTTTTCCTTTCTCTTTGGAGTGTTACAAGCTCTTGGTGCATATATAAATCCCTGAAGTTGCAAAGACTAAAGTCTTTAAATCTAAAGAGATATTCTTTATAAAAGTTTAGTGTCAGCCACTCCTACCTAAAATGGCTCGTTCTAAAACGCCCCCACATATCTAGGTCACTATGTAGGAATATTTGCATAATGCACCCAAATGTGCACGCAAAGAAAGAAGGCGTGGTTTCAGTAACCGCAGTTAGTGTTGAATCAGTCATGTCAGGGAGACGCTGTGTGTTTCTAGGTGAAAGCAAAAGCACTTTATTTGGCCTTTCTGAAAGTAGATGCATTTAGGAATCTTTAAGATTACTTACAACAGAACAGCAATGCGTTTTATGGACGACGTTTCGTGAACCTAGGAGAGGAGGTAATTCTGACTTTGCTATGACAATCTGGAGCTCCTGAATCAGCGACTGTAAGTATGTTTTGTTACTAGTTTTAAGTATTTGCTATTGACTGTTCAAATGCTGAGTTTTTCGCATCGTGTGTGTGTGTGTGTGTGTTGTGTTGTGTGTGTGTGTGTGTGTGTGGTGTGTGTGAGAGAGAGAGGGTCACTCAAAGTGAAGTCAGCTGTCTTAACCCCGGCTTGTGTACTGCATCATTACGGTGTCTGTTCCCCTTTCGGGCTTGAACTGATGGTAAAACTAATTACATTATTTACTTTCTTTACATTTATTTTGAAAGATGAAGCTCGCGATTATGGTAAGGGGCGTTACATTTCCGACGAGTGCTTGCGGTGTTCGGCCAATCACAATGCACTGGGTCAGCTGGCCAATCAGAGCAGACTGCGCTTGTCGGAAGGAGGGACTTTGTAGAAAACGAAGCGTTTGAGAGAGGCGGGGCATAGAGGACCTACAATAATGTACAGTATTTGAAAAATAATGTTTTTTTTGAACATTAAAGAATGCCAACATATTCTGTTACAGCAAATACACAAGATAACAATCTTTAAAAAATCATCATATGACCCCTTTAAACGTTAAATCCTCTAGCTTTTATTTTGGCCGAATTCTGGTGAAATGCTGGTGAAATTAACAAAGCTCATAATTGTATGCATATTGAAACCACCCCCTCATATCATCCAAGTTACTGGCATGTAATTATATCATTCAGTTCACTGTATATGGTTTTGCACAGACAAACTGCGGAGTGGGTACACATCTTATAAAAATATAATACTAATTAATAGTGGTCAGATATAACACTGCATGCTCTGTTGAGCAGTGTTTATAGTCCACAGTAACTTAAAAACAATAAGTATAGAATTGAAATCAAATTGTATTCTACAACTGACAAGAGATTCTAAATAGCCTACAATATGTTTACCACTGGACATTGTACATCTAGGTATGGCCCCATGAGGGCGCTCTTAGACCACTCACTGTGTGTGTAGACTCCAGGCTAATTGATAATAACAATGCCTCATAAAGCAAAATTGTTATTGAAATGGAAAGTTTGTTTCAGCCAAACTACATATGGAAAGTCTGTTAAGACTTAAGACTGTTAAGACTGGACCTAACAAAGTATGGCAAGCCATTTTAACATTTACTCTATAACCTAGTATCTATTTTCATGCTACTAGTACTTATTTGTATATACTAGTATCTTTTCCATTAAAAGTACTATTACTTATTCATTAGCTACTAGTGCTTATTCTTTAGGTACTAGTACCTTTTTAAAGTTTGTGAAAAGCCTCCTGGTACTTATCATTAGCTACTAGTGCTTATTTTTTAGGTACTAGTGTCTTTTATAAAGTTAGTTGTACTTATTCATTAGTTCGTATTTATTAGATACTAGTACTTATTCCAATAGCAGGGGTTAAAGCGCAAAAAAAAAATTCCTGTCAACAATCAACATCTTTTAAACAACAACATGCACTTCATCCACACACAAACAAAACACAATATACATTACACTCCCTTAAACATTACATTATGCCTTACCCTCCTACTACACTTCTACAACTACACCATGTTCTCATTACTCTTGATTTTTGATTACGTGTCTTATTCAGCTAATGAATAAGTACTAGTGTCTAATAAATAAGAACTAGTATCTAATTAATAAGTACTAGTATATTTTAAAAAGGTACTAGTACCTACAGAATAAGCACTAGTAGCTAATGAATAAGTAATAGTTCTTTAATGGAAAATATACTAGTATCTAAAAATAAGTACTTGTAGCATGAAAATAGATACTAGTAAGGTTTATAGATTAAATGTTAAAACGGCTTTCCATAAACAAAGCTATTGCTGAAGTTTACAAAGTTTGAATTATGCAAAGCATTACGCTCGGCATTGAGGATAGATAGATAGATAGATAGATAGATAGATAGATAGATAGATAGATAGATAGATAGATAGATAGATAGGTGAAAACTATAATGCATTTGGTCATATTGGGTTGCTCATTCCTGAAAACCTGTCCAGCTGAAATAATTATAGCCACAAAGAGGTCAGAACCACAGCCAGACATGCAAAGCAAATGAAAAACAATTAATTTCTGTCATGTGGACCTTAATCATACACCACATTGTTGAACTCATTACAGGAGAGATCCATATCACAAATATATTATTAATATAGGGAGTGTGTTGTATTTGTGTATGTAGTTTGTACACGTGTAAAATACTTTTTGCTTAAATTGATAGTGCATTCAGAAAGTATTCAGATTCCTTTGTTTTTTTTCCATATCCTGTTATGTTGAAGCCTTCTGCTAAAGTGCTTTTTCACATCACGCTCACACTCACACATCACACTCCATACTTATAATGACGAAGCAAAAAGCACACTCCAGTCAAACTGTAGGAAAATCTCAAAGACAATCCAGAGGAACGGGATGAACTTGAGCTAATTTTCAAGTGCAATAGTTATGTCAGTGTGATATTTCATTTTTTCCTTTTAAATACATTTGGGGTATAGAGTGTATTAATAATAAAGCATTTTACCAGAAGTCTGCAACATAAAATGTGAAAAACTGAATACTTTGTGAATGCACTATACTTGATTGAATCATGCTGAATCATAATTTAATGTACAGAACTCCATATAGTCCGATAACATGATCAGAAAGTGTTGAGTATCAGACTCACTTCGCTTTGGAGCCAGCATCTTCATAGCCTTTGTTAGAGACGTCGTCCAGACCTCCAATCAAGTGTTTGAAGGACCTGCAAACATGAACAGAAAAATTAATCCATGCCCGTTGCAGGCTGATACTATTGTTCATATAATAGTTCTGGCCACTGGCCTATTATTTTGAACTATTTCAGATGAACTTGCCCCTGACAATTAGCCACCAGATTAAAAAAATATTTTATTCTTTTTATTTTTTTTATCTTTTTGGCTATGTTCAGAGGAAAGTTCAAATACACAACACTTTATATAGATACATCTATCTATATATATATATATATATAATAGTCAACATAAAAGGTATTGTTAGCAACAGCACAATATAAGCACAATAAAAATTTGAAAATGTCTAATGAAAAATTAATGCAGAGTAGCTTTTTAAGCTTTATTCTAATTCCGGGGGTCTGCAAACCAAGGTTTATAAAGTCTATTTTGTTGTATGTTATTTACTTAATTGCAATAGAGTGGATTTTGCATATAATAATAATAATAATAATAATACAAATTAACTGACATCCTTAATTAAACCAAGTGTGCCATGTATTAACCATGTATTAATACTGCAGTAACAGACAATTATCATTTAGGAACAAATAATTTGACTACGAGCTGCGTAGATCTATGATCTGCACAGAACAGAGTCGATCACAACACAGTGCATCCTAAATGCTTTTCATCTCATTAAACTTCCAGCCGTTCATCTTCATTTGAAGGAAAGACATCTGTGGCTTTCTCTCTCGCATCTGCTAATAAGGCAGAATATGTCTTCACTATATACACAGTGTGTACGGAAAGTATTCAGACCCCCTTAAAATTTTTCACTCTTTGTTTATATTGCAGCCATTTGCTAAAATCCATTATAATTTTTTTCACGTGGACACCCCAGCAGATGACCTGCACCCCAATCATCCACTGACTGTGTAAACTTTCAACACTGGATCTTCAAGGCAACTGTTTTTTGCCTCTCCCCTCTTTCCTCCATACTCCTGTGACCGTTGATTTCCAAATTAACTCAAAATTGACTTTCAATCTGAAGAGGACTTTGGTCCCACTGTGTTTTCTGAAGTCCAACATTCAACGCACCCCTACCAGGAAATTTTAGAGCCTTCAATGCTCCTCTGTCTGACAGCTTTATGGAGATGCTGATTTCATTTTCCAGCAGGACTTGGCACCTGCTCAAATTGCCAAAGGTACCAAAAGCTGGTTCATTGACCATGGTGTTACTGTGCTTGATTGTCCTGCAAACTCGCCTGACCTGAACCCCATAGAGCATCTATGGGGTATTGTCAAGAGGAATAGGAGAGACACCAGACCCAACCATGCAGATGAGCTGAAGGCCGCTATCAAAGCAACTTGGGCTTCCATTACACCTGAGCAGTGCTACAGGCTGATTGTCTCCATGCCATGCTGCACTGATGCAGTAATTCATGTAAAATGAGGCCCAACCAAGTATTGAGTACATGTACAGTAAATGAACATACTTTCCAGAAAGGCCAACAATTCACTAAAAAATTTTTTTTATTGTGCTTATATGAATTATTCTAATTTTTTGAGATAGTGAATTGGTGGGTTTTTTGTTAAATGTGAGGCAAAATCATCCCAGTTAAAAGAACCCAAGACTTAAACTACTTCAGTCTGTGTGCATTGAATTTATTTAATACACGAGTTTCAGTTTTTGAGTTGAATTACTGAAATAAATGAACGTTTCCACGACATTCCTAATTTATTGAGATGCACCTGTATATACTGTATATATATATATATATATATTAGATATATATAATATATATTAGGTTTTTTTATTTTAATTTTTTTTTTTGTTTGACTGTCATAAAAGGTGGGAGTGGTAGTGTTTCCCAAACTGTGCATATCAGGGGGCTGCAAGCTTTTAAACAATAATTATAAAGGCAGAGTTTGCCAGGCTGCTGATCCTAATATTGCATTTGAATTTTTTTTTTAAAGAAAAACCCGACCCAATACAGACCCGATGAAATTAGACCCGACACGACCCAACAACCCATTTATTTTTTAACCCAACTGGAGCCGAACGTAAACGGCACTGACGTGTGCACAGCCTGCAACCCCGCAGTCAGTAAAGAAGAATCCCGGTGTCCTGCTGACTGATTTGGCCACTTCTCCCTTACTTTGATTTATTTAACATTTATCTAATTTATTATTACTTAATATCATTGCTTACCTGATGGATACAAGTTATTTCTGAGTTCGGCTTTCAATTGTGACCAGTGGTTTGGAAAAATAAACGTGATAGCTCGATAAAAACTAAATTGGTAGCCTAATAAATCATAGTTTCGCTAGTGTTGGCTGCTCTGCAATGCTATTTACCTCATCTCCGGCGAAAGGATTCTGCACACAAAAAAGAAAAGCCCTGCCCTGCATGAACACGCACCGTAATGAAGCGAGTGGCTTTTCCTGATGGATCTTATATCTATAAGATGGATTTCTGTGTGCGAGGTTACAAACGTATGTTCCTTTTCTAAGTGCGTTTCTCAAAAAATGTACTTAACACCAATGTGCGAGTACGTTAAAGGGATCGTGTCTTATCTGGTCCATTTGGAAAAAGCACATTTATTTTAAATTACCCGAGACCCGAGGCAACTAATACCGAACCCGACCCGTGTCCGAGGCACTCGTCGAAGTTTTGGACTTCTAGTTATGAGTCCAAGTTGAGGTTTAAGTCAATTCTTTACAGGTCTAAGTCAAGTCAAAACATTTTGCAGCTTTAGTGTGTTTCATGTTTCCATCTCTGTCACCAAACTAAGTATTCATTCATCATTAGCATATCAATAGTTGAGTTGCTTTGAAATTGCAGTGTCCTAATCGGGCCTGATGTGATAAATAACAAGCATTTATCCCAACCTATTTACATTTTCTCATGTTTCATATAGAAATCGGTTGTTATATTCACTCCAGAGTCCATTTTATAAACAAACTGGTTTTGCATGCATTAAGAAAGTAAATAGGGTCACTTTTAATTTCATATTGACATGACATTTAGGATTTCTTGCCTTAAACTCGTCAACATCTAATGTCATGTCGTACTTTGCCAGTGGTTAAATATCATCCCTTAGCACACTACTTAAAAAGAGCATTTATTTTTTTCCCCTATCCTCTTATTAAATCAGAGAAATATTTTATTGCCTATGTTGCTACAAGATAAGAGATTTAGACATGAGAGGGAACCAGTAATAGTGTTCATAATTTCAGCTGCTGCGCTTCAGGATGTGACTCATCCACCAGAGAATTCTCACATTATCTCATATTTTTATTAGAACTCTGATGAAACATTTAAACTAAAAGGGGAACAATCAATTTTATGGTTAAGAGCTGAAATGTAGGATTAATTGAACGCTTTAAATCCTAATGGCATCATTTTGTTGGATGTTACCATGATTTATACAGTCTTTTGAGTCTTGGCAGGTCAGGCAGGACAGCGGTAACCCGAGCCATAATAATGATTTGATGGACATTTAAAGTGTGAATGACTTTATATCACTGCACCTCTGACCCATTTCACAATGTATTCTTAGCACAGTCCCAAGTGAAGCCCCAGAATTAGTAGCAGACATGTTCTGGGGTGTGAACCCAAAGTCACTCACGTGTACTTACATTTCTGCCATTAAAATACTACTTTGCTGAGATATACACTATTTAAAAGGTCACTCGGTTCTGTAATTTCTGCTTCACTAGCAGAACAAAACGACTGCAAAAAATAACGCTTTAATACACAAGTCAATAGGGCCATGACAAATAAGAGAGACCACAAATTTTCGATAATGTTTCATAAATCTAGTTTTAAAATATTATATTAAAATTCATGTTGATTACATACGAATTTGAAAAACAAAACATTTTCAAAAAATGTTCTTATATAATTTTTACTTATAAAATATTCTAATATAATTGCCTCTATAAGGTTTCCTTATAACGTACGCCAGTTCACCATAGTTTATTTCAAGTTTTAAATAATATTTTTTAAACAAATGGTATTTATTTTACAAATATGAATGATTCATTCTTATCAAGTGGTTTTTGTATGTTTTAACATGATATTTTACTGCATATAACAATATTTAAACCAAACTGCTTTATTGTTTTTATATAATATAACATATAATGCTTTATTCTTCATTATGATTTTTAATTTTATGTTTTTTTTTACTTATAATTAAATAATTTTAATTAAGAAATTAAAAGCATGCATCACAAAACAGTTCTTTATATGAAATTGGGGGGAATTTTTTATGTGTTTTAAATAAATTATTAGATCCAGAAAAAAATGACCGTAACATTACGTAACTGTTTGCAAAATTTATCCAGTTACAGTAGCTTGTATATTTCTTTCCACCAATGGAAATCATTCCAAGCAATAAAACAGAGTATGTGACTGGAACAGAGTGACAGCATTTCCCTTTTCTGCTCAAAACGTACTTTAACTATTTTTCTTCTGAAATTCCTATGGAGAAAATGAAAGGTACAAATACTTCCAAATCCCAAGCTGCTAAAAAAGTCAGTTTGTATGAGGGGTTGCTTATTATATCTATTCCTCCAGACCGAAGTAAAATCAAAGTCTCTGGAGTACGATGTCTACAGAGACAAGAGGAGGTCAATGAGTCCCACTGTGCAGCAAGGCATTGTGCTCCTACTGTTTTGTCACACGCTGTGCCACTCAAATGAGGTTTGCTGACAGCCTGCTGTCTAAGAATGGCAAACGAGAAGATTTGGCTCCATGAAGTTAACTGGCGTAAACTAGCATGAACTTGCCACAGTGAAAGTTGTATGAGGTCATTAGAAATTAGTGAGCACACAGTGGAAAAGATGAAAGACTAATCAGATTTCACAGCATCAGTACACACACACAGACACACAACTCACTCTCTGTCGATGACGAGGCAGGTGACAGCTTCAGCAGCAATGACATTAGCCGTCCTGATGTCTTCTCTGTGGAGACACAAAGAATACATGTCAATCATACACAGCCAAAATCTAAAATGTATTCATTTTTGATGAATTACTCAATACACACACACACACACATTTATATGAGATGGTTATTCAACATATAGATATTTTTGTTGAATTTCCAGCAAAAATAACTATTTTGTGACATACTGAGATATACAATTTTATACTGCCTTTATTTAATCAATATGTCTTTTTGCATATACTTTGCATTTTTTAAATGTCATGTAAACACTTTAACCTGATTGAAATCATACCAGTCGGATTTTTGTGAAGTTGGGCTAACAGAACAAATTGAACAGTAGCTCAAAAAAATAATGTGTAACAATGTGTGATTTAATCCTTCAAATAATAAGTTACACATTGTGTCATGTATGGCCTGCTGGGACAGATGAAGACTGTAGCTCAACTACTAAAAAGACTCATTCGAGCTAGTTAATAATTATGCATGTAAACATACATAATAAGAGGAAAACAACAAAGGATGATCTATTGTACTGTTTCAGAAAAATTTACATCCGTAGTACATAATTTGTCCTAATCAGTGACAAATGGAGTAGTGTTAATCATCAGCCATTATTATTGTACAACATTTTTTTTATCGCATGGCACAACATAAATTCATGTGTGTGGACCAAAATTCTGAATGACAGCTCCAAGCAGCTGCACACTGCCAATTCACAATGACCAGGTGGGAATGCTGATTGCCTTCACACACAAAAAGGAAGTACCAGAAAGTGCATTTGCTGATACAACCATGCCATTTTAGCTTGATTCTCTGAGTCTTTGAGCTTGTTTATCGAGTGTCGTGACTTATGTTTAATAAGATTCATACCAGTATGCTCTGCATTACAAGTGCAATGCCGTACCGGGTGTGCTACTGAGCATGTTTACCACATCAGAAAAACCATATATACGGAGCTGGTTTTGTGATGCAAACACCAAAATGTATTCGTTTACACTATGGTAAAAGTGTTTTGAGGTAATAACAGTATTGTGCAAGGAACCTTGTGAAAATAAGTCTTTATTAATCAATAATCTGAGTACAGGTAGGTTATTGGCAAAGGTGCAGGTAGAGTCCCGATTTTTCAATGAGACTGTGTCATGCTTTTTCAACAAACCCAAACTATAGGTATTATACTTTAGGGTGCCATTCATCCTGTTTGTGCTAGGGACATAATTTGTATCTCAAATCATGTGATTTGTTGAATTCCATAGCAACTGCAACACATGAAAAAAACACTCAGAGCACCTGCAACTGCATAACAATTCCCTGACAACCACCCACAACCCCCTTGCATTGTGCCAGAGAGTTTTAAATAGGTAAACACCACTCAAACAAGGAGCAAAAATCATGCTGCATCTTTACAATTACATTGATTGTTCTTTAAATTACTGACTTGTTCAGCAACTTTACAACACATTACAAGGACATCAACAAAACCAGCTGTAGACAGTAAACCACTTATGTGCATTTACCTTAAAAAGCCTGTAAACTGCCTGCCACATCCACACAGACATGGCGTGTTATGAAAGTACACACATTTAACAATACAATTATGTTTTATGATGGATTTTCATGTTTTAGGATCAAAACTCTGGGTATGGGGCAATGTATTTGCTGTTATGCATTTGAAAAGTGGCAAAATAAATGACAAAGGTAAAATGTTTCCAAATATTTTCAATGTGAGCTTTATATAATACAAGGACAAAAACGGTGATATGCCACCCACATCCTCAACGTTGACATATGGGTCTCCAATTAGCACCACACAGTTGTGAATATTCTTCACTTTCCAGTGGACATGTCTATGTTTAGGGTGCCATTAGTGTTTGCTGTCTTGAGATGCATCTGCATGTGCTGGAATTCAACTGCCTCAAACTGGCTATCATTAGATATGACATGTTTCCTGATACAACTGTGAAAAAAGATAACTTCGATTGAGATAGAACATATCAGAGATGCCGCAGATCTTGCAAATAAGGTCCAATTATAAAACCTAAAGTGATTATTACATCAGTCCTGTGCTATTCACATCACAGCTACACTTATCACATCAATCGCACATGAAGATTAAAACTGACACTGAGAAAGTCCAGAACAGGGAAACATCCTTCAATCAGCATGGCACACTTCGGAGGCAGAGGGATGTCTCTGAATGCTGTGACAGCATTAGGTGAGGATGGAGTCAAAGAAAGACAGAGGGGGGTTAAGACCAGCCAGTACAAACATGTTTCAGTTGTCAGTTAAAGTCTGGATGTAGTGAGCGCACATCACAGCAAGTATGGAGTGAGGATTATGAAGGAAATGTCAGAGCCGTCAATCAAGCTGGTAGAATAACAGGATAAAGTGACTCAACGTGAGCTACTCCATGAAAATGGAACCAAGGTTAAAGTGCCGGTTGTGGAGCATGAGAGGTCTTCAGTGTAGCACTTGTACGTTAGCACACTCAAAAATAAATGTATGATAGCCCTTATTCATTGTATGTTTTCATATATGTAAACAAACAATGTGAATATTATCAGTTTGGGTTCAAAGCAAAAAGAAAATAATACAGGGTTTGAAACATCAAGAGGGTCAAAAAAATTTGAAGTTTTATTTTTGGGTGAACTAAGGCATTATGTGGTAATTAACATTAAAGTATAGCTGAGATTTATCTGACAAGGAAATAGCACAGATATAGCAATGCTTTTATTTTCATTTCAGATGCATTTTTACCAAAAGAACTTCCAATAAAGCCACTTTGTATTGTGTACTATCAGTGAAAATGAATTGTAGCAAGAGTTTGAACAAGATAACTAATATAATCACAAACATGCAGCACGACAATTCAAATATACACAAAAAGTGTAGTTTAAATGTCAATGCTATTCTTTAAATAGAAGAAATAACAGGTAAGGAACCATATACGGTAAATATCATGAAACAATTTAAAGCCCTCGTTCCCAGTTCTTATTAACATTGCACAATGGGATAAAATATTATTTAATAAGTAAAAATTTATTTATACATGGTTATATGTTGTCCTATTACATAACATGTTCAATAAACTATAAGATTTCTACTGTAATTAAAGTAATGAAAATCTAATTATTATAGAATAATATGGAAAAATTACTTTGGTAATTTGGGATGATGAAATGTGCTTGATTGTAATGAAAATAATGCCACATTGCAAAATAAATAAATAATAATAATAGAGTTTGACATGATTTTGGTAATGTGACCCGGACATGTTTTCTTTAGAATTATCCATACAGTGGCCCTTGATCTGAGTGTGTTTATATACTTCCCTTCTGGTGTGTAAACTTCAAAAGAAGATAATTATTCTAAGATCTGGTCAACATCTCCTTAACTGGCAGCAAATTAATTGTTTTGGCTCAACAAGGTGTTTTGCTTAAGAGGGACATGAAAGTTTACTTAGCATACTGGCTGTTGCACATCAAAGCAGTGGGCAGCCTTTAATCCAGAAGACCACAGCTATTGTTATGCCTGTTACTTAGTCAAATCCCAGGCAACTCCCATATCATACAAACAAGACTCAGAACGGCGTAAACAATTATGTTTAAGATGAAAGACTGACTTGATCCACTTCAATAGAGTGCTGATTGATTTGCTAAACATACTACCACTCAAAAAAGAGAGAAACTAAACAAACAACAACCAAAACAAAAACGCAAGATTGTGTACTAATTAAAGCTGAAAGTGAGAGGTGAGATCAAAAGACGTGAAGATCAAGAACACACATTTGAAGGAGTGACACCTCTTCAGGTGAATACACTACACACCATATTGCAACTCATCAGCTTGGTCGTCCTTCGGCTCAGATCAAAGCAAGAGCCATCTAACTAGGTGGCTTTGTGAATAGAAACAAAGTAACGATTGATCAATAGATCACATAATATATAACTATAAACATACAGCTGATAGACACATTTGTAACAAACAATTATAATAAAATGCATTTGCAATGACAATACCTTGCCCTCAAAATATTTATGTGGTAAAAATAGATTGTGCTTAAATGTAATAGTTACTACATTTATCATAGCTAATAAAACTGTTAATTAGGTACTATCCATCAATGTAATCAAAAACAGAATTAAATCATTCATTTAACATTAACATTGCTAATGCATTAATCGTGAATGAATAGTTTATTATTTTTGAGTCAACTTTTTAAATGTAAAAATGGTCAAATTTGAAATGTGTAAGTGTATTAAAAATCAACTTTATCCAAGATTAATAAATGCAGTAGAAGTACTGTTTATTGTCAGCTTGTGATATCTAATGCATTAACTAATGTTAACACATGTTTGGTTATTGTAACCAATTAAAATATGGTGCATCCAATCAGACTTCAAGGTATGTTGGTGCAAGTTCAGCTAGTCAAATATGTTGTTTGTGACCAAAATAGTATGTTGATGTCAATTACTGAAAAACTGAAATTCAAGAGACATTTAGAACCCAAACACTCAAGCTAAAACTTAAACTACACAACAACAAAGTCTAGATTAGTTTCTCGGCACTGTCTTCACTTTTGATACAATCAGAAAACTCAGAAACAATTTCATTTTACTCTCGTGTGCCTCACAGGTTGGCATAGTGTACCGTAGTGAACCAAAGGCATTTCTGTTTGAGACTTCTTGAATGTTAGGGTTCAAAAGGGATGAAAGTATGTCTTCCTTGATTCATGACTTCATCATGAGCTCTCGTCCCATGAGTCCTATGGCCAAAACATATCCTCCTACTCTCTCATTCAAGCTAATCCTAGCAAATATTAATTTTCCCAGCACGGATCTTTTATTTTGTGTGAAATGTGCAGGCTATTTATTTCGGTCCATTAGCAGCTTGCCCATTTTTTCAGGGTCGATGACAAGCTCAATATCACAACACAGCTGTGCAACACCAGCCAAGTGCATTGACGCGTGCTTGTTAAATGAAAAAAAAACATTGTAGAAACCCTTTATTGTTTTTGTTACTACTCATTAGGGTAATTGCCCAAAAATATCAATACAATGGATTGTTGTTTGTCACAACCACCACCATTAATGAACTAACACTTCCTCTGATCTCCACTAGGAGTCCCCAATGCATTCGTTCTGTCTGTATCCCTTGCAACAGCTGTTCAAAAAGTTTCAAAACTAAAACCATCATGTGCAAAAAATGTGTAAATTTGTAAAAATTGTAAACACAAATCGAAAGCCGTAATGGAAGCTTGAGTGAAGGTGCCTGCATTTGGCCTCTATTGAAACCGCAGCAGAGAGATTGTGCAGGAATATGGAAATAGAGCAGAGGATAATGTTCATAACCCTGTGAGAAATATGAGGTGGAGAGGATTGCATGTGCATCTGACTGTTCTGACACAACCGGTCTCATCTTCTCTTCAAATTAGCTCTACTCAAGAAGTGCTGTGTGCTCCCAGTCCATTAGATGGTACCCTTGCAAATAAAGCATCAAACATGACAGGCATTTTTCATATAAGCCCATTTCAAATCAGGTTAAAAGCCAAATGAAAATGCAGTTCACAGCTCACTTCCATAATGTGAAATATTTCAGAGTGAGGCAGAAGAAAAAATGTAGAGGAAGACTTCACAAATAAGAGAGATTGGTAATGTCAGCCGGAAAATAAAGTTGTTTCGGAGGTGGAGCAAGTTATTTTATACTTTTGATGAAAGGTTATGATTTATTTCTCATACATCCAGAATATGTATTTAAAAAGCAAACAAGGCCAATTTTAATTTCGTGTTGACTTTAAATGCTTTCAAATTCCTTTCAAAAACTATTCCCACAGCAAGTTGAACACAACTCAGAACAGATTCTTTGTTTGGATGTGCATTTGATTTTTCTCAGTTTACAGCCAATTAGGCTGTTCCTGCAGCGAACGATCCATCAAGCACATAATTGATGTCAACAGTTGCTTTTGTAAACATGGACAGTGGCCAGCTGTGATTACAGCACTATAAGTAGTGAGCAAAAAGTTCTTACCCTTGAAGGGCTTTTTCTCCAAACCAGTCTCCTTTACCTAATGCCCGCAGATAGACAGGGGTCCCATTGGGTGGATCTTCTCGAGTAACGTTCACCTGCAATTACAGATTATTGGTCATGAAAAGCTGGAAGACTGAATAATCCACTGATTTGTTCTTAAAATAACAATTATTTAGCATTTACATTAGTGGTCATGATTGGTATTTATCACTCTAATTAAACTAAATGATAGAGCGACAACAGAGAGAGTGTATTTGAACGAAGGGTCTTGAAAATGTGTTCAGATTAATGGACAGTTCACACAAAAATTAACATTTTGAAGGAAGAATTTTGAAGAATGTTGCTATTCTGTGTCAGCTGTGTCACGCAGATATGTTGTTGTCATTCAAATCAAAGCGCAAACAACGTAGGAAACAGATCCGGCGTGACGCAGCTGACACAGAATAGCATACAGCGGATATTCTCCAAAATGGCACCAGGGTGATGCGGAGGAGACGAATTGTTGAATAAAGTCGTTATTTTTTTTCTTTTGCGCACAAAAAGTATTCTCGTAGATTCGTATAATTGCGGATGAACCACTATTGTCACATGGATTATTTTAACGATCTCCTTGCTACGTTTCTGGACTTGGGAACATTTCAGTTGCGTTGTTATCTATGCAGGGTCAGACAGCTCTCAGATTCCATCAGAAATATCTTAATTGTGTCAGAAGTGAACGAAGGTCTTACGAGTTTGAAACGGCATTTTTGGGTGAACTAACCCTTTAATAATGGTTTATTTTTCTTAATTCTTAGGGATAATGACTTAAACTTCACTAAGTTCTTCATACAAAGATGTTGTATAACTTTTAAAGATTTGGAGTATAGCATACAACTCATATGTACTTCTTTTATGATACTTTTTATGTTTTTCTTCAAATGTTGTTCATGCACGCAACCTTTGTGGTATTCGGTCTCTGTGGTGGAAAAGATCTTACCTTTCCCTTTCCAATGATAAAGAACGTGTCCCCTCTGGCACCTTGTCTAATAATGTACTCTCCATCACTGTAGTGAGTCTGAGAAACGAGATAAAGAAAGAGAGGCAAAGAGAGAGCATTACTGAAGTGTAATTTTTGTTCCTTCTACTTCAATTTTCACAGTGTTGCTCCATCACAATCATTCTCAAGCCATCACGAAGCCTCAGTCATGCAACAGGCCACTTCAGGGCTGCAACACCAAAACAAGAATATAAGTCCTCATAGCAGTAATCCATGTTACCGGAAAACCACAACAGCACCCGATGCAAATGTAACTCTGAGAAACTTCGGCTGAAACCTCAATGTTTAGACTATAGTCATTTTAAGGCCTGAAACAAACCCTACACAAGTGCAGATGCAGATTCCTGATTTCACACACCATCATATGGTGTTTACTAAGGCACAAATCACAATTATTATACTCAAGGATCTGATCAAACCATTTACCTTAAATACTGGTGTGCAATTTGTCCAGCTTTGTACTACAGTTATACCTCAAATTGGGTGGCTTGTTGAGGAGAGGTGTGTTGTTACTAGGGATGCACTGATACCGATACTGGTATTGGTATCGGGCCCGATACTGAGCTCCTGTACTTGTACTCGTTAAAATGCCCCGATACCACACAGCATGTGTTAAGTGCCATATTCAGACAATGAAACACCGACAACAGACAGCAGAATGGAGTTATTAGATATTAAGGATGTCAACGAAGTATATGTATGCAATGAATATAATGTTAAACAATCAGTATTGACTGTATAGCTGATGTGCACGAGCTGATAAGCAAAGCACGCTGTGTGGATTGAGCGCGCGGCGGCGCAGATGCACGAGCTTTTCAAGTGAATATACCTTTCTCATAGACATCACTGGAAAGTTTGTAGTTCAGTCGGAGAGAGAGAGAAAGAGAGAGAGAGAGAGAGAGGGAGAGAGAGAAAAGAGAAATTTTCTTTGTTAGAGAGAGAGAGAGAGAGAGAGATCGCGCAAAATTCTTTGTGTGATCTTTGATGTTCACTCACTTAAATCGTAAAAATAAGACCATTTATAGGGGCATTCACTATAAACATCATTTATTTTTAACCTTAGGCATACACGAGTACACAGTTAACACAGTTTAACTCTGAGTTCTTGTTATATTTTATTACCATTTTCTAAACTATAGCGAATAAACTGTGATAATGTGAAAAATGTTGACGGTGTCAGAATAAATTTAGGTTTGACTGTATCTATTTGATAAATGAAGTTAACCAACTAACATTATACATACTCTTTTGGTTTCTGTACCTAATATTTAAAAAATTTACAAATGCAATAAAAATATTGGTATCGGTACTCTGTATCGGCAAGTACCAAAAATAAAAGTATCGGTATCAGACGAGTACTGGAACTAGTTGTTACTTTTTTAAGCACTTGGACTTCAGAGGATATTATAAAGGCTTGGGGATGCAATCTGTTGACTTTGGTCAATAAATAACCACCTAGGATCACCTAGAACACCATAGGAACTGCATAGCAATGTGATGAAACCTCTCAAAACACCATAGCAACCGCATAGCAATGCGCTGGCAACCACCATGGCAATTTTTCAAGCACCACTAACATTGTCTTCAGCAAATGTAAAATCTTTTTGTTCCAAAATGTGGTGCATGCAATTCAAACCATCTCAAGACCAGCTTCTTTTACAGTCAGTTTTCTTTGGTCAAGTACTTTAATTGCAGAGCAACAGCTTGAAAAGCATTTCGTACATAAATCTCACTGATTATTACAAATAATGGCAAAAATAATGTTTGGAAATGCAAACTACTGGCGCTCAAATGCAAAATATATAAATAACTCTTAATTTCTTCTTATTCATTAAATTAATTGATTTTAAACTTAGTGTCAATGTTAATTTCAACCTTTACTAATGCATTTTTAAAATCAAGTTTTATCGGTGAACATTAATGCACTGTGAACTAACATAACATGAACCCTGAACAATTGTATTTTTTTAAACTAACATTAACATAATAAATGATAATAGATAATAAATGCCGCAAGAACTGTATTGCTGATTTTTAGTTCATATTAGTTAATGCAGTAACTAATGCTGGTAAATGAGACCTTATTGTAAAGTATAACCAATAATAATAATAATACATTTGTTACATTGAATTCTAAAGCTTGTTAACAGCACAGTAACCACAAAGCACGTTAAGTATACAAGAGTAGTCTAACCTTTTTTTTTTTACCTTGCTTTATTTGATTTACTACGTTTGATTGATTTAATGAAAAAAATAATAAACATTATTTATTGCACATGCCAAGAGCATGTTTCTACAACCATGATGCAATGGGATTGTCATGATATATGACTTTTCTTTGCATCTGCTGTTCCTGACAGCAACTATAGTTTGTAACGGAACTATTTCTCCTTTACAGAGCTCATCTTAAACCCAATGACCTGGATATCAAGACCTAACACATTTCTCATAATTTCAGAGATCAAGCCCAGTTCCTAAAGCCCAGACACCCTGAAAGATTTGATTTGAAATATGGGGGTTCCCATTAGTTCTTCAGTTTATAGCAGTATAATGAATGGGCTGCTCCTGCAGCATTGCGCAGTTCATAGGGCTATTGCTGAGCTCACCTTGAGGAAGTAATAATGTTGAGGTTCAGGATTGAATTTGACTCTCTTTTGTACTGTTAGTATATATTATTAAATAGCACCTCTACATCTCTTAACAGCATCTGTGGCTTGCTGAAAATAATTCTGACTCATCCAGCATTTTTAAGCACAAATGAAAAACACATTTGTAGTAATGTGCATACAATAGAAGTTCACAGTGCAAGGTATTCCAGAGGGTTTAAAGTCAGAAATGTGAAATTCTTGCATAAAGGCTTGAGTAAACTTTATTTATTTGTTATTTTTTGTAAACTGTGAATATAATTTTTTAGCAGTGAAAAGCTTATTTGCAGAATTTCACAATTTCCTATTTTTGTTTTACTAAAATATACCAATGAAGAATAGCATACTACCATACTATTTTTGCTGCAGTATTCACTGTGCACAAAATGCACGTTGAATTTCTAAAATATACAGTATATAACAGTATTGACTGTGTGGAATACCTTATAATGCACTCAACGTGACCTACTTTGTGCAATGGATAAAAGGGAAGTAATATCAGCTGTAATTTTTAACATTTTGTTCTTGACATTATCTGACTGTACAGCCAAACATTTTAACCCTTGTGCTCTGCTGAAAATCTTTTACCTAATTTGGTGATCCTGGTCAAAAATGACTGGCCTTTAAAAATTGGATTGTGCATCTCTTATTATGCTATATTATCACCAAATCTTGCATTTAATTAATCTTTTTGGTAACTTGTTTTCTTTCGATTAGCACAGGTTTTGCATTTCTTTTTGAAACTGATTGGCTGTAAGGCCTTTGACCTGACTTTATGCACCTCGTTTTTGAGTAAAAGATGCATCATTTTGACAATGTTCACTCGTGTGTTGCATACACTCGTATCAATGAGACCTATCAGTCAGTTCCAAAAAGAAATACAAAACCTGTGCTCATTGAAAGAAAACATGTTGATAAAGCAATTTTTGTAGGCCAGTCATTCTTGACTGGGAACACCACACATGTAACATGGTGGGGGAAAATTCCTAAAAAGTAAAAAAAATGGGAAAGTTGTTATACCCTGTGTGAGCAAAGTCTGTAACTCTTATTTCAACTGCGATAATATTAATAGTATTCATATTAGCATATTATTATTAGCACATCATATTACTAGCATTAAGTATATAACTTTAACTGCAACCCCCCTCTTTCCACTCTTTGCCTTACATTCTTTTATTCCTACCTCAAACATCTAATGGAAAAATCTAACTTTCTGACCCATGTTGCTCCAAGTAGAACAGTGCAGTGTGGGAATGCCTGCCAACTCCAGCACTTCACAAGAACGCCTGCGATAAAGCCCAGGCATAGCTAACTGCTGTAGACACAGGATAACAGAGAGCAATATTGACTTTCGCGTTTTAAGCGGCCTTGGTTTCAGGTGTGTTTTTTTTCCCATCTACTTTCTTCATAAGCTTTTCAAAAAATATTCAGCATAAGAGTTCTAATGCACAAACCAAACGGACCAGATTTGAAACAAAAAACCAGGGGGAAAAACCCCACAAGGCTATGTAATTAATGTCTTTTATGAGGAAATGTCTTTTATGTTTTACACAAAAATACTATTTCAGTCTTTCTACTTTTCCTAGCAACGTCTGGGAAATGTCAGCAATGTCTGAAAACTGTTTCAAAAGAAAGTCCTATACCAGATTTATTCAGTGTAGTAAATATATACAAATATATGTTGTTTAAAAGTGTATTGTTAAAATCACTAGGAGTGTGTGGTCACTACTGAGCTCTTTTGGTGCAATTCGTGGTTTCCATGGTAAACGGCTGTTATTGATGTGTGATCTTTCGTTGGGGTGTTATGTTTATTGGACTCCAGTGTAGTTGTTAACAGGGAATTCAGCAATTTCTTTTTTTGACATTTGTATGTTCCAGCTTCAATTCAGTTTCTCCAAGAAGAAAATTAAAGCGGTCATGAATTGAGAAATCAACTTTTACTTGAGCTTTTGATATATAAGAGATCATCGTACTAATAGAATATCCTGTAAGTTTCAGAACTGAAAACGTCCTTGTTACTGAAATAAAAGCTTTTATTGACACCAGGCCCAGCGAACGCCAGATCCTGGAATGTGCCTACCTGACATAATAGATAGGTTAAACACCGCCTCCACAGAAGAATATCAACGCCCAATTCTGTAGCCCCGCCCACTGATTCGCTCATGACATAGTAGGGAAATAACATAAGTGGCGCTAAACCAGATCGAGCAACCAAGCAATAAACATGCCGTTGAAGATCGCAAAATATAGTGCAGTGCCTGGTTGTGGAAGAACACAGTTGCTGCATAATCTTCCTTCGGATTCAGATATTAGGAATGCGTGGTTGAACTTTATTTTTAATGAAGTTTCAGCTCACATGAGTAAAACATTCAGCGTTTGTTCGCTTCATTTCACCGCGGATTCCTTTATAAACAAGACACAGTTCGACGCTGGATTTGCAGAGAGACTGAGATTAAAAAGCAAATGCTGTGCGTCTATATTGGATCCGACAGGAATGGCGCAGCACACTTATGTGAGTAAAAAAAAATATTTGTACCATGTGTCACTATTGCTTTGTTAGAGATCGCTTGATATGTCCTGATTATGTGTACGTGTCTAACCAAAGTCACAGAAGGCTCCAACTATGGAGGATGTAGCTTGTCAAACAGACACACAGAAAGTTAGTTTACTATGCAAAACTGTTATCCAATCATAGCAGCGGGCGTTTACTTCCAAGTCTTCAATGTGGCACGCCCATATAAACTGAGCGTCAAAACCAGGGTAGAAAATAGCCTATTACTTATTGATTTTGATGTTTTTGAATGTAAAAACCATGCAAACATCATAAATGGACATCAGACAACAAAATAATAAAAACATAAAAAAAAAAAGATCATGACCCCTTTAACATTTTTACATTGGGAACTTCACTATGAATGTTTTGTGTCTAGCTTTTCAACTTTCCCACAACGCTGTCAAATATCTCTGTTTATCTGTTGAAAAAGTCAATAATTAGGTCTCTAAATGCCCTTTTCTAGCACTTTCAGGTCTGTGGAGGTATTTATGAGCCACTAGATAAAGACAAGGTGGTTTGGTCAAAAACTAATAGATACTGCACGAAAAATCAATGTCTAATTGTACAAAGCATTTTACTAAAGTCCACATTAAAGTCTTTCAAATATTTCCTGAGTTGAGCCTCACTCGTTGTGTTCAAGGTGAGACAGATATCGTGAGTACTATTGGAGTGTCTTTGAAAAAATAACTCATTTTGAATGTCATCAGAAAACGAAGATATATTTTCTAAACAATATTTCAGTGTTTTAGAGCCTTGCTCATTATCTTAATTACTATGCTGTGGAAAGAGAAAACTTTTCAATGAAAAGTCAATTCCCATCTTGAAAAAAAGGCACTTGAAAGTGGAACTTATTTTCATTTCGCCTCGTGTCTTCGCCCTTGTGTTCCCCAGGAGGACATTATCATCAAGCATCCATTTGGTTTCAATTTTAAAAATGAAAATCTATTTGTTGTAATTTCCTACTTCAAATGGGTTTCAGGAGTCATCAATTAAAAAGCCATAGATCTTCAAACTGGAACATGACGCTAAACGGTTCTCTGCGATGACCCGCTCCACACTGAACTGCAAAATATATGATACCATAAGTTTGCTTCACCATCAGGCTTGCAGTATATAAAAAGATATTCAGTGTGCCAAGAAATCTGTCAGTGCAGCGCATCCCACACATCCACTTGGATCAGGTCTTGACATGGAGATCATAACTAATACTGTGGTTGTATTACTGTATTAGCTACACACTTATTTGCACACATCTTAGCAGCTATATTATAAAGTTTATTTGCTAGGTACACTGGGTCAGCGGTTCTGGACTGTAAGGGAGTCAGAATAAAAGTTCAGAGAAAAAAAGTATAATAATAGTAATATTACAATTTATTAAATTAATGTATTTACATTTGTCAGATTAATATAAAGTAAATATTTTCAGATGAGATATACAAATATTTTTAATAGCTATGGTATAAATGAGTCTTATTTATCATATCTGGTGGTCCACGTAGTGTTCATTTTGTCAGCCGTTTTTTAAATTTAGTTTCAGGTCCTGTGTCAAATGTCCTTTTTTTTGTTTGTTTTTATCATACATATTTAGGCATTCCTATCCTGTTTTTGTTTTAATTGTCTAAAAGTCTAGGAACACTTAGTCATGCTTCATAATGGTTAAACTGATAATGACAATTATTTTGCTCAACATTATAAATGCAATTATTGATCACGATTGCTATCACTTGAGAATTTTCATCAGAATTATTGCACTTTCACCTATAAGCACAAGTAAGGACACTGCCAACTCATACATATGGTTTATTTGATCTTATAGTTTCCTGATTTATTCAATTATAATAAAAATTAACGCACTCTCTAAATTGTGAAAACTGGTCAAACTCAAAAGCTTCTCTCAGAAGCTAAAACAGAGAAATTCCTAATATTAATTCCAATAATATTTATGTTTTTATATTAAAATGACAAAAAAAAAGACTTTGTATTGTGGCACAGAGGTCTTGTAAGTGTTTGGATTTATTACAGTTCATAATGGAGAAGGTTTGATGGCACATTTACTTAGTCATGAAAAAAGGTTGTCAATAAATATTTTTGTAATAGTTTTCGTTAACACTATGTGCATAGCATCAAAAAGTTTGAAAACCTCTGTCCTGCAGTGATACATTGGCTCTACTATTATAGTCGAATGTACTAATGTCTTATGTTGAGTCATATGCTCTAAACTGAATACTACTGTATCTTCCTTTCCAGTATAAACAGAATGCATTTATTGAAACTGAGCTGCAAAAATGACTCATTCTGAACTGCCATGGCTTTGTGAGGGTCAGCAGCAAAAAAAAGCACCCATTTAAATCCAACTGCCAGGGAGAAGTTGGAAAATTGTAATGTTTTTGGCACAAAAACGTCCGGCTTTTTTGGAACACAACAATGCATCCTTTGTGAACAAATCCTTACTCATTCTGCGCTGTCAGCTCTTGATAAGAGTGGTCTGGTGAGGCACGATGACTGTCGTAGCAGCTGGCCTGTACTGAATGCAAAATTAATAAAAAATATAAAAATTTTGAAATGCTCCAGTGGCAGGAAAATTGCTTAACACAGAAGTTACACATGGGTCAGGGCACAATTAAACGCTAAATTTTTATTGCATTATTTTTGTAATAATTAATGTTACTAATGATATCAATGGAAAGACTTCTAAAACTAGCATAGAATGCTAGTATCATACCCAATGTTACATCATGAAACATGCCTGAGGAACTTAAGCAGCTGTTTTGTTAGGCAGATTCATACACTTGGTCAGAGATACTTACTATCCTGAGCCTACAGCAACTAGCAAAGAGAGCAGAGAACCCGCTGAGACAGAGCATAAACATAAAGAGAAGAGAGAGAGAGAGGAGTGAGAGTGACTAATAGGGTTCCATTGGGGACTCCTCCCAACCGGACCGCGAGATGCGTCCATCCGGACCACAAAGAATTTTGACCTAATGAAATAAATAAATGCCAAACGCTAATTTCTATATAATCTAATTTATATTAGGCACATCAAGGTCAGCTCAGTAGAGCTGTTTGGGTCCTACGGTGCCATGGATTGCTAATACAGTTAACTGTTGCTCGTTCAGACGTGCAGTTGTGCAGTGAAGACAGCAGAGAGCGGCGCGCAGACAGATGAAACTTTCAGTGAAATACAATGGCATTCTCAAAAACTAGGAAAGTTGAAGTGTCCTTAAAAAGTCTTACATTTAGTTGTATCAAATTTAAGGCCATACAAAGTCTTAAATGGGATAAAGAGAAAGTCTTAATTATGATTTCAGGAGGTCTTAAATTTGGGGACGGAAAGACAAGAATTGCGATACGGCTTAATGTGACGATTAAACTTCAAAAGGCTTTGATTTCATTGAATAAATATGTGTGCTGCATGTTTCATAGTCAGGTGCTGGTTTGTGTACTGCCGTTACCAGGGAAACCGCATTATTTCTGCCGTTCCGAAAACGTCTCCTGCTGGCAGAGAATGAATGTGCATTTTCAATCAGCCCGTCCGCTGTTTTTGTTCAGACCAATGTGAAAATCAATCCATGTTTTTACACTACAAACACGCAGAGTTGTAAATGTGAACTGGTGGATCGGCAAGAAGATAATGCATTATAAAAATCTAAACAATTAAGGAGACAGTAATATATATTTATATGTCATTTAATTAATATAATTGATTAAATAATGTTTAATAATTGCTACTTTATAACTCCATTTTCTTGGTTGAAATGCTAAATTTGAAGTTTAATCCACTTGTTAACAACCTTTTTGTGTTTTTTTAACACCTGTGTCTGAACCGTAAATCATAAACCGTAGATCATGCTTTTTACAGTCATTTTATTTTTATTTGTGCAAGTCTTAAAAATGTCCTAAAGTCTTTGATTTGAGCTTAAATATTCTACAGAAATCCTGATCTGGCAAAAACCATCAATTCATGTGTTTAGATATATAATTGCCCAGACCTCGGCTGGCGAGGAGGGTTCATTACTGGACCTCAAGCAATTTTATTTGAAGACCCCTGGACTAGAGAATGTAGAGAGCACCGAGGCGAGAGTCAAAGCAGAAAACACAGAGCGTTTTCATCTGTTTAGATCAGGGCAGTAAAAGTCAGCAGTAGGGACCCCAGTAATTAGGCAGCTCATAGTCCAATCTAGAAACCTACCCCAGTTTTCATTCCATCAGCTCTGCCCATTAAACATGATGGTAAGTTTCAAAAGGAATTTTCTAATCCTTCTTTGTCCATTCTTTGTGCTTTGTGACATGGCGCGTTATCCTGCTGGAAGTTGCCATCACAAGATGTGTACACTTAGTGGTCTCAAACTCGGATGTGAAACGTCACAACAATACGCATGTAAGCGTGCATTAAACAAGGCGCACTGGTACCAAAGTGTGCCAAGGAAAAGATCCGCCCACACCATTACACCACCACACCTGAACCACTGATACAATGCAAGGATGATGCAGGTGTTATAACGTCTATGCCAATTCTAACGGCCAACGTATCCAAATGTCCCAGCAGAAATTGGACATCTTCTAATGTCCAACTTTGGTGAGCCAGTGCTAATGGTAGCCTCAGTTTCCTGTTCTTAGCTGACAGGAACGGCACCAGGTGTGTGTCTTCTGCTGCTGCAGTCCATCTGCTTCAACGGTTTTGATGTGTTGTACATTCCGAGCTGCTCTGCTGCAGACCTTGGGTGTAACAAGGGCTTATTTGAGGTGTTGGGGTGGCCTTCTACAGCTCGAACCAGTCTGGTGGCCATTCTCCTCTCTGACCTCGGCCGCAACAAGGAATTTCACCACAATTTTGCCACTCACGGATATTTTCTATTTTTCGGACCATTTTCTGTAAACCCTAGATATGATTGTGCGTTAAAATCCCAGTAGATCAGCAGCTTCTGAAATACTCAAACCGGAACGTCTGGCACCAACAACCATGCCACATTCAAAGTCACTTAAATCATATTTCTTCCCCATTCTGATGCTCGATTTAAACTTCAGCAGATTGACCATATCTACATGCCTAAATGCATTGGGTTGTTGCCATGTGATTGGCTGATTAGATATTTCAGTTATTGATCAGTTGAACAGATGTACCTAATAATGGACCCGTGCTATATAAGAGTACGGAGTAATAGCACATTTAAAAGATTAACCCACAAATGAACAAAAAACTAAAATAAAAAAGAGGGATTTCCTTGCAAGCACTAATTACTTATTGTAATGCACTGGGAAACACTGCGAAAATGGTTGTGGTGATGTGTATTATATTAGGGTGCCAACAGCTGCATTGTAAACACAAGCCTATGAAGTTATGAATGGCCTCCAGGCAAATAACATTCAAAAAACAAAGCCGTTTTAATTCATTGATGTAATCTTAATTAACAAGGATGTCCAAATTCTACTCTGTTAATTGAATTACTTTCCCAACATTATGAAAAAGAACAATAAAATAAAAGAGATAATTTTCTCCATTTGGTCTCTAGCATTCTAGTTCTGCATCTTTACTTATCTTTTGGGGGCAGATCCACATGCAAGTGAGAGATTTAGTTCATAAGCAATGTTTCTGAAGAGAGGACCAAAAAGTCAAAGCTGTCCTTTACTTAACACTTCAGGGCACTTATATCGTCTACACTTGAGAACAGCCTGCCAACAACAATTTGGTGTTCTTTGTTTCCTTAACAAAAATAAATATCATTCTGTGTGGGAATATCCTTTGAGTAAATGTCTCCAAACTCTCTCTGACTCAATAAGCCCAATGTGTGATTTGTCAACATGACAAATTAAGCTCATCTAGGTTTTAAAATTATTGCAGAACAAAAGCCTTAAAGGTGAATAGGCAGTTAGGATCTTATATTTCATAAGGCAAACTGTCATGACAACATATCTTATGTTGTTGTTTATTGCTTAGGGCAATGGACATAATTGTTCATGGCCTATTTGAAATGAATATGAACCGCATGTACAGGACCCTAAAAGCAACATCTAGGCCTAAAGATTATATAGACATAAAAAAACACAAAAAAATAAATATAAACTAAAATGAAAATGAAAATGAAAGCAGATCATATAAAATAAATAATTCAAAATATTAATACAAACTATAATAGTATATTAATGATATTAAAATAACCTGTTCCAATACGTCCGTTTCTGGAATTAAAAAAATGCCATTCAATATCTCCATAGCGATCATAATAAAATGTTCGATAGCAGGTACCAACCATGAGCTCCAAGGATCTTTGCTAATAATATGCGCTTCTGTAAAAATCCTATGTTTACGTATTCAGACTTGTCCTCTTTCACACTATCGACATTGCAAAATTCCTCTAATCCTCAAGAGAGTTGTCAACCAATGTTCTGTATCCCATGTGACAATGCACCATTAAAAACACACACCCATGACCGATCACACGGATGTAACACAAGCCCTATTATTTCATGGAAATAACAAGATTTAATAACAAGTCAGATTATATATATATATATCAACTACTTTATTAAGATTTTTTACAAAATAAGACCTTTTAAATAAATAAAAAATATTTTATCAAATCCTTTGTCTAGTGATATTTAATGAATGACAGCCCAGTCAATGTTTAATAGAATATGGAGTCTACATTTGTTGTTGTAAAGAACTATGAGTTAACAGGCTCTTCTGAGAAAATACACAATGATTTATACAACACAGTTCAGTGACTTACCTCCTCCAGCACATCAGCTAGCTTGCTAAGTATTTCTTCTGGAAGGCCTTGGAATGTCGGAACGCTGTGAAAAAGATTAAAAGAAAGCTTGAGGTTTTGTGAGCCAACAAATCAAGCCGTTTCCATCAGGTCACAAAGTATCATATCTGACCAGCAGAGAAACAATCCGAGTGTTAGTTTCAAAAGAATGGGCTGCAAAGGAAAAGTCTGTGAGTCTTATGAAATTAATTTAGTAATATCAGAAATTAACGGAAATCTACGAATGCTGGTGAATGAACAGTGTAAATGCAAGAAACTGACAAGCACACATTTGCAGTTTTAGAAATAATGTCTCAGGTTGAGGTGTGGGTGGACTTCTCGTGGGTTTTCATAAAAAAGGGGCTGCCAATCATTTTAAATAGCTAAGAAAACTAGTCAACCAGAAAGAACTTTACTGGAAAATCTCTCAGTTGGCTCTCAGTAGAATCAAAAAATCTCCAAATTAAAAATATATGGTTTTCCAGATTTAAATTAGCTAGGGGACATTAAAATCAATATCAAATCAAAACTGATTCTATTTACTTTTAGCACACAACATTTTTGTCTATCTAGGCTAATTTTTAACTAACTTGCTCTGCCTCTGTTAGAACATAATAAAGGGTAAATATGTGTAAAAAATTAATTTGCATTTTAATGTGCCATAAATATAGCTCTTACAGTAGTTGGAGCAAACAAAATACACTTCTATAGTTCATATTCATGAGTGAGTATGGACTTCTGAATATCTTCAACTCCTCAAAGGATACATCTATTTCTGCAGTCACATTGTCCATGAGGGGCATCAGCATATTGATTCTGAATGCAACACTTCTTCTCTCACTGCTTCATGCAGCTCATAGGCATCTTACGTTTCCTTCAAAAGCCAAGTTCTTTCCATTCCTTGACATCATCAGCCTACGGTTTCCAGTAAAGCTGGTTTGGGGCCTCTGGGGAAATGTCATTTTCTTTGAGAATCTTATTGCAAAATGCCACTGTTTTGTGTCACCAGACGCTTTGGAGTCCATGATTGAATGATTGTTTTAAAAAAAATCAAACAAACCCTGACCTCTTCGTACAAGGATTCAATAATTCATTACGCATGAAACCATAACGTTGTTTTCTTTCCATTTCTTAGACCACAGTTTACTGTATTAGGTGTTTGCTAATATGCTCCTGACTTATGCGCATACTCGTGTTTAGAGATTTCTCACCACTCATCCTTCACCATTTGTACAAAAAAAAATAAAAAATCACTAGCTTTCTATTTTTTTAATTCTATCTACTTGTTTTTCTTTGTGTGTGTGTGTGTGTGCACGCGTTTTTACAAATGAGGACATACATTTGTATAATGACAAAGGTATGACATATGTAGCGGATCAGCTCATGGGGAAATATGAATAATTAACCATAACTAGTTATAATTAACTATTCATATTTTAGATCCACTGTAGATATTTAGCTGACCACTCAGGGTCAACCGTCTTGTCAATTCTAAGAACGTTAATTTCCTGGTTAAAGGAAATAACTTTCTTACTGTACAATTCTATAAGTTTGTAACGTAAATCTGAATGATTATTGACTCCGGTTATGAGTAAACAATGAACACGTGAAGTGTGATACAAGTAAGGTTTTATTAACTATATAAACACTTAAACTAGTCTAACATAATACATAAACACATAGACTGGTCTAACATACGCATACACACACACACACGCATACGCATACAGTTGGTATAGGAAAGGGGTAAAGTTTAACTCAGCATAGAAAGAGGCATAAAGGATGAATTTTATGGAACACTTTGCATATATATTCAACAGATCAAAGCCTTCAGGGATACGTCAGATTCTGAGTTCAAACACCTTTGTAAAAAGGTGTAACTGATACTTATTGTATCAATTAATAAGACTAAGTTTGATACTTGCAATTCTCGTCTGTCTGAAAATAGATTCCTGTTGCAATCTTAAGGCCCAAGATCTTGCTTAAGTTGGTTGATGAGAAAGGACCAGTTTGAGTCAGAGTCACTTGATAAATGGAAAGGACTAGGCCGAAGAAAAAGCCTGGCACAAATGCTTTGGTATCCTGAAACGTTTTTTTTTCACATCTTCTTAGCTTAAGACCGAACCACCTGACTGGGGCGTGTCCCCTGTAGCCGGTCCTTTAAGGTCTGAGAAGATCCCGCCTTTCAGATGCTTGTCCAAATGAGCAAGAATGGAATTTCCGAGCGAGAGCTGGCAAGTTGCTGATGTGACGCCCCTTTTTTCGTCTAAGCATGTGTATTTGCAAAGCTTAAATTAATTACTAACGATCTCTCATGCCCCTAATAATATTGCCTATGTACGCCCACCATATATAGACCCGCTTGTTCGATACATAAGAAGGCCAATTCATTAGATAATACACAAGGTAAAGTACATATAGTTAATATACGGGAAGATCAGGAATGGTCCCCTCACAAGTTCACATTATAAAATAGTGTCTAAGGAATATCAAAGACAGAATACACAAGTGACAATAATATACGTCAATGGCCTAAAAATATGTGTTCATGCAATAACGTTTTTCTATGATTACTAGAACCAGTCATTTCTACTCTCTTTTCCTTGGGACAAGAGCGAGTGGGCTATCTTCTCACTCCTGGGGGGTCATAAAACCAGTGATATAATGATTAGTTGTCATGGTGACCAGAGTGCCTGGTGTTCAGCAGACATCCTGGCATCCAGTTTATTAGGTGAGGGGACTGTGACTATTTGTTAACCTAATGAATAATTGATTTGTTAAATCAAAATAAAATTAGTGTGTCAGATTGGTTCGAGTCTAGACTCTACAGTAGGTATTACATGGAGAAGGTGACTTTTCAGGACATTAACCCCATGTCCCCACTTTTCAAAACGCTTATAAATCACACAGAATGGAGTGAGTGAAATCTGAAATAACACAAGTCCTTTCACGGTTAGGTTTAGGGGTAGGTTGTAATGGGCAATAAAAACGTCTGTACAGTAAAAAACCATTAACCTATGGGCCATGGTCCCCAGCTTATTACAAAATGAACCTGTTTGTGGTTTGCATACTAAAATATATAACCCACACCTGCCTAGGGTATTTGCGTTATGCGAACCGAGACTTGTCCATTGTCAGGCGTTATATAATTGTTCTGCCTAATTTGCGTTTAGGCTTTCGACTGCATGGGTTAGTGTCCTCATGTTGTAAGGCTCGGGTTGGATGAAGTGTCTGCTAATACTAAAGGGAAATGTAAATCCGCAAATCAATGGGGTTTATGGCAGTTCGAAGTTTTGTCTTACATTTGCAATGCATTCAGACGTTCCATCAGCGTTGCTATGGTTCTCCTGCCAGATAATAAAACTGGCAATAACTACAATAATGCCCATAGAAATACGCCGATGGAAGAATATCTTTGTATTTTGACCCTGGCAACCATAATGCCCACAAGACACACAATGCCTAATAACAACGGTTCTCTATCTAGGATCTAGAGGTCCTCAGCATGCTTTCAAGGTGGCTTCAAGAAGACTTAAAATTATTTAAAATCAAATTAAAATAACTAAAAATTAAGAATATGTCAATAAACGTTGTTTAGGGACCAGTTCCTACTATTAACTAGTTGCTTATTAGCATGCATATTACTAGCATATTGGCGTTATTATACTCATAAACATATATTACTGCCTTATTCTGCAACGGCCAGTATTTGATCTCTTATCCAAACTACATACTAACTATTAATACGCAGCAACATTAGAATTTTATTGAGGCCAAAATCGATCACAGGTACCGTGAACAGTGGAATTGTGTCACCAAACTATGGTCCCCAAAGTGTGAACAATATTTCTTATTTTTAATTCACCATCTCAGCAAGTATTTGTAATTTTTTTAATTGAAGAACCAGGAAAAAAAAAAACTGTATATATGAAGAAGCCTAATTTCAAAAGTGTGATTTCCAAACCTGAAATGCCACGTAAATTAACAAAATCATATAATGGGCATTTCTAATATTTTTTTTTAATAGCAATGCCAAACTCTAAATATTTCTCAAGTAGAAAAAAAAAGATATATATCTATATTTAACTTTATATTATTCAATACTCACAAACAACTGGAAATCATGGGGTCTTTGAATATTGTGATGGACAATGGGGGCCATGGACTCAAAAAAGTTGAGAACCACTACACTAGCACTCACATTTTCACTCAGAAACTCTAAAAATTTACTTTCTACATACTAAAATATGAAAATATGAATGCAAAATCCATTATTACATAATGCAGTAGACATTGCAGAGAGAACACGAGTGTGAATGCATTTTTATGGTGGACTGCAGATTAATCGATATTAAATAATAAAAATAAGAATGTTCTAATAAAGCAAAGCTATTTATAAACAGCTCATGGCTAAAAATCTATATTTTTAGTGGAAGGGGATGAATTAGACTCAAATGAACAGAGAGAATCTACAGAAAGCAACAGCACTCTAATCATTATGTGTCCTCTGTCTGTGTCTAACCAACACACATTTTACTTTCCTTAGAAAAACCGCCGAAATATAACGAGAGTTGATTAGAAACATTTGAGAGTAATATGCCATTTCACCTTCCAAAATGTTACAATCAAAACTCCTCACCCGGGAGATTAACGATACACAGCAAAGGACAGCGAGTGTAAAGCCTGAGTTATCTGGGATTGTGTAACCATTCACTTCTGTGTTATTCATTCATGAAGAAAATCCATTTCTTTTATTATATACTGGTGAGGGACAGACCTCTTCCATCAGGAGTTAGGAAAAATAAACAGAAAGGAAAGGAGAAGCAGCCCACCTCTTGAGAAAGTCCATGTACTCTGCATGCTTGATGAGTCCGGTCCTCATCATGATGGTCTGGAAACACTGGCGGTCGATGGCCCATAACTTTACATTTGTGAGGGCTAGGGAAAATATGACAAAATATGAAAATAAATAAGTGAATAACCCACACACACATTTATCTAGCCAAAATGATCTTTTTATCTTTGTCAGCGTATCTACAATAACATAATATATTATGTATTAAATATGTGCTAACAATATAATTCATATAAAGTCGTCATATAATGCCTTCTAATCACTAGAAGAGATGGTGTTTTTCTCACATAAATCATATTTCATACACTCTAAAAAATGCTGGGTTAAATATAACCCAGCGCTGGGTTAAAAAGGGACAAACCCAGCTATTGGGTTGTTTTGACCCAGCGGTTGGGTTGTTTTGACACAGCGGCTGGGCTGTTTTGACTCAGCGGTTGGGCTGTTTTGACCCAGCGGTTGGGCTGTTTTGACCCAGCGTTTGGGCTGTTTTGACCCAGCGGTTAGGTTATTTTGACCCAGCCGTTAGGCTGTTTTGACCCAGCGGTTGGATTTGTCCCCTGTTTCAATACCCCGCATTGGGTAGAAATAGTGACCCAGCATTTTTTAGAGTGTACTGTTTAACTTCACTGACAATTAATTTCTCAATACAAACATTGCTAATCACTTTACTTTTCTTAAATGTCCAATCTGAATTAAATTCATTATAAATTAAATGTTTAAATTAATCAACTGAATTTATTTTGATGCCAAAGTAAAAGCATTCAAACCAAATGTATGTTTAACCAATCTTACGTTAACATGCTAACTTTGGCAGCTCCACTTATTCCACAATTAAAAGTAACCAAAAGTTAATCAATTTAATTTAATAAATTAATAAAAAAAACTCTTAATACACATAATATACTATATAGGGCTATTATAGTTAATTAATAGCAAAACTGAACAACAAATCAACATTTCTCATTTTAATTTAGTTTAACTTGATGTAATGAAATAACTCAAACTGTAATAAAATGAGATATATATAAGACATATATTTTAAAAATAAATACCAAAAAACAACAACATTTCTAAAACAATTAACTACAATTAAAATTAAAACAGAGAATGTAAATATTAATAAAAAAACTACAATAGTTTTTAATTTAGATTAACCTTATTCTTAAATTGTCCTAATTATTTAAAAAAGTTGGGTGAATAAAACAATTGAGATCCTGTGCATAAATAGAAAGTAATTCACTTCAGTCTGAATACATAAGAAATCTCAGTCCATTCGCAGAACCTCACATTCCCCATGATGTCTACCTCAACAAAACCCAAACCCTCTAGCATCTTTTAGAGTCATTGTCACTCACTTAGTTTCAACCTACTTGATTTTGCAGTCTGGGAATGCTGTCAGAGCTGGAGAGAAAAGGCGCGTTTGTCTGTGGTGACAAAGGCATAAAACGGTTGTCACTCCACGACATTACCAATATATTACTTGCCCTCTAAGACGTTCCTTGAGAAGAGGGCAATTGCCCATTTTTTTTTTTAATGAAAAGGCCAATTTAGGGTCTCAAAATCTGACAGGTCTATGTAACATATTAGCATAAACTTTCTTCAAAATAGATATATTTTTTACAGCTCACTCATGGGACCACATTATAAGCCTTATATGCCAGACTTTCCTCTACAGACTCCAGTGTTCACATTTTTGAACGATAAATTATGCAAGTGAGGATTAGAAAATATTAAGATGGCATATTGTTATGCTATTCCAATCACAGCCAAAAACTATATTCTTACCCTATCACTGTAAAGCATCTGAAGAACAATATACTAAAATCGCTTTATTGCTTGAAGGACCGAAATGATGGCACATCTACGGATGGAAACCCATGCAATCATATGAAATAGCAGTAAAAGTATTTCCCTCACAATAAGCCCTCATTTAACAGGAATGCGTTTATGGGCACACATCACTTACACCCTCATGCAGCGAGCGCAAATGACGCTTAGACAAGAAACACTTCACAAAGACCATTTTCAAAACAAAATTCACACTCTCTGGTCATTTTGCAGAGCAACCATTATGTCCAAGTTAATACACCTTATCTCATGTAGAAATGGTTATCTACACTCTAAAAAATCTACCCGGTCTCATGGCAAATACGTACCTGGGGGCACATTTTTGCAAGACGCGAAATACGTACCAATAAATACATATCACTGCAGTTTCCAAAAAAAAAAGAACACTAGAGGCAGTAAAACTCCGACACCTTTTAAATTATTTTCACACAGAGTATGATTTACAGAGTTTCGGTTAAAAAAGCGTAATTTTCGCACAATTACTTGAAGAGTATTATGTTGTGACTTCAAAACATTTTTAATATGCTGGGAGGTTTGAAAACTGATGCTTTTGAGTGTTAGCACCGCACATATCCAGCTTCATATCAATGGGTTTTCATAGACGATAGGTTTGTTTGGTAGCTCACGGAGTACGGAGACGTACTTGAGAGGTGAGGAGCTCTGGTTCGAATCCCGTGTAACTACGGTTCAACAAAACAGTTCAAATCTGCATATAAGTTAGTTAAAATGGCACGGTTGCATCAAAAAAAGTGTTTTTATATCAGTTTTGCATTTGTTAACAATATCGGGTAGGTTTAGGGATGGGTTTGGTGTAGAGGATTTGTTATTTTCCAACACGATAGAGCATTAACCTTTAGCGACAGTCCCCGGATATTTGAATTCTGAATCGCCGCAATACGTACCTGAAGCAACGTATCTAACACAGCAATACTTACCTATAGTCACGTAATAAAAACACCGCAATACGTACCTGAAGAAGCGTTATAAAAACACAGCAATACGTACCTATATCCACATAATAAAAACGTGCCAGGGTTCACATATTGAACCCGTGATTTAGTTCCACTCAGTGGACATTTCTCTTTGAAACTACGGCGAAACGTGCAGTAAGGTACGTAAAAACGGTGTTGCACAAAAAGTACACAGAGGTACGTATTTTTATGAGACTGGGTTGCAAAAAATGCTGTGTTAAATACAACCCAGTGCTGGGTTAAAAAGGGACAAGCCCAGCTATTGGTTTGTTTTGACCCAGTGGTTGGGTTGTACTACCCCGAATTTCGTTAAACATTTAACCCACCCTCCTGGTTCCGAACCGCCCAATCATGCTGGGTTGTCCTATTTTACCAGCACTGGGTGTATTTAACCCAGATTTATTTAGAGTGTACTTCTTAATGTGTTGTGTTTTTAATGGGTTTAAACCATGAGTCCTTGCCAATTATGCATGATTTCTTATATATGGCTATTATTCTGCAAGCCCGAAAAAGTCCTAGGTTTTGTAGCACCCTTACACTCTAAAAATGCTGGTTTAAATACAACCCATGCTGGTACATGGGACAACCCCGCAATTGGACTGTTTGGCCCAGCGTTGGGTTAAATGTTTTCAACCCAACCTTCGGGTTTAACCCAACCACTGGGTCAAAACAACCCTATTGCTGGGTTTGTCCCTATTTTACCCAGCACTGGTTTGTTTTTAACCCAGCATTTTTTAGAGTGTAAAACGTTAAAAAACTTGTTAAATGCACTAATTCTTTACAGATATTACATAACGCATTAGGACTGGGTGATTGATCAAATATTCATTATAAACTAGATATAGCTATGAGAATTTGGTTCTGTGATATAATAGTCAAGATATGGAGATGATTTTTGTATGTTGCCGTAAAAAAGATATAATTTCAATGGAATCATTTTCAGCAAACTCTCATACTCTCCAGGAATCAAAAACAGACTCACTGATTCAATTGTACCTTTTACCTGCTTTAATCAATCAACATAATCTGTTTGATAAATGTTTATAGTGTGCATATAACTGACATGTGTTATGTTAAAACAGTGGATTGTGAATAAAATTATAAATAATTAGAATTTTTTATATTATATATAAAGAATTAAATATACCGCCCATCTTGTCATTACACACTGTATTATATATTATATATATATATATAATATATATTATATAGATATAGACACAGTTTATTTATTTTTTTTACAGAATGTACCTTGTATCCAAATATACTGTCCGGTAGGCGCACCTGTGTCAGCAGCGGGCGACTCGGGCATTTACAACGAGGAAATCTTTATTTAACCAAGGAACAAGGACACCACTAGCAGGGATAGATGAACCGTACCGGACCGGGCTGGAAAGACACAGGGTTTTCAGTAATCAGACACTAAACAAGGAGATTAATAGGACATCAACAGCGCAACAAATGGAACCAATGGAACGGAAAACCAATATTGGCATAAACACGGGCGAAACTGGATCAGGAGAGACATGGGGAACACAACCAAGACATAGGAACACAGACTGACATAACATTTATTATGTTTACATTTGTCCATATAAAGAGAATGTGTTGTTATTTTTGTTTAAAACAGTGCATTTTTATAAAGATCATAATATAAAAATATTAAATATAAAGAAACAATTTAATAAAATAAACAAATATATGCACTGTATGCCAGGTATATTTTATACACAACTAAATGAATAACTAAATAACTAAATGAACATAAGCAAAAACATTTTACCAGTTATAATATTGAAATATTTCATATGATAAAATTGAAATATTTTTATAAAGTAGAAATATATCATACATATACCTACATATTTATTTGTTTGTTCATTCATTCATTTATTTACTTAAATGTATCCTTGCTTTAATGTTGAAGCTACAGTACAAGCAAATATAATTGGCAACCACACTTGAGACAAGTGGTCCCGATTAAGATGTGGCTTTTAAGACAAAACAACAATGACAGTGAATCAAAATTAGAATAAAAAAAAATAATACTTCACCGAACAATTGTAGACAGGCCCATCTGGCTCATTTTGATACAGAATAAACAGAACATTGACGCTTGGCTGCTCTTGGACCGGAACGTCTTGTTTAATCTGAATGTGCCGCACAGCTTTGGGCTTCAATTATCCATGAATCCAAATCAAAACCATTTCCCAACACCTTATTAAATACTGACGGAGTACTTCATCTATCTCTTTTCAATGGGGAACAAAATACAAGATACAATTAAACGTCTTTATGGTTGTTTGTCTCTTTGAGTGGTTTGATCACGAGCCACGCTGTTGTTCCTGTCATTCGTATCCTGCAAACCCTCCATTGACGGGGGAAAATCTATTCCAGTGGAACCTTTACACTCTGATTATATAACACAAGCTTCTTTTTGATCCCTTGTCATGACATTGATTAGAAGGATGTTGATTATGCAGTCATAAATCTAACTCCGATCCTAAGAATGAAGTTTATGGATCAAATGCTCTTTGATGCTCTTTCATGAGAGGGTTTGTTCTGCCAGTGTGCTTTTATACAGGTGTGCAATTACTCAAGAAATCATTAGCAGCACAGACAGGCCTCGCTAACAGTTATCATCAATGCAAAATACAATCAGTCATTGTAATGTGTAAATCAAAGTTCATAAATCTTCAGTTCCGCAAAGACCAGTAGATCCAGTTTTATGTATCAATAAGATTCCATTATAAGATACTGGACTCTAGTAGCATTGTGTCCTAGCCAGATGTGAGATGATAAAATGACGAGCGATAAAAGCTCCAGCATCTCTTTCCTGTATAGTTGTCATGATACCAAAATTTAAGTATTTTGAAATGTAATGATTCTCAAAACCAATTTCAATACACAGCCAAAACTAATATGCTACTGAACAAAAATAAATGGTGGTTCCCTTTAACAACCATGAAATCTTGAGGTCTTTAGATTATTCAAATGTTTCTTCACGCTAAGAAAAAAATGGTTCTGTTCTTTGGGCAACTCGGAATGGTTCTTCTATGGCATCACTGCAAATAAACTTTATTTTGGAAAAACTTTCCAACTTTATTTGGAGTCATGTGGATTACTTGTGGAAAACTGGGGTTATATGGATTGCTTGTGGATTATTATGATGCTTTTATCAGCTGTTTGGATTCTGACGGCACCCATTCACTGCAGAGGATCCATTGGTGAGCAAGTGATGTAATGCTACATTTCTCCAAATCTGTTCTGACGAAGAAACAAACTCTACATCTTGAATGAGCTGAGGGTGAGTATTTTCAGCAAATTTTCATTTTGGGGTCAACTATTCTTTTAAACATTAAAAAGTTCTGGTTTTGTCTTGACACACAGCATTTTAGTTTGAACAGCCAGTCACTGGTACTCCCTTCAGTTGCACCTAGTAAAGACATGGTGTAATGTGTAGCACTTGATGTCAAAGAGTTAGTAGCCGTCTCTTTAATAATGAAATGCAGGTCACATTTGGGGTCAATTACTACCGTAGACCATCAGCATCTCAAATAAGAGCCAAGCAATTACAGCACTGGCTGCCCAGAGAGATTATCGACAGGAACGCCTTCACGCAAGCAGCACGTATTGATTCTGTTGTGGGTCTTCTTTATCTCTCACGCCGTCACTAATGTCAGCAGCAGCGATACAAGATAACCAATTGAATCTTCTTTCTCTATAGGATATGGGCAACATTGAGGAAAAAAGCAGAAATGATGAGAGTGAATGGAGGGTTTGAATGCTCTTTAGTGTCTGGGAATAGTTAGTATTGTGTAGCCAGATTGTGACTTGAGGTTGCTTTTCTGGCCATGAACTGCACATGAGGACAGGGAGGAACAACAACTAACTGACATACAAAGAGACTGACCACAGTGCAATCTCTTGTAGAACTGGTAAAAACCTGTGCGCCCTGACTTAATTCAAAACCAACTGATCTGTAGAAGCTGTTACACAATATTGACAGTTATGGATTAAAAAATATTCAAATATTAGTAGATGACGTCTTCATATGTGCTGTTCATTTGATATATTAATGACTGCTCATTTTCATGAAGGCATGACTTTTCTTGATTCACATTTATTGGTAGCACACTTGCACTGAAAAAAAGTGAAAAATTTCCATTCAGAAATTGCTAATCAATACCACAAAGAATCATAAGGAAGTGGCTGGTAGCACAATGAACTAACCATGAAATTGCAAAGCTGCAAAGAAACAAAGTAGAAAGACTACAAATTTGAAAAAATATTGTTATGGTATGTGCAATTAACGCACAATACTGTATTGACTACCAGTAAAAAGTTTGTAATGATAATAATAATAATAGTATTCACAATATTATTGTTTTTACTGTTGTTGTTTTTTTCTTTTTAATTAATAATTCAGTAAAATAATATGGAATATTACAATTAACTAGTTTACTATTGTAATATATTTTAAAATGCAAGCTGAATCTTCAGCAACCCTTACTACAGCTTTTAGTTTCATACTGTAAGTCTTTTGTAACATTATAAACTTATTTAGTGTCACTTTTGATCAGTGTAACGTGTTCCTGCTGAATGAAAGTATTTATTTATTTATTTATCTTCCCTCCAAACTTACTTTTGAACGGTAGTGTATCACAGTTTTCACAAAAATATGAAGCAGCTCAACTGTTTGTAACACTGATAATAATAAGAAATGTTTCTTGATCAGCAAATCAGCAGATTAGAATGATTTCTGAAGGATCGTGTGACACTGAAGACTGGAGGAATGCTATAGCTGTAATTCATTTCCCACTAAAACGTCTGTTTTTACCAAATATTTGAGAGTGAAACACACATATTAAATTTGAAATATAAAAGAATTTCACTGAAATGCCAATGCTTTCAGACCAGAGAGTAAAGCATAATAAGAACTTTCATTCCAGTCACATAGACTCAGCAAATATTCCTTATATTCAATGTATTCATCACTGTCAGCATGAATTTTAAAATGGAAGTCATCATTCAAATACATGTGCAGATTTAACACGGGTACAATTTAAAGTGTTGAGGTTATGCAAGACTACTACTATAATAACTCCCAGAAGCCTCTGCCTCACAAGCATAAGTGCTTGAGACAGGCTCCTCGGTATCAGAGGACAAATTCAACTCGTCAGACTAATTTCTGGCTAAGCCGGCAGACATATTCCCTTGACTATTTTTAGTTCCCAGTAATGTCAGACCAAAATGAGCCTGACCAAGAAATAATGATTAATATTGCAAATCACATTAGAGATGAAAGCACCTGGCTCCCTTCAATGTGCACCAATCACAATGAGTTTTGCAGATGCTTCATTCTCATAAACATTTTGGCCGTGATGATGTAAACATTTCCATCAACAGCATATGCAACATATAAATGCATCTTATGTGTTAATGCCACAAGATAATAATGTCATGTAAGAACCCAAAATAAAATTGCAGGGAAGATGGTAATGCGGTGGATAGATACTTAGGCTGTTAACTGAAAGTTTCTAGGTTCACCCCAAAGCAAAACTCCATTGCTCAGACATTTCTCTTTCAGAACACAGGGGAGTTTTCTGTTAGTATCAAATTAGTCTTTGATGCTTCTTCTAATATTTTTTAGGAGAAAAATCAAATGAGATAATGACTGAACTGTTTCAAATAGAGCTGGGTCAAATGACATAATGCTCATGTCTGGTTCTTATTTAAAATATTGGAAGATTTGATTGAATTCTTTAAATTCAATTACTTTTTATTGAATTTACAATTTTGAAGTTATTCAAAAATACACCAGACATGCAGTTCACATACTGTATAGAAGAGTTGAGTTCCTAAATCACTGTTGTGCCCTTGAGCAAAATACTTGAAGCACTTGAAATAATTTTTGAAGAATATAGCTAGACTTTTCAATATAAATGAAAGACTCTGACTGACAAGCTCCAAAAAAAGAATAGACAAAAAAAAATCTGAACAATTGAAAATTCCCATTCCACCATAAAGGCAATAATTAAGACATTGTGGCCAAAGACTCTCCAAGATCTTCAAGGGTCACAGCTGGAAAATTACAGAAATTAGTTGAGTCTTGGGTCAAAAAGACTAATACATAATAAATAAATACATTTCAAACAGCACCTACATCACCACAAATTGTCGTGCTCTCATCTCATCCAAAAACAAACTCCAGCATATTCAGTTGCCAGACACTACTTGTACTTCAAATGGGACTGGGTTCTATGGTCAGATGAAACAGGATAAAACAAATGCCTTTTGGCACACACAATAGGGGTTTAAAGAGATATACAGGGACAGAAAAAGTACCCCATGACATCATGGATTCTATCAAATACCAACAGATAAAAAAATACAAAACCTGACTGGCTCTGCTAAAAATCTTATAACGGGCCATGGTTGGATCTTCCATCAGGGCAATAATCCAAAACAAACATCAAAATCAACACAAAAATGGGTCACTGAGCAAAAAATGAAGGTTTTACATTCATTCTATCCCAGTCCCCTGACCTGAATCCTATAGAAAATGAGTATGGTTAGCTGAAGAGGAGAAGAACCAACATGAACCTGGGAATCTAAAGGGTCTGGAGTAGGGCTGCACGATAAATCGCATGCGATATTTAGCGCGCATCTTGTCAGTAAAGCCGGTTCTGTAATCAGCATTAAATCTCCATCACCTGCGGGCTTTCACATTGAGCAGCATTAACTACACAGAGCTGTTGTTCACTGACGAGCTGTGCAAAACCACGTTCATACTAGCGGAAATTTTTGCGCAGCTCGTCGCGATTTATCGTGCGGCCCTAGTCTGGAGTGATTCTGCATGATGGAATGGTCTCTGATCTGTCGTCAGGTGTTGTCCAAACTCTTCAGGCATTATAGGAGAGACTAAGAGCTGTAGCGAATTTAGCTCACAACAGGAAATATGAATAATTAACCATAACTAGTTATAATTAACTATTCATATATTAGATCCACTGTAGATATTTAGCTGACAACTCAGGGTCAACTGTCTTGTCAATTCTAAGAACGTTAATTTCCTGATTAAAGGAAATAACCTTCTTACTGTAAAATTCTATAAGTTTGTAACGTAAATCTGCATGATTAGTGACTCCGGTTATGAGCAAACAATGAACATGTCAAGTGTGATACAAGTAAGGTTTTATTAACTACATAAACACATAAACTGGTCTAACATCCTACATACACACATAAACTGGTCTAACATACTACATACACACATAAACTGGTCTGACATACACACACACACACACACACACATACAGTTGGTATAGGAAAGGGTAAAGTTTAACTCACTACAGAAAGAGACATAAGGAATGACATTATGGAACCATTTGCATATTCAACAGATCCAAGCCTTCAAGGATACGTCAGATTCTGAGTTCAAACTCACCTTTGTAAAAAGGTACAAATGATAATTAATATATCAATTAATAAGACTACATTTGAAACTTGCACATCTTGTCTGTCTGACAGAGATTCCTGATGCAATCTTAAGGCACAAGATCTTGCTGAAATTAGTTGATGAAAAGAAACAGTTTGAGTCAGAGAATCTTTGGTGAAAGGAAAAGTCAAGGCCGAAAGGCCTGGCACCAGCTTTGATATCCTAAGCGTTTTTCACTCATCTTCTCTGCATCTGAATCCGAAAACGAATGACTGGGCGGGTCCATGGAGTGTGGGCTTTAAAGCCTGCAGAGATTCACGCCTCTCAAAATGGGCTTGCCCAATGAGAAAGACGGAAATTCCAAGCGGGAGGTTGCAATTACTGGAGGGTTTTATGACCCTTTGTCTCTAAGCATGGTATTTTGCATATGTAATTCGCTTGGGTGTTGAGGCACAAATTAGTAAAAATTCTTAGAACATCAATATGTTGCATAGGTATCAGCATATAATATACCCGCTTGTTTCGATAATAAGAAGGCAAATTCATAGATACTAAACAAAGATATGTAAGGTTATATGAATGAGTGGTTATCGTAAGCATGAATAAAAATAGTCTATAATACAACAGATTAAATACAACACAGCAATAATATACACAATGGCCTCAAGAATATGTGTGTTCATTCAAAGAAAGGTTTTCCTATGAATTAATTAGTAGAAAAGTCAATTTCTACTGTGCATTGGCCTGGGGACACAGGTGGGTTATCCTACTCACATTCCTGGGGGCGTAATAAAACCAGTGATATGGGGGATGGTGTTCAGCAGAAATCCTGGCATCCAGTTTATTGAGTGAGGGGACTGTGACGATTTGTTAATCTAATGAATAATTGATTTGTTAAATCAAATAAAAATTAGTGTGTCAGATTGGTCGAGACGCTACAGAGCTATTATCTTGGCAAATGGACATGGTAAAAAGTACTGAATAAAAAAGGGGCACTAATTGTGGCAATTGGAAATACGTGCTTGCGGCGCCTTTTCTGCCAAACCGATATTACGTACCTCACTGCACGTTTTGCGACAGTTTCAAAGTGAAATGGCCAGTGAGCGGTGCTAAAATGCTCATTCAATACTTGACCGTAGCATGTTTTTATTACATCGGTACAGGCACGAATTGTTGTTTTTTAATTATGTTGCTTGCGTTGGTTCAGAATTGAAATGTCCAGGGAGTGTCGCTAAAAAGTGCTCTGTCGTGTTGGAAATATTCCCTACACCAAACCCAACCCTAAACCTATCCAATAGTGTAAACGAATGTCACAGTAATATAAAAGTGCATTCACAACCGTGCTATTTTAACTTCCTTATAAATGGGTTTGAGCTGTTCTGTCGAACTGTAGTTTCACAGGATTCGTACCGGAGTGCTTCTCCTCACAAGTGCAATGCCGTATCATGTGAGCTACTGAGCAAACCTACTGAATTAGAAAACCCATGCATATGAAGCTGTACATGTGACGCTAACATTCAAAAGTATCAGTTTTCAAATCTTGCAGCAAAATTGTTTTGAAGTCATAACTTAATATTGTCAAGGAATTGTGCGGAAATTAGGCTTTCTTAATCGCAAATCTGGCCCTGTAAATCATACTTTGTGCATGTGAAAACGAATAAAAGTTGTCGGGAGTTTTACTGCCTCTAGTGTCTATTTCAACGGGAAACTGCACCGATTAGGTAAATTTTTTGAGTTTTGCAAAAATGTAGGTAGAGGCTCATGAGCCTGGGTAAGCCATTACACAATGGAAATCTTAACATCTGTTCATAGTGCATATTGAGGGTTCAAGAGAAAATTATTCTTCTGAATCAGATATTTTCAATGAATCAGCTGATCTAGTTCACAAAACTGAATGATTCATCCATAAATTGGACTGATTCTGCTCTCAAATTCACTCAATGATCCACAGAGTGAGAACTTAAATGTAGTCTATTTCTCGCACAAAACTATTGTATGAAGATCTAAAAATTGACAATTTTTATGTACTTTAATAGTGCTTTTACATCCTTTCTAAAAGCTTGGCAGCTCTCATTCACTGACAGAATTAGAATTATTGTGCGAACCAACTGTTCTTTTAGGATCATGCCAACAGGTCAAACCTCTAATCAACAAGCCCTGAATACACGTCACGATAGCAGCTATAATAACACATGTGAGATGTACCACAATGCTCCGGTCTTCCTGCTCCTGCTTTGGAAAGGTTCAATTCGAAAGGTAATTGCAACACTCCTGCCAATAACATAATGATAAACTCCCGAATGATAAACATGATTGGTAAGACAATAATACAGCTGGCTCAGAGCCAGAGCCAAGCAGATGTTATCTGCTGTTATTCTGACGAATATTCAATATCATAAAAGCAGAGGCAATCTTTAATCTGTCATCAAGCTGTTAGCCAACTTTCAACATTGACATGAGGTTAGCTGCTTCGCTCGTTGTACAATCAAACCCATTTAATGTGGGTTGGGAGACACTGGGGAGGAGAATAAACATAGAAAACAAGCACAGCAGAGAGGATGATCGGTCAACTTAAATCAAGTCTAATCTTCTTATTGATTAGCTGTCTTAATGTTATTCATAATAACGTACAACAAATCATTGCAGCACTCTTGAGCAGCGAGATTGCCTTTCTGTCACTCTGATTAAACGAGGCATCAATTAAACGGGGACAATTTGGAGACCTAAGTACCTTCTGCTTTTAGACTAGACAAAGCCGGCATCTTTCATGTCGGTTGGTTGTCAAATTGCATGTCAAATGTTTTTGTATTAGATAATGATGTGATTTGAAGTCTTTGAGAGGAATGAGCAGAGTGGTTTTAAAGGATTAGACCACATAGTAGCTCAAAACCCTTTAAACATTCAGTCCTTACCCTAAGCAAGGGCCCTACAGACTTTCCAGCCAATTACTGTATATAATTAATACATCTGTCTATTTAGCGCAATTTTCTCTGCATATATAGTTGTGGTCAAAATTTTACATACACTTTGCAGGATCTGCAAAATGTTAATTATTTTACCAAAATAAGAGGGATCATGCAAAATGTGTTTCTTTTTATTTAGTACTGACCTGAATAAGTTATTTCACAAAAAAAAGACGTTTACATATGGTCCACATGAGAAAATAATAGTTGAATTTATAAAAATGAGCCCGTTCAAAAGTTTACATACATTTGATTCTTAATACTGTGATGACCAATAGTGTTTTGTTTTTTTTTTGTGATAGTTGTTCATGAGTCCTTTGTTTGTTCTGAACAGTTAACTGCCTGCTGTTCTGCAGAAAAATCCTTCAGGTCCCACAAATTATTTGGTTTTCCAGCATCGTTTGCATATTTGAGCGCTTTCCAGCAGTGACTGTATGCTTTTGAGATCCATCTTTTCACACTGAGGACAATTGAGGGACTCATACGCAACTATTTCCAAAAGTTAAAATAGTTACTAATAATCCAGAAGGAAAAACGATGCATTAAGAGCCGGGGGGTGTAAACTTTTGAACAGGATGACGATGTGTACATTTTCTTATTTTGATTAAAGATCGTATTTTTTTTTCCATTTAGTACTGCACTTCAGAAGCTACATAAATACATACATGTTTCCCAAAAGACAAAATAAGTTCAATTTACCATGATCTTTAAATTCAAAAACCTCCAGGCTCTTAATGCATTGTGTAATACAGAAACCGCACATTAATACAGAAATATTATGAAAATATTATTACAATTTAAAAATAAGATGTATTCTGTTTTAATAGATTTTTAAAATGTAATTTATTCCTGTGATGCAAAACTGAATTTTCATCAGCCATTACCCCAGTCTTCAGTGTCACATGATCCTCAGAAACAATCAGTGTAATACGTGATTTGTTGCTCCAATATTATCAGTATTATTGGTGCTCAATATTAATAAGGGTCTGATTATTAATAATTTTTTAAAATCTAAGTTTAAATTAACTAAATTATTTAAAATACTACATTTCTGTAACATTATAAAAATGTACATTTTAAACATTTGACCAATTTAAGGCATCCTTTTTCCTCTTCTTCTTCTTCTTCTTTTTTTTAAATCTTACCCCAAACCTTTGAATGGTAGTTTATAAGTTTCCACACACACAAAAAAAGCATTAAGCAGTAAAAACTGCTTTCTACATTTATAATAATAAGGAATGTTTTTATCAGCAAATCAGCACATTAGAATTATTTCTGAAGGAGCATGTGAAACTGAAGACTTCAGTTGCTGAAAATATGAGTAATGATGCTGAAAATTCAGCTTTGCATCACAGAAATTAATTTACATTATAAAATAGAAAACAGTGTTTTTCGATGTTAATAATATTTCACAATATTACTGTTTTTACTGTAGTTTTGATCAAATAAATTCAGCCTTGGTGAGCATAAAAAATAAAAAAAAATGTTACAACAAAAACCTTTTTGACTGGTAGTGTATAGTACAAAATCAGTGAGGAAAAACTCTTAGCTAAGCTATACTGTCACTCTACTGAAAAATATAATTATGCTCCTGTAGCTCAAACAGTAAAGAAATAGCCAAGATCATGGGTTTGTGGGAACTCATAATAATGTAGTCCTTGAATGCACTGTAAGACGCTTTGTATAAAAGCATCTGCCAAATACAAGGAGGAAAAAAATTCAATTGAACTAACAGGAGTAATTCTGACACACAAACTTGCAAATTCTGTTTCCAACATAGCAGACACATCTGAGGCAATTACTAATGGAAACGTCTCGGTTACGTATGTAACCCTCGTTCCCTGAAGGAGGGAACGGAGACGTCACGTCGGAGGACCGACGAAATTGGGATCTCGCTTAGAGGGACCAATCTACTTCGAGTGTAAACTAAACGAGCCAATGCACATTGGCATGCGATTATTGCATCCAGCTGCTGCTGATCACAGCGTGAGTATAAGTAGGCAGCAGGTGCAGCGCATATTCAGGTTTTCGCTGAGGAGCCAAGCCGGTGAACCGGCCGCTCAGCGGTGGTACAGGAGCTGTGGCGACGGGGAGTGACGATCTCCGTTCCCTCCTTCAGGGAACGAGGGTTACATACGTAACCGAGACGTTCCCTTTCAGTCGGTCACTCTCGACGTCACGTCGGAGGAACGACGAAATTGGGATCCTACCAAAGGGCCACAGCTACTGCCCCTTCCAGTGTCCTGTGGAAGCCACCTGCACCCCTACTTTTTGGAGTAGGCCAGGGCCTGCACAAGAGGACCAACTACTGCTGCTATGGCACTACCCAATGCGTAAGACTGGATAACACTAGGAAAACATACCCGTTCTACTTGGAACAGGGGCGTTACGGAAGCTCGAACCTTCCCGAAGGAGGTTTCGGAAGCAATACACATATGGACATCCCTTAGGTGCATATGGAAGAATGGAGGTGATTGAACCCTCTTGGAATGGCAGAAGTCTGCCGGGGAAACACGGGCTCAAGGCTATACCGTGGACTTTACACATATGAGATCCACTTAGGTCTTACATATGGAACCCAGCCTTCTACCGGTTCTCGAGGATTCAACGAGTGAAGGCCTGGCGCCGGACGCTCCGCCACGTCTGGCTGCCGAGGGGACGGAGGAACTCAACAGGGTCTACTGTATGGACTCTCTGGAGTGATTTTGAAAGCCGACCCGAAACCGGGGCCTCTCAGTGCTTCTACCCTTTGAGGTGAGAACACAGGAGGATAACGGCTCCACACGAAGGCTATAGAATCTAGCGAACGTGTTAGGGATCGCCCAGCCCTACAAATATCTGTCAGCGAGGCGCCACGAGCCAGCGCCCAGGAGGATGCAACACCTCTAGTTGAGTGAGCTCGCAACCTGAGCGGGCAGGGCACAACCTGTGCATGATAAGCCAGGGTGATGGCATCCACTATCCAGTGGGCCATCCTCTGCTTGGAGACAGCCTTTCCTTTCTGCTGTCCTCCGAAGCAGACAAATAGCTGGTCTGAGGTCCTGAAGCTTTGAGTCCGGTCTACGTAGCACCTTAAGGCTCGGACGGGACAGAGAAAAGCTAGGGCTGGGTCTGCCTCCTCCGAGGGCAGCGCTTGGAGGTTCACCACCTGATCCCTGAAGGGAGTAGCGGGAACCTTGGGACCGTAGCCGGGCCGGGGCCTCAGGGTTACCTGGGAATCAGCCGGCCCGAACTCTAGGCACGAATCGTTGACCAAAAATGCGTGCAGGTCCCCTACCCTCTTGATAGAGGCAATGCCAGCAGGAGCAAAGTCTTCTGAGAGAACTTCAGCTCCCCCTGCTGTAAAGCGATCAAAATGGGGCCTGCTGGTAGTGCCCTGTGAGCACAGACTCAGGTTTAGTCCAGAAGGGTATAGGGGGGGCCGTGAGGATTTAACCTTCTCGACCCCTAAGGAATCGAGACCAAGTCATGCTTCCCAAACGACCCCCTTATACGGGGGGTGGTGACAGCGATAGCCCCCCCCCGGCGGCGACTGCCACTTTAATGGTGGAGGGAGACAGCCTTCGCTCCAGCCCCCGCTGCAAGAAGGACAGCACAACTCCGATCAGGCATCTCTGGGGGTCTTCTCGGCGAGAAGAACACCAATCAACGAACAGGTTCCACTTCAAAACGTAAGCGTGTCTCGTAGACTGTGCTCTCGCTGAAGTGATGGTGTCAATTACCCCTTGGGGTAGGCCACCTAGAACCTCCGCGGCCCGTCCAGGGACCATAAGTGGAGATACCACAAGTCTGGACGCGGGTGCCAGAATGTGCCCCCTCTCTGAGAAAGGAGATCCATCCTCAGAGGAATTCGCCAAGGAGGGACTGTCGCGAGGAGCATTAGACGGAGAACCAGCGTCCCGGTAGGCCATAAGGGCGCACCAGCAGGAACCATGTCCATCGTCCTCCTGACTTTGACTAAGGAACCGTGCAGAAGGGCCTCACGGGGACAACGCCATACTTGCGATAAGCCACGCGGCACAAGCCGCCAGCTGTGAGCCAGAGCGTCCGTGACGAGAGTTCCGCTTCGGTTCTCAGGGGGCGAAAGAACAGTTGGCAGTGAGAGGTTTCTGGAGAGGCTAACAGGTCTACCTGAGCGGCTCCGAAGCGTCCCCAAACCAACTGGACCGTTTGGGGATGGAGTCGCTATTCTCCCGGAAGCGCAGCTCGGGACAGCTCTGTCTGCTGCCCGGTTGAGCAGCCCAGGAATTTGAACAGCACGAAGCGACCTCAGATGCTTCTGACTCAAGAGGAGGAGATGGCGGGCGAGTTGCGACATAAAGCAGAAGCGATGGGAGCGCAGACCACCTTGTCGGTTGATGTACGGAACGGTCGCTGTGTTGTCCGTGCGGACTAGTACATGCTTGCCTCGTTAGCGCCCTTTGAGACGGCTCAGGGCACGGTGCACTGCCAGCAACTCAAGGCAGTTGATGTGCCAGTGCAGTCGGTGCCCCGTCCAAACCCCTGACACTGCAAACCCGTTGTACGTGGCCCCCCAGCCGGAGGTTGAGGCATCCGTGCAAACCACAGAATAATGGAGACCTGCTCCAGGGGCATTCCTGACTGGAGGAACGCAAGAAAGGTATGGGACCACGGGGTGAAGAATTAGGCCGGTGAAGGTTGGCGGCAGGCCGGTGGCACCATGGACGCAGGAAGGCGGCAACGCTGCCACGCCACCCGGGACTCGGGCCATGGAGACAGTGCGATCGCAAGGGCGGTCTACTATGGAGCAGCCCCCAAGTGGAGGTTGACGCGCCCTGGCCGCCATATGCCCCAGGGAGCCTCTGAAAAAATTTCAAGCGGACAGCCATCTGCTCTTGATGTAGTCCAGAAGATTCGAACAACCCCGCAAGATCTTACTGGCATGTTCCTGCGGGGAGGCTCGTGCATGTCGTTTCGACCGAGTCAAACTCCATACGAGAAAGACTACTCCTGCTGTCGGGGAGAGTTTGCTCTTTTCCCAGTTGACCCGAATGCCCAACAGGCTGAGGTGCCGAAGCGTCAGGTCCCTGTGCTCGCACAAATGATCCTGAGACTGTGCTAGTTCTCCGGTAGTACGACCAATCGTCGAGGTTATTGAGGATGCGAAAATGCCCTGCTCTCTCGTGGGAACAAGGGCTGCCTCCGCAACTTTTGTGAAGACACGGGGGGACAGGGACAGCCCGAAGGGCAGGTCCTTGTACTGGTATGCCCGCCCCTCGTACGCAAACCGCAGGAATGGCCTGTGGCGCGGAAGGATCGAAACATGAAAGTACGTGTCCTTCAGGTTGATCGCTGCGAACCAGTCTTGGGGACGGATACACCTGAAAGTGCATTTCTACGTGAGCATCTTGAACGGGAGCCGGTGAATGGCCCGGTTCACGACGCGCAGGTCCAAAATAGGTCTCAACCCACCACCTTTCTTGGGTACAATAAAGTAAGGGCTGAAAAACCCCGACCTCATATCGGCTGGAGGGCCCGGCTCTATCGCGTCCTTCGCCCGTAGGACTGCGATCTCTGCACGCAAGCCAGGGGCATCTGCTGCTTTCACTGACATAAAATGGACGCCCCTGAACTTGGGAGGGCGCCGGGCGAACTGAATCGCATAGCCGAGCCTGACGGTTCGACGGAGCCATCGAGACGGGCTGGGTAGCTCTAGCCAGGCTCCCAGACGCCGCGCAAGTGGCATCAACGGAACTACAGGCGTAACCGCAGTGGGGCAGCGCGGAAAAATGCAGGAACCCGGCCCGGGGCGTCTCTTTGCTGGTCCGAGGCGGGGTCTGGGTGTGTGTAACACTGACTTGTGTTTGAGCAGAGGGTGCGTGGGTAGTACGTTGGTTCGTCCTCCCGATCCGCCCACTGCGGCTCACTGGTGAGAGAGGAGGGTGCGTGTGATACGTACTAGATCGTCCACAAACCCCCGTCCCCTCTGGGGACCCAAAAAAAATAGAGGAATTGCTCTTTGTCAAGAATTTAGGTACCACCGACCGAGAGGTCATTGGTGGAAAAAGATTATCCGCCCGGCCCTCCTCCGGGGGAGGGAGTGGTGTGCTTACCATCTCCTGAAGAGCACATCCCTCCACCTCTGGGTCGCCCGTCTCCGGGCCTCTTGCTCTCTCGCTTGCCACCAGGTTTGGCGGGGGCCTGGACGGGCGGGGCGGCTGCCCTGCGACCTGCTCCACGGCACAGCTTTGCTGGAGGCAGCAGGAGCTCTTGCTCTTATTTGGCGGTGGCAGGGGGGCCGCCCTCAGCAACGGCAGCAGCTGCACGCCGGCAGGACGTACCTGATGGCCTCAGTCTGCTTTTAGGCAGCGGAGATCTGCTGGGCGAAGTTCTCCACCGTGTCACCGAAAAGGCCGGCCTGGGACACGGGGGCGTTCAAGAATCGTGTCTTGTCCGTCTCGCGCATGTCAGCCAGTCACAGCCAGAATTGGCGCTCCTGGACCACCATAGTGGACATGGCACGACCCAGAGACCGCGCCGTAACCTTCTTCGCTCGTGGCGCGAGGTCCGCCGCGGTGCGGAGTTCTCTCTGAACTTCCAGGTCGTGACCACCCACGTGCAAGTCCCTCAGTGCCTTGGCCAGGTGCACTTGCAATCACGCCGTAGCGAGTAAGGCGGAGGCAGCTTCTCCACAGACCGAATAAGCATCGCTGGCCAGACGAGTACCTACAGACCCGGGAGAGGAGGCACGGTTCTTCCTGCCGGTTGGAGGCGGTATTAGGACACAACAGCATCGCAATAGAAACGAACCGCTCCACCGGGGGGACCCTTGTAACCCCCTAGCTACCCACCATCGAGGGTGGTGAGGGAGGATGATCCAGCAAATCAGTTTCCGGCAGTTAAAAGTTGCCGTCCACGACCTGTTGAGCTCCTAATGCACCTCCGGGAAGAAAGGCACCAAGGCGGGGGCGCTGAGAACCAGCGCGGACCAACCCGAGAACCAATCGTGCAACCTTGAGGGCTAGGGACACGGTGAAAGTCTTCACTCGAGCCCTACCCTACGGTGGCCCGGGAAAGCATAGACATTATTTCTGGATCTGATCCAGGCATTGCTACGGTCCCGGAAGAGAGCAGCGCAGCCAAATCTTCCTCACCAGAGAGCTCTGGCCCCCCCTCCGATGCTGCAACCGACATCCGATAGTCGGGGGGAGCCTCGAAAGAAACAGGTGGTACCCCCCGGAAGAGTCCAGCCCGCTCTTCCTGAGAGCTCCACTGGTTTCGAAGTGCCGGCGGGCTTGGGCATACCCGGAGGGGAATCCTCACCGTGACCGAAGTAACAGTCCGCCCAACGCGTAGAAGAAGGACGCCACCGGCTGACACCCGAGGGGTAGCACCAGATCGAGGCGGTGGCCGGGCACATTGCCCTGCACGTAACGGCGCTACGAGGTCCGCAACTCAGAGATGGTCATACCCCCGCAATGGGATTATGAGTCATCCACGAAAGCCACCTCAGAGTGCTTCATGCCCAGGCACGAGAGGCAACGATCGTGACCATCACCCAGCGCCAGGTAACGAACGCATCCAGAAACGCGCCGGGTGCTTACGGTGTCTATAGCAAGACCACATTCCAGGCTTTATAAAGAGTAACGTCAAGTTGGCCAAGCAACGCGTCTGTTAGACTAGGACGCACACCGCCGCCTCTCTGCCTCTTACATTCCTACCACTCCTTTCGCCCTGTTTCCGAAATTCTCTTTTAGGTGGGAAAAACGCTATTTTAGCGTGCCTGAGGGCGCAAGGGGGCATGATCATTTTGCAACGTCAAACAGGGAGGTAGTGCAGCATGATGTGTGCAAACCCACTCGACACGGGAAACAGAACCCCGCTGAAGACGTCCGCACACGAGAGCTCTCCAACGAGCGTGCTGGAACTGTTCAGCTTTCTCTCCGTAGAGTAGTCAGGACGGAACGATGTGACGCTCGCTCCGAAGCGGAAAGCTGAATATGAGGATGCATCCTTGCTGCACTATATATCACGCTGTGATCAGCAGCAGTGGAGTGCTAATAATCGAATGCCAATGTGACAGGCCTTGGCTCTGTCGTGTTGTTTAGTTTACACTCTAAGTTGTTTGGTCCCTCTAAGCGAGATCCCAATTTCGTCGGTCCTCCGACGTGACGTCGAGAGTGACCGACTGAAAGGGAACATATAGTTGTTTGTCTAGTGTGATTGCAGTGAGATGAGGAGTTCACTGCATGGATCTCTCACAGAAAAATGGAGCTCAGGCGACACAACTGACTGATAGATAAATAAATAGGAAACTGCACTCAAAAGCTGCTAAGGAATAAAAGAGGCCGGTGAAAGGATGTCACAGCAATGAAAAGCATGTGCATTTCACTATGTATACAGTAAACAGAGACATGTTATCAGACTGAGGGAAGGCAATTTAGTCAAACTAATGTCTGAATGCTGTCCAAAGCAATTATTTGGCCCATTTCAGAACGTCTATCTCTGTTATTTCATCCACTGCAACAGATTTATACACTTACTCAATTCAAATAATGAATATGAGGCTTGCATGCCCATAACAAATTAAAGCTATCCCTTGAGAGCAGCTGCAGTGGTGTAGTGAATGCGATATTTTGAATTCAAATGCACTGTAATATAAGATGTATTACTTGACCTGTAAACCATATTAAATGCTACACTCATTTACTTGGTTAAGTTATTCTGCAAAATATAGATTACACTTAAGAGTGAGGCGCCTTTGTGACCGAATGATAAAAACCTCTAAGAAATCCACAGCCTATTTACTGTCTTTGGTAATTCCTGGTTGATGTGCCATGAACATGATGGGGACTGAAGCACAATACTGGTTAGCTTCTTATAGCAAACCACTTGAGAAACAAAAAGTCTGTAAATTAATAACACTTTTTTTTGTGGGAGGAAGATTATGCGTGGATTTAAAATTAAATTTTTATTCTGTGATATCTACCATTCAAATTACTGAAATACTTGCTATTTTAATGACAACTTTTAACGCAATTCATTGGTTTATTTTTGTTTTATATTTGTGTATGCTTCTTATTGCTAAAAATAAAGTCAAATTCACCAACTCCGAAACAAAACTTGTATTTTTCTAAATAAACAAATATAACATGAAAATACATTTTGTGAGTTCATGCCCAGACGAATCACTTGACAGTAGCATCTAATGAATTGCATTGGGTCAAACTCTTAAATTATCCTGCATGCCAGGACAACCACCATATTTATTTTTTCCTTTGTATGATAGTTATGTTGAAAAAACAATGAATTTCTCCATGAAAGGAAATCACATTTGCATACTGTTCCATTTCAGAAGAGAAAAAGACTTGCAATATAGAGACAGAAAGCCAATAATACATCTGATATGGTTTAGTGACACTCATGTCTTGCATATTAAACAGTCTTTCAAAGCATCTCTTTCCTGTATTCCCTGTATTTCCGCTCTCTTTTTGCCTCTCCAAACTATTTCAGTAAACGCTCCCTTTTCCCTAACATAAACTCGTGTATGGAAATACACAGCAGATTACAAGCATTCTATTATTATTTAAAGGGGTCACATGATGTGATTTCAAGTTTTCCTTTCTCTTTGGAGTTACAAGCTGTTCGTGAATAGATAAGATCCCTAAAGTTGCAAAGACTGAAGTCTCAAACCCAAAGAGATATTCTTTATAAAAGTTAAGACTCGTCCACACCCTCCTAAAACGATTCGTTCGAACACGCCCCCACCTGTCTACGTCACTGTGTGGGGAAGATTTGCATAACACCGCCCAAATTGAGATTGTTTATATTATTTTTCTTTCAAACTGCTGTGTCTGAGCACTACAAAGATGTGACTCCGTGTGGTAAACAGCAGCATAAAAAACAATATATTTACAACCCTGTGCAATTCTATAAATAAATCATAACGCATGTCAGTTTTGTTCTACCAAGGCGAGAATGAGGGAATTTTCATTGATTTTGACAAACACCCCAAGTGTATTTATTGCTTCTGAAAGTCAATGATCTCTCCTGTGCAGAGAAGCAGTCGTTTGGTTTTCAAACTTTTTAGGCCAAGTACCTCTGATCAAATCAAAACATCTAAAAGCCCACCTAGTCACAGCAATGACTTCCTTTTTACTTCATTTTTTAATGCAAATGCAGTTTTATTCCTATGATGATGCATTTTAATAGCTTGTCCTGTGATGATTAAACTAAATAGCTCTTTTTAAAAAAGTCAGAACCATGTTATGCTACTTGCTATTATTAATCAGAGGCAGGTGTTCTTAGGGGGAGGAGCATGTTCTTTCTAGAGGGCATCTGATTGGACAAAATGTATCCTAGATGTAGATGAGTTTCAGAACAGATTTGGAGAATTGTAGCTTTCCATCGTTTGCTCACCAGTGGATCATCTGCAGTGAATGGGTGCCGTCAGAATGAGAGTCCAAACAGCCAATAAAAATATATCACAATAATTCACAAGTAATCCACACCACTCCAGTCCATCAATTAATGTCTTGTGAAGTGAAAGGCTGTGTGTTTGTAAGAATTAAGGCATTTTAACTTCAAACTGAAATATGCACAGATCAAGCACCACTTACAAGTGAAAACAGTTCTAAACAAATATGTTGGTGGATTTTGATGTTAGAAGACAACAAAGGATGGATTGTTTCATTGGAGGAAGTCTTATTATTAATTATGTCTCATATTTTGGCCAGAAGCAATGGTTTAAAGGTAAAACGTCTTAATGATGGATGTGTGTCTACCAAACGCGCAGCTTTTCACTTCACAAGACATCGCTCATTCAGATGGCACCCATTCACTGCAGAGGATCCATTGGTGAGCAAGTGATGAAATGCTAAATTTCTCCAAATCTGTTCTGATATGTATTGCATTATTTATTTAATTGTAACTATTGCTTTAAGGATTTTTCCATCTGTCCAACAGCTGTCGGACCAGTCACATTATCTGAATTCAGTTGATCAAAAGGCCACTTTTAAAACTAGCCCTCATAAAATTGAGCATCTAGATGCCACTTTCTATTTGACTTTGAGGGCAAACTGAATAATATCTCACCTTTATAGCTGTTAGAAAACACTCTCTGTCTTGTTAAGAGAATGTTCCAGGGATGCTCAGCCCCCTCCTTTTTTTCTCCTTCTCTCTCATTCTTATATATACAACGCATTCTCTCTGAATCCCCCTTTTGTATCCATCTCTCTCTCTTGATATTTTGTTTTAAATATGTCTTACTTATATGCAAGGTATGCATGCTTAAAGTATACATTAGCTTCTCTTGATTTAAAGGCCCCAATAAAGCATGAATGTTTGGAATACAAGGGTTAAGGGGGGGGGGGGGGAGTTCGTGATGAAACTCTGAAGAAAGTTCAGCATTCTTCGCAAAAGTCTATTCCTAATATGTCCATGTTTTTCTGTACATGTGGCTATTTTATATAAACACATGTTCTTGGCCAAAGATCCTACGTGTATGTTATTCATATCCTCATGGTTAAGAGGGTGAAACTCCCCTCGACATATGCCTATATAATATATTTATTTCTATGAATAAATTGAAGTATCGAGAATACATTGAATGTGTGTTTTCTTGCTTCCCGGCCGTTATACACTTTAAGGGACTGAGAATTTTCAAGGCGGCAAAGAGAATTTACAAAGGGACCAAATTGTTATTCTTTATTAACAAATGGGGGCTCGTCCTTCCGGGAATTTCTCAAAAAGACAGGTAAGAAACTTTTATTTTTCTTCCTGTCTGTAAGAGAAATTGAATTTATTCTCGTTTGCAATTTGATTGTGTCATATTTGGCATCAATCTGTTTTCCTCACATTTTAGATGTGGGACGAAGAGTGAGAAGCTTTTCGTTTAACCTATCTATTTAAAAATAGAGTAGTGGTGAAAAATTATAATTACTCACTCTTGCCGTGAAGGTTCTCGGTCCTAAGTGATTTCATGAATAATACAGAATTGAAAGCTTTCTTTTGGCCAAAATATCAAAAAGTTAATATAAGACCGCGGTCTCTATTTTGTGTTTTGTTTGGCCATTCTATAAATTGTGAAAAGTGCACTAAAATTGACGAGACATCTTTGATCTCCGATGGGGCAGACGATCTCGAAAACTATTCTTGGCGAGTTGCCAAGGGATTGGATGTACAGAAACAATAAAGGTTTTAATACTGAACCGTATTTGAGTAATTTGGTTGGTTGGTCAGAAGGCAAGTACAAATTAGACTTCCCGTGATGGCGCGTTCAAAGATAAAGATATGAAGGCAGCTAAATCAATGGTACAGGACGGCTGGGGTGATCCATCTTGAGACGATGAGTATATGAAACAGTCATATACTGTGTGAAAAAAAATTAAACCTTATTGGGATAAAGGGCCAGATCAGGTTAAAACGACTGATAAAAAAATCTTTTTTTCTAATGTCCCATGTTGACTCTCCCAGCTCGGCTCTGCCTCGGTATGATATTGTTGGAAAGCCTGAACAAAGAAAAATTAACCCCTAATCGTCTGTACCCGTCACTACCTATTGCGACTGATTTATACCCATTTGTGCAGATTCCAGACGGGTTTAAAATAACCCCGCTGGCAATGTCTGATGCTGTCGCGATTGCTAAAGATTTGCCAGATCCTTTACGGTGTCCGCATCAATATGTGTCTGTATTGAAGCGTTTAACCGCGTACAGTCAATTGACTGGGCGTGATTATCGCTTCATTTTGACTAAAACACTGCCACCAGAAACTACTGAGGAAGAGTTGATTGCAGAGATTGATGCTTTAAGTCCTAAACGGGATGCGCCGCCATCTCGCCACGGTGCTTTATCAAAAAGTGATAAACCATTAGATCTGTCACAACCAAAATCTTTCCGAACGTTGCAAATAGTTGATTCGGAGGACGATGAAGATGATGCGTGGATTTGGGCTGATGTGGAAAAGCTAAAAGAATTTTTCAGACAATTGACTGCTTTTCTGGTGAAATTGTCTTCGGCCAAGCAAGATTTGTCGCATGCTGCAAACACGAAACAGAAAGCGGGCGAAAATCCTGTTGCATTTTTCAATCGATTTAAGCATGCTTGGACTGAAGAATCTGCCATTCCATTAGATCAACATTCTCCTTTGTTTGTCAATACGTTTTTGAATAACATGCAAACAGAAATCGCACAATTGGTTCGTTTGACAACTTCGAATATAACAGATATTTCTGTTGACGCTTTGTCTCGGAGACTGCGTGAACTTTCCACCGCGGGGGCTTTTGAAGCCTCCCGAGGGAAACTTACAGCGATGATGCTGATTAATACTGTTGTCAAAGCACGTCCAAATCAGGCAGCAGGGTCGAAAGTCTCTTATTATTGTGGCATTGCGGGACAATTCGCTAACGCTTGCAGGAAAAAGCAGTGGGAATTTCCGGTGTCCCTGTACGTTGTGAAATGACAACAACTTTACCGGTAACTTCTAAAGACAATCCTTCTTTGTTTAAGATGCACGCATTTGCAATAATACCTGATGCTCCATTTTGCCTTTTAGGTAGAGATTTGCTGCATAAATTGGGTGCTCATATTATATTTCAGAATAATTCTCTGCAACTCATGTTTCCTTCTGTCTATTCTCTGACTGTTGAGACAGGAAGTGCGACCACTGAGGCTGAGGCTGCAACTGCAGCCTTACCGGAAAAAGGGGATGTCAACCCTCGCTTGTGGGCGGAGCATAAGGATGATGCGGGCCTCATAGATGTCCGCCCTTATGTGGCTACCCTGACCAGACAAACACCAGTTTATTGTAAACAATACCCTCTCTCCAAAGAAAAAATCGATGGGATTCGGCCTATTATAGAAAATTTGCTGGCACAAGGCATTCTGATCAAGACTCACTCACCCTACAATACACCGATCAATCCAATAAGAAAAGCGAATGGTTCCTGGCGATTGACACAGGATCTTAGAAAGATTAATGACATAATTAAACCATTGGCTCCTATTGTACCTGATGTGCACACAATACTGAATTCTATTCCTAGTTCACATGCCTATTTCACAGTTATTGATCTATGCTCTGCATTCTTTTCCATTCCTGTAGATCCTGTCTCGCAGCCGCTGTTCGCCTTCACCTTTGACCATGCTCAACTTAGCTGGTCTAGACTTCCTCAGGGCCTGAGAGATTCGCCGGCTGTGTTCGCCGCCGTAGTGCACGCAACATTAGCGGATGCTCAACTCCCTCCTGATACCTGTCTGCTACAATACGCGGATGACATCCTCGTTACATCCTCTGCGGACCAGTGTGCTGCTGCCTCCAGCATCGTCTGCAACATCCTGGCGGAAGCTGGGTTCAAGGCATCAAGAGAAAAGCTTCAGTGGGTTCAGAGGAGGGTGGATTACATCGGACATGAATTGTCACAAGGTACAATAAAACTGTCTGCTGATCGTATCAAAGCCATTGCTACGTACAAACGGCCCTCCACGAAGAAGCTAATGCAAAGCTTCCTGGGCTTGGTGAACTATTGCAGAGCGTGGGTGCCGAACTGTTCCATGTATGACAAAATCTTGAGAGCAGCCACCGTGCAGGACTCTGATGACATTGCATGGACAGCAGAGATGGAACACGCATTCAGACATTTGAAAGCATCCTTGACAAGGCCACCTGCCCTTCATATACCTACCGACATATACAACTGACTTTCAATTGTACGTGCACGAAGGTGGGGGAACAACCGCCGCAATCCTGGCCCAGGAGCACGGAGGCATTTATCGCCCAGTAGCGTATTTGTCTAAAACCTTAGACTCGGTGGCTAGAGGGCTTCCAGCCTGTCTGCGCGCAGTGGCTGCAGCGGCGATCATGGTGCAGGATGCAGAACGTATAGTGTTGTCACATCCACTGATAGTGCACACCTCTCATCAGGTAGGAGCTATCATGCACAACATTTCTACGCAGCATATCACTGCTCAACGATGTTCTGGCTATGAAGCAATATTACTAGCTACTGCTAATTTAACATTGAAACCAAATTCCGTAGTTCATGGCCCAACCTTATATTTGCATAAGTTGTTATTGCAGGGTGAATTTGAGGACAGCGATCATGACTGCCTAGCCAAGATTCATAATTCGACGGCTTGCAGGCCAGATGTGTCCGCATCTGTCCTGGAGGAGGGGAAACATTGGTAATACTGGTGTGGGTATTCGATTGTTGAATTACCTGACTGTGTCATAGAGGCCTATTCTCTGCCATATAAATCAGCACAAGTGGCAGAATTAATTGCGTTAACAAAAGCTTGTCAATTGGCAAAAGATCAGTTTATCAATATATACACCGATTCAAAATATACACATGGAATTGTACATGATTTTGCCAAACTGTGGGAAGAAAGGGATTTTAAAACTTCAGAAGGAAAACCCATATCCCACCACAGTGTTGTGGCTGAACTGATTCATGCAGCACAGTTACCGTCAAAATTGGCTGTGATAAAAGTAACTGGGCATGCATCAGGAGAGTCAGAAGAGGCAAGGGGAAATAGACTTGCAGACGAAGGGGGTTTAGCTTTTTTTTTTTAAATGGGCAGCTTTAGGGAGTGTCCTATCAAGTCTACATGTTGACAAAGCAGGCACAGAGGTGCCCATGATGTCCTTTGTGTTGACTAATGATTTGGATATTAAACTATTACAGGCAAACCCCACTCAAAGTGATCTAAACCACTGGGCAGCGAATGAAGCAAAACCGGATCAAGCAGGTATTTTGAGAAATAAGCAAGGCAGGATTGCTCTGCCAGCCTCTACCATTTTTATGCTATGCAGACACTATCATGGTGCCTCACATGTGTCAAAAGAGAAAGTGATAACAAAAATTTGAATCAATCGTATTGTATAGCAAATGTAAGAAAAAATACATTTGTTGTTGTTATTAGATGCTTGTTTGATCTGTGCTAAGACCAATCGACATAAAGCTAGTAAACATGATTCTCTTACACACCCGGAACTGCCATTTCAGCATTTACAAATAGACTTTACACACATGCCCCCTTGTGGAAATCACAAATATTTGCTTGTGATAGTGGACCGTTTCTCCAAATGGCCTGAGGCTTTCCCGTGTGGAAGAGAAAATGCACAGACTGTAGTGAAGGTACTTGCTAAGGAGATTATACCGCGTTTTGGTATACCAACGGTTATAGAAAGCGATAATGGTACACCGTTTACCTCCAAAGTTACCCAGTTGCTAGCTAAAGAGCTAAATATTAACTGGCATCTGAACATACCCTACCATCCCCAGTCGTGTTCTGTAGCGGAACGTTTGAATCAAACGATAAAAGATCGAATTACGAAAGCATGCATGGAGACAGGCCGAAATTGGGTCGACGTACTACCTGCAGTATTAGCAGAAATAAGAATGTCCCCCTCATCAACAACAAAGATATCTCCATTTGAAATACTAACGGGCAGACCGTTCCCCACCCCGTGGGATAAGGGTCGTGCTGGTAATCTCTCCACAAGTGACACGGAGGTGATCATCGCGGATTAAGTGGATTCCCTGGTCAAAACTTTAAAAAGCATAAATGGTGATGTTTCTCTCTCTCCCCCTCTCCCTGCAGAGAAGCCGACTCATTCTTTTGCTCCAGGCCAAAAGGTGTTGATAAAGTGCCTGAAACCTCCAAAGCTCGGAGAACCAAAATATCTTGGACCTGCGACTGTCATCGCTGTGACGCGGACAGGGGAGCTGACTGATTTCCAGCCACAGTGGACCCATGCAAGCAGGCTAAAGGCGGCCCCGGAGAAAGGAGGGATCTTGATCGTGCATGAACACTCTTGTTGCTACTCAAATGATGTATGAGCAGACCTGTTCGAGACACATGGGTTGAAATGTATCAAAGAATTATAAATTTAGGATTAGGGAACTCTGCAGCGAGTGTTTATGTATTCATTGTTTATTTTAAACAAAAGCAGGCAACTGTTAGAAAACACTCTCTGTCTTTTTAAGAGAATGTTCCAGGGATGCTCAGCCCCTCCTTTTTCCTCCTTCTCTCTCAGCACTCTTCTCTATACAACGCATTCTTTCTGAATCCCCCCTTCTATATCCATCTCTCTCTCTTGATATTATGTTTTAAATATGTCTTACTTATATGCGAAGTATGCATGCTTAAATGTATACATTAGCTTCTCTTGATTTAAAGGCCCCAATAAAGACATGAATGTTAGGACTACAAGGGTAAAGGAGTTCGTGATGAAACTCTGAAGACAGTTCAGCATTCTTCGCAAAAGTCTATTCCTAATATGTCCATGTTTTTCTGTACATGTGGCTATTTTATATAAACACATGTTCTTGGCCAAAGATCCTACGTGTATGTTATTCATATCCTCATTGGTTAAGAGGATGAAACTCCCCTCGACATATGCCTATATAATATCTGTATTTCTATGAATAAATTGAAGTATTGAGGATACATTTGACTGTGTGTTTTCTTACTTCCCGGCCGTCTATCTACACTTTAAAGTAACTGAGAATTCTTCAAGGTGGCAAAGAGAATTTACAAAGGGACCAAATTGTTATTCTTTATTAACAATAGCCAAATGCCTTCACATGGAATAAAATTGCAGCATGTGACGTTATTCACATCCCGCACTGCAGGAGAACACAGTCTATGAATAACTCACACAAAGCTATTTAAAAGATCAGAAATGAATGAAACATGAATTAAAGTAATAAAGCTAAAATTATTTTCAGTGAAACTTCTCAGCTGAACAATTGCATATTGAAAAGATAAAATAATATATTGGATTTATGTGTACTTCCGAAGAAAATTAAACATCCAAACTTCTGCTTAACCGAATACACGTCATGAACTCAAAGCATAGCATGTATTAAATTATAGCTTACTATATATTATATTATAACATATATTACTGACATGTGGGTATTTCTTTAACACATTTCTAACTCATTTCTGGCTGATAATTTTTACACAGTTTTTTTTTTTTTTTGTAAAGCTGCTTTGAAATAAAATGTATTGTGAATTAAATTGAATTGAATATCAAACCAATATACAATGTACTTGCAATGGATATGCATACAGCATTCGTTTTTCATTCATTTGTTTTTACAAGCTGAAGGACGAGTCAAAGTAATTTTCTGTGGTAAATCAACAGCATTTGTTTTAATATGAGAAAATGGTTCGGATGTGCTCATCCATGAGAAAGAATTCAGCAAAATTTAAAATAAAACAGAAGGAATGCATTGAAAGTAAAGCAGACTCACTGCTCCATTGTGTGCATACAAACTAACCAGCATGCATTAGAACAGCATGACTGTCATCAAAATGTATTTTCATGGCTGTGCGACCGTGGATTAGAACATTCGGTTACCAGGTAACCTCTCTAAACGGCCAGAGGATACGACAAACACGGGCTGCTTTTGCTCTGAGACGCATCAGTGAGTCGCATTCAGAGGAACTCTCCAGAAAACCCTGCGGCTTCCCAGAATCCTCTACAACAACTATCGCCACCAAGAAATGATTGGCAGGGCTCTTCTCTAGAGACCTCAGGTTTAATACTCATGCAGGTCACAGAAGAGCAGCCCTCAACCTCCTTCCCACAAGACATAGCTTTGTTTCACCATGATTCAAACATTCAGCTGTATGATGATGCTTCTCCTGTTCTCCTGGGATTGGAAAGAGACTCCTTCCATATTAAGAAAGAATCAGACTTTAATTTTCCTCTTACATTTAGTCTCTTAAGACAAACAGGCTTTCGCGATGGCAGGATCCTGTCCGACGCAGCGTATGTCCAGGTTTATTCATTATAGCAAAGGACAAACTGCATTGTATGGCTCTAAACTGTGATGAGGAACCGTGTTCACAGCTTTTGTAAAATAGCCAACACGCACACACCTGCGACCGCACATCAGACGAATTTCACATTCAGGATTTCCGCAACTTTTGACTAATGCATTTCCATGACTCATCCGGTCTTTCATGAAAACTGGAGATATTTTGCAGAGATTGCACTCACAAGGAGCGGGTGATGAAATATTTTAAAGAAAAATGTACTTACAATATTTGACGTTTTACGATTCCATGACTTTGTATGATTTATCCGTTTTCGTGACTTTTCCAGGCCTGGAAATCACAATTTTTAAAACTCTCTTTGAACACTCTTTGATCGTTATGTTGCTTGGCTCACAATTAGGCTAATGGGTTGTATATACAGTTTTCTGATTATTATTACTAATACATCTAATTTACTGAAAATGTATGTCTTTTATCATATTGTTGTTGCTGGCATTTAATACAAGCTACAAGCCACTCAAATTTGTTTGCTACAGTGATTACACCACAACTAAGAGTAAAAATCTTTTCAGCAAAAGGATAATTCAGACTCTAAATTCTGATTGGATGAGCTGTGTTTAAAGCCATTGTAAAAGATGCTGATAAAGTATATCCGTGAATATACATCTTATATTTATGCATCACTATGTGGCTTATGAACGTATTACTGATAAAAAAAAAAAAAAAAAACCTATTCATTTTTATATTAATCACGGCCATTTCTTTCTTGTCCTTTGATATAGATTTTTTTTCCCCCATTTTTTTCCCTGATGGAAAATTCCCTCCTTGTTTATTATTTTGTATTTGTATTATTTTTATTATAACAATATATAGATAATCCAGCAGAGGAGGGAAAGAGTAATCAAATATTCTACTCAAGTAAAAGTTAACATTACAGTTAAAAGTAAAAGTAGCCGCATCTAAAATTTACTCAGGAGTAAAGATACTTGGTTACATTTTTTATAGTGGGAGGGAGGCAAAAAATGGGAAGGCCAAGGGTGTCAAATAAGCCTGCACACTTGAGGATATAACCCATCAGAAAACATCTGATCCGGCAAATCAAATCATTTAGGCTTATTGAAACTACAGGTGGGTGTGTTGGGCAGGGTTGGGGACTGCGGCCCTCCAGGAACGAGTTTTTAAAAACCCGGGATAGGCCTAGAAATCTCAAACTAGTTTGGTTTTTATTAATTGAATCAGTCAATTAGTATAATAAGTCATTTGGGCTGTTACCAGGCAAATTAAACCAGTATTAACAAAATTCATTTTTTCAATGCAGAGGAAATACAAAAGCTTCATCGGAAGTGGCATTTAGATGTATTTACACGCTGTATAATGCAGGACATGAATGCATTTAACCTGCAGGTACAAATGCATAAATAATATTTTGTTATTTTAAACATAAAAATATTGAATACTCATGAAACTATAAGGGGGGGAAAAAATAATAAAAGATACTTTGAATGTGAAATTAAAACCGCCAGTAGGTGTCAGCAAGTCACTGTTAATAAGTGAGTCATTGCGATTGAACCAAATCATTTAAACGGTTGATTCATTCAAGAACGAAACAACATCATGTTGCTCCGAGACACAAAACAGCACTGTGGCTGTGTTTGGAATTATTTTTGTTGTAGAAACAGAGCAAAAACAGGCAATATGGCGTCTAAAACTTAAGTCTCTTAATTAACTTCTTGTTTATGAACTGTTGTAAATTATAGGTAATCATCTGATTTGGACGGGAAAAAAAAGGAAAAAAAAACGGCACTCTTCTTGTGATATTGATTTACTATATGAAATGATATAAATCTATACATTTTCTGCCCCTATATCTTCAATTTTGTGATCATTCTAAATGCATTTTAACAGACTGAATCACGCAGTGAAAGAACGCAATCTAAATACGTGCGGGTCGCGCGCGCACTAGTCTAATCTACTAGACTTCACGGCACTCTGTAGGAGTGTTTTGTTTGGTTTTTGGCAAAATATTCGATAATGTCAATAGCACATTGTTAAAACAACAATTACGATATTATCGTAGACGATATATATCGCACACCCCTAAGTCCTGCACCACTGTCTTTTTGGCTAATTTGTGCAAAACCTCTTGCTAAACTGTCAAAGCTTCATTTTAACCACCAATGCAACGATGCAAGTGTTGATGTCGAGACTTTATAAGCTGCTAGTTTGGTCTCCGTAGGGAAAACACAGCTTACACTACATAATAGAGTATAAATATGGCCAGGGATTCACTTAATTTCCTTCGAATTCAACTTTAGCAGAATACGACGGGGTTTCGTTTTTAGCTGGGTCTGCACCATAACGCCTGTCTTGTGATTTTACCGCCAGTTTGCTCTCCTGCCCATTATTTACTACAGTAGTTTTCAGGGAGTAAAAAAAATTAATCGCTCCGTAATTAATGTGTTTTAAAAAGTAGCGAAGTACAATACTTCAAACAAAATATACTTAAGTAAAAGTAAAATTACAGATTAAAAAAATTACTTTAAAAAGTAGAAGTACAAGAAAAAAGCTACTCAATTACAGTAACGCGAGTAAATGTAATTCGTTACTTTCCACCTCTGATTATCAGTGCTTTTCTTATTACTTTAAATCCTTGTGTATTTTTTTGTTTTTTTTTTCCAATTCACTTTCTAAGCTTTGTTATTATTGCACAGTATTTCGGGTCAACGTCTGTTGTGTTTAAATGTGCTTTATAAAGAAATATGACTTGAACTGACTAATAAATGTAACTATTTGATGTAAGTAATGTGACCATTACATTTTTAAAAAAATTTTAATCAACATCAAAACTTATAAACACATTACAAATGTGAATACAGTATAATAATAAAAGCTGTCTGCATTAGAAAATTCTGTTTTACTGCAGTGTGACTATGCATATCACATATTTCAGAGCATTTATCTACCTATCAAACACTGGTGTCAAATTATTGCTTTACAGTAATGTTATCACGATTAATGTGGTTTTAAGTATGACATGAAGTTGTAGTGCATCACTGTAGTGCATGGTTTCACATTGCTTATTGCTTAATTTTAATGATTCATTCAGTCAGGGGGCACTATACTAATTGCTAATTGTTAGTTTCAATTAGAAAGTTTTTTCGAAGTACCAAACTTTACCAGCCTGATACTACAGCAATAATTAATTCAGCACATTGACAGTCTGTCAGATCCATCCATGTGCTACTGCAAATGTAGAAAGAGCATAAACATGCCAGAGCAGGTGCTATGAACTCCAGAAAACAGTTTGAGAAGCTGAGAGGTATACATTTTCCTGTCAGTAAAGATATACATTTTAACTCCTGTTCTGAGCATGACTAATACACATTTACGCACACATGCAGACACTATAGGCGTGTGTTTGTAAAATTCGGTGCACTTCCTGTGGTGTTTAGATAAGCAAAACAAGCTGAGTTGCATCCAGCATTTAACCGCTGACCTGTGGCACAGCCTCTTTCTCGCTGTCTGAAGAAACACAGAGGTATGGACGACATTTTGATATACAGAGAACTTATTCCCACCCGTAGACATGCTCGGGGAGATGCAAGCACTTTCCCCAGCAGTCTCCCGAATCATGCAATAACCTCCATGCAGGCAGCTGGTCGTGAGGTTGCTGGACTGTGTGATGCTGGGGAGTAACATTCGGGCACTTTGAGGTTAGTTCAGTGTCTCGTCAATCTATTCATGGAAGACTTGCCAAAGAAAATCAGCTCCCTCTTCCTAAAATATAAATGCAGATTCAAGCATTCAACGGCCCATATTATAAAGCATAAAAATATATTATTATTTTAAAAAATTCTATTTAATACCTTAACAATTCTCAATTTAAAATGTTGCCTCTCTTCTAGACTCTAAAGTCCAGTAGCTCATAACCAAAAGTAACAATCTGCTGTGATCAGTCTGAGTTAGGCTGTAAATTAGGCAGCGGTGTCACTAAATAGCATTGCAGTGAAGTCTGATAGCTGAACCACTACACAGGAATCTGGTGACCTGCAGTCCTGTCTGGTGGTGAATTTCCAATGAACACCAGAGACGTAATTACCATCCAGGGAGATGATGTAGTGGAGGTGCAGCCTCATAAGCACATGCACCTGGAAATCCATCTGAACGGCAAACAGATGGCACGCTTCAACTGTGTCGGAGATTCAGGACTTCATATATTCCAGCTAAGGCAACTTTAAACGCCTGAATAAACCGATCAAGTTCAGATTACACTGCATTGTCTCACTCTGGACTCACCAGAGAGATCATTAATAATTCTGAGCGTCATCTCCAAAAAGTGCTGGCTTATTGTTCTACACACTTTAGATTCATGCAGATGCAATGCTTTTGTTACAAAGCTGTGAAATAAAATCACTGAAAGTTCACTAGTATGTTGATCCCCCCATTAAACACATTGAATGTTTATTCAATGCTTTTATTAATTTTATTTAGTGCTGTCAAACAATTAATGGCGATTAATCGCATCCAAAATAAAAGTTTTGTTTACATAATATATGTATGTGTGCTGTGTATATTTATTATGTATATATAAATACACACACATGCATGTATATATTTCAGAAAAATAGGTTATGTTAATATATTAAATATATTTATATATAATATAAATTATATGAATATATAGACATGTAAATATTTTCAAAATATATACTGTATGTGTGTGTATTTATGTATACATAATAAATATACACAGAACACATACATATATTATTCAAACAAAAACTTTATTTTGTATGCGATTAATCGCGATTAATCGCTTGACAGCACTAATTGTATTCTATTAATTTTTTTGTTTTAGTTATTTTAGCACATTGATAAACTGAATCAAAATAAGAAATGCTTCCTGTCAACTATACTGAAATAAAACAATTTTAAGTTTTTCCGTTTTTTTTTGGTATTAGTTGTGATTTAACTGTAATAACGCTGATCCATATATATTATGAATATAATAAAAACAGTGATTTAATGTTGTGCAGCTTAGGGCCATAATTTCTGAGCTTACAAATGCTGCAGGTTCCATTCCAGGCATGAGTGACCCATGAACTGAAGAGATCTTTATATCTGTATTAATCTAGACTGCTTGTCTAACATACGGTTAACAGATCCTCTGTAGTCTGGCTGCACAGACACATAATCAATATCTGTAGAGCATCTCAAACAGCAGACATGTTTATCTAACTGTGGCATTCAGTTATCAGTTTTTACGTTTAGAAGCCCTGATGGGGAAGACTAATAAAAAAACGGCCTTGTTTAACCCTGGTACTATCATCAATATTGGGTGACTTGGCCACATGGGGACAGTGCTAAATACACACCTTAATAGGGTACAAAATGCTTTAACGCATGAGACCACAACACAATTGTAGTGTAAACATACTTGCATTTCAGTCAACCACTGTGCTACAACAGGATTCTTAAACTACAGGATTTCAAATGGTCGGTGAGTTGATAGGCTAAAAAAATTTAAAACAGAACCAAACAGACCTGAATGAATGAGAAAAAAAAAATTGGGCACAAATTCAAGTATATTTGTCATTTTAGCATTATGTAGAAATACAGTGATGTAGAGCAGCTAGTTTCTCTGAGCTTGTGTTTTGGCTTCTCTGACCTATTATTATTATTCCTCATTATGAACAGCTAAAACTTTTGATCCCTATGGTGAAAGCTCACTAAACTTTGCATGCATGAAGCGTCTGTGGCTAATTGCATTTAGAGTCGTTTTGGAATGGATGGGAAGTATGGTTGCCTAGAAACTAGTTGTTAAATGTGCAACATTCAAAACATCAAACCTGTCACCACATTTTACCCCGAGTCTTTCTCCATGTGAGGAGTCAATGTTCCTCGAAGAGCCGCAAATTTTGCAGCATTTCACTTTTTAGGCAAAATCTTTAAAAATCTTCCTTTCATAAACAGCTCAACCAATGAATCTAAAGTTTTTCTTTTTGTCCTCTTGTAATGTCTTACATAAAGTCTCAAAATTTAAATGCATTTTTAGAACTCATGTTATCTGGAAATTAAATACAAAGCAAAACGAGTGGATCTAAGGTTTTTTTCTTTTCTTTGTCCTCTTATAATGTTTCAAATAAATTCACAAAAAATACATAGAATTGTGAAATGTAAATAGATCGGTACCTGTGATCTATTTAATTTAAGTTTTCATAAACTTGTTTGTCCTTTTTTGAAATGTTTTAAGAAAGTTGCAAAATATAAATATATTTGTAGAGTTCTCGTGATCTAAAAATTAAATGCAATGCAAAATCAATAAATCTATTGATTGATTGATTGTTTACCTTTTTGCTTATGTTTTAATCTTTTAAATTCACAGCGTTTAAACACATTTGTAGCATTCCTGTCACCTAGTCATTAAATGCAATGCAAAAAATCATGGACTCTAATGTTAAGAGCTGAGCTTTCCTTTTTACACAGATGTCCGACGTAGAAAACAAATTAGCTTGCCAAGTCATTTTGCTTTTGTGCCAATCCACCCTACAGTTTTCAAAAGTGATAAATGTGGATTTTGACTCTCATGGATGTGGTAAAGATGGTATCTGTATAAGCAGTGGTTGTGGTTTATCATTCGCATTTGGTACACATGCCCATGACTCCCAGAGAAATTGCAAGAATATAAACTGACCCCCTGTTGAGCTGCATTATATCAGATGAATATCCAGCACTTCCACTACACAACTCCCATCAGTTCTACAAGAGTCTATTGATAATTGACTCTGTAGAGAGACGTCAGAGAAAACAAAGCAAAATCTGGACCTCTGGATTGATTTTTCAATTACAAACACAGTAATTAATTCAATTTCATCCATTTCTTTACACTAGCTTAATTTACCAGATGGATTCTACTAAATGTTGCTTGCAGCTTTTCTCTTTTTTTACCTATTATATGCCAGACAAACACCATAAGTTGTAGTTTGAGGACCGACGGGTTTTGCTTCAGGACTCAGATTTTACATTGGACATCAAACGGGGAGCGTTTCCCATAAATTAATGTAACTTGTAGAATTCAAGACACAGGGGCAAAAAATGCCCCTCCACAATAAAGGCGATTACGACTGTCATGATTAAAGTGAAATGTAAAAAATTGGTAAAACGTGTTAATTGCAGCATTAGATTCTGATATACTCAAGTTGCTCACGTTTTTGTTTGCAGTGTCGAACATTATAACCAAAAACACACATTTCTGTTGAGCGTATGAATGCAATGGCCAGTCAGAGATGTTTAGATCTGTCACCGGGGAAGAAAAAAACTCATCTAAAAACAGTGGAATTTTGCCTCCATCCGAATTCTGTTTCTATGAATTCATTCTTGAAGAATGTCATTGATAATGGGAGCTCATGCAAGAGCATAACTCTCTTGCGATGCACTCATTGTTTGCTTCATTGATGGGGAACATTGCTCGCTTTCTGTATATCATTTATTGTATATAAAACATATGCCCAATTTGAATAACCGCATTGTTTTTCATTAAGACATCCAATGTGAAGTACTGATTTTCTAAAGCATTAAAGAAAGAAAAATCAATTCATTTATGGTTCTCAGTTTAAAAATATACCATTTCTCCACACAAATGTTTATAATGTATTACAATATTAAGGACAATAATCGACAATGATTTCATCCCTACCCTGTAATGAGTATATTTCTGTAATGAGCTATTCTATTGATCTGCATTTTAGTGGCAACAGATGATAGTATTCTGATTGATTGAATAATTTTTTTAATCTCTAAGTACTGGTCGAGAGAAAAGGATATTTTTAGGAAAAAAAAAAATAGTTTTTTCATGTCGTTTAGAGCATAAAAAAATGTATTTTATTTTTTTAAAGGATTATTCATTCATAAGGTATGCAAAGTCCTCGGTAGAGGACATCGGGACTCAATTTAAAAACAATTAATAAATAAAAAGACATGAATAAACATGCAGAGGCAAAAACAAATGATTTTTTAAATCACCAATACATTTTTAGTTTTCAAGATTTTTTTTTTTATCAAACTTTGTATAAAGATGATTCTCAGCTATGTTATGAAAGATATTTTTAAAAAACATTTTTTTTATGCAAAATGTGTGTAAAATGGCAATAAATGGGGATTTCTCATTATATAGAATTTATATATAAACGAAATCTAATTAGAATCCGTTTTCTTGTGTATTAAATGTGTTTTGGGGGTAACGGTAATGAAAAAGAGGTAAAATGGGGAGTAATACAATGACAAGATTTTCATAAAATATATAAAATTTCAGTAATAATTTCATGAAAATATTGATATATTTTCCTATTCAATTGTTTTGTCTCCCAAAATGTATAATAAACGTGCTTTTAGTCCTGGTGTCCTCTACAGAGGATGTGTATGAAATGATGACCTGTTTCCTAACAGGAAGTCATATTTGATTTGAAACCCCATAACATTTTACTGAGATGTTGATTTATGACAAACAAATTAGATTTAAATGATAATTACAAAATAGTATCATATTTCCATAAGAGTGTCACTAAATTAATATCAGACATATTTGAAGACCAAAGAGAGGGAGTGGTGAACCATCCAAACATTTAGTATCTCTGAAAAGCCCTGAATGTGCTCTGTACAGGACATCCAGACTTAAAATCGTGGCATGTATATAGTCTCAGAGAAATACACTAAAATATAATGTCCTCATATGAGGATGCAGGGTCTCAGGAGGTTAAATGTAAATATTTGACATAAAAGACATCAAAGATATGTTTAATAAGGTAATCATGAAAATTGCCCTTACCATGGACCCAACACACTATCATATCACGCTACCGTCCATGTTGGTACCTACCTAATTTATTTAGCGTCTACCGATTTTCAACAAAATATTGTAGAGTTTGATTGAGTGCTGGCCTTTGATATTGTGAATTTGCTGTAAAAACTCGCACAGTTCCGTTTTTGTTCACGCTCTGTGTCTCTAAAACATTCTCCTCTGATGTCGTTTGACGGTCAGGACTAATGTTTTTGCAGATCAGTGGATATCGCTCTTTCACACTCATTCTTATGCTCTCCCTCTCAGTGAAAGGGCCGATTCTTCTCTCTTGTTCCCACTGTGAACGATTTCCATACATAACCGTGTGTTTCGCAGGCAATGTTTTAAATTTGTCTGGACTCAGAGAGATTAACATTTTTATTACCAAATACTGAGTTGACAGCACTTCTAACTTTCTGTCTGAACACCACTGAGACTTCATAAACAGACGCTAGAAGTAGGCCTGTTACACTACAACAAATGCACCACAATGGAAAACATTAATGGCTTTGAGTACATTTTGAATAATATGACTTGGAATACTTTCAGTTCCCTACAGGGTACAAATAAGTTACCAACTGAACATTTATAATACCTACTATAAAAATCGTCCAAATAAAATAAATTTTGTGATTCACAGCCATGATAAATATGCCTGTACTGTATGAATACTGTCCAATCCATCTGTCATTTTGACAAAGATGTCTCACAGAAACAGTAAATGTTTCTGGGTCACACCGTTCAATAGAAGCATAAATTGCTTCTGTGATGTGTTTGTCATTTTGGAACAATATTCCAGTAAGTAGGCTTGACCACCCTTGGAAAAGTAAGCATAACAGGACAAATTGCTGTCACCATTTGAGTCTGTATACTCAAAGCGATCTCATTAGTTGTACATAAACTGTGGTTCTTGCAAACACTTTTTTTTTAATTGTATCTCAGACACTGAAAAAACATTTAAGATTTTACATATGAACAACTTTACAGTCATGCAAATGTTTACAAATACATTAAGGTTACATAATATTACATTTGTACTAGATTAACTTTACTGTATTATAATAAATTACCATTCATTCAGTCACATTTTAAATGCAATTAACACATCTACATACTTTGACAATTTATTTGATATAAATTATTTAGTAAATTGTGTGTATGGCCACATATACTAATAATATATATATATATATATATATTATATATACATAGATAATAATATATATATATATATATATTTATAATATCCATACACTCCGTTTAAAGTTTGGGGTGGATTATTAATTTATTTCCTTTGCAAGTCTTTATGCTCTCCAAGGGGGATTGTTGTGGTCAAAACTATTAGTAAAAGCAAAGTAATAGGTGAAATATTATTACAATTTTAAATAGCTATTCTCTATTTGAATATATTGTAAAATGTAATTTATTCCAGTGATCAAAGCTGAATTTTCAGCATCAATCCGATCTTGGTTGTCACGGATTTTTTGATGAATAGAAATTTAAAAAGAACAGCATTTTTAATTTTTTGTAACATTCTAAATATTTACTCTCACTTTTGAGCAATTTAATGCATGCTTGCTGTAGTAATGTCTCGGTTACGTATGTAACCCTCGTTCACTGAAGGAGGGAACAGAGACGTCACGTCGGAGGACCGACGAAATTGGGATCACGCTTAGAGGGGACCAATCTACTTCGAGTGTAAACCAAACGAGCCAATGCACATTGGCATGCGATTATTGCATCCAGCTGCTGCTGATCACAGCGTGAGTATAAGTAGGCAGCAGGTGCAGCGCATATTCAGGTTTTCGCTGAGGAGCCGAGCCGGTGACCGCTCAGCGGTGGTACAGCAGCCGTGGCAACGGGACGTGACGTCTCCGTTCCCTCCATCAGGGAACGAGGGGTGTTAGGGGTTACATAAGTAACAGAGAGTTCCCTCATCAGCGGGCCCTCTAGACGTCCCGTCGGAGGACCGACGAATTGGGATCATACCAAAAGGCCACAGCTACCACCCCTTCCAGTGTCCTGCGGAAGCCACATGTGCCCCTACTTTTTGGTGTAGGCCAGGGCATGCACAAGAGGACCAGCTACTGCTGCAATGGCACTACCCAATGAGTAAGACTGGATAACACTAGGAAAACGTACCCGTTCTACTTGGAACAGGGGCGTTACGGAAGCTTGAACCTTCCCGAAGGAGGTTTCGTAAGCACTTACAGATATGGATAACCGTTTAGGTGCATATTTGAAGATTTAGAGGTGATTGTAACCCTCTTGAGGAATGGCAGAGAAGTCTGCCGGGGAAACACTGGCTCAAGGCTATACCGTGGACTTTACACATATGAGATCCATTTAGGTATTTACATATGGAACACAGCCTTCTACCGGTTCTCGAGGATTCAGCGAATGAAGGCCTGGCGCCGGACGCTCCGCCACGTCTGGCTACCGAGGGGACGGAGGAACTCAACAGGATCTACTATATGGACTCTCTGGAGTGGATTTAGCAAGCCGACCCGAAGCCGGGGCATCTCAGTGCTTCTACACGTTTGAGGTGAGAACACAGGAGGATACCGGCTCAACACGAAGGCTATAGAATCTAGCGAATGTGATAGGGGTCGCACAGCCCGCAGCCCTACAGATATCTGTCAGCGAGGCACCACGAGCCAGCGCCCAGGAGGATACAACACCTCTAGTTGAGTGAGCTCGCAAACCTGAACGGGCAGGGCACACACTGTGCCTGATAATCTAGGGTGATGGCATCCACTATCCAGTGGCCATCCTCTGCTTTGAGATGGCATTCCCCTTCTGCCGGCCTCCGTAAAAGACAAAGAGCTTGTCTGAGGTCCTGAAACTTTGCGTCCGATCTACGTAGCACCTTAAGGCTCAGATGGGACAGAGCAAAGCTAGGGCTGGGTCTGCCTCCTCCGAGGGCAGCTCTTGGGAGGTTCACCACCTGATCCCTGAAAGAAGTAGCGGGAACCTTGGGCACGTAGCCGGGCCGGGGCTTCAGGGTTACCTGGGAATCAGCCGGCCGAACTCTAGGCACGAATCGTCGACCGAAAAAATGTGTGCAGGTCCCCTACCCTCTTGATAGAGGCCAATGCCAGCAGGAGCAATGTCTTCATCGAGAGGAACTTCAGCTCCACTGCCCGTAAAGGCTCAAACGGGGCCTGCTGTAATGCCGTGAGCACCAGACTCAGGTCCCAAGAGGGTATAGAGGGGGGCCGTGGAGGACTTAATCTTCTCGCCCCCCTAAGGAACCTGACGATCAAGTCATGCTTCCCCAACGACCTCCAGTCTACGGGGTCGTGGTTAGCAGCGATCGCAGAGACATAAACTTTAAGGGTGGAGGGAGACAGCCTTCGCTCCAGACCCTGCTGCAAGAAGGACAGCACAACTCCGATCGGGCATCTCCGGGGGTCTTCGCGGCGAGAAGAACACCACTCAACGAACAAGCTCCACTTCAAAGCATAGGCGTGTCTCGTAGACGGTGCTCTCTCTGAAGTGATGGTGTCAACTACCCCTTGGGGTAGGGCACCTACAACCTCCGCGTCCCGTCCAGGGACCAGACATGAAGTTTCCAGAGGTCTGGACGCGGGTGCCAAAGGGTGCCCCGTCTCTGAGTCAGTAAATCCTTCCTCAGAGGAATCGGCCAGGGATGGGCTGTCGAGAGGAGCATTAGTTCTGGGAACCAGGTTCGGGTAGGCCAATAGGGTGCCACCAGAAGGACCTGCTCCTCGTCCTCCCTGACATTGCACAGCAACTGTGCCAGAAGGCTAACTGGGGGAAACGCATACTTGCGAAGACCCCGCGGCCAGCTGTGTGCCAGAGCAATCCGTGCCGAGTGTTCCGTCGGTCATGGCGAAGAACAACTGGCAGTGAGAGGATTCTGGAGAGGCAAACAGGTCTACCTGAGCGGCTCCGAAACGTCCCCAAACCAGCTGGACCGTCTGGGGATGGAGTCGCCATTCTCCCGGGCGCACAGCTCGGGACAGCTCGTCGGCTGCCCGGTTGAGCAGCCCAGGAATTTGAACAGCACAAAGCGACCTCATATGCTTCTGACTCCAGAGGAGGAGATAGCGGGCGAGTTGCGACATGCGACGGGAGCGCAGACCACCTTGTCGGTTGATGTACGCAACGGCCGCTGCATTGTCCGTGCGGACCAGTACATGCTCGCCTCGTAAGCGCCCTTTGAGACAGATCAAGGCAAGGTGCACTGCCAGCAACTCAAGGCAGTTGATGTGCCAGTGCAGTCGGGGCCCCGTCCAAACCCCTGACACTGCAAGCCCGTTGTACGTGGCCCCCCAGCCGGTGGTTGAGGCATCTGTGCAAACCACAGCATGCCTGGAGACCTGCTCCAGGGGCAACCCTGCCCGGAGGAACGCAAGGTCTGAACACGGGGTGAAGGTTTGTCGGCAGGCCGGTGTCACTTGGACCCGGAAGGTGCCGCGTTGCCACGCCCACATCGGGACTCGGCCATGGAGCCGGTGCTGAAGCGGTCTCATATGAAGCAAACCGAGCGGCATGACAGCAGCTGCGGATGCCATATGCCCCAAGAGCCTCTGAAACTGTTTCAGTGGGAACGCCATCCTGCTCTTGAATGTATTCAAGCAAGTTTCAACAACGACTCTGAGCGTCCTGCGTGAGGCCGTGTGTTTGTTGAAAAGAGTCCAACTCCATACGAGAAAAGAGATACTCTGCGGTCGGGGCGAGTTTGCTCTTGCCCAGTTGACCTGAAAGCCAAACAGGCTGAGGTGTGAAAGCACCAAATCCCCGTGTTCGCACAACTGATCCTGAGACTGAGCAAGTATGAGCCAATCGTCGAGGTAGTCGAGGATTCGAATGCCCTGCTCTCTCGTGGGAACGAGGGCTGCCTCCGTAACTTTCGTAAAGGTACGGGGCGACAGGGACAGCCGAAGGGCAGGAACTTGTACTGGTATGCCCGCCCCTCGAACGCAAACCGCAGGAATGGCCTGTGGCGCGGAAGGATCGAGACATGAAAGTACGCGTCCTTCAGGTCGATCGCTGCGAACCAGTCTTGGGGACGGATACCCCTGAAAATGCATTTCTGCGTGAGCACCTTGAACGGGAGCCGGTCCGGTGTCTGAAGGGCCCGGTTCACGCCACGGCATAGGTCAAAGATAGAGTTCAACCCACGCCTGTCGTGGTACAATGAAGTAAGGGATGAAAACCCCGACCTCATATCGGTGAGGGACAGGCTCTAGCGCGTCCTTCGCAGTAGATAGGAGGCGAGTCTATGGCCCGCAAGAAGGGGCATCTGCTGCTTTCACTGACGTTAAGTGGACGCCCCTGAACTTGGGAGGACACCGGGCAAACTGAATCGCATAGCCGAGCCTGACGGTGCGACGGAGCCATGGAGACGTGCTGGGTAGCTCTAGCCAGGCCCCCAGACGCCGCGCAAGTGGCATCAACAGAACTACAGGCGTACCCGCAGTGGGGCAGCGTAAAGGAATGCAGGGACCCGGCCCGGGCGTCTCATAGCCAGTCCGAGGCGGGGTATGGGTGTGTGTAACACTGACCTGCGTATGAGCAGAGGGTGCGTGGGTAGTCCGATGGTTCGTCCTCCCGATCCGCCCACTACTGCTCACTGGCGAGAGAGGAGGGTGAGAGTGATACGGCTCTGGACCGTCCACAGCCCCCCATCCCCTCAGGGGACCCAGAGAAGGGAGAAATTGCTCCTTCGTCGAGAATTTGGGTACCACTGACCGAGAGGTCAGTGGCGGAAAAAGATGAAAAGATTCTTCGCCCGGCCCTCCTCCGGGGGAGGGATTGGTGTGTTCACCATCTCCCGAAGAGCAACTCACTCCATCTCTGGGTCGCCAGTCTCAGGGCCTCTTGCTCTTCCGCTTGCCACCAGTGGGGGCCTGGACGGGCAGGGCGGCTGCCCTGCGGCCGGCTCCTCGACGCGGTCTTGCTGGCTGCTGCGGACGCTGCGCGGGAGCGGGGGCAGAGGCAGGGGGCCGCCCTCTGAGACGGCCGGCTGAGGCGCTGCCGCCGGCAGCCGGGTGGGGGCATCAGCTGCACGCCGGGGCAGGATGTACTTGATGGCCCCAGTCTGCTTTTGGGCGGCGGAGAACTGCTGGACAAAGTTCTCCACCGCGTCGCCGAAGAGCCCGGTCTGGGACACGGGGGCGTTCAGGAATCTTGTCTTGTCCACCTCGCGCATGTCGGCCAGACACAGCCAGAGATGGCGCTCCTGGACCCCCATAGTGGACATCGCACGACACCAGAGACCGCGCCGTAACCTTCGTCACTCGTAGCGCAAGGTCCGTCGTGGTGCGGAGTTCCTTGAGAACTTCCAGGTCGTGACCACCCTCGTGCAAGTCCCTCCGTGCCTTGGCCTGGTGCACTTGCAATAACGCCGAATCGTGTAAGGCGGACGCAGCTTCTCCCCCATGACCCAGCGATCTCATCATGCACCTCCGGGAAGAAAGGAACTGGAGTGGGGCCCTGAGAACCAGCGCGCGCCATCCCGAGAAACCAATCGTCCAACCTTGGGGGTTCGGGACGCGGTGGAATGTTCCACTCGAGCCCGACACACTCGGCGGCCCGGGAAAGCATAGCCATCATTCCGGGGTCCGTCTACGGCACGCTGACCGCCAGAGGGCGGGCAAGCGCGTGACGGAGCTTCCTCCCCGGAAAAGTCCGGCCACCCTGCCGATGAGTGCAGTCGACCATTGTTCGTAGGGGGAGCTTCAGGAAGAAACAAGTGGGCACCACGGAAGGGGTCAGCTGACCTTCTGACGAAAGCTCTCCGCTGGTTCGCAGTGCCGGCGGGTTCGCGGCATCCCCGGAAGGGGAATTCCGCACCGTGACCCGTAAGACCAGTCCGCCCATGCTTAGAAAAAGGACGCCCACTGGCTGCTGCCAGAGGGAACCCCAGATCTAGGCAGTGGCAAGGGCACTACGCCCCTTTGCAGGTAACGGAGCTCGGTTCGCAACTCCGAGATGGTCATACCCCCACAATGTGAGCATGAGTCATCCATGAAAGCCACCTCAGCGTGAACTCCAGAAACGTACGGATGGTATGACATCTTTAAAACGACGCGTCTTTAAAACGACGTTCCACCGTGATGAGACTCGTTAGTTATGGAATTTGCTCTTGAGTGTGCCGATAAGCGCACCACAAGGGAGATGGCGTCTGCAAAAAAACCAACACAAACAGGGGTTAGTGCAGCCTGATGTGTGCAACCCACACAACATGGGAATCCACCACCGCTGAAGCGCCGTCCACCTGCACGAGAGCCCACCGAAGAGCGTGCTTTGACTGTAGTTTTTCTCACTACTGTAGGAAAGTCAGGAGCAGAACGATAGAACAGCTCGGCTCCGAAGCGAAAAGCTGAATATGCAGTGCATCTGCTGCCTACTTATACTCACGCTGTGATCAGCAGCAGGATGCAATAATCGCATGCCAATGTGAATTGCCTCATTTAGTTTACACTCAAAGTAGACTGGTCTCTCTGGCAAGATTCCCAATTCGTCGGTCACCAACGTGACGTCGAGAGTGGCCGACTGAGAGGGACAATTTACCCCAACAGTAGTGTAAATTTCATATTTTCATATCACATATTTTCTGTATTGTATTCAGTCATATGTGATTTCTAAAGACTTTTCACAAAAAAAAGAAAGACCACATTTATTACATGTTGAGGTGGAATGACACTTAAATTTAGTCACAGAAAAAGTGCAAAAAATGCACTTTTTTTTATATCATTTATAAATAAATATAAAAAGGTATATTATATATGAGCAATATCGCACAAGCAGAAGTGCAATATGACAGTAAATCAGCATGCATGATTAACTTTTTAATTACTGCTTATATATTATTATTTCATGTATTTATATTAGTGTATGCTTCCATACAAGACAAAGACTGATTTCCAAAAACAAACAAACAAAAAAAAAATAAATAAATAAAAGTCATAGAGTGGATAGGACAATGAGTTTCTGTAGGAAAAAAAAGGGAATACAGAAATGAATGCACTGGAACACACTTCCCTTATATGCCATGGGCAGGTTTTGATTTTACACATTCGCATCTCAAACACACACTGTGACCACAGCTTTAGCATAGCAATCAAGTTAAAGTTCATTTAGTTAAACTCAGTTTACTCTGAGTGTAGCTGTGTTGTCCATGGCAACTAAAGTCATTATCATCACCACACATCATGAAAACCAGTCATCCAAACAGATTACCTGCCGAAGTAGATAGAGTCTGAAGAATGAAGGTTGTTTTTTTTTTTGGGCCAAAGATCATGAGATCAGCTGTCAGCTAAGAACAGGAAACTGAGGCTACAATTCACGGGTTCTCCAAATTTTTTGTTTTTTTTTTGGACAACAGAAGATTAGAAAAAGTTTACTTGGTCTGATGAGTCTCAATTTCTGCTGCAACATTTGGATAGTAGAATTTGGCTTTAACAACTTGAAAGCATGATGATGGTGGTGGTGTAATGGTGTTGGGGATATTTTCTTGGCATACTTTGGGCCCCTTAGTACCAACTGAACCTTGTTTAAAATGCCACAGTCTATAGTATTGTTGCTGACCATTTCCATGCCTTTATGACCACAGTGAACCCATCTTGTGATGCCTACATCCAGCAGGATAATGTACCATGTCACAAAGCTCAAATCATCTCAAAATGATTTCTTAAACATGACAATGATACTCAAATGATTTCCACAGTCACCAGATCTCAATCTAATAGATCACCTTTGGGATGTGGTGGAACGGGAGATTCACATCATGGATGCGTAACCAAAAAATCTGCAGCAATTGTGTGATGCCAATATGGATCGTATCAATCTTGCTGAATATATGGCACGAAGAATTAAGGCAGTTCTAAAGGCAAAAGATCACATAAAAAAAGAATGAAATATATTCTACCCCTGCATTAACAATTTTTTTTTTTTTTAAAGTTGCACAAAAACCAGTAAATCAGATTGGAGCTGGTGAATTCAGCCAGCTATTGGCATCTTCATGTGCAGTATTCACCAGATAGCCAGCGAAAGTGTTCTGGGCGGTGCATGAGTGCGCCGTCAGATGCTGAGACAATCTATGAACGCAGTGCGTGAGATTCCATCTGCCTCAGTGTGAGTACCTTTGTTAGTTCCTCTCGGTTGGCTCCTGGCATGTTTACAGCACTGCCTAGCGGGGGACGCATTCTGCCTGCCTCCCCTTGTTTTACAAGGAGCGAACTGATATAACACAGGCCTCACAACATGAGCTACTGTACAAGCCATGTGAGCAGTTAAGTGGTTGGCAGTATGTTGGAGAGGTGTTCTTTATAAATCGTTGAGGAAGAGAAAGCAGACCATGGACAATATCACACTATCTACACTAGCTCGTTTCCAGATCAAAGGCAGCTGACTTGATTAGCTACATGTTTTAATTTTTAATCGGTTTAATCATAAGGATGCATCCCTCAGAAACAGCACATGTTGATGTGCACATGCATACTTCTCGAATGCATGTCAGAATAAGGTATGAATAGAGCTGACAATTAAGCAGCTACACTCTTAAAAATGAAAGTTCCAAAAGTTTTTCGTAGCAATGCAGTGGAAGAACCGATTTTTTGAGTTTTTTGAGTTATCGTTGCAAAAAAATTAGAGTTATTAGAGATTAAGAATGTCTACGGAGTATATGTATGCAACGAATATAATGTTAAACATTCAGTATTAACGCTTGTATAGCAGATGTGCGCGAGCTGATAAGCAAAGCACGCTGAGTGGATTGAGTGAGCGGCGGCGTAGATGCGCGAGCTTGTCGAGTGAATATAACTTTCTCACAGACATCACTGGAAAGTTTGCAGTTCATTCGGATTCTAGGTCAAAAACCAACAGTAAACCATGCCAGACGTAAGGTAAATGAGAGAGAGAGAGAGAGAGAGAGAGAGAGAGAGAGAGAGAGAGAGAGCGAGCAGCACTTCTGTTGTGTGATCTTTGATGTTCACTCACTTAGCACACGCATAATTTGGATTAAAACTAAATTGTAAAAATAAGACCATTTATAGGGGCATTCACTATAAACATAATTTATTTTCAACCTTAGGCATACACGACTTTCTGGCGAAAGTGAATCTAGCAGCCTGTGTGAAATGCGCTAGGCTGTACTAATTGTCCCTCTCATTCTGCACCAGTACAAATACGTGCACGCATTGCACGTGTTTTGCTTGCTCGAGTGTTTCTGCATTATATGAGAGGCTTTGGAATATAAATCACAGCACGTTTCAGATGAAAAAACGCGACTTCTATTTCTGAAAATATCACAGTTCGGAGATTTATAACGAGTGGTTCCCTGCATTATTACGGCAAAGCATGTGATTACAGTACTAAGCCGCTGCAAATAGAGCAGCTCTAATGCTATTAAATTAAAGATGATGTAACATAGAGCAAAAAAAATGAACAGTGAAAGCAACAAAAACTTAATTAAGTGTGAAAATAACCGAGGGATATACAGTCAAACCAAAAATTATTCAGAGACCATAATTTTTTATATGTTTTACTAGTGGGTGCAGGACACTATAGTTCATTTATGTAAGTGAGGATAGCAAAATAAAATAAACTGTGACAAATTATACCCAAAATTATTCAGAACGAGACTGGGAAAAAAATTGAAGTTCAGGTTTGCATGAAGCTGGATGACAGCATGCCCAGGAGACTACAGGCTGTCAACGAGGCTAAGGGCTGCCCGTAAGTATTGATAGTGTGTAAATACTGTCATACTAAAACAGCTGTTGAATTATTTTTGGTTGAGTGTAATCCATAATGCCGTTCGATCAAAGTGATCTAACATATAAAGTGATTTGTTCCGGAGCACCGTTTAACTCTTGTTTTAAGTTCTGTTCATATTTGATACCATTTTCTAAACTATAGCGGGGAGATAAACGTGATAATGTGAGAATGTTGCAGGCTGGTCGAATAAATTTTGGTGGAACTGTATCTATGTGGAAACTAAAGTTACAACCAACAAACATTATACATAGTCTTTTGGTTTCTGTACCCAATATTTAAAAAATTTACAAATGCAATAAAAAAATCGGTATCGGAACTTGGTACCAGCAAGTACCAAAAATAAAAGTATCGGTATCGGGCATGTACTGGAAAAAGTGGTATCGGTGCATCCCTAGTAAAATTACATTAAATGAAATTACAGTTATTCACCGTATATAGTATGGAAAGTTACTGATAACCAATTAACAGGTTTTTACTGTAGCATTTTTACAGTATTTTACTGTTAAAATCACAATCATTTTTTACAGTGTACTGTATATTCACACATATGGAAAAAGAGTGTTAGATAATATCGTTAACAGAATGAGGTGTTGAAGATATGATGAAGGTTTAATCTATTGACTTTGATCTTGGATAAGTACTGTGCAGCTGGAACTAAAATAAAGACATTCTTAATACATCTCAGACTTGCTCAGCAAAAAAAGTAAAGTAAAGTGGTGTGACAGCAAGAAGTTTTATAAGACTTATTTTCTGTTCAAAGAACACTCTGTCGCTTCTTCCAATCATACAAATCACATTATGATCAGGACACATGACTCTAATCAGACTCAATAAAGTCTTCCTCCACTAACATTTCAAGAGGTGTAGAGAGAGAAGAAGAGCAAAGCGAGAGCAAGACATGAGGTCTAATTCAGCATCTCCATGTCCTTTTCATACCATGACGCAACCACTCCAGACTGTGACCGCTCATTATGTTCATTAGCAAACCTGCGGTTACAATCAAGCGCTCTGTCACAGTAATGCACATCGGCAGACCAGAACTCATCAACCCGGTGAAGAACTTCTTTCAATCCTGCAAGAGTTAAAGGGGTCATGAACTGAGAAATCAAAAATCCCTTGATCTTTTGACATGTAAGAGGTCACTGTACTATAAAAACATCCTGCAAGTTAGTCTAAAAACAACTTGCATTTAAGCCAGTCTGCCAAAATGACAGGTTGTGGAATGTGCCACTTTATGATGTAATAGTGTGGCTAAACCCCGCCTCTGCAGAAGGAGATCAACGCCTGCTTCTACAGCACTGCCTGTTTAGCTCCGCCCACCGATTTGTGCATGTAGAGTAAATAACGAGAGAGGCAAACACAGGTCTACACAGAAACCAAACGATAATAAAGAGAAGCGCTTGGTACAGTGCCAAGGAGGTGGGAAACCAACACAGTCTTTGCATTGCCTTCCTTCTGATCCCAACATTAAGAAAAGGTGGATTCATTTTATTTTTAATGACGTTTAACACCACGTCAGTAAGAACTCTGTCACTTCATTTTACCACAGATTCGTTTACAAACAAGGCACAATTCGACACAGGATTTTCAGAAAGATTGAAACTAAACGGCGATGCTGTGTGGACTATATTGGATCGGACAGTAATGTAATTGCTTTGTCTGTTATTACAGATCGTTTGATATGTTCTGAGTATTTATGCGTTTTTAACCTAAATCACAGCAGTGTCCATCTGCGAAGGCTGTAGACTGTCAAACATACACAACTGTTAGCCAATCATAGCGGTGGGCGTTTACTTCCCAGTCTACAATCCACCACACCTATTCAAACAAAGCGTTCTGATGAGGGGGTCAAAACGGGACAGAAAATAGCCTATTAGGCTAATGCTAAAGTATGATGTTTTTCTAGGTAAAAATCTTGATAACATTATAAGTGGACATCAGAGAACAGTACAATATAATAAAAAAAGGCAGCTGACCCCTTTAAAGGAAGACGGAGACTAGAACTCTTTGATAATGAAGAACATACTAGAAAATGTGTTGTTGACATCAGCCAATAGATTTAAAATTGTAGAGATGTATTTTATATAAAAAATGAGACATAATTTGTAAATGTCTCCAGTCATTCTGTTCTCACCTGAGGACAGAAGTGGTATTTTAACACTGATAAATCCCTTAAAATGGAATTAATGTAATTAATTCAAAAACGTAAGACATTAAATTGAAAGCTTTTTTTAACAAAATTCAAAACAACATATTATCGCCAACCCTTACGAGGAAAGCGCATTTGTTCCCTCTTAGAATCTCTTGTATGTAATATTATCATTAGCCATTATTATAATTTTATTGCGAGTTTCCATTAATTTTTGCACTGTTCTTACCAAGATTACCAAGAAATGGCACTGGACCAAAATTGTGAATGCGGAATCTGCATGTAGGCTAATTCTGCTATGACATAACATTTATTTACAATAAAAACCTTTTTCTTAACAAAAAGTGTTTTCAACCGAGTTTTAGCATCTGAAGTATAGAATTTATGCACTAAAGTTAAACAGAACAGATTGTGTCAACACTTTTATCAGCAAATGCCATTTCCATCAGCTGCATCAGTAAATAGTTTGATGCGTTAAACCTTTTTTCTTGAATGGAAACCTGGCTATTGTCCGATAGTCTAGCTGGTGAATGACCAGTAATGTAAAACAAAAAATATTCATTTATTCAGATCTTTGCAATAAGATAAACTGCACCATGCCAACCAAATATCCTTGATTCACCCTAGAGCTGTGATGCCTCAGTGATTGGTTCAGTAATCTGTGTCCAGATCGGTTACCATTTCAGCATGTAAAAAGACTTGGGTTTCCAACAATAATCTATTGCTACATTGAGCAGAATACGGCTAACACTCTCTAAATATAGTTCTTTTCACACACAAGAGTTTGGTGTGAAAAGAGTGACAACTGCTTTCAACAACCAAACTTCCTGGACTGCCGGAGAGATGAACATGCACAGTCACTCCTGAATTGCAGTAGTGTTGAAGACTATAACAGATTACTTCCACTTTGTCCAAAACCACTCTTTCTTCTGGCTAACAGCCCACTTACTTTACTACATGAGCCACTCATAGCTGTTAACACTGAAGAACACCAGGAAGGTGGGCACTATAGGAACTTCAAGGTCACAAGAAGATACTAAATTCACAAATCAGAAGAATGTGATATTTTGTGTTAATAAAATGTGAAAAAAATAGCTCATTAAAACTTGATAATGGTGGTGCCGATTAGTTCAACTTTAAAAGGTTAGTAGTGTCATCCTTGTTTGGATCATTAGAGTCTGGCAGTCTGGCAGAGAGCAAACTGTTATTATGATAGCAGTGCGACTTTAAATCATAGCCGGAGAATCAGACAATCCTGTGGCTTGTGAGCAAAAATGTATAGCTGCAAGATCATGTGGGGAACAGGGATAAGTCACTGACAACGAATGCAATCATTGAGCAGGAAAAGTAGCTTTTGGGGAGGGACTGTCTGTGTAAATATCAAGAAAGAACGTCTTCACACAAAGACACACAACTTGACAACCAGCATAAGCCCACCAGTATGAGCGAGAAAAAACAAAACGTTGGAACACTTCTCTCCAGGGAGCTAGAAATGCCGTTCACACCGACATACAGCGCTGACGTGGTGAGAACACTACCTTCAACCAAAAAGAATAACCCAAACATCTGACTTGAAAACTGATTCTCAAAAGGCTGCATAAGAAAGCACATGCCTATTTAGATAAATTTGCCTTTCAGCAACACTGCTTTACATCCAAAAAACCTGGGGCGTCTTGATTAATCCTGGATTTCGCAAGATGTTTCACAGTCGACGCTTGCACAATTACCGAATAGCCGCGGGAGGGAGTTTCCATCCTAATGCTAGGCCAGTAACTTACATGTCGCATTCTTGGCCGCACCAAACCTGAGCAAAGGGACACCCTGCCAAAAGCCAAGGATAACTCGGATTCTCCTCCTGGGGATACTTCACCACTAATATTCAAGCGGTCAGCGGTTTCTATGGCAACAAGGCACGCCATGGCATTGAGCCAACAATGACTGGAGACAGAAATTTGTTGCTCGCTCTGCATTTTAAAGAGCGCTAATGCCTTAATGTATCCTGACTGCTAAAATCATAGGACCTTTCTCCATAGAGAGCTAATGACGCTCAAAGCGGGAGGCGATCGCCTTTCCGTTACAACTTATATTGACTTGTCGCAGTGCACAGCAAGATGAGACTGCTGGTAACACACTGGTAAGATAGTTGGAATTGTGACCCACAGCAATTTCTCCATCAATCAAATCTATAATATTTTGTGTGTGTGTGTGTGTGTGTCTAATGAGAATGACTGTCATGTTGCCCCATTTTCCTGGGATTTAAGATCCTTCAGAAATCATTCTAATAATAATTTTTGGTGCTCAGTTATTAGGGACCGAGCACCAAAGGTGCGTAGACACCTACTGGAATCGTTGGCATTCTTCTTCTTCTTTCGCTCTAGTCTATGGCAGCCCATAGAACCACTTATGGGAAAGTTGTGAAATTTGGCACACAGATAGAGGACAGTCTCAACATAAACCACAGCAAATTTGGAGTCTCTAACCAAACCCTCTCAGCCCACCAACAGCTCAAAGTTGCAGCACTCATGTTTCTGCTAATACTGTCAAACCGTAAGTTTTTAGATGCAAAATCATTATTTTTACTCTGACTCCTTGGCTCATTGCCAAGGCAATATACATTTCTATATGTCAATTTTTTTTGCAATGTTTAATAGTTTGAAAACCTACCTTTTTGTTAACTTGTCTATTTTCCAAATTGGCTGGGATCATCTTCACCATGCTGGCAAAAAAGTTCTGGATTCAAGGTCGATTAGCAAACTTCTTGAATAATGTGTAAACGATTTGACAAAGACCTGCCACAGTGTCAGCGCAGCAGCCCCCCCAACACCTAGTGGTCAGGATCAATGGTAAAATTTGTCGTCTTTTTTGCTTATAACTTCTAACACGGTTTGGGCCAGAATCACAAGCTGGTCCTCTTTTAATCTTAGAATCAGATGCACGCCGGTTCAGTCATCTGGCCTAAACGGACTACATCTCTTTAGATGTGTGCAACATAATCGATTCGAACCAACTCCTTCCTAGACCGTAGGTCTGAATTTCACCAATGTGATTTCATTATCATCTGCAGCCATTCCGGCAAAAGGTGATGAGTTCCGAGTCTAATCTAAAAATATTTACCGTTTCCCAACGCATCACAATTTGCTGTAATGATGCCAAACTGCATCTGAGGCTGCATCTCTACAAAGCTTTGACATATTGACACCAAACTGTATGTGTGTATTTGTCACCTCACACTGACCTCACCACATCAATCTGACAACAGCCCCACCTATTGGTCAAAAGCGATCCACTATTAATTATGAAGAGCGATTATACCATTATAATGCATTTCCAAAAATGCGAATAACTTATAAACATCTTTGCCTCTTGTCATGTTGACTGGTCTTGTTACATTCCTTGATTGATACCCATGAGACACAATTAGACCATAACTTCCAAATCGGAACGTTTCCGTCGTTCCTTGCCAGGTTTGACTTTATACCTGAAAAACTCCTCTTTATACTTGTCATTGGTCGCAAGATTTTCCACACCAATTCAACCCCAACCATCGTCAACCATGCCCAGCCAAAGCTATGATTTCGTGTCGATAGGTGACACTGGTTCTGTATACCACATTACAAATCATCTTCGTTCACGCTGTACCATTTTTGCGTGTAGTCTACTATGTCAGTCTTATTAGATTGAATACGTGTTGACTTAACTTCTCCAGAAGCTGTTATTTTGTTAACCATTTTATTCGATGGCATCTGCCAAATCTGCATCTAGGTTGTATCTTTTGCAAAGTCATTTGACATACTGACATCACACTTATGGGTGTGTCATTGTCACCTCACACTGACCACGCCACATCATTTGGTAACAGTGCCACCTACTGGTCAAAACTGATAAACCATTAAATCGTATTATTAGTGATGGCCATTATAGGCATTTGTTATCAGCCAGTTTGTCTTTAAACAATTCACACACCTTACAAAATGTGGATTTTAATATTGCTGAATTGATTTGTTTGGTCTGATCCCCATGGCCCATGTTTTTGCTCCGCCTATCTGCCCTCCTTGTGCTTGGACCCCTTAATTTGGTGCTTCAGCATATTTATCACAATATATTATAGGGTGCTAAATTCCTATAAGGTTTCTTATTATATCCTTAAAACTGGATTTTTTTTTGCTGATTAATATTTTTGTGGAAACTGTTACTGTTTTGTTAGGATTCTTTAATTAAAAGAAAGCAAAAAAATCAGCATGTTTTGATATAAAAAAAATATTTTGCAACATTAGTAATGTCTACTGTCAAGTTTGATCAATTTGATACGTCCTTGTGGAATAAAAGTTTTTTTTTTCTTTAAATCTAACTTACCCCAAATTTTTGAATGGCAGTGTATCACGGTTTACACAAACATATTAAGCAGCAATAGCATTGATAATAAAATGTTTCTTGAGCAAATCAGCATATTAGAATGATTTCTGAAGGACTATGTGACACTGAAGTAATGATCCTAAAAATTCTACTAATAAATTAGATAAATTACATTTTAAAAGGGCTAAATGGGCCAGCCGGGGCTAACAGCTTCCAACATGGTGTTTTGTTCCTCAGCGTTACATGGACCAGTAAAGTATATAAATTAATCGGCGGTTGAGTAAGTCCGTTTGCTAAGTGTAAATGTATTATAAGAGCTTTTTCACACACGACCATCGCATGGATTTACAGAATTCAACCTCAACGTGCGTGTAAGAAGGCACGGGCAGGGGTGTGTGATCCACACCGTCAAATGAGAGAACACATCCTGTTTATTGTATTATATATGTAGAATAATTCAAAATCTCCATGACTCACATGCCAAAGATTGCTTCATCATATAATGTTTTTGTAATAGAAGTATTATCATCTGTGTATAGTTTAAGATATATCTATTGTACTTCTGGTGTGATAAATGTGCTTCTCACGCAGCAGTGACTCACAGCACACGTCTCTGAGAAGCTCACTCCTTGTAGTTTACAACTAGACACTGTGTAGAGATCAGTAAGCTCAGAGATCACCAGGGAGAACCTCAGCATTGCTAAATCAAATTTGCTTGGTCTCACCTTGATGTATTCATGCGTCATTATTTTTCACCTCTCTCCTGATCTCTCCCCTTGCTTTTTTCTCTGCATTTGAGTTGTGTTTCTTTAGATAATATAAGAAACAAGATGTAGATTTGCGATTTGGATTTGAATTTAAGAAATCCATACTAAATTCATATGAGTGCTATACGTGTGGAACATTGGAGGATATTAAAATTATTTGAATAATTATTAATTATGACTGTTTATTATGCCAAGTAATTGCATAAACAAAGCATATCTTATATATCTAATATATAAATATATATTATAATTAAATTTAAAATTCCAAAAATGTATGTAATTCCAATTAAGATACCAATTCTTAAAATATGTTTTGCCCATTCCTGTTTCCCATATATTACTTACCATACATCTTGTATTGCATGTGTGCAAAACGTTGGGGGAAAAAAAGCCATGTAGCTAGTTTAAAATCTGGAAGACAAACTGAATTGCAAAAAAAAACAGTTTGATCAGATTTTATAAAGCAACAGCTGCTGCACAGACAACAGAGAGCGAGTGACAGAGAGAGAGAGCGAGAGATAAGGGAGTACATGTATTTGCATTTGTCTCAGAGGCAAAAAGCTAAAATGACAAAATAATGGCTTTGTGGTTGTGTTTCTCATCTTAGCGTCTTTCTTCAAATCTTAGGAAATGGCCTGGCATTTGTCGCACTTAAGAGATGCAGATGAGACACAGATTCTGACTCGCCTCTTTCCATTGCTGGTATATTTCACACTATTTCACGCTAGGCACACAAAAGCTAACGTCCCTACCAGTGTCAATAACAATGATTTAGCAAAGATTGAAGTACCATCACACAGCAAGATAAAAAATACAGAATCTTCTAATAAAACACAGTGTTGCATCTGGTTTAACAGGGGAAGAACCAGAGCCATTATGCATTGTGCATTTTGATAATTAAATTAAGCGAGGCTTGCAAATTATTTTGCCAGGCTGACATGCATACAAATTAGCTTGTCATATTGTTTTAGAAATACAACAAATATGAACCTTGTCAAACATGAAGAGAGCAATACAGGACAATATTTAAATTATGTATTGCACAGACAAAACAATAAAAAAAATCATGAAAAGATCATGCCTCATATTTAATTTTCAGTTTTGTATTAAAAACTGTATGCAAAGTAATTTAGGCTACTTCATATATGTACATGTATCCCTAACGGAGAAGCATGTACGTGTATCGTGTATGTGTGTGTGTGTGTGTGTGTGTGGTTTCCATGGTTACTCCCTCCTGCGAGTAGCTGTTCTTGCTAAGTTAAGGATGACAACACAGTGTATGTGTTTCCATGGTTACTCACTCCAGATTGTGGTTTGTCTTTGCATAGTTGCAAAGTGAAAGGGTCTTTCCATGTGCATTTTCATGCTTATGCATGTATGTTTGCATATTTGCAATCTCATGTGCTCCTATGTAACTGACGTTTTGCACAAGAGGTACACAAAATTTTAAGATGGTCATGAAATGGAGAATCAAAATGTCACCTCGATATGCACCTTAACGTGTCATCGTCGTATGTAATCAAGGAAGTGTGTTCTGAACAACTCATGCCACTTAGACGTTGTTCTGTCAGTGGATGTAAAGAAACTGCAACTCCAAAAACTTTGCATAGCCTTCCTAAAGATCTGAGCATTAGAAAGCATGGCAAGTGAAATATATAACACCAACAGGTCACTGAGTTGGTCAAAGGATCACCCCCCTCCTAAAAATGGAATGCAAACTAAATCAAGTGTAGCTGATCACCTTCACAGACTTTCAACTGTGCTCAGCTGTGGTCATTTTGATTAACTCAACATGAAAAGAGCTTTCCTGGAGCCTTTTTAATTCCTTGGTAGTGCAACTGAAGCAAACATTTAACTATGGATGGCAAGGCCTTGTCAAATATATCTCCGGGATAAAGTTGTGGACATGAACAATCAGGAGATACAAAAAAAAAATTGCAAAGCTTTATCAATGCCAAATAAACAGAGTGAATCTATATTATTAAGAAGTGAAGGTATTTGGGCCACACAGACCCCCCTGGATCAGACGTCAACTCCAAACTGGATAAAGAGCCAGGAGGTCAGAGAGGCGACCAAGAGGCCTAAAGCACTCGGAAGCACTGCAGGAATTTCTACAACGAGTGCATGTTTGGCATGTGACAACAATATACACATTCTCCACATGTGGCTTGAATGGGAGGGTTGCAAGAAAAAAACCCACTCCTTAAGAAAGGCCACATGCAATCACGACTGAGAGCCAAACTCACCTTGAAGTTCTAAGGCAGGTATGTACTAAGGTCTTTCACCTACACTTTAGGTGCGCAACCCGGTTTCGACTGACGTCAGAGTTCGTAACATTTGATGATATGAAAGTCTTTCTTCTCGTATGTGTCCGTATGTACCTGAAGGTCTGCTTAAAAGGGGTTGGTCTTGGGGACGGTTTCAAGTGGAACGCCGGTACGGTTTTTTGCCTGCTGATATAATGCAATCAACCAAATTGTGGAATGAGCGGCTATGAAATGATTAATTATTTGGATAAAATTGTGTGTTGTGTGTCAACCCATGTTCCCTGACGACGTGACTGATGCTGCGCAACAAGAGCATTTCTGTTTTACCTTCAGTGTTTCTTTAGATCAGTGTTTCCCAACCGGGGTGTCGTCTGTCGAGAGCAGGGGTGCCGTGAAAAAAATAATTTTTTTTTGTTCACCGTTTTTTTTACTTATGTTTAAATGGCTCAACATGGTTTCACAAAAGCAGCTATTAGGAATGATCAAATTGCTAATCGGCCAATAATGAGAGAGGCAACCGGAAAGCGTCGGCTGACGAAATTTCGTTCACGTCACCACCGCATCAGGATTCACTGTTCACCGTGGTGTGCCGCTGCTATTAGCCCGCGTATACCGTTCATGCGCATCGGAACAGCAAAGTCCACTCAAAAGTAGAGCCGACAGGAAACAAATATGTAGTACAGTATTGTTTCTGTCTGCATAGCCTATTGTTTGTACCATGGTGTGGTATATGGGCCACCTGGAAAACGCTGCCCCCGTCTTCAAGTGATCTGCACCCGTTATCTCACGTGTCCGCTATAATAAGAGTTTTCTAAACTAACCGTTTTGGATATTGGTAAAAAAATAAGTAACTATCTTAACCCAACTGTTAGAACCGACCTGAACACTAAAAAGCAATTTATTTTAATCGCCTGCCGGTCGTTTTTTATTTGTGCTATCATAGTAAATTTCTTATTTGTTCGTATTTGATTACCTGACTGCTTGTCTTTTTATAATTCAAAGTTTGAAATAGCTATCTCCGTGCTACTGCACCAAAAGTACCCAACTTAAAACAATAAAAACCTGGATGAGCAAAAATTGGTGCTGTTATAAACTAAGTAAATTATGTTTACATATGTATAAAAGCCTACATTAAAATCTTTCATATAAATTGGTCTCTTCATTAGACATTAGCCTACTGATTGCCACCATTGATGAACACATTTTTTTAATAATATAAAAAATAACTGTATGACATTATATTTTGCAGTTCTTCCCTGTTGTACCGAATATCTATACTTTTCAAATGATCATATCGAAGATAGAAATTCAAATATTGTGACAAATTATTGTATGTGCCACAATTTTGTTAAATTTCCAAAGTTTGCCGCGACTAAAAAACGGTTGGGAAACACTGCTTTAGAGCATTTACAGTACATCCGTAAGACCATTATTTACTGAAGCTTTGGAAACAAAATCAATGGTTCAAAAACATAAATATAAAATTGCAGAGAGCCTTGTTACGCATTTTGCCGACTTCTCCTCTGCCATTGTTACTAAGCAACAGGGTAAACGGCTGCTGGCTTGATGACGCAAATGAACCGCGGTTCGGACCCAGATAAAATAATTTGAACGCAGTCCAGCGGGGACAGGGACAGGGGGAGCAATCGAAATGGGGTCCAGACCAGGCAATCAAACCAAGTGTGAAAGCACACTAAAAGTGCGAATTTAATTGCCTCCATACACAACCATGGCCAGAAATCCAATCAGCTCACCATCCAACTACCCATGTCCTACATAAAGCCTGGTGAAGTAATGGTATCCTGTTATGGGGTGTTTCTCTGCAGCGGGGACTGGAGCACTTGTCAGGATAGAAGGAAAAATGGATGGGGCAAAATACTGTCAAATTCTTGAGGAGAATCTGCTGCCCTCTGTCAGAATGTTGTCAGTGGGAAGAAGGTTTACCTTCCAGACCTTGATTCTGATTGGTTCAGCTACGTTCAAAGACATGTTTAATTACATGATAAACATACACCTTTGACCTCATTACATCAGTATTTCTGTGCCACTGCATCTGTGTGTTGCTGTGGCTCTCCTGTCAAAGAAAGTCTTCTCATGTGGGAGAAACGGTGATGTATGCTTGTGTGTGTGGAAGACCACAGTTTTCGAAGTGCAGAGGGACTTTGTAAGAGGGACACTTTGACTTGGTCTTGAGTTACACTGTAATGACCCTTCTTATAGGCGAACTCACAATGGTTTAAACTATAAGAGTACTCAGCTGAGAGATAAGGTATTTAATGACTTAAAGTAACATATTAATGCATATATTTTACCTTTTATATGGTGCAATGAAGTTAGCCAATCACAACAGTGGGCGTTTACTTACATTTCTGTAACAGGTAACACCCCCTGAGAGTTTTTTGTTTGTTTGTTGTTGTTTTTTTTTTGGGGGGGGGGGGGGGTTCAAAGAGAGTGAAAATGAGGATGGAAAATTATGTTTTTTTTTTATTAATACTAGACCATTTTTGCTGCAAAAACTTTTGCAAACTTTATAAACTAACCTTGAGAAACATAATATACTAATCTGAAACTACGTTTCATGACCCCTTAAACAATTTTGAATTGCAGATGTGCAGGTGCATTGTTGTTCTCCTCACTCACTCTGTACCGTAGCAGTCCTGGTGCAGTTATAGAGGATGGCAAGCTCTCCGAACACCTTCCCTGGTCCCATGGTGCAGAGTTTCATGCCTTCCTTGGTCACCTCCACCTTGCCATCTGAAAGCAATCAGAAGATAAATCCTTAAGTCCATTGATGATGCTCTGTTCATGAAAGCAAGCATGACAGTCTGGAAATGCATCCGTGCCGGCTGCCTGGATCAGACCGAACCTGGCCTAATACATTCCAATAACAGTCTCATTTCATTAGGCCAGCAGACATGAGCAGAAGCTTCGAGGGGAGTGGGGGAGGTGAAATCACTGGGAAAGGCAGGAGCTCTCTAATGTAATGGGCACAGAGAGAAATAGGCCAGTGAAAAGATGGGAAAAAAAGGAGTAGAGGATTAGCAGAGTATTATGCCTAAACTATTAGATGAGATGCAGTGAAACCACACTGAGAGGGCCTGGGACTGTTATTTCAGGATTCATGCGTATTACATGACACATGTAACTACCTCTGTGTTAGCTCATGGGAAATTCAACAACAGTCTTAGCAGAAGAGCTCATCTGTCACCTCAAGCAGTCTTTGAATTAAACCAAAGCTTCCGGGGGCCCCTACTCGGAATAAGGTAGGTCTGAGAAAGTTCTTCCTGCTAACTGCTGGCAACAGCAAGGTAGCACGTAAAAGCAAAGATGTTTATGTACAGACTGACAGTGATGTCATGTTGTTCAGATAAAAAGCATACTAGGGGCACAGGCCTGCATACTGCATATATTATGTGTAATAATCACTGTGTGTGTGTGTGTGTGTGTGTGTGTGTACCTGGTATTTATCACGTTATGGGGACCAAATGTCCCCACAATGATAGTAATACTAGTACATTTTGACCTTGTGGGGACATTTTTGAGGTCCCCATGAGGAAACAAGCTTATAAATCATACAGAATTAGTTTTTTTGAGAAAGTAAAAATGCACAAAGTTTCCTGTAAGGGGTAGGTTTAGGGGTAGGGTTGGTGTAGGGCAATAGCACATACAGTTTGTACAGTATAAAAACCATTATGCCTATGGAGAGTCCCCACAAACCATAAAAACAAACCTCTGTGTGTGTGTGTGTGTGTGTGTGTGTATACACTGGTCAAACTTTAGAATAATTCAGATTTGTTAATATTTTTGCAAGAAGTCTCTATTCCACCAGGCTACATTTCATTTGAAATTGACCTTCGTAATTGTTTATTATTACCCATTTAAAACAAAAAAAAATTTATTTTTCTATTTTAATATACTGTTACTACATTAATTACTAGTATTTATTGTGAATTTCAGCAGCTATTACTCCAGTATGGATTTAAAATTACCAATAATAAGTCAAAAGAAAAAAACAATTACAAAAAGAAAAAGCAAGACTAATAATTAATAATATTGAGCACCAAATCAGCGTGAGTCATTGTCAAAAGCATTTCAAGCCAAATAGAGTGACACATTGCTGAAGCATTAATAGATACAAAAATAAAAAATCCCTTAATTATTAATATATATTCGGAAATATTATGGGCAATTTATTTATATAATATATGGATATATATATTATATACGTTGTGACTCAGTCTCAAATTTAATGAGCTGAACACTAACAGTAAGGTTCCTCTCCACAGGGGAAGAACCACACATTTTCTTCATCATACTTCTTGGTAGGCTATTCTAGAGCTCTGATGCTATCAGCAAGGCTAATCCAAACAGGCCACAAATACACTGACCCAGAATCAGTCTGTGGTGACACTACTCTCCTGCCACCTGGGGTCCGTCTAATGATGGATCTGAAATGCCACTGCCATCCTAAGCTCTAACAGCACGAAACAAAAATATTCACATTAAGCCCACCATGAACACCAGCCCACTCACTCAATGTGTAAATATGATGCAGTGCTTTTAAATTTACAAATTAGATTAAAAACCAAACACCTGTCAGACATGAGTCCTATCAGAGACCATTCTCACATCCTAGACTTTGATCAGGATTAAGGTTAGCATTTCACCAATTGCTCACCAAGGAATCCTCTGCAGTGAATGGGTGCCATCAAAAAGAGAGGCCAAACAGCTGATAAAAACATCACAATAATCCACAAGTAATCCACATCACCATCAGTTCATCAATTAACATCTTCTGAAGCGAAAAGCTGCGTGTTTGTAAGAAACAAATCCATCAAGACATTTTTAAACTTCAAACCATTGCCTCCAGCTCCTCTATCCATAATACTGCTCTCTCTCATAAACATGTTGTCTCATCTGAATCAGGAGAGAAATATGTACAGAATTTACAATATGCAAATTATAACTATTCTACCATTTACAAGCAAAAACAGTCCCAAACAGGTCAAGCACATTGTTGGTGGATTTTAATGTGAGAGGACAACTTTGGATGGACTTTTTCACTGGAGGAAGCATTATTATGGATTATGGACTGGTATTTTGGCCAGAAGAATTTATGGACTGGAGTGGTGTTACTTGTGGATTATTGTCATGTTTTTTTATCAGCTGTTTGGACCTCATTCTGACGGCACCCATTTACTGCAGAGGATCCATTGGTGAGCAAGTGATATAATGCTAAATTCGTCCAAATCTGTTCTGATGAAGAAACAAACTCATCTACAGCTTGGATGGCCCAGGAGTGAGTACGTTTTCATCACATTTTTATTTTGGGGTGAACTATTCCTTTAGGCCAATTTCCCTGGCTTTGGCTGTATCTTAGGAAAATTATACATAGATTTCCTGAACACGGCTGTGGCTAGAAATACAACACATGAGTCATATCATACAGCCATAACTAGCGATGGGTAAAATCAGGTCACACACCACAAGAAAAAATCATGAATTCATTAATTACCAAACACTTAAACTTACCCAGATCCATGAGCTCAGTGACTATAACAGCTGATATAGAAATTGTGAAGTGAAAAGCTACTGGTTGGCATTGGCAAGCAAAAATGACTAATAATATGACAAGGGCTAATAATAATTAATGCTAAACCATGCTAGCAATGAACTAAATCATGGTACTGTATTAACATATTTACTGTGTTAGAAATATGCTAGCAATGTGCGAAATCATGCTACAAACATGCAAGCAACATGTTAAATCATGCAAGAAACATGTTATAACATGTTGAAACATGCTAGCACCATACTAAATCATGCTAGCAATGAGTGAAAACATGCTAGAAACATACAAAATATTTAGAATTTATCATCAAAATGTATATTTATATTTCTGGATTTTATTAAAGCAAGGAAACACAACCAAAGCAGTAAAATAAAGAAAAGGCACTGACCAGTTCAGTACAGGTTAACTGTTACATTATTTCAAATTTAATTATGGTTTTATTTAGCAGGTTGTGTGTATTTTTTTTTCTCCATGTCAGGCAGTAACGGGCATGTACTACTCTGCTGAAAAAAAAAGCTGGCTGGTCTTAGCTGGTTTAAGCTGGAAGTAGCTGGTTTTAGCTGGTCTCCCAGCCTGGCTGAGCTGGTTTTAGTTGGTTGGTCAGCTGGTCTCCCAGCCTGACCAGCTAAAGAAGTGGTCAAAGCCCCTCTAAAACCAGACTGCTGACCAGGTATGACCAGGCTGGACAATCGGCTAAAACCAGCCAACCAGCTTAGGCTGGTTTTAGCTGTTTTTTTGTTTTAGTTTTTGTTTTTGTCCCCAGCAGAGGAGAAAATCGGAAAGCTAGGTTCTAGGCAATTGGGAAACACATTATGATCATTTCTTAAGGGCCAGATATACTTTACCTGTACTACTGGTATTGGAAAATTGGTAACATTCTAAAACTATGTAATAACACTAAAATATTATTGCCTCTGGTTGAATATTGTTCTGAGAATGAAGAATGAAGCGGCGTACAGGGCTCCGAGCATCACCTTCGCAAGCAATCTAATCCTGTTTATGTTACGTAAACCTGCTCCTGAGCAGGTTTGAGCTTAAGGACATGTTGCTATGACAACCACTCAGATGAGCTTTGAATAATCCAGGATTGTCAAATCATCACCAATTAAATCCAGCTAACGCTGTAATCGACATGGAACAGTGGGACCTTGTTTTAAATGACATCATAGGCTGATATTATTGACACACAAGTTCGAGTCAAGTCAAAAGTAACAGCAACTCGAATGTCAACGTCTCAAGCATTAAAATGCAAAGTCACACGTTGTGACTCCACTCTGACACCTGCATCACAGTAATACATCACACCGAATGTAACACCGTCGATGTCTTCTCTTCAGCGAAAAGTTTTATTAGATTTCCATCATGTTCTGACGGCTTTATCTTGGCAGGGCAACATGAGGAAAGAGACCGGGCACAAAAGAAGGATGCTGTTTTCAGGGAGCTGTGACTATCAGCCTGTTTTCGGGCAGGTCATACTGACTTGTGCTCTATTATCACTGCCTGCATCCACAACCAAAGGAAATAACCTACTGTAACTGGGAAGCAAATTGTGGCATTCTTTAGGGCTCGGAGACAACAAGATGAAAAATCGATATGTGCATGCAAAAAATAATGCTGGGTATCTTCTATGCTGGCATATCTGCACCTTTTTAATCCGTCCAATGTCTCAAGCTGTGTTGCATTTGGAAAACATCCAAATGCAAGAAATGAGGAAAATAAAAAACCTCAATGGAATGGCGCCAAAGAGATGGTTATAGCAAACACAGTAGTATACAGCAATTTTGAAAAATACAGTAAGTCACTGTATGTGGTGTTTGACATCAAAGAAAATTCCCATGATGCAAAGGGAATTACAGTTATTTACTGTAAAGAGAATCTGCAGTATTATACTGGGTGATATACAGCAAATAACTGTAGAAATTACAGAAATGTCTAACAGTGTGGGTATGCAATTGCCCGGTAAACATCGAGTCATCGTTCTCATAAAAAAAGATGAGGAAATATGGTTTTGACGAAAGAAGCATTTGAGGTGAGCTCTAAATATTGAGGATGACACTTGGACTAAGACACCTTGAGGTATATGTATTAAAGCTGGTGGGTTTTATTAAACGTATGGTTATTCATTACAGAATATGTTCAAGATCTTCTGAGGATAAGCATCTTCAGGATTCTATATCATATGACTGTGATCTGTAATTCTCAGAAGTAAAGAAATCACGTGTAGGATATGCTTCATAGCATGCAACACATTTCTGCTACTTTAAATGAGTCAGTGGAATTGGATTCTGTGTTAATGAATCTACCGGTTGGAGGCCAATTACTGACTCACACTAAACCAGCATGACTGAGACTACCAATCTCCCACCTGTATGTCTTTTATTCAAGGACACAAGTAAGGGGACACTTAAGGAAATAGTTCACACAAAAATAGAATTTGTGTCATTATTTCCTCACCCTCATGTCATGCTAATTCTACAGCTCATGAGAGTTTCCTGCAACTCTTTTGTATAAAATAGTAGCATGACTGATTGTGAAAAAAAAATCATTCTTGTGGGTTAGTTATGTTCAATGAACCGATTAATCTGATTCACTGATGGTACTGAATGGTTCACTTACAAATCACAGAACAATTCATTCACAAATTGAACTAATCCATTTCTCAGTGATCTGGTCACACTAGATCTCCAGTTAGCAGCAGTTATCACCAGAGGGGAAGATATCACTAAATAATAACTTAAATCTATCTTATGACTTTGGAATGATGAAACAGCACAAACAATAACTTGCCTTTTGTGAGAAAAATAAAAGAAAATGTCTGGATTTTTGTCTGTCCAAAGTATACTACTTACTATTTTTACAGACAGAAAACAAAGTGGATTATATAGTTGTGAATATCCATTTGATATAAGAGTCTCAAACAAAACTATTTTCAAAAATTTGAAGCACACTAAAAAAAAAAAAAACTGGTGTAGAAACAATTTTCACTCAGAAATTGATTAAAAAAAAAAAAAAAAATTAATACAAAGAAATGTCAAGTAACACACTGAATTGAATATGAAATTCTGAAGCAGAAACACTAAAATAGTATGTTCCTATAAAATGTACTCCAATAATATCTACTTACAACTTGCAATCTTTACTTACAAAAAAAAAAAAGTTTTTATGTCGGTACAATTTGGCAACTCCAACCACTAATAATATCAACCTTGTACATTTTAAACACAATTTTGTGCCTCGGCAGATAAAAAGAGAGAAAAAAACCATGCACCCGACTACTGGAAGTAACGTAGCAGCTGAGCAATCTGATTGTAGCACTTTTGAAAACAGCTAGTGGTGCAACGGATCACAAAACTCACGGTTCGGATCATTTTACGGGTGTTTGAGTCGCGGGGGGGTGGTTTAGGGTTGGGTTATGGTTATTTTGGATCAGCAAAAGAAAAAAGTGTGCTGTTCATTTATTACTAAAAGCTTACTTTAAGTACTTCTATACCACAGCAAAAACGACTGACTTAACTAATACAAGTCAGTAACAAAACGAACAATTACAAATGAAAAGCATTGATGAATACAATATAACACAGTTACAAATAAAGTCATTAACAGTAGTATTCAGGTGCAGAAACATAATAATTAAGTGTAAAATAGCACAATAGTGCTCACTGCACAAGTTAAATTCTAAATTAATATTTGTTAAAGCTGTGGTGTTATTTGATTAACAGACAGAAGCAGGTATTTATAGGTGCTGTCTCTTTAGCCAAATGAACGGGACCTAATACTGGACTACATCCTTTAAGACATAACTGACTGTTACCAGACTAGTTGCAAAATGGTATTTAAATCGCTTTGTGTGTATGTGTTCGTTCAAGCGCAAAGAGATGTGAAAGAGGAATCGATTCAGTGTTCTCGCGCTGTCTGAATTGCGCTTCTCTCTCTCTCTCTCTCTTTTATCTTCGCCGGCGTGCTCGCTGTGCAACCCTTTTAAACAACAATGTGGTGAGTCCGATTCAAGTTCTCTTTTGCTTGAATAGTTTAAAATTGCTTGAATGTGTAAATTGACAAGACAAAACACGTGCAAATGATAAACTTTCACTCTATGATGATTAAAATTAACAGTTAATCCGCGAACCACATGCATGCCGAACCGTGGGACCTGGTCCGTACAGATCACGGATCATCTACGATCAGTTGCACCTAAAAACAGCATACCCAAAAAGCATCATCTGTCAATGAATGGGGTGATTCAGGATCAGATAGGCTTTGTCCTGAACAAATTTTTTTTGTGTACATTCTACACTACTTTAGGGGGAAATGACTCTACAGCTATGGCGGTGGTACTCTTAATAAGTTTACAGAGGCCATTGTGATTGTTTGCTGTCGGTTGCCTAAACCCAGTTTACTTCAACTAATTTGCAATATAAAAAATAAGTAGAAGAACGTTTTCAGCAGACTTGCACATTTGAGAAAGCGTCAAACTACACAGTGTAGACTTTTTCATTTGATTCGTCGCCTGTTTCCTCAAATACAACGTGATGTGATAATTGAATCAGCAGCACGACACAGTTTCCGGTCTTGGCAAGCATTTTAAGGCAAACTTTCTGAGCATGACATCGCCCACTTGAAAACCATGAGAAAGGGAAACAGTAATGGCAATTCAACGCAATAGAATGTAAACGCCAAAGCGTGTGACCACTCACCTGAATCCCCTCCGTAAACGGGCAGATTTATACAAAAATTACCATGTTGGCAAATAAAGAGTTACGGACAGTTACAGACATATTAGTAAATTTAACACTCAAAAGACAAGGGAAGTTAATCTAATAGCACGTCCCCAACCATCTCTCAAATGGCTTGGGTATGCCCGAGTAGTGTGGGTAATGCTCCCTAGTATATTGTTCTATCGTCAGCCTTGTGCGTTCACGGAATACAGTATGATATATCGTGCGAATTTATTTAATTATTTACTTAGTTCAAGCGGAGAGTGAACCAACTCCAGGGTAAGGCTAAAAGCAGCTTAATGTTTGTGTAATCTATACCAACTTATATCTTTTTAGTCAGTAGGCATATAGTCCTGGTCATAAAATGATTTGGATAGACGTAATTTGGATTTTAATGATAAACAGTTAATAGACAAACATTGTCCTTAATTCTATGTGCTTACCTTTTCCCAGTTTTAAAACAGCAAGCTAGTTCAGAAAACGAGCAAAGAATATTTACATTACAAAGGACATCATAACTGACTTCAGTCTAGTGCGAGTAGTATAAGCTCTGTAAAAGCACTCCCGTTATAATCAGTGAAGCTGTCTACACTGTATGATGAATAAATCTCTTATACTTACATCGCACGTACATCTGCACTTTGTTGTTTATGATTATAGAATTTGCAAGAGAGCAGAATTCAGTCAATGCGCGCGCACTGAAAAACAAATCTCATCTGAACGGCTCTGATTGGCCGCTGCATTCATAAACACAATGGAATCGTATGTGATTGGTTATAACGTGCATCACTGTAAAAACGCAGAAAAAGAAATATGATGGAACAAATAAGCCCTAATATTAATTAGATAGTATTACTAGCCTGATAATAATAATAATAATCATCAATAAATACCGTTATTGACCCGATATAAAGATGATGTTTTTTTCTTGGAAATACATCTGAAAAAACTCGGTCGTCTTATATTCAGGGTCTAGACTTTGACATGTCAATAATACACCCACAACAATAGGTGGCCCCAAATACGCATAAAACGAGTGTGCCATGAAGTACGTAATGTAATGCGTGTTGTAAAAAAGATCGAGAGTAAAAACAAAAGAAAAAGAAAACATTACAGCTGCATGAGTCGTGACTGTCCGACTTTGATTTTAAAACTAAGACGGTACCCGATTTGAAGACGACATAAGATGTAAACTTCTACTGTTAATATGATTTTGGTAGGCTACTATTAGATGGATAGCCTAAATGTCCTAATTCATGTTTTTTTTTTATGGTATATCAAAAAGTGTATATTTTTTAAATGTGATTGTTGGTACATTTTACCAGTTTTTACCATACTTTCAAAACAAAAATTTAAATAGGAAAAATATGCAATATGAAAATAATTGAAGACAAAATGTGTTCTACTGAGAAAAAAAACAAGATTTGGTTTTTAAAAAGCCTTTTTCCAAAAGGTACATCTGGAAAAAGGGGGGTCATCTTATATTCGGGCCAATACGGTAATAATCGTCTTGCTATCTTCAAAGGCATCAGCCACAGGCGATATCTCTGACTATCGTCGATACACGATAGTACCGTCTATCGGCACAACCCTAATGCAGAGCATTCACAGCTTATATGAACTGAATGCCCATGTTGTACATTAAACACAAAAACAGAGCTTTTATTGGTATCTGAATGTAAATTTGCCAAAAAAAACTATGAAGCAAACAAGCAATGGGCAAGGGACACACTGGAATTTATGAATGACATGTGGAAGATCTGCAGCTGGAGATTCCATATGGGTCGACCCAACATTCATGGCCCTGAAGAGTCAAGCACTCTGATTTTATCGCACAGGCCACGTATCTCCTGAGAAAGCACGATCATTTCAGACATTCGGTGTGCCCTGTGGCACCTCTGATGATTTTGTGTAGAAGTCCCGTTGGAGCGCTCTCACGATAAAGTGCCTCAGTGTTGGAGGAACTTGAGGAAAAGTGGTGCTGATCGATGGAACGGCCACTCGTACTTTTAGTGTGTACTCAAACCTGTTTTTTTCATCTCACCCTGAACCCACTCCCCTCTCGAGAGCATCACACATGAGACAAAAACTAAAGGGCAGCATCTCTTTTCTGCTTACTATTATTTTCTTAACACACCATATGTAGCTCTCAACATACATGTTCCCAATGCTTTTACCACTAGGGTGTTAGTCGACATTGCTTACAGTAGAATAGAGGAGGCATGAACTTGTGAATGAGGTGAGCATCTAAAAAGCCATGCTGATAAAAAAGGCTTTACATCTAGGGCAGGACATGGGCATGATAAGAGAATTATCGCTATAAAAGATACAGCTCAGCTGGAATAATACTCCTGTTCAAATAAACTTCCCCTCTGACAAAAAAAAAGGTTATTTCATGCATGTTTTGTTAAAGTACTGACCATTTTTAAAGGATGTCAGGTTTTAAGTGGAACTGTATAATAAAAAGGCAACAATATATTCTCAGTTCATATTTGATTTTAGACTCTACTGTATTAAAACTGATAAAGGAAAAGTTTGTTGTAGGAGATGCAAAACACAAATGGAATGGAACAAATTCTCGTACAAAATCAAAAAGAAACATTCAGGATCAAGTGACTCTGAAGCTGTGAACTTCAGTACACCCTATTCAAAAACCTTCACAATAAATTCAAATAAAGACATTAGGATACAGATTATACTTGAACTTCTCAGTTTATAGTACCTATAAATTAAATGTATACACAGTCATGTACATAAAACATTGCACAATATTAACATTGTCAACAAAATTACTGTAAAAAAAAAAGGTTTGTTGATTTTTTTTTTTTTACATTTTCATCAATTTGCACATTATCATAAAATTCATTAAAATTCAGTAATGTGATATATTAAAATAAAATACTGACTAATTATAAAGGACTTCGTCGTCAAACTATTATAACTATAGTAATTTATTGTTGTGATCCTCTGCTGACTTACACTATTGTTCAAACATTTATGGTCAGTAAATTTTGAGTTCTTATGTTCTTCAATTACTTGACCAAAACACACAAACATAGGAATATTGTGAAATATTTATAAAATTTTAAAATAACTGTTTCCTCATTAATGTACACACAGCACCCCATATTGACAGAAAAACACAGAATTGGTGACATTTTTGCAGATTTATTAAAAAAGTCATCAAAAACATCACATAGTCCTAAGTATTCAGACCCTTTGCTCAGTATTTAGTAGAAGCACCCTTTGATCTAATACAGCCATGAGTCTTTTGGGAAAGATGCAACAAGTTTTCACACCTGGATTTGGGGATCCTCTGCCTGCCTCCTTGCAGATCCTCTCATGTTCTGTCAGGTTGGATGGTAAACGTGGTGGACAGCCATTTTTAGGTCTGCCAGAGATGCTCAATTGGGTTTAAATCAGGGCTCTTGCTGGGCCATTCAAGAACAGTCACAGAGTTGTTGTGAAGCCACTCCTTCATTATTTAGCTGTGTGCTTAGGGTCATTGTATTGTTGGAAGGTAAACCTTCGGCCCAGTCTGAGGTCCTGAGCAATCTGGAGAAGGTTTCCGTCCAGGATATCCCTGTACTTGGCCGCATTCATCTTGCCCTCGATTGCAACCAGTCATCCTGTCACTGCAGCTGAAAAACACCCCCACAGCATGATGCTGCCACCACCATGATTCACTGTTGGGACTGTATTGGACAGGTGTTGAGCAGTGCCTGGTTTTCTCCACACCTACCGCTTAGAATTAAGGCCAAAAAGTCTTGGTCTCATCAGACCAGATAATCTCATTTCTCACCATCTTGGAGTCCTCCAGGTGTTTTTTAGCAAACTCCATGCAGGCCTTCATGTGTCTTGCACTGGGAGAGGCTTCCGTCGGGCCACTCTGCTATAAAGTCCCGACTGGTGGAGGGCTGCAGTGATTGTTGACTTTCTACAACTTTCTCCCATTTCCCAGCTGCATCTCTGGAGTTCAGCCACAGTGATCTTGGGTTCTTCTTTACCTCTCTCACAAAGGCTCTTCTCCCCAGATAGCTCAGTTTGGCCGGACGGCCAGCTCTAGGGAAGGGTTCTGGTCATCCCAAACGTATTCCATTTAAGGATTATGGAGGCCACTGTGCTATTAGGACCTTAAGTGCAGCAGAAATTTTTTTGTAATCTTGGCCATATCTGTGCCTTGCCACAATTCTGTCTATGAGCTCTTCAGGCAGTTCTGGACCTCATGATTCTCATTTGCTTGACATGCACTGTGAGCTGTAAGGTCTTAATATAGACAGGTGTGTGGCTTTCCTATCAAGTCCAATCAGTATAATCAAACACAGCTGACTCAAATGAAGGTGTAGAACCATCAAGGATGATCAGAAGAAATGGACAAAACCTGAGTTAAATATGTGAGTGTCACAGCAAAGTGTCTGAATACTCAGGACCATGTGATATTTCAGTTTTTCTTATTTAATAAATCTGCAAAAATTTCAACAATTCCGTGTTTTTCTGTCAATATAGGGTGCTCTGTGTACATTAATGAGGAAAAAAAAATTAACTAAAATGATTTTAGCAAATGGCCGCAATATAACAAAGAGTGAAAAATTTAAAATTTAAGGGGGTCTGAATACTTTCAGTACCCACTGTATATATACACACCGTATATTATTCTGAATGGAAGGCATTATTTGAAATGAGAAATCTTTCGTCTACATTATGAAGTCTTTTATATAATTTTGATCCATTAATCGCATCCTTGTTATAAAAGTATCCAATTCTTACAAAAGAAAGAAAGAAAGAAAAGGGGACAAAAGCATATCACTGAATGTCAAACTTGAAGGTTGTATACATAGCTTTCTCCCTGAATTTGTGCTTCCTTGACGTATTGCAATAATGTATACGTTCTCATTTACAGAAGTACCCCAGGATTGTCTCAGGACTAGTTTTTCCCCTATCAACAAACTCACATATGATATATCCTAATTAAAAAAACATGCCTGCTCCACTGCCAGTACCCAATTCCACATCTCGTATCTCATCTCTATCTCCAATCTGGGCCAGTATTTAAATTAGATTAGACATTTTAATGATGTGAAAGTGAACTAAGGGCATTTTCCAAACTGAGCATTCCAAGAGTATGTCTCACACAGCTTTCTCTAGTTTGAATGTCACACAGGCATCAATACCCAGTCTGGATTTGTTTTTCCGGATGACCAGCTGACATTAAAATACCACACTGCACTGGCCCTTTAAAGATACATAACAAGGCTGCTTGGAAGAGCTTTTGGTGCAACACCCACTTTTGATTCAGAGTTCGGTTCATTGGTGTGTGAAAGCGGTTTGCATTTGGGTACGAACACCAAGTCTGCTTCATAAACAGCATCTTGACTCACGGTGAGTGAACCACTTTTGAATATGTTATAATTGGCATATAGCCAAGCCCCCGGCCACATAATTACAGATAATGCATTCTCGAAGTTGTCTCTGAATAAATTGCCTTTGGAGAGCATCTCTCTGCATCTCCTGCATTGCATTTGAAGCAGACAAACGCAAGTGCCAAAGGGACCAGTTCTTCAAGAAGTACATTGAAACTTGTGTCTTCTCTTGTATTATCACACAGATGCCCCTAGCATCCACATCATTGCTCATACTGTGATTTGAAATAGTGCAATTTGCCAACAAGACCTGCAAGCCAGACCGGCACACAGACAACCATCCAACGAGCACAGACAGACAAAACCATCCCCACACCACAAGTGCACCCCCCCCACCACCCCAACCCCCTAACACAAACACCAATACTAGCGACGAAGAGGAGGAGGAAAAACAAGAAAAAAGGTATGGCATACCATTTATCTATATGACCAACAAAAAACACAAAAACAACAACCCACCACCACTTATGAGAGAGAGACAAACAGACCACAACCACGATGCATGCGAAAAACAAAACAACACAAAACACAACCAAACACCACACACCGAACCAACACTCCCACTAAAGGTACCCCTAAGGCGTTGTTACATTGAGAAACTAGGAAATCCATTAAATTCAATAAATTGCCTTATGCATCATATCAAGACATTTAAATCTTTGCATGCATTTGTAAAAGTACAAATTTATTTTATTTATATTTATACATTTATATTTTACAGATATTTATGAGCACTTAGCTCCACCCCTACTCTAAAACCAACCATTTTGTAAAAAATAAGTAACAGGCAGATAAAAGTCGTTGCAAAAACTGACCAAAAAACGTCTCAGGTTACGTATGTAAAACTGGTTCCTTGAGGGAACGAGACGCTGCGTCGAGAACACTAGGGGAACGCCTTCAGTGACCCACGCTCTGAATCACATGTGAAATCAGTCCAATAGCTGAGCGGTACGTCACGGTGGATGACGTCATGAACGGGAAGCTATAAAAACACGTGCGGCGGAGCCAGCGTCAGCTTCTAGGAATGAAGCAAGCGCCGGCAGGGACGCCGGAAGTATGGCACCGAGACGCAGCGTCACGTTTCCCTCGAGGAACCAGGGTTACATACGGAACCTGAGACGTTCCTCTTCAGGAACGAGACGCTGCGTCGACAAACGCTAGGGGAACGAGAATGCCCAAGCCGCCAGACTTCCAAGTCTCTGCCTAGTGTGGAAAACTGCACAGCTAGGGCGAGAGAACTAAAGAGCCCGGAGTGGCTAAAGTAGGCGGGGCCCACCATCCCGAAGGCCAACTTCTGGAGGAGTGAATCTTGACCCCCAAAGGAGAGGGGAGATCAGAGGACTAGAGACTATGGAATAGCATCCTGATCCACCACTTAGCCTAAGCTTCTCTGGCCGGAGGCCTCAGCCTCAGCGCACCGCAGAGGAAATGTGTAAGAAGAGGGTGTCTTCCCACTGACTGGCCACCAAGAGGGACATGGTAGGCCACAATGGCCGCCACGTAAACCATCAGGGTGGAGTGGGTTAACCCTGTAGAAAAACGGGCCTGCAGGAACTCCAGAACTGTACCAAACGGGCAGTTAGCTGGGTCGGGCTGGCGATCTCCGCAGAAATACAGTTTCCTCATTGAGGGAGCTCTGGATTGGAGGATGGTCTCAATTACCTCGGTTGAGAGACCGGAAGCTATTTGTTGTACCTCCTCAGAGGCCACACCCACAGCTCCTGGCGGGGGCGTGCCCTCCGCCTGTGAGAGGAGATCTCTCCTGACGGGAATCTCCCATAGAGCGCCGTCGAGGAGAGAAATCAGGCCTGAGACCCAACTCGGCCCGGGCCGGAAGGGGATAAAAACAACGAAAAAACGGCCCTGTAACGGCGCACTCTCTCAGAATCCCAGGAGGCAGCAAAAAAATCAGAACGGAAAAAGGCGTACAGACGAAGCCTTGGCCATGTCTGTACCATGGCATCCAGTCCCAGAGGATCTGGTTGAGTCAGAGAGAACCAGAGGGGACAGGGTGATATCATATGAGTCGCAACAGGTACACCTGAGCCTGGCCAAACACTCTCCAAATCTGCTTCACCACCTCGGGATGAAGCATCCATTCCCCGGGCCTCAGCACCTGCCTCGACAGGATGTCTGCCCCCATATTGAGATGCCCAGGAATGTGAAATGCTCTCAGCGAGAGGAGTTTGCCCTAGGACCACACAAGTATCTGGTGCGCCAACTTGTACAAGGGAAGCGAACGCAGACCTCCCTGGTGGTTGACATAAAAGACCACCGCTGTGTTGTCGGTGCACCAACACATGGTGACCTCTTAGGTCTGCAAGAACTCGAAACATGGCCAGCATCTCCCGACAATTGAATGCCATGTCAGATGGCGACCCCTCCACAGACCGCGGGCAGTGTGGCCACTCATGACCGCACCCCGACCAGTGAGGGATGCTTCCTTCGCTAGCGTTATGCGGCGACAAGGAGCTCCCAACACCGGGCCCTGAGACAAGAACCAATGTTTCCTCCACATGTCTATAGGCACGTAGGCATCGCTGCGTGACCTTGATCATGCAAAGCGGGTTTCCCCTCGGGGAGTACCCCTTGTTCTTGTGCCACCACTGTGTACAGCCGGCCAAGAGTTATCACGTTGGACGGAGCTGTCATCAGCCCAAGCAGTCTGGAACTGTTTGACAGTGAGTGACCGACCTTCTCTCACTCTCTCGACTGCGGTGAGGATCGACTCGATCAGAGCAGGAGACATACATGCCTGCATCATGGTAAAATCACACACCACGCCCAGATAAGTAGCTCTCTGTACTGGAAAAAGCACACTTTCTTGGCGTTAAGTCTAAACCCCAGCTCTTTCATGTGAGCAAGAACAACATCTCGATGCCGAACCGCCAACACTCTGACTGAGCTCATATCACCCAATCGTCGAGGGTGTCGTGAAAGTGTGGGTGGAGTGGCAAGGCCTAAGAAGAACAGTATGGTAGGCTTTTGCCCCAAAAACGACAAATCAGGCACTTCCTGGGATGAGGAAGATGGAGATGTATGCTGGAGAAGTTAGTGGTCTTTCAGAGCCGATTGTGACAAACCATTCCTCGGACCTGATCTGAGACACGACTCGTTTGAGTGTGAGCATTCTGAACTTCAGTCGCATGACTGAGCGGTTCAATAGGAGCAGATCTAAAATGGGACGCAACCCCCTTAATACTATGCCTTCGAGACCCTGACCCGCTCAGTCAGATATCCGGTGTCGAACCCGGTTGATTCATCCAGTCCTGTTTCCCCGTGCGGTCCCACGGGACACCCTCGATTTGGCCTCTGTCCCTTTAAGAGAGATACACTTGTTTGTTTAATTATACAGAGCTTCTGTATCGGACCATCTAGCGGTGGGCAGCCGTGACAACGCTTGAATCGCGGCGGGAGACGAACCGAAGGAGTCCTTTTAGCCTATTTTCTAAAGTACGCAGGACCCACATTGAGATCCATTTGCATTAGCTTCCAGCTGCTAATAGACTATAAGGGAATCAGTCTCGCGAGACTGATCTCTGGTGTGCCCAGAAAGGCTAGTTCGGTGCCTTGAAGTGTCTGCACGCCGACAGGGGACGACCGAACTAGCTGCTCTGGGGACCTCCGCAGCGGCAGCGAGCATATAAGTTGGGGGGGGGCCGCTACGTTTCCGGGTGGTAACTGAGAGAAGCGCCCGCCGGAGACCGCTGCGCCCTGGAACACAGACAGGGTTGGCAGACCGACCTCCTGAGAGCACTGAGGAGAGACGGCCACCATATAATGAGGTGTACACCACTCTTCCACAGAGGGGCCTGCCCTCAGAAGTCCTGAGCCACGGGCACCAGGACTTTCTTTTGCCTGAAGTCTCCTATTGAAAATGATGGCCCTCAGACCCACGTCGTCTGCTAGGAAGACAAAACCACAGCCTGCTCGGGGCAGGACCCAATGAAGCACAATTGGCAGGGGCTCCCACACCGCCAGGTAACATACTAAAGGGAATCAGTCTCTCGAGACTGATCTCTGGTGCGGCTTACGAAACAATGCGAGTATCAGTGCCCTGAAGCAGCAGACTGGCAGGGGACGGCCGTCCTAGCTGCTGTAGATACCTCCGTAGAGGTAGCGAGCCTCTTAGTACTGCTACGTTTCTGGGCGGTGACTGAGAGAAGAGCTCGCCGGAGACCGTTGCGTCCTGGAACACGGCAGGGTTGGCAGACTGACCTCCTGAGGGCACTGAGGAGAGAAGGGCACCGTGTAATGCGGTGTAAACCTCTCTTCCCCAGAAGGGCCTGCCCTCCAAGGTCCTGAGCCACAGCATCAGGACTCTCATAGCTGAAGTCTCCTATTGAAAACGACGGCCCTCAGACCCACGTCGTCTGCTAGGAAAACTAGACACCAGCCTGCCCGGGGCAGGACGCAATGAAGCACACTCGGCAGGGGCTCCCACAACCGCCAGGTGACCTCTAAGGGAACACCCGTCCGCGAGAAGGTTGTGGTGCGCTGTTAGAGCGCTAGATCAGTGGACACTGAAGCACCAGCGGCTCGGGGAATGACCCTCTAGATACCTCGTAGTAGAGGTAGCGAGCCTCTTAGTAAGGCTATGTTTCCGGGCGGGAACTGAGAGAAGCGCTTGCCGGAGACCGCTGTGCCCTGGAACACTGGCAGGGTTGGCAGACCAATCTCCTGAGGGCAATGAGGAGAGACGGGCACCGTGTAATGTGGTGTACACCGCTCTTCCCCAGAGGGAGCTGGCCCTCAAAAAGTCCTAGGCCTTAGGCGTCAGGACATTTACGACAAAGACTATCCAGCGAAAATGACGGTCCACAGACCCGCCTTCTGCTAGAAACCTTCGGCCTGGGAGCGCCACTCTGACTAGACTCTGCGGAGTACGAGAAGTGAGGCCACCAGAATAAGGCGCTGGAACACGGTGGGTTGGGACTGCTCTGCCCAGCAGCCCCTGCTAACCGCCTCAACCTCCTCAGAGGAAGAGAGGTTAATGTGTGCTCTCACTCAAGAAATTTATATCCCAAGAGCTCCTGTATATCTAACTTCCCATAGTCAGACAAATACTTCATTTTATTCATCAGAATCAAATGCAATCAAACAACCCGACGAGTAAATACGTCTTAGTCAACTTCACATCAAAAACCTAAATGTAATATATGCGCTGCGCGCGCGCCATTCAGTCACACGAACAACATCAATCTCCTTGACAAACAAACAAGCTCTAAATCTAGCGAACACGGGTGGAGATAGGAAAAGCCGTCTCCAACCCGTCTGCTAGATAATGAGCGATCTCCGCGTTCTCAGTCGCAGCCGTGCCTCAGCAGCAGCGGGACCGAAACCGCAAGATCACAGGCACAGACACACTCCTCGGAGCGTGCCCGGCAAGAGCGGAGCGTTTAATAGCGGGGGGAACACAATCCGCCCCGGCTGCGCGGAGCTCCGCTACATTAATGCTTGCTCATCTATAAATAAGGCATTAACTGATGTTTGTGTAACTGATGTTTGTGCAACTGGTGAGCTCTTTGACGCCCTCTGTATCAATATCCTCGGAGAAAGACAGGCGGAGCGTGGCGCCCTCTCCCCGGGGGGGAAGCGTACGCAGCGCGGGTTCCGAACTCCGGAGGAGCGGGCGCAGGATCTTATTAGCAGAGCCATACACGAACCAGAGCACAGCGCGCTCCGCCTCGGCGGGGGGGGAAGCGGGGCACGGCACAGCGAGGAACGCTAGTGATAAGCTCTCTCCTCAAAAGAGGCGCCCTATGAGAGCGAATAAGCAAGGATGCTGTTTCTTTTTTAACAACTTATGCTTCGCTCGAAGCCAAACCACGCACAGGGCTGTGTGTGTCCCCACTCGTGATTAACTTATCTTAAGCAGGGAGGAACACCCAACCTCCACCGGGGCTGCTTCGCCTTGAAAGCTTTGTCCTTGCGATGAGCTAGAATTAGCTGGAGCTTATAGAATTGTGCCAGACAACAATAAATATGACGAACCACAGAGCGCTTGCTGACGACAGGAAAGATGACGCTGGCTCCGGCACGTGCTTTGATAGCTTCCACGTTCATGACGTCATCAGCCGTGACTATGACCCGCTCAGCTATGGATGATTCACAGTGATCAGAGAGGGGTCACGTGGAAGGCGTTCCCTAGTGTCTCGACGCGCTCGAGTTCCTGCGAGGACAGTAACTTGTGCTGCATTCCAAGTTAGCCATGTATTTTTTCTTACTGAAGAAGAAACAGAGTGAAACTGAAAATGATCCCACTCCGTTAAGTCAGTGCTATCGCATTCAAAAGATAAATCCAAAATTTAGCATGACTCAGTCAGTTACCTGACACATGAGAGCCAATAGCATTTCACAAGCAAAGCTATTTTTATTTATTTATTATTTAAAGGAATTTGACTTTAGTGTTTTATATTGAGAAACGGATAGGTTTGGATGTAGGGGTTGGGTTCAGTGCTCCAAAATGTTTTAATAGTGTAATGTACATAAAATTGTTGCTGTTTAAATTGCAAATCATACCCTAACATATATGTCATAGTAACAAAAGTGTACCCCAATACATAATTTAATGATGCAAAAATGTCCTTTGTGTCTTTGTATTTACTCAAAGGTTTCTCATTGTTCTTAGTTCATCAATACAGCAACACCTAGGGGTACCTTTAGCATCTTAATAGTGACGCTAAAGACACATGACATTGCTTCAATTTTTCACACCTAAGAAGAACTACAGTTAGCTTTTTCTCCTCCATTTCAAGACCATTTACAAGTGTAATAAAATTGGTTCTTGCAGTCAATGCCTTCAAGTAATGCAAATTTATATAAGACAAAACAACAATCAACATTATGCAAAAAGCTTAAACCATAGCTAAAGCTTGCTAGCAACATTAGCCAAGGTAATGGCTATGACCTGTAGTTCTATTCGCTGTATTGGCTCATTATCTCAAGCAGGGAACACACAAATGAGTCTGTCAACAGCAGCTCCAGCTGGACTCAGTGGTTTGGTTCCGGTCCAGCGATGACCTGTAGCTGTGGGTGATGCCAGGTGTAGAGCTGATATCCACCAACGGGGTTTATGCACCTCCTGGCTGCTCTACAGCTGATCTCAGTCCTTCAGACAGCTGGCAGCCCTAAATCACATGTGTCATCTGCAGACTGGCAAACATGGCAGTGAATTAAAGCAGCTCAGCCTCTGGGAAAAAGCTGCCGTAGTGTCATGCGGCGTACGGTTAGCGCCACAGTCTCATGGCTGTCCAATTACATTGGGTTTGAAATCTGGCAGGGCTGGACAATTATTCAATTAAATAACTGAGATTACAGCTTCCATGATTAAAAAATCATTAAATGTGATGATTAGAGCTCTCCATTTGGTCTTGTTGCATCAAAAAAGGGTTTCTTTACAGAAGTTGAGCATTGTAACCAATCGAAGACATTCCCATTGAGCACATGAATGCATTGGCCTTTCAGTAATGACAACCAGTCTATAAAATAAGTATTTGAAGTGTATAAGTATAAAGCATTTTTTTTTCTATGTGCACCTTAAGTACTGATACCACAATGATGTTAGTTCAACAAAAAAGCAACTTGGGCATCAAATACTATTTCAGTCTTTCAACTTCTTTCACATTTAATTCAAAGTGCTACTTGCTGTTTCTTTGGTAATTGTAACATTTACTAGCAATTTCTGAGTGAAACTTGTTTAAAATGTTTTTGTTTTTTTCCCAATGTTGTGTAGCATTTTATTTGTGATCAAATCTTTTCACCGTGTGTATCCTGTATCAATGTTTATACTCAAAAAATAAATGTTATTTATGATTTATTTTTGTCATAATCATGTAGCCCTAAAATCTGGAATTCTACAGTAAAATTGTTTTTAATAAAAATACACCATTGCATTTTCAAAAAAACAAGGTTTCATGTTGACAATCTAGTATCAGTCCTGTCCAAAGCTGCATTCGTTGTAATGAAGATATTTTGCGCGGCTCAAATGAATAAGCAACGCATTCAGAACCAGTGAAGCAGATACACTATGCTTTACTACAATGACTTACACCTACACTCACTGCCATTACTTACAACACCAAAGCAGAAAATTGCACTTATGAATCATAATCATGCCAGGTTTCCTTTATCTAAGTTGAGTTCAGACTGGCATGTGAGGTACAAACTCAATTAGCACACACAGTAATCATAATCACAAAGAGGACAATTTGCTTTTAAGCTTTCACTGCTCTACATCAACATAACAAAAATGATGATGATAATTACGATACCCAAAAGTGGTTTCCACATGGGCTTAAAAAAATAGTCAGAAATGTTTCAAAATTCTGCATTAAATACAATTATCTGCAGATGCAGGATGTTGCTTTTTTGTGAGATCAATTCCTTTTGAAAACATAGCTTGCATATTAATCTTTGCAGCCAAATAAACCAAACCAAAAAAAAAAGAAATAGAGAGAGAGAGAGAGAAAATCTAGACTAAAACTTTGTTAGCTGGATAATAAATTACCGTTTAATAAATGATGAGAGGAGATATTAAATTTAACTAGACAATACATAATTTTCTTGAAAATATAGATATAGTATGTATATAAATTTATTTATAAATTATGTAAATTAATATATACTTGAATACAGTAAAGGGTAGAAAAGCCAAAGTAGACTATATATGGGTCAAAGACGAGATGTCCCATTTTGGGCCCATTTAAAAACATAGAAAGCATTTTAAATGCAAGTAAAGTGTCTACTTTAAAGATGCAATAAGCGATTGTCTTCAGAAACATTTTTTGTTATGCTGGTTGAAAGTCTCTTCACATCACGATAGCAATCATTAAGTTAAGTGGTCTAAATGTATTTCTCTGTATTTATATATTCTGTGGAAGGCTTAGGACCAAGACATGTTCGTCCAATCAAAACGCTACGCGTCCGAGCGTTTTTAATGGCTTTCATACGTGCCTGTCAACGCATACTTCTGTGCACCCGGTTCGCGCAGACAAGATACGTCATCAGCTCGTTCACGCACACTGTGCAGACAGAGAAAGAATGGCAGACAAACATCAACAACCCGATCTTCCGTCCTGATATCGTAGTACTTTTAAAGTTTTCTCACCGGTGAATGAAACATGATGTAGCCCAACGGTTGCCAATCAGTCCTCGCGCCTCACGCCCGCTCTGCATATTTTGCATGTCTCGCTTAGTTAACACACCCGATTCAGATAACCAGCTCGTTAGAAGTGAGCTACATGCATGAACTGTGTTCCGATCGATATGATCCCTACACAGTATTCATTGCTCACTCCTCCCTGAGCAGGGGAAATCCGTTGAAGTTTACTTCACTTCAGAACATGGGCTGGAATTGGGAACCGCTGATGTAGCCTATTGTAGTAATGTTGTCTCTGGTATTTTGGTCTGTGAGTGTAAATGCGTTCAGGGGGCGTGGCTTTGGACGGCGATTGCAGGGAGGGTGGGACGTTCGCTTTCAGTGCTATCAGGCTAAAGTTATCATTTCAAAATAATTGTAAATAAAATGTAAAAATATGGGTGAAATAATGTTCCATCATCATTAAGCATAACATATATTTATGTAAAAATGAAACAACATACTTATTCTGACCTGTACTTAATGTCAAAAATGTTCAAATATATCAAATACTAAGCAATCAAACTAAATTTAGAATGATCCTCAAACAAAGTATTTAAAATTTAAAGCTGTATTAAACTTTTATTGTTTTGATGCTTGAAAACCTCCAAAATTCTGTCCCGTAATTCTTGTAAGCAGACAAGGAAAAATAATGTACTTTGTTTTAGAACTGCTGACAAGTTTTGTCTCACTCCTGTAATGTTCTTAATTCACAGGAGTAATCAAAGATACCCTGTATCTGAAACTACAGCAAGACTAACACTTCCTCCTAAACCGTGGGAGCTGAAGTACAGCCAGTAATGCAAATCCCGATGGGTCCATTTGCACATTATCTGATCCGCGAAGAGAGAGGAGTCGACACTGGCTCACTGATGCTTGTCGTGCACAAGTAAACAAAACGTCTGGAAATAATTTAGCAGTCTACCCCTGTTTTAGCATGACATTTCAGAGGAAGACACTTAGTTTTCAATCAGATGTTCAAGTGTCAAACACTTTCAATCTCATACTTCTCTGTGATGATGTGTGTTCATGTATAACATTGATAAACATTTTGCTAACCCTATATGCAGTTCATAACCACTTTGTGGCTACAGTGCGATGCAAAAATGAGTGCTTCTTCAATTATCAACAGTTTTGACCCTCTGGACGCCCTTAAAACGCAGTTTATTTAATTTGTCAACTATCAATGTTCAAAAGTGTAGAATTCTTTCATTTTGTCCAAAAACATTCCTACCACCTTCTTTAATCATCTTTTATTTGGTGATGGAAGTGACGGATTTAGAATAAAATGGTTGCTATAGTTAATTAACTATATCCAAAATATACACCAATAATATTCTTAATTTTTATGCACAATTTAAGACAATTTAATCTTGATTAGAAATGATGTGCAATATTTTGTTTATAAGTCATATTTATGTTGATTTATCTGATTAGGGATTAAATTGTTGGTTATGGAGGTATTGATGCCATTATTCAGGATCAGTCATTATTTGTGTATAAATTGATTAACCGTTTTGCACAGCTAGTATTTAAATGGTTTATTATATTATCATAGTTTTAAAATGGCTAAGATGATCATATTTTTATATTTTAAGATAATAAAATAAATACATTATTTATTGTCCGCAGTGAATTGTATAGAAGGGATTTAAAAAGCTTTCAAGACTGTTTAATGTGACTTCATAAAACAAAAATAAAAAAATAAAAACGCATGGTTTTACAAAAAAAAAAAAAAAAAAAAAAAAAATCAACCACTGCAACAAAAGTGCCTAAAGCTGAAGAAACATTCATAATTTATTTGTTCTACTAAAAGCGAGAATAAAGAACAGCCCACAGCATCTGTATGTGCAATAATATTACAGCCTCAGCATCACTGAGATCACAGAAATAAGTAAATGACAAATTTATGGAGTCCATTTTACAAAAACACCATTAATGGCAAATATTATGATTATTGTGATTATAGCTACTTTATTTCAAAGAAAATTAAAGCCATCTATCATTTAAGAGTACATCCCACATCTACTTTGGCAAGCAACGCAAACATAGGCCTACGTTATGGTTTAACATTAATTATTCATGCAATAAATATTATAAAAGCTCAGGATATTGAGATGCAAATCATTGATTTTATGATGAACATTTGCTCTTTGCCCCATCTCATAAGGAATAAAACTACTGTGACTCCTGTTCTGGGTGGCCAGGGATGTGGATACAAGTCAAACCAAACACTTGCTCTAAACATTTGCTCCTTGCTACTTCATGTTACTTCATGTTTTTTTACAGAGCTTCTAACTCTGTTCATATGGTTTTTATGATAATAATTGAAAATGAAAAGTATTTACTCTTATATAATTCTTCCCCTGCATTTTTTAATCTTTGTTGAAATACAAAAGGGCAGAATGTCTTAGACATTCAACCTAATAATGTTTACATTTTATATAATCATGTAGCAATGCCTTTTTCTTTTCTTTTTTTGGCAATGTAGTGAATTTAATAGTTTGCAAATGACATTGCAAACCATTTGACAAACCAAAAGATAAGATTATTCATAAGAAATGAATGAGTCTGGCATCAGTGCAAAAACAGCTTGTGGGAGGGAGGAAATCATATTTTTCAATTATTTTGCGTTCTCTCGCAAAACGCTTGCGTTCCCCCGAGAAACTGCCTTCGCTCGCAAAATTGTTGCATTTCTCTCGTAAAGATATTTGCATTCCCTCGCAAAACTTTTGTGTTCTCTCGCAAATATATTTGCGCTCTCTCACAATGATAATTGCATATGCTCACAAAACTTTTGCATCCTCTCGCAAAGATATTTGCATTCTCTCGTGAAAGTTGGGTTCAGACAAACACTGTTCACTGTACAGCTGGCAGTGGTTCATACAGCTCCGTACGTTCACAATGGAGCAGTTCATAGAGTTTTACTTGGACTCAAGTATAAAGAAACACAGTCCGTGCTTAGTTCAAGGCACGATTTTGTACTAAAACAGTGACATTGGGGATCAAACTCAGTACACACCTTATTAATAAAGCATACTATTTATAGACAAGCAGAATAGCCCAGAATATTAACATAACGTGCTAAATTGCACATTAAGTATTTTATTCCCCAGAGAAAGAAAACACTTAATTAATGGACTAAGACAGTGGTATAAAAAGGCCAAATTCGGTATACAGTTTATTAATAAAATAAATTTAACAATTTGCAAATGACTGATACGACATTTGACTGTTTTCCCTTTTCATTTTGGAACTTGCAACCCAAAAGATGAGATAATTCATAACAAACGAAGGAGTGCAAAAACAGCTTGAAAATATGCAAAAACAACATGTAATACATTATAAATCTGATTGATTTTAATATAAGAGCAACATTACAACATAACATTTGCATTATTAATTTAATGAGTATATCTTTATGTTCTGCACTAAAGTACAATAAAAAAAATTTAAATAACATCATAAGGTCAAATTATTCATTTATCTAACTTTAAAATTTAGATGATAGTCTTGCTGTTACTAATAAAATTAAGTTTAAATGATATCAAAGGCTTGAGAGCACTGTGAGATTTGTATGAATAATACAACTATAATTAGCTGCATTTAAAAGGTTAATATAAAATGTGGCCGTAAAATGTCTTTCTTCCTACACTAAAAACATCTTCCTTCATAAAATACATAAAATACTGGTGCTTTAACATTTCATTCTCACAACTGGACATCATCTGAATAAATTCTTGCATAAATTCTTGAAAGTTTCAAAGAAACCCATTTCACAGCTGAAATAAACTGGCGTCATCTCTTTCTACAAGCACAATGAGGAACATAATCCACAAAAAAGATCTTTCTGAATAGTAAAACAAGCAATATTCTTTCTGTTCCAGTCCGTCTGCCCTCACTGAGACCTCTAGCGTATTACCCGTAGCAGAGCTTCAGGCTAGATTTACCCTTCATTTGCTTGCAAAACGTTAATGTCTTTGGATTTAACCTTCGCATTAGTGGTGCCTACTGTTGACTATTTAATTGACACTTGATCCTCAGGTGGGAGGTCCAGGGCCAGTTCTAGACATTTGGAGACCCTAGGCAAAATTCATGTTGGAGGCCCCCCACCCCCAATAAAAAGCATTTGAAACAAATATGACTCCTAATCTTTTTATTTATACAATTCATTTTAAATTGTGTATATTTTTTCACATATACAGTACCCATCAAAAGTTTGGACACGTTACTATTTTTAATGTTTTTGAAAGAATGTTTTTGAAGAAATGTTCATTACAGCTTATAATCATTGAGTCTGCATTTATTTGATCAGAAATACAGAAAGAACTATAATATTGTGAAATATTTTTACAATTCAAAAAGGGTGAAACGATTAATTGCATTTGTGATAATTATCGCAATATGAAAAAAAACCGATTTTTCAATCGCAGAGGAGGCGATTACGCTCGGTCACGGACACGCTGAGGAGAGGTAAAGGAGTTGTGTTCGGACTGAGAGCTCGATCGGTTGCTTATGACATCAAAGTACTGGGAGAGAAAGCTAAGAGACATCCGCTTCTTACACTCTTAAAAAAAAGGTGTTCAAACGGTTCTCACAGCGATGCCATAGAAAGAAACATTTTTGGTTCCACAAAGAACCATTCAGTCAAGGGTTCTTTAAAGAACCATCTCTTTATTACCTTTTTGTAATCTGAAGAACCTTCTTTCGCCACAAAGAACCTTTTGTGAAACGAAAAGGTTCTTCAGATGTTAAAGTTTCTTTATGGAACCATTTAGACAAAAGGTTCTTCTATGGCATCATGAATCACCTTTATTTTTAAGAGTGTCGCTCTGCAGTGCTTTGATGAAACACACCATCTAAGCAGCGCCTTGCCTTCAAGTCGAAAACATATACTCAGTCTTCAGAGGAAGCATCAGTGGCAGCTTACAGTGGTTGCCAGTCCGCGGTTTGGGGAACCCTCCCAGAAACGAAGATCGAAACGAGATCTGGGCTAGTTTTGAGTATCAATTGGGTGGGTTTTGTTGTGAAAAACTGGCAACCCTGGCACGCTACAAGAGGAATGGGAAATGTTTGAAAGGCACACTTGAACTATTCAAGCAGTAACCAGTGTTACGGTTGCATTTCATTACTGAAGATTTCGGACCTTAAAAATAAGTTATTAATAAGGTAATATATATCTCGTATGTATTGTATTTAACTCTATCTTACGCAGTGGTTCTCAAAGTGTGGGGCGCGAGTATTGCAGGGGGGGCGTGGGACATCAGCAGAAAAAGAAAAGAAATAAAACAGTAAACAGCCAAAGGACGTAACTTAGAATGGGAGATGGATCGGTTTGTGAAAGGGAAGAGAAGAGCCATAGATGAAGTCGCACAGACCCAGGCAGGTGCTGGTCATTCAAAAGCTAAATGCAGAAAATATGACGAGGCATATCTTGCTCTCGGCTTCACTCACCGTGTCTATACCGGACTCTACAGTTGTCACGTCGCGCCGCAACAGCTCTACACTGGATGCGACAAAGCGACCTTTGCATATCATTTGAACTTTGTGTCAGCACGTTATAAATAGAACAAGGCATCAGTTTAAATGGTTAGTTCACCCCAAAATGAAAATTCTGTCATTAATTACTAGGGCTGTGTATCACCAGCAAAGTCACGATACGATACGTATCACGATACGGGACTGCACTAATTTTCACCTAAGCAGAATTTAGTAAAACAGCTGTTTATTAAACACTTCATACTATAGGGCAATTTCTAACTATTGGCAGAGCAGTCAGTTGACCTCTGCATTATGAAGGGCCTCCATAACTGTACCACAGTACAATAAAGGTAATGGCATATGTTTCATGTTTACATTGTGCACTCCCCACCAGGTACAATATTCTGATTGTTTGCATCTTGTTTTTAAACCCATAAATAATAATGTACTCGTTCTAATAAATTTATATTGTAATTTACTCATTCTAATATATTTAAAAAATAATTTACATTTCTGGTAGGTTATCATTGCACAAATTAACACACTTTCTACAAGGAGCTCGTAACATCATTAATTCTAAAGCAATTAAAGCACAGCTTCACTGTTAATAGAGAAACGCTGCAAAACGGTGGTAATTCATACATGCACTGCCTCCCCCCCCCCTCTCTCTCTCTCACTCTCTCATAAATGAAACACTTGACTAAATTACGTTACTGAGAGTAGAATATAAAAGTGGAGATCGCTAAACTGCAAGCTAAACGGTGTTTTCAGAAAGCAAGCGCGTTTATCCACAGTAGAGAGAGAGCGCGTGCATGTTTGCCAGGTTGACAAAGATAAGTAACACATTTAGCAGACATTTCCATATTGCGCAAGTGTGAAGCTCTGTTTCAGGGATTACGTCTCTTTATATCAGGAAACCCAGTTGTGTTCCTCTGCGGCCAAATTAAACCTGGCTGTAGCCTATATATTATGCTCTATTCAATATTTTTTAGAAACCTCACACTTTTCTACTCAATTTTAAACGGTGTTCTTGTATTCAAATTAAGTGCGGTCCACTTCTGCACACGTGCCACAATATCGATACAGAGACAGCTGTATCGATACTCGTAAGTCAACATATCTGTGACGATACATCATGTAGCGATGTATCAAACACGGCACTCATTAATTACGCTCCCTCGTGTAGTTCCAAACCCGTAAGACCTTCGTTCGTCTTCGGAACACAATTTAAAATATTTTCGATGAAATCTGAGGGCTCTCTGACCCTCCATAGACAGCAAGCAAACTGTAATGTTCCAAGGTCCAGAAATGTAGTAAGGACATCGTTAAAACTGTCCATGTGACATCAGTGGCCCAACTTCAGTTTTGCGAAGCTACGAGAACGGTTAACCCCCATAGAAAATTACATATGGAACAAAGACACTACAAAGTACTGCTATTTAATTCCATACGACAAGGTGTATTATCAGTCATTTTACTTTAATACAAAAAACATATATTGTGATTTATAGAAATATGACAAATAACATATACAACACAGAGATCGCAACTGTAAAAGTGTTGGAATATTCATGCATAATTTAAATACATAATCACATGAAATCAGATTAAAAAATATATATTTTTAGAAGAGAACCTCAGCATCACAGGTGTCTGAACCAATTTGCATTAAGCTGTGTCGTCAGTCAGTCCTTTCTCATCATGTTTTTGATGAGCGCAGTCGGTGGAGAGCAACTGCGTTCGACTGCACAATCCGACACAGCCGCCGCTAGAGTTTTTTGGCACACGTCAGCATGACACCAGAGCAAGTCGGACGTAACTCACTTTCTAACCGGCATGCATCTCGCGGTGATCACCGGTGATCGGTTCTGCGCAGATTTTGCTAATCTCAAACAAGCCTATTGCACGCATCTGCGGCGCGTTACAGCTTCGACGCGGCCACTCTAGTCAATGCTTAATGTTTACACCAGCAGTCGCGGCACGTCCGCGCCAGCTTCGCTAAAAAGTAGGTTGACTGCCATTTTTGAACGTAAGAGGTGTGCTTGAATATGCTCTCGAACCGGTTTCTCGTGATACTTTGAGGTCATACACGATCAGTATACGCACGCAGCGTCAAAGTTGAACACACCTATGGGGTTTGTGGTGTGTTGTTTGTGCGCGCAGGAGAAGTAAAGCTGCCATACGTTCATGCATCGCTATATCATTGATATCGTGATATGACACTTTTTTATCATGTAAAAATGTATATCGGTACTATCGTGGACGGTATGATATGGCACACCCCTAATGTAATGCATAGCTACCTTATTTATGCACTATTTACACAAAACAACTGGAAGTGAAAGAAGCGTTTCTAGTTAATTGAAACTGAAATTAAGTGTTATGTTAGAGCAGTAATGTAATCAGCAGAATACCACAAGTACTGTTATTTAGCCTATTTATTTTTATGAAACATTAAAAAAAATGCTCTAGTGTGTTTGCTTTTTGACTTTGAATACAAACTTCTATGCTCCTGACGCGATGTCATTCATTATACGTGCAAATTCAAAGCAAAATAGATGACGACAACTCACACACCTGCATTAGGAGCTATACTTCTTTGCGTGCCTATTTAGCCTTTTGCTTCAGCACCTGAAGGATATGTTCATTACAGCAAACATTCAGAAGGCGGGACCCACTTTGAAACGAGAACAATTGGTTTAAAATAGGTGAGTGACAATTCAATTATGTCCAATGAACAAAGAGGCTAGTATTTTGCTGCCCATCTTGACTGGTGGACTAACATATAGGGGATGTTACCGTTATGGAGGCCCCACTTCAAAGTCCGAGGCCCTAGGCAATCGCCTGCTCCTACAGCTAGGCAGCGCCGGCCGGGGAGGTCTCACACATTGGCCTGACCAATTATGAGTCAAGGCAAGCATAAAATGCTGAGGTTGATCTAGAACCGTGATCTAAAGTCCAGTCTGCAATATCAAACTCCCACACAGCAACTCGCACCAAATGCCAAACACCACCCACTTTGGTTTGAAATATTACAAAATGTTATCACATAGAGCACATTATAAAAGCATTACTTCATCAAACTGGATCTATATAACAGTCTTCACCCCAGACGTCTCTCAATACTAATTCCTCTGTTTTGGAAGTGTATTAATTGTTTTGCTGCAGCACCCCAGGTTCTGTTTCCTGCTCATCATCAACGTGTTATAGGCTGACTGATTGAATAATTCAATAGTATGAGAGCAGTGTACACTGATCTTTGGGCCTCGTTCATGAAAACGTAAACAGAACAATTTAAATTGTTTGTAAGAGTTTCTTAAAATTTACACTGGCACTGAATCCAGTGTAATCACTGACTAATTTATTTATTCAATACTAATGAGGAAGAAAATAAAGGTTCCAAAAGTCCTTAATCAAACACACGGGTAATCAAAGACACAGGGTAGTATAGACACAACACTAAAGTAACATAGACGAGACCGGACAACAAGAACTGAAAACACATATTGTAATTTATGTATGTAAATGGGTGGTAGATTTGCACAAGCAACACTTTGAATGAGACTGTTCAATCATGCAATAAACATATTTACATTGGAATCATGGCACAAAAAGGAAAAGAGAAAAAAATAGTATTCATTGAAAAAATAAGTCTTCCTTCAGTTAGTTAGAATGAGATGAAAGCTCAGGGGTTTATAGGAGTAGTTCCCTAAAAAATGAAAATTTGCTGAAAATGTACTCACCCTTAGGCCATCCAAAATGTAGATAAGTTTGTTTTTTGCTCTGCAATGAATGGGTGCCGTCAGAATGAGAGTCCAAACAGCTGATAAAAACATCACAATAATCCACAAGTAACCCACACCACTCCAGTCCATCAATTAACATCTTTTTTGAAGAAAAACGCTGCATGTTTATAAGAAACGGTTAAAATGCTCCATCCATAATTTTGTTGTCTTCAGTGAAAAGTGTTGTGGTCTGAATCGGGAGAAAAATATGCACAGATCGAGCACCATTTACAAACAGTCCAAAGCAGTTCTAAACAAATATGCCTTTGGATTTTGATGGATTTATTTTTTTACTGGAGCAGTGTTAAGTCAACTACATTTTTTTCACTGGGAGAAAGAGAAAAGCAGACATATGGATAAATCTGACGACGCAAAAGAGAACTCAATTTGGTTTGGTTTTCTGAGCGCACACACTCGAAGCACTCACACAGAAAAGCTCCTCTCAGACAGCGCATGAGTACTGAATTCAGTTATCTTCCGTGCCTTATCGCACATGAATGGAGAAATACACACAATATGATGTCAAGTTTGATGAATATTCACGTAAATACACTTGGATACGCCTTAAGTGAATGTAAAAAGTTGGGAGAATATTGAATGTGTATTAGTATATTATAGCCGTGCATTTGGTTTTAAAGGGACAGCAGCATAATTTAGTTGCTATTGTCCCGAGTCATTGATGTTAATCAAGCAACAAAAGAAAGAGAGAATCACTCACTGCTCTTTAATGAATGACTTTAGTAACCCTAATAAAGATTAATCTAAATTTATTTATAGAAATATATATGTCTGCTTGAAAGAATTAAGAATGTGGTAAGCAAGTTGTTATTAACAATGCATATTATATAACCATTGGTATTTAATTGAACATGGCAGATTTGTTTCTTACAAAGTCATGTGGATTACTTGTGGATTATTGTGATGTTTTTATCAGCTGTTTGGACTCTCATTCTGACGGCACCCATTCACTGCAGAGGATCCAATGGTGAGCAAGTCATGTAATGCAAAATTTCTATAAATCTGTTTTGATGAAGAAACAAACTCATCTACATCTTGGAAGACCTGAGGGTGAGTAATTAATGACAGAATTTCCTTTTTTTTGGGTGAACTACTCCTTTAAAGGGATAGTCCACCTAAAAATTCTGGCAGGATTTCATGTCGTTCCAAACCTGAATTGCTTTCTTTCTTCCGCAGAACATCTTCTTTTGAGATACACAAAGAAAGTTTGGAAGACATAAGGGTGAGCAAATGATGGCAAATTTTTGATCCCTCAACCTTGATGGTAATGATCTCTCCCCTTTAATGAAGAATACATCGCTGAAGAGCATTAATCTAAAGTAGAAACTACCCATCTCTCTTAACATGACTGTCCAGGTCATGTTGTCTGAAACCTGGATCACTAAATGATTGACTTTTCCTGATGCCTCTTACCATTTGCTAATAATCTTAAAGGGGTCATTTATCTTTTGACATATAACAGGTTAATGTACTATAAAACATCCTGTAAGTTTCAAAACTCAAAACATTTTTGTTAGTCTAAAAACAGCTTTTATTGAAACCAAGCTCAGAAAACGAATTGTTTTGGAATGTGCCACTTTATGACATAACAGTGCGGCTAAGCATCGCCTCCACAGGAGAAGATCAACGCCTGCTTCTACATCACTGCCTCTTTAGCCCCGCCCACTGATTGTAGTAGGAGGAGAGGAAATACTAGAGAGACACAAGCACATAATAACGACATCAACAGAACCATACAGATGACATTACCAGATTACAACTGACACTGTGTAGTGTAAATTGTGAAAAGTAGTCTTTGAATTGCCTTCCTTGTGAACCTAACATATTTAGATCAGACGCGAGCGCTGTTGCATCATGTCGCGAATCGATTTCTCTTTCAGGTCAGAAGCGGCGCAGATGCTTGTATGTCAGAAATAGAGCAGGACATCAGTTTACTGTCAGGGATTTGATGTGTCAATCTGTGCCGCATCCAATGTAGACAGAATCTCGCGTCCGGTGTAAACACGGTGGTAAAATTAGCAAAGAGCTCCAGATCGCATCAGTGAAACACTGTTTGCTTGTTTGCTTTACTTTGCTATGGATTAATTTTTAAACAAGACAGTATGATGCATGCTTTTCAGAGAGACTGAAAGTAAACGATGATGCTTAATAAAATACTTATTTTATTAAGTATACTTAAGTAAAGTTCAAGTATATTTTTAAGTATACTTTATGTAGTAAGTATACAAATATCCTTGTACTAGTAGTACACTTGTAAGTGTACTATTTCAATACTAATTGGGACTAAATTGGCCCACTTTCTAAATATAAAAGTATACTTTTAAGTATAAAAGTAGTAAACTTTGAGTACACAACTAGTTTACATCTATGTTTTTAGTTTGTACTGCAACTATACTAAAAGTGAACTTATAGGTATACTGATAGTTTACTAATTAAATACTTGTAGTAGCATTTTTAGTACACTTTGAAGTATAGTCTCAGTAAACTACTAGTTTAGTAGTTTTATACTGCAAGTATACACGTAAGTTTTCTTTAAGTGAACTTTACATCATACTTTAAGTATACTACTACGTCCCTATTTAGGTATTAATTTGTATATATTTTGTTAAATAAATATCTGAACATACAAAACAGCAAAAGAAAGAACAGGGTATCTGCTTGTAAACAAAAACATTTTATTCTAGCTTCATGCATTTTTTTTTAAACACTTGAATGTGGATAAGTTTCATAAATAAAAAATAAAGAAATAAACAACATTTTGAACAAAAAGCTGAAAAAAGACTATGAATTGGATTCAGAATGATAATCAAAACATAGATGGAGTCGATCAACACCCCAAAGCTTGACAGTCATTATTACATCTTCATGGGTCGACATTTTATTCCATAACGTTACACAGTTTTGATGCTGTTTAATGTCTAATGATCATGTTAGATTACACGTGGAAGCATCTGTTGTTTCAGTTTCCTCTTCACTTGTGTTTTTTGGAAATTCCGTACAGAAGATGTGTACTAGCGCCCCTTACATTATAACAATGAAAACACGGATTCTAGGAACACAAGTATAGCTCAAATATATTTAGACTTTTTCTAAGTATAAGTCAAGTATACTTAAATGTCATTTTAAGTATATTTCTGAGAAGTACATAAAGCCCATGTCTGAGAAGTACATAAAATTAGACTGAAAGTATACTTTCCTATTTTTTAGTTTAAAAGAAGTATACTAATAGCACACTTGAATAAACTTCTTTTTCGTAAGGGTAGAGTGGATCCAACAGTAATGTCGCAACACATAAGTGTGAGTAAACGTGTTTTTACCACTATTGCACTATTGCTTTGATATATACGGAGTATTTATACGTTTTTAACCCAAATGACCCATGTTGTTTTCAGTGTATGTCACAGCAGTGTCCATTTGTTATTTTAATAAGCGAAACTGTTAGCCAATCACAGTAGTGGGCATTTACTTGTGAGTCTTGAATGCGCCCGGCCAATAAAAACAGACCGTTTTGCAGAGAGGCTCAAAAACAGGATAAAAATAGCCTATTACTTATAAATTATGATGTTTTTGATGTAAAAATCTTGATAACATTATAACGCGAAAACTCAGAGAGAACATTATAAAATATAACAAAAAGCAGTAGTTCGACACTTAAAGGAATAGTTCACTCCAAAATGAAAATGCTGTCATTATTTAGTCAGCCTAATCTTGTTCCTAACCCAAAGGCTCATTTTTTCTCCAAGAATCCTTAGATAATATAGATATAAAGCCAATAATTGTCATTCATCGTGTGAACTATATTCCAAGTCTTTAAAGCCATATGATGTTTGTGTGAACCAGACTGAAATCAAAGTCAGGTATTATTATCATTCATTAAAATTCTTTTTTTATAGCACTCCATGGAGAAAAGACCAGCAGGAGTAGTTTGAAACAACATGAAGGTGAATCAATAATGACAGAATTTCCATTTTTGGGTGAACTATTGCCACGTCATGCACCAATTCACGTAAGAATTGTACAACCCAATTAGAGACAAAAAAAAATAAATGAGCCGCTTTATGCATTTTCACATTTAAAACTCATTACCTGGAATTGGATCCGTCACTTAAACAGTCAGATCTCCGGATGACTAACAGGTTTTCTCACCATAGTTCACACATATTGTGCTCCACATGATTGAAACTTCAGACAATCTTACGCAGTATCCCATGCTGGGTTTGTGGGGCACAGTATATTAATGCGAATGTAAATAAACTACCCCAGGTGAGCATTAATGGGGTTGCTATGCAACCATCGGCATGCAGGGACAATTTGTGGCAGTTTGGCAGAAGGCTGGAGAAACTGTTACTTGCTGTTTCCTAGAGCAGAGATCCGCTGCATCTGCGTCTTTCCCAAAGTAAATGTGACAAGTCATGCTCTCAGTGTTCAGATCTCACATGGCTAAGTATAGCTCGGTTTCATCATCACTTCTGCCGTCTTCAGAGGGCATAAGGGGGAGGCTTTTCCTGATTGGATCACGCTTACTTGCGTGTTGTAAATGTAGTGGGTCTCTTGCCAACTCCTCATACGTAAGCAGGAAAGGAAGTCTTGTGAAAAATGTTGTCATTATTTCATGTCACTGACGGTCATCCTGAAACATGTTTTATAATCCAGCACTACTCATCATTGGCTCGACTTCAGTGAATTCTAATAAAGCTTTAGCATGTGACACATGAAATCGTAAATGACGGCCAGAAGATAAGCCTTCTCCTTCTTCTAAAACAATGTGGATGTGATTTTGCTGTCAGTTTACTAAAATTGTCATTGTTCACCACTGATTGGCAGGGAAAGTCTGCAACAATCTGAGATCTGTGTCAAAGCCACTATTAGTAGTGGATCTAACAAAAATAAAAGCATTTTAGGCCAAATGTAAGTCGACTTCCCCACGACTTCAACCCAAAGGTTGCGGGTTCGAGTCTCGTACCGGCAGGGATTGTAGATGGGGGAGTGAATGTACAGTGCTCTCTCACCTTCAATACCATGACTGAGGTGCCCTTGAGCAAGGCACCGAACCCCCAACTGCTCCCCGGGCGCCGCACCATAAATGGGTGTGTGCTCATGGTGTGTGTGTGTTCACTGCTGTGTGTGTGCACTTTGGATGGGTTAAATGCTGAGCACTAATTCCAAGTATGGGTCACCATACTTGGCCACATGTCACGTCACTTTCATTTGATCAAATCAGGGTTTCACAGTACTTGGTACATAACTTTAAGAAAAGATACTCCCATAATGTTCTGTTTAGCCTTAAATGAAATAACTGTATTTATTTCTTTATAAGCATTTTAAGTATTCACATGTCTTACATGACACAATAAATAACACAAATAAAACAAAGATTACTGGAGGATGTTTTACAAGAAAATACTACTTCAGTTTTCTATTTCTAAATTTCATGTTTAATTCAATGTGATGCTTGCCATTTCTGTTATTATTTGTGCAATTTACTAGCATTTTCGGAGTAAAATCAGAGTACAATTACACTGTACAATTACAACTTCCAGAGTACAATTAATAAATTGTAAATATATTTTATGTCTGGATGCATATCAAATCCATATCGACACCAGGAAAAAGTACATGCCTACTAAATATCAAGTAACTTCTGTCAGACAATAGAGATAAATTCTGCTTCTATATCTTAGAATTGTAGCTGAGCACAAAGAATCTGTAATCTGATTAATATGTTCCTAACATTTAATTCCTTCAGTTGCCTCCCAGCAAATTGGGTGACCTGTTGCTTCAAATATTTAATTGCTTAAAATTTAGACTGCTGTGCACCAAAGGGGTCTGTCTGAAGTTAATTCAGCAAATTAATACAAATTAAGAGATGGAAAGTTGTTGTTTTTTTTCATCAAATTAGATTTGGGGAAATTTAGCATTACATCACTTGTTCACCAATGGATCCTCTGCAGTGAATGGGTGCCGTCAGAATGAGAGTCCAAACAGCACACTAAATAAAAACATAATAAAACATCACAATAACATAAAAACATCACAATAATCCACAAGTAATTCACATGACTCCAGTCAATCAGTTACATCTTGTGAAGCGAAAAACTGTGTTTGTAAGAAACAAATTAATCAAGGCATTTTAATTTCAAACCATTACTTCTAGCCAAAACAAGAGTCCATAATCCATAATAACGCTTCCTCCACTGAAAAAGTACATCCCCTGTTGTCCTCTCACATCAAAATCACCTACATAGTTGTTTAGAACTGTTATGGACTGGTTTTGCTTGTAAACTGAAAATTTCCTGATTCAGACAAGACGACTTTTTCAACTGGAATAAGCAATTTTATGTATAGAGGACTCATATTTTAGCCATAAGCAATGGTTTGAAATTAAAAGTATCTAAATGATGAATTTGTTTCTTACAAACATGCAGCTTTTTGCTTCACACGATATTAACTGATGGACTGGATTGGTGTGGATTATTGTGATGTTTTTATCAGCTTGTTTGGACTCTCATTCTGACGGCACCCATTCACTGCAGAGGATCCATTGGTGAGCAAGTAATGTAATGCTACAGTTCTCCAAATCTGTTCTGATGGAGAAACAAATTCATCTACATTATGGAAAGTCTGAGGGTGAGTAAATTTTCAGCCAATTTTCATTCTTGGGTGAACTATTTTGACATTTAATATTACACATTCACTCGCTTTCAAAGTTCACATTAGGGCGTACACATAATTGTCAAAACTGCTTACTAAATACATTCATGAAGAGGACCACAGTCAGTCTTAGGGGGTTTGGAATCAAATGAGAGGGCGGACACAAGGGCAAGGCAATAAATTAGAGGAAATTAGCATCTCAAGTGGCTAGAGGCGACTACCGACATATTCTACAGCTACAACAATACACCAGGAGGAGGTGAGCCACCTGCCAAGTGTACATTACTGGGAGCAGACTGAAAGGTTTGGCGGTAAAGAGCATGCCTCCTGTTGTGACTGGCAGGGGTTAGTTTGGAGAGGCAAAAATGGTTCATGGGTGCAGTGCTGTGAAAATGCTCTCACTTGAATGCCTATTCAAAGCCATTCATGCGATATTTCAACTCAAGCACTTCTGTTTTTTAAATGCCAAAACCCTACAGCGCAGAATGATGATTTTTAAATGTGTCTGAAACATTTTGGAAGCAATCTTTCTCTTGCAACATATCCAATGACCTTAGCATTAAAGCAAACTCTGTGCTCCCACCTATTTAGCTACACTTCTAAAATTAGTTTGATTTGTTTTACACTCTTAAAAATAAAGGTTTTTATTGGCATCTATGGTTCCATGAAGAACCTTTAAAATCCATGGAAACTTTCCAGACACTCTGAATTCAGCTCAAGACTAGAATATCTTTAAGACTAGAAACCATCTTATTAACAGTTTATATTTTTAAAGGGCAACTAGAGACCAATTCAGCAAGAGCGACACCAAAAAAAAGATTTTGTTTTTGTTTTTTTGAACAAGGTGCACTTCACAATCAACTTCAGACTACTTTTTCAGACTGGCTATAAGTGAACTTTTAAATGCTTCCAGAGACCCTGTTGCACTGAGGGGGGCTGTGCATTCAGAAAAGCCCTGTGGTGTCTGAACCAAATACGTGGACAGCTGATGGCTTAAATAAGATGTGAATATGTCTAAAAGGACTTTTGTTTATGGTCAACAAAACCAAAAAGGAGATTTTACATCACAAACGGCATTAGAAAGAACTCATACAGCACTGCAACAAAACCTGCGGCAGACCACACGGAAATAAAACATGATAAAAGAAGAAAGAGATCTATGTTATGTCTGTGAATAGATCCAAGGTGACCATAAAACTCACCATTCAAACCGGCCGCCTGGCGATGAAAAGCTAAATTGGAAGTGCATTAAATAAGGCTACGGTTATTACTCCTCAAGTTCAGTTCTAAGCCAACGTTCAAACAGCATCAGCCCTATTTTCGAGAGCTAAATGTGTTTTTTTCTCGTGTTGATTGGTTGTAAACTAGAGTGACAACCAAAATGTATAACTGAACAGACTCTCGATTTGTGTGTGAACCTGTGCCGGGGTTTACACTGCTGCTCTCTACTGAAAATAAAGTGATTTGTGAGTTACTACATGGAGCATTTCCTTTCATAAGAGTCATCAATTTAACAAACTGTAAAAACTGAAGTAGGCCTGTGAGAACTATTACAAATTTTATCATCATAAAATTTAATTTACATAATGAGGGGGGCATTTACATTTACATCCAAGTGGTAAATGATATCTACACAGAGCAGAAACTAAACCCCAAACTGTAGCTATAAACTGCTTTATCATCTAGAAATTTTAGAATCAGAAGGTTTTTCCTCCAGAACTTCAGACCTTATTATGAAGTGTTACCAACTGGCTGATCTCATACACTCTTAAAAGTAAAGGTGCTTTACTGGCATCGATGGTTCCACTAAGAACCTTCAACATTCATGAAACTTTTCCATCGGACACAAAGTTCTTTATAGTGGAAAAAGGTCCTTTAGAGATAAATGTAGTCTTGACACTTTGAAAACCGTTTCACAGAAAGGTTCTTTAGGGAACCAAAAATAGGTCCTTTTGTGGTATCACTGCAAAAAAAAAAACTTTTGGAATCTTTTTTTTTTTTTTACATAGGGCAAAATAAGGTAAATTGGGCCTTTAACTGAATTCACTCAATATACTGGTAAATAAATCATGTAAATAATGCTAAATGGGAGCATGTATTTTAAAGGGGTCATATAATGCTACATGCACTTTTACAAGTTGTTTGAACTGAAAAGTGTGTTGACAGTGTGTGTACCCAACCACCCTATAATGATAAAAATCACCCATGGTTTTCTGTTAATCTACTAAATCTTTACCCCTTCTCAAAGAGAGCCGAAATCAGATGCCCTCCCCCCCCTCCCCCGATAGTTTGATTGGCAGTAGTTTTTCAGCACAGACTGGACTGGTGTCTTACTTTAGACCGCCCTGAGTGAGCTGTCATCAATCCGCCATTGTTTCACTGCTGGAGCAGTTGTAGACAAGAATGACTCCTAAGTGATTGAGGTGTTCTGTTGTTGGATATAATAATGAAAATAGCAGTCGTAGTTTACTCCCCGACCTCTGGAAGACGCAAGCAGTGGATTATGTTTGTTTTTGAAGGGAATGCGCCCACGATCTACCTAAATGCGTCTATGTTCGCGTGAATCATTCGTGATCTAGCTTCATCTACACAAGAAGTGAGTATAAGGTTTTGTTTTTTTTGTGAATATTTGCAAATCGCCCTTTCCTAATAATGTGCTAATTAGCAAGTTTTGACGCGGAGAGGGTGGGGTCAGCAGAGCTCATTAAAGGGGTCATATGATGCAATCTCAAATGTTCCTTTCTCTTTGGAGTGTTACAAAATGTTCGTGAATAGATAAGATCCCTAAAGTTGCAAAAGACTAAAGTCTCAAAACCAAAGAAATACTCTTGATCAAAGTTAAGACTCTGCCACACCCACCTAAAACAGCCCGTTCTAACACACCCCCACATATCTAACTCACTATGTGGAAATATTAGCATAAAGCCACCCAAATGTGCACACAAAGAAAGAAGAGATGGTTTCAGTAACCACAGTTAGTGTTAAAGCAGCATGTCAGGGAGACACTGTGCGTTTCTAGGCGAAAGCAAAAGCACTTAATTTGGCCTTCTGGAAAGTAGATGTATTAGGAATCTTTAGATTTACTTACAACAAGAAACAGCAAGCATTTTATGTGACCGACCGTTCTCGTGAACCTAGGAGAGGGTGGTATTCTGACTCTTTGCTATGACAATCTGGCGCTTCTGATCAGCTACTGTTTTGTTATTAGTTTAAAGTATTTGCTATTGACTGTTCAAATGCGGAGTTTTGCAAATCGTGTGTGTGCACGCTGTGTGTGTGTGTGTGTGTGTGTGGTGTGTGTGAGAGAGAGAGAGAGAGATCACAGTGGAGTCAGCTGTCTTAACCTTGGCTTGTGTACTGCAAACACATACCAGCTTCATCACTGTGTCTGTCACGTGACTCTGTTCCCCTTTTGGGCTCTGTCTTTACATTTGTTACATCCTCTGGACAGAAGTGCTTTTATTGTTCATCCTGATTGTTCAATGTGCAGAGATGTTCTGTGTATGGTGCCATTTCCTGTGTCTCTCTCTCTCTCTCTCTCTTTTCCCTTTTTCCCTGCGCAGTGTTGATTGGACGCAGTTGCAGCTGATTATGTGGATGAGCGAGAGTGGTTAAAAGCTGAGAAGGAAGAGGAAAATGGTAGAGCACTAAGCAGCGCGTTGAGTCCCGCCGTGTTGGTCGTTGCCGTTACTGCCCTCCGCCTCCTGCCCCAGTCATCAACGCATCCGTGGTATTGTGGTGGCTGACGGGTTGTTGTCATTCTAAATGAGAGTTCTTTTGTGCCGGCGTTATTAATTTGTTTAAGAAGCCGTAGGGAGGAGGTTGCCATTTACTTTATGATCCCTTGTTATCTCCTGTTTATTGACAGCTAGGGAGTAAGGGGAGAGTATTGTATTTTGTTTGGGTTTTGATTTGTTAGGTAAGTTACTGTTTAATATTTTAGTTAGTTCTTCTTTTGTTTGTTATTTTGGCCTTGACCCCTCCTGAAGATTCACGCTTCTTGTTATGTTACTTTGTGAATTAAAAACGTATTATTGAATATACTCTCGCTCCGTTGTGTTTCTGTGTGTGAGCTGGGACAGGAGAGGGGCGGGTATCGTTGTTTAATCATCTTTATTGTTAATGATTTGTTCGGTATTCCCAACCCTAGACTGGGGAGAACGTAACACATTTATTTTGAAAGATGAAGCTCGCGATTATGGTAAGGGGCGTTACATTTCTGACGAGTGCTTGCGGTGTTCGGCCAATCACAATGCACTGGGTCAGCTGGCCAATCAGAGCAGACTGCGCTTGTCGGAAGGAGGGACTTTGTAGAAAACGAAGCAGTTGAGAGAGGCAGGGCATAGAGGACCTACAATAATGTACAGTATTTGAAAAAGAATGTGTTTTTTGAACATTAAAGTATGTCAACATATTTTGTTACACAAAATAATGATCTTTAAAAAAGCATCATATGACCCCTTTAACATTTAAAGGAAAATGCTACAAAACTGGGTGCTCTGAAAAGAGCTGTTTTTGACAGTGTAAAAAAGGTGTTTTTTACATTACCATTGAGGAATTTTAACCAAAGTGTGTTATAGACTTTTCATTAAGAACCTAAAGAATCATATCAACTTGTGGAAAATGGGCATCCTATGACCTCTTTAATAAAATAAATAAATTATAAAAATGCAGTTTCGTGTCTTATACAAATTATTTATGGCCATTAAATTTTCAGTATCCAAAGTAAAGCAATACACCATCGTGTGTTACACAGTTAAGAGGTTTTTCCAAAGAACACCCCATACCCGAGGTAAAATCACTGTAATGCACAGCCTCTTGTGGTTTACTGGCCTATCTGTATATCATCTGTTACAGCTGTAAAACACAGTAAAGTAAACAGCAAGAATACTTTGACATGACCTACCTTCCATGACATAGACCAGGGAGCCCACATCGCCTTCTTTGATGATACAACTATCTTTATCATACTCCACAGGGTACATGCAGTCCACAATCTCCTGAATCTGAGACAGCTCCAAGTTCTTCATGAAGTCATTGTCAAGAATGGCCTCTTTGATTAGTTCTTTAGACCTGTGGATAACAAGGACTAAATGAAAAACTGCTTAATTTAAAAATAGGGGTGGACGATATGGCAAAAATATCATATCACGATTTTGTCAGGAAGGATCACGATCCACAATCTTATCATGATTTTTTTTTTTCATGTTGATTTTTAAGACTATTTTGCAAGCTATGATAAAAATCTAGTAAGCCCTACAACTAACATGCAAGTAAAAAGTGCTCAAGCTTATTCAAGACAAGTAAACAGTCAAAACAAAGAACAACTGAGAAGCAATGTATCAAATAAATAAAATAGAACAAAGATACAAATGAAGTAAACAGTGCTTTAAATTTTTCAGGTAATAGTTCGATGAAAGATGCAACACTTTATGAATTAAATATAATTAATTAAATTTTTGAATAATTTAATCTAAAAATAATAATAAATCTACAAAAATATTATATTTGGTCAAAAGCAGTGAGTGATTTTCTTTTTTTTTTCTTATGTTGTTTGATTAATATTAATGGTACAGGCAGAGCAGAATTATTATGGCTGCTGTCACTTTAAGACCTAATTCACAGACCTAATATACTGACACACATCCTACTTTCTCACAACTATTTACATTCAACTAAAACATAACTAAATGGGTTTACATGGATACCTGCCACAGCATGCATTTTGACACATTTTTGTGTGTATTTGACCTCTGCGGCTTTCAAAGGAATGACCTTTGAAGTCTGCATCCTGCCAACTGAAAACGGTATGGATATATTTATATATAGACATAAATCGGACGCATTAGGTCACAGTCTCTAAGATTTGCTTGAAAAGTAGATAAAGATCACTGTTTATAAAACAAAAACAGATGAAGACATTTTTGAAAACCTATTAGCAAAGCTACTGGGTTCCTCCAAAAGAAATGAAATCTCACAGATCTCTAATTTTTTCTTGAAATACTAGACACCTCCATTCAACACCACAGCGTGTGAGATTACTCACAGAAAAGTGTCAGCCGCTGAAATAATCAAGAGAGAATCCCCCATACCTGGGTTTGTGAATGCAATCAATACCTCACCACATCAATAGATGAATTCCTTCATATGGAGTGCATCTTGGCTCTACATGATGAGTCATTTTCATTGACAACACCACAGTTTATTGGAAAAATGCTTGTCAGGTGGCCTTGCTAGTGCCACTGCATTCCAAGTTTCATTCCACAAATCTATTTCTTAATCATGCACTGGACAAATTTGATTATTCAATCATTGCACAAGCAGATCTGCTTGTGGAAATATTGGATCTTTTTTCTCCTTTGATTAGAAATGGCAGTGTGGCAGAGATGATGGCAAGAATGGACCATCTGTGCAAGAGTGCACGAGTACTGGAGCCCGAGAAGGACATGGGGCGGACAGATGACTGCTCAGATACACTGCGATACTACCACTCACACACTCCTGCTGGGTACTAATGTCCCATGGGCGGATGATAAGACCTCACGATCTGCAGATCTGCCTGGACTAATGACATTAACTATCAGCACAGTTTCTGATTCGTCATCCATGTGGGCACCAGCGCTACAAACAATGGCGTTTTTGTATAAGAAACTGACCTCTCACTAAATATAACTCACTAATTTTTGAGATATGAGACAAAACAAGTACTGCACCTACCATTACTTGGGAAAAAAGCAACATTTGGGGAGAGATGGTCACTAAAAAATTAACATGTTAATTTATATCAAATTATGATATTACATTATCACTAACTCAGATGAATATTCAAAGATAACTAAAGGCTTGTTCACACCAAGGACGATGTACTATAAAGATATACTAAAAAGATGATGATAAAGAAACGATTCTAAAAATCGTTATTTTTTAAAAATTATATAATAGCAGAGTCCACACCACAGTTATAACGATAAAGGCACAGGGAAACAATATTGTTGGAATCACTTTCTGAACAATTTTTTCCAGCTGATGAACGATAAAAACAATGACACCCAATCAGAATCAATCCTGCTATAACGAGCTTGAGAATTTAAAGCGGCAGACGAGCATGCGCTTAGAATAAACAGACATTATCATCCGCTGGTATAGACGCTAATGTAGTTATCGTTATAGTTATCGTTCATGGTGTGGACGGGTCTTAAGACTACTGTTTAGTAAAAAATATCTATGTTGATTACACCAAAAAGTGTAAAGAATTGTGGCACTACTGTACCTCTTTTATAAAGTTTTGCAAATATGTCCTTACTTTGTCTTTAAAGCGTTTTTTTTAAAGCATTAAAAACTAGGCAACTTCAAAGTCAGTGTTTTTCCTGAAGTTCCTCTTTTCATATTTCACTAGCCATGAGTTCAAAATTATTACAGCCTTTATTTATATACACACATACTGTATATATATAATTTTTATAATTTAAAGTAACTTGTCACAACCTCAATATTAACTCAAAATATGATGTAAATCAGTTGTTTGAGATTTTTAGACAATTTTCCAAATTTTGTCATGTTACTGTCAACTGTCATGTTAGCTAATATCACCAGAAAAACAATGACTAATATGTGATATCAAAATATGTGTTTCCTTAACACCTGCACTTTATTTATTAAAGTGAATGCAAAATTTAGTAATATTTTGGCTTGATTTTTTTATTTATTTTTTTTGCATTTGATGGTGCTGACACAAATGTAATAATTTAATAATGTTTATTAGTTCTAACAAATAAGTTTTTGCTCAAAACTAACCAAAGTTAAAAATAATTTGTTTATAAATTCCACACAAGAGGGACTTGTTGTTGTTTCAAAACAAAGGGAAATATATATTGGTATCGGCATCAGCTAACGGCCAAAATGATTTTAAAATATCTGCTATCTGCATATCAGATATTGGCAAAAATCTAATATCGTGCATCCCTAATTTAAAATAGTGCTCTTTATTTCACTTTTTTCCTAGTACTCAGGAATCAGTGAACTACTGATATTGAAAAAGACCAAATGCACAAAAAAGCTACTGTTTATCGTCTTTGACTGAGGTCAGCTGATAAAACTCGAGTCATCACTGCTAATAACTGTTCAAATCAAACTCAGGCAGCAGCAGATATGCATGATCATTTCAAGGGGAACATTGATGACTGAAATTAATAGGACACTTATAGGATTATAAACTAATTTCATGTGTTGTTTTCTTATCAACCCCATTGTGCAATTGTCTAGAGAAATATGGCTTCAATTGATCCTTCTGTCTGACACTGAAAGGGGGATTAACAACAAATCATTCTACTTTTCATACTTGATGAAGACATTACATTGATACAATCTATCATTCCCATACAGACATGATGAGCCATCGACCGGCAATAATGAGAGGTGTAAATAAGACTAGGGGACAGGGGAACAGAAGACAGGTAAGACTTGATCACTCAAAATGGTGCAGGTGCACTCTAAGAAGTGCACTCTGTGAAGTAGCCTTCCAGATATAAACAAAATACGATGGCACTGTTGATGGTGGTTTAGTAAAAAAATTGCAGAACATGACGAGCCTTTGGTCGCTGTAATATTATTATGGTTAAAAATAGCGGATACCAAACGAACGAGAGGCCAGAACACTGCTCATCATATTATCTTGGTGTCAATCATCACAGTTTCGAAAATGAATTCTGTTCCATACACAAACATGAAATTAAAATTTGTGGATTCACTCTTGTATTTAAATGTGGTCGGCACTCCTGAAACTTCACAGTGTGTGCATGGCCTTTAGGAGTTATAATGTTAACGATAAAAGTGAAAAATGTCAACCTACTCTGTTTTAGAAGGCAGGAATTTGGGCTTGTCAATTTTAATTTCATGTTGACATTAGAACCCTCTACAATGCTAGTAAATCATTCGCATATGCGACCAAATTTCAAGCTAGGCAGCTTATCAGTAGCAGTAGTAGTAGAATTAGTAGTAGTAGTAATATTTTATTAGTATTATTGTACTTCAAACATTACTATTACTGCACTACAAACATCACTGTGTTCTATCATAAAAAATTTCAAATATAGTCTGGCGAGTAAACTAAAAAATGACCTAGCCAATGGCGATTCCATTGCCAAGGTGTCTGTAGAGAGTTGCTTTAAAGCTTTCACTCACAATGTACCTACCCTGCTCTCCGCGTCCCACGCAATACCATATCAGACTGTTTGTATCATGACCTATTTTGAATAGCAAATCACTAATCCAAAAACCATTTACAAGTACTCTGCTTAGCAGATCATGATCAGAGGCCAGGCCACATTCACAAGCATAAAGGCCGTTGATACTGTATCTTTTGGAGTAACACAGTGTTCTCATGCAAGAGTGCAGTTCGTTCTTTTTTGCCTAATTATAGCTTCTCGGTTCCCAAAGGCTCATTTACCAAAAAAATGCCCATGTGGACTGAAGCCTACACACTGTCTCCAGAGGAAATGAACAGTGCTGACTGAAATCAAGATGATGAAAATAAAAAAGGGGAGAATAAAAACAGAAACCGTGATCAACATCAAACCTCACATTGATTAAAACAAACTAAACGGCCATGCACCAAACTTTCTCTTTGAGCTCTGAGCTGCAGGTGGTGGACAGATTTCAAAGTCTTCAGAGATGGGTAACAGTATTGCTCTGAAGGGGTAACCATAGCAAAAAAGTGCAGAAAATGCCACCTCGCATCAGGAGCCTCAATTTAATTTGAGTCTTTGATATTTGAGGCATCATTATGGTGTCCTCCTGGCAGGCCGCTCGGTGGAATGGCGAAGTGATTTTGAAGCCAGATGGAGCATGGCTTTGTTGAGCCACGCTGAACAACTTCAAATAGGCTGGCAGATAGTGTAGATTGGCACACTTGCAGTATGTGTTGCCATCTCCTAACTAACAGTCCTTCCCTCTCAGCACTCTTTTACAGCTCTTCTTAAGCCACTCTCCACTCTTTTGTTTAACAATGATTCATGTCTGCCCAGACACAGAGAACAACACTGAGCCATTTCCATAAAAGGAGAAAATATGCTCTTTTGGTAGGAAGCAAGATGGATACATTCCGCAAAACTTAACAGGGGCCCCAGAGTGGGAGAGAACAATATGAAGACACTCTGGATCCGGCTCATGGTCGTTCACCGTGTCTCTAACAAACACTAAAACAAATGTTAAGTGTTCCATCGTTTGTTTTTAAAGGTCGGTGTTGTGCATCAGTGCAATTAAGGACAAAAGAAGTATAAATTGTAGCCTTTATATAACATTTGTGCTTTAAATTATTCTATGGGGTGAAATGTTGTTGCAATAGATGTACAATGGCTTACACTATTTCTGTTTGCTACAACAGCCAAACGGCAATTAAAATAGATTGCACCAATCCCAGTTTAAAAAAAAAAATATATAGATATATATATATATATATATAGATATATATATCTATATGTCACGAATCCGGCCCATGAACTTTCCATTTCATTGACTCTCGCATCACACAAACTGTTGCATAGCACCCCGGGACTACATATCCCATCATTCATTGCACTGATTGCATTCAGCACGGATTGCACACAGCTGTTTACACTGGTTGCACCCAGCTGTTTCATATCACTCCCTCACTATATAACACTCACTCTTATCCTTTCCCTCTGCCGAGTATTGTTTCAGCAATTATCACTCTCCTAGAGATAGCTACCTTACGGAGCCCTAGTCATTTGCCTTAGCCCTAGTCATTTGCCCTAGTCATTTGCCCTAGTCATTTGCCCTAGTCATTTGCCCTAGTCATTAGCCCTAGTCATTAGCCCTAGCCATTTGCCTTAGCCTTAGCCTTCCCGGTTTCTGATCTTCGCCTCGTTCCCTGGATTCACCCCTTTTGTCTTACCCCTTTTGATTCTGTCTGCCGATCATCGACCTACTCTAGCCCTAGGACTATTCTTGTGTCTAGCCCGCCATATACCTGTCTGCCTCTGTTTAACCCTGCCTGCTCTATGACCACGTCTGTGTCTTCTCCTAATAAAGCTTTGCATATGGATCCGCAAGCCTCTCGTCTCGTCAGCCCCGTTACAAAATACTCAGCCAAACAAGGATCCAGCGGCTTTTCCAGTGACTCTGGCCAGGTATGGACCCAGTCAACCAGCTACTACATCTTCGGCAAGGAGATCTTTCTATTGAGGAGTATGTTCACCGTTTCTGTGAACTATCTTATCAGGTACCACTTTATGATGAGATTTTATTTAGGACTTGTTTCGGTTTTGGGGCTTATGAACCCACAAAATCTCGTATGCCAGGAGTGAATGCAATGAGCTTCAAGGACTTTTATTTACGATGCCGTTCTGACTACTGGTTTCAGCGTTCACGGGTGGTGTCGCGGAGGAAGGAAGCTACACCATGTCTGTGACTGAAGTGATGGCTATATCAGAGCATGCTCACAAGATGGCGGCAACAGAGGAGCCTGATCACAAAATGGCGGACACAACAGCGCCCTATTAAGCACCAGTGTTCTTCCTGAGTCTAGTCAACCCACAGTTGTTCTTCCTGAGTCTAGTCAAGTTGTTCTTCCTGAGTCTAGTCAAGTCACAGTTGTTCTTCCTGAGTCTAGTCAAGCCACAGCTGTTGTTCTTCCTGAGTCTGGTCAAGCCACAGCTGTTGTTCTTCCTGAGTCTGGTCAAGCCACAGCTGTTGTTCTTCCTGAGTCTAGTCAAGCAACAGTTGTTCTTCCTGAGTCTAGTCAAGCCACAACTGATATTCATGAGTCAAGTCAAGTCACAACTAATCTTCATGAGTCAAGTCAAGTCACAGTTGATCGTCCTGAAGTCTAGTCAAGCCACAGTTGTTCTTCCTGAGTCTCGTCAGGTCACAGTTGTTCGTCCTGAGTCTCGTCGAGCCACAGTTGATCGTCCTGAGTCTATTCACATTTATCGTTTTCTGAGTCAAGTCTAGTCACAACTGATCGTCATGAGTCTGGTCTAGTCACAGTTGATCATCATGGGGCAGGTCTAGTCACAGTTGATCATCATGGGTCAAGTCAAGTCACAGCTGATCATCATGAACCAAGTCAAGTCACAGTTGATCATCATGGGGCAGGTCTAGTCACCATTGATCATCATGAGTCGGGTCTAGTCACAGTTGATCTTCCTGATTCAGGTCTAGTCACAGTTGATCATCATGGGGCAGGTCTAGTCACAGTTTCTGATCATGATTCTAGTCAAGTCACAGTTGATCATCATGGGGCAGTCTAGTCACAGTTGATCTTCCTGATTCAGGTCTAGTCACAGTTGATCATCATGGGGCAGGTCTAGTCACAGTTGATCATCATGGGGCAGGTCTAGTCACAGTTTCTGATCATGATTCTAGTCAAGTCACAGCTGATTGTTATGATTCTAGTCAAGTCACAGCTGATCGTCTTGATTCTAGTCAAGTCACAGCTGATCGTCTTGATTCTAGTCAAGTCACAGCTGATCGTTATGATTCTAGTCAAGTCACAGCTGATCGTTATGATTCTAGTCAAGTCACAGCTGATCGTCATGATTCTAGTCAAGTCACAGCTGATTGTTATGATTCTAGTCAAGTCACAGCTGATTGTTATGATTCTAGTCAAGTCACAGCTGATTGTTATGATTCTAGTCAAGTCACAGCTGATTGTTATGATTCTAGTCAAGTCACAGCTGATTGTTATGATTCTAGTCAAGTCACAGCTGATTGTTATGATTCTAGTCAAGTCACAGCTGATTGTTATGATTCTAGTCAAGTCACAGCTGATGGTTATAATTCTAGTCAAGTCACAGTTGATGGTATGCTTCTAGTCAAGTCCCAGCTAGGTTATGATTCTAGTCAAGTCACAGCTGATTGTTATGATTCTAGTCAAGTCACAGCTTATAGTTATGATTCTAGTCAAGTCACAGCTGATTGTTATGATTCTAGTCAAGTCACAGCTGATAGTCATTAGTCAAGTCACAGCTGATCGTCATGGGGCAAATCAAGTCACAGCTGATAGTTATGATTCTAGTCAAGTCACAGCTGATGGTTATGATTCTAGTCAAGTCACAGCTTATAGTTATGATTCTAGTCAAGTCACAGATGATAGTTATGATTCTAGTCAAGTCACAGCTGATGGTTATGATTCGCGTCAAGTCACAGCTGAAGTTATGAGTCTAGTCAAGTCACTGCTGATAGTTATGATTCTAGTCAAGTCACAGCTGATAGTTATGATTATAGTCAAGTCACAGCTGATAGTTATGATTCTCGTCAAGTCACAGCTGATCGTCTGGGGCCAAATCAGTCACAGTTATGATCCTTATTCTAGTCAAGTCCCGCTGATAGTTAACTGAGTCGAGTCAAGTCACAGTTGATCTTCATGAGTCATGTCTAGTCACAGTTGATCTTCATGAGTCAATTCAAGTCGCAGCTGATCTTCATGAGTCCAGTCACGTCTCAGCTGTTCATCCAGAGCCTTGTCACGTCTCAGCTATTCATCCAGATTCACGTCGCATCACAGCTGATCATCCAGAATCACATCACATCCCAGCCGATCATCCAGAGTCATGTCACATCCTATCTGTTGCATCCATGTCGGGGTCGGTCCGCCGTTATCCCAGTCTGGTGTCCAGTGTGAGATGCACGGCGCTGAACCGTCTTGGCACGCTGGGAGCAGCTGGTATCCGCCTCCAGACCCACTCCACTTTACCCCCTGTTCCTTAAACTCCTCCCCCTGTCCTGCAGCACTCCATATGGGGTTGCTTTTATGGTGTGGTCTGTGCCGCGTACTCCCTGCCGATTTGCCTTAGAGCAGCGGCACCAGCTACACACTCTCCCAAGGTGGCGGCTTATCTGCAGAACCTCCCGAGTAGCTGTGTCACTCCGTGCTCCCAGAGGCCATGGTGTCGCACTGAAGTCTCTTTCATAGGTGCTGCGTCAGGCCTGTAGAACCCCCTAGTGGTGCACTTGTCTCAGTTCCTTGGCTGGTGGTGGCGCCCCAGCAACTGCACATTCCTGCCTGTCCTGTTCCGGCCAAGGAGGCCGTCTATGAACTTCCTGCCTGTCCTGTTCCGGCCAAGGAGGCCGTCTATGAACTTCCTGCCTGTCCTGTTCCGGCCAAGGAGGCCGTCTATGAACTCTCTGCCTGTCCTGTTCCGGCCAAGGAGGCCGTCTATGAACTTCCTGCCTGTCCTGTTCCGGCCAAGGAGGCCGCCTATGAACTCTCTGCTTGTCCTGTCACGGCCAAGGAGGCCGCCTATGAACTCTTTGTCTATCCTGTCACGGCTAAGGAGGCCGCCTATGAACTCTTTGTCTATCCTGTCACGGCTATAGAGGCCGTTTGCGAGCTCCCTGCTCGTCCTGTCACAGCTATAGAGGCCGTTTGCGAGCTCCCTGCTCGTCCTGTCACAGCTATAGAGGCCGTTTGCGAGCTCCCTGCTCGTCCTGTCACAGCTATGGAGGCCGTCGGGGAATCCTCATCCTGTCCTGTCCTGGCTATGGAGGCCGTTTGTGAATTCTTTGTGTGCGTTGTGTCTGTCAGGGAGGTTGCCCCTGAATGCTCAGTCTTGTCTATCAACCCCAATGTTCTGTCTGTGTTTGTCTGTCTCTGCTCTCTCGTTGTTACAGTCTCCACCATGGTCTCCTGATCGGTGTGGTTCACCAAGGGGGTTTTCTGCTCCTTCTGCTCCGCCGTGGTGGTCTACTGTCTGGCTTTGGTGGTCCTCTGCTCCGTCGTGGTGGTCTACTGTCTGGCTTTGGTGGTCCTCTGCTCCGTCGTGGTGGTCTACTGTCTGGTTCTGGTGGTCCTCTTCTCCGCCGTGGTGGTCCTCTGCTCCGACGTGGTGGTCTTCTGCTGCGCCGTGGTGGTCTACTGTCTGGCTTTGGTGGTCCTCTGCTCCGCCGTGGTGGTCTACTGTCTGGCTCTGGTGGTCCTCTGCTCTGGCGTGGTGGTCCTCTGCCCCGCCGTGGTGGTCCTCTGCCCCGCCGTGGTGGTCTACTGTCTGGCTCTGGTGGTCTTCTGCTCCGCCGTGGTGGTTCTCTGCTCCGCCGTGGTGGTCTACTGTCTGGTTCTGGTGGTCCTCTGCTCCGCCGACCTGCCTCAGTCCCTGTTCTTTTCCTGTTCCGTTGAATCTGGCCCTCGCCGCTCCGTCCCTCCCCTGTTCCACCTCCACTCCATCCACACGACCGCCCTCCCGGAATCGTAAGGGTTTTTGAGCGTCTGGAACCGCTCCTGGGGGGGCTCTGTCACGCAATCCTGTCCATTAACTTTCCGTTACATTGACTCTCACACTACACAAATTGTTGCATGTCACCCCGGACTACATTTCTCATCATGCATTACTGATTGCACTCAGCACGAATTGCACACACCTGTTTACACTGATTGCACCCAGCTGTTTCATATCACTCCCTCACTATATAACACTCACTCTTATCCCTTCCCTCTGCCGAGTATTGTTTCAGCATTTATCACTCTCCTAGAGATAGCTACCTTACGGAGCCCTTGTCATTGCCTTAGCACTAGTCATTTGCCTTAGCCCTAGTCATTAGCCTTAGCCTTCCCGGTTTCTGATCTTCGCCTAGGTTCCCTGTTTCACCCCCTTTTGATTCTGTCTGCCGATCGTCGACCTGCGCTAGCCCTAGGACTATTCTTGTGTTTTGCCCACCATATACCTGTTTGCCCTCATCTGACCCATGCCTGCTGTATGACCACGTCTCTGTCTTTGTCTAATAAAGCTCTGCGAATGGATCCGCAAGTCCCACGTCTCGTCAGCCCCGTAACAATATATATATATATCTACATTCTAAAATAATATATATATAATTATTTAACCAGACATACACATCCATTTGTGCAAGAGAATTTAGACACAACCAAGTTTTTTTTAACCCTATGTCAATGTAATTCCTATTAAAAATGTTTGAATTATTAAATTATTTATATTTGTTAAAGAAATTATATGATGACAATTAAGCTCCACTATAGTCTTTTTTTTTTTTTAATAAAACCAATTAACAAAATTCCATTATATAGATATCAAAGTCAAATCTGTGTTTTAAAAAAATGGTGTAGGATTTAAACAATTTTCACCCAGAAATTGTTAGTAAAATACTAAGAAACAGCACGTCACACACTGAATTAAACATGACATTTTTAAGATATTCTGTAAAAAGCCTGAACTAGTATTTTCTTGTAAAATGTTTAAATTGATTAATTTTACAGGGTTCTTATCTTACCCCTATTCAAACCTACAAGTCTGAGCTGTCTGGTTGGTTTTGGAGGGAAATCCAGACTTTCGTCATTTGTTTTCACGTTAACTCCATGTCCGTAAACACAGAAAATAATGTCCTGCTTCTATATCGTGTGAGAGTGGAAAGAAGTGGTGGTAGCTACAATAAATCAAGACAGTGAGTATACAATTAACTTCCCATTGTTATTTTTAGCAGAATGAAAAACGATTGTGAATAAGTTGCATAAAGAAAGCAACCAAACATCGCTCCTTTTATAATCAATACAGCTGTCAATTCAGTTCCCTGACTGAGTTCTGCACTCTTGCGAAAACTTTGATTATAATCAAAGACACTGACTACGCTGTACACGGAATCTCATATTTGTATCGGATTGGATATAATGAAAGCATTCACTATAATGAAAGCATTCGCAAGACTGAAAAACTCAATCAGTAAGCGAGCGTTGAACAAAACGTCAGCATTTTGGTCTGTACTGGGTGGATTTCTTCTGCACCAGTGACTATTTTAAACACCATTGATTGGTCATTTCTCAAACATTGCAAAAAAAAAATTTTGTAAATAGAAACATTTTATGCAATAGAAGAAAAACCAGACAATGAAGTGTGGAAGAACTACTATGTAAGTAACATGCAATTTTCGTTTTTTACCCCAGATGGCGATAGAGAGGCTAAAGTTTGATAGTTCTGGGGACTTTATGATGTAATTTCCTGTTTTAGGTCTTAATTTCTGCACGTGGCTGTAAGGCCGGGTATCGAGTTTTATCATTTTTAGGCACCGACCGAATTGCCTCGATACCATAGAGCAGTGTTTCCCAACCTTTTTTTAGTCGCGGCACCCTTTGGAAATTTTTACAAACTTGTGGCACGCTACAAAATTTTATTTTGTCACAATATTTGAATTTCTATCTTCGATATGATCATTTGAAAAGTATTCGGTACAAAAGGGAAGAACTGCAGAAAATAATGTCATACAGATATTTTTAATATTTTAAAATAAATGTGTCTATCAATGGTGGCAATCAGTAGGCTAATTTCTAATGAAGAGACCAATTTATATGACAGATTTTAATGTAGGCTTTTATACATATGTAAACATTATTTAATTACCATTATAACTAGCTATCTCACAAATGTTTGCTCACTCAGTTTTTTTTTATTTTACAGTTGGGTAATTTTGGTGCAGTAGAACGAGATAGCTTGATTTCAAACTTTGAAATTAATAAAAAATGACAAGTAAACAGTCAATAATAAAATAAGAACAAATAAAAAAATTACTAATGATAGCACAAATAAAAAATAACGACAGGCCTTCGAATTAAATAAATTGCTTTTTAGTTTTTCAGGTAGATCTAACAGTAGGGTTAAGATATTTAACTTTTTTTTTTACCAATTATCCAAATAATGTTTTATCCTAGAAAGCTATTATTATCAGAGACACATGAGCATAAAACATCGCACCTAACATAGCAGATGAATGAATGAGAGGGCAGCGTTTCCAGAGATGCTCATATACCACACATCATGTTACAACACAGTAGGGCTATCGCAGACAGAAACAATACGTACGACATCATTTTCCTGTCGGCTCCATTTTTGAGCGAGCTGTCTACTTTGCTGTTCCGATAGCATGACGGTATATCGAAGTTCGGAGCGCTGTCGCCTATCCGCATCCACGCATAGGAGCGTGTACTACGCAGACGCGGTCATTCCACGTGAACAGTGAAACCTGAGAGGTGAACTACTATTCCGCAGCTTGAAATTTCGTGCATCTCTAGTTCTTGGCGACATCAGAAATGGATTTTATATAATGTATGCTTTTTAACATTTTGAAATTTAAATATTAAAAAATTTTTTTTACACGGCACCCCGGTTGGGAAACACTGCCATAGAGTATCGAAAAACGTCTCGTCGTTCAGTACCAAATTTCGATACCTAAGAGGTTAATCTCATCAGCGTCAGTGTGCCAATAAGCCTGCAGCACTAGTCGTTGTGTTCGACTTGAAGAGGTGCGGCGCAGATCGATCATCCGTGAGAGCGATTCGAAAGCGCACGGAGCCGTCTGCTCTCTTTAGCTCTCGTGGGTACTAGTAGCTACACCGTCATCTGAGTGATATTGCACAGTCGGGCCGTGTCAAGTCGTACACACCTACACTCTGACAAACCCAGCTATTGGGTTGTTTTAACCCAGGCGGTAGGGATGTTTTGAACCCACCCGCTGGGTCAAACACCAATAGCTGTGGTTGTCCTTTTTACCCAATCATTTTTTTAGATTGTACTAATGTACACCGGTTACACTCGAGAGATGTTGGTCACACGTGAGGCTGTAGTATGAATGGCATCCCATCCCCCCCCATTATAGGTAAGGCTACATTTACACTGTGCCGTTTATGTTTTAAAATGAAACGATCCTCGCCATAGCTGGCGTTTTCCACTGCGTTTCAATTCCGGCCTTTCCCTAATCTCCGACAAACGACAAGACATGACAGACCGGTCATTCAGCAGGTCATTAATTTTTCGCATGGGAGAGTAAGTGCGGAACTGCCGTGGGAGTCCGATCATATGGCAGATTTTTTTTTTTCCTTCATACTACGTTACACGCCGAAAGCGCGTGTTATGTGACCATTGATGCAAACTGTAGCATCATGCTACAGAAGACAATAAATAAGATTTATATTCCGCTTTTACTCTAAACTCACTTTAAACCACCATCAATTTTTTGTAATAACTTCCGATTGCCGTGTGTTTTTTGGCCATGTATTGTTGATGAAATTAAATGTTATTACCTCTGAGTCAGAGAAGCGATCATGGAAGAGAGAACACAAGCATACAGCGCTGGAAGCTGCTAATGCTCAACAGTGGAAAATAAATAGAAATCATGAATCTGTCTGAGCTATGCGTTTTAAAACGAACACACACTAGTGTGAATGTAGCCTAACAGATGTGTAAACTTAAGACTATTTGAGCTTTATTAAAACTGTTTTGCACTGATTTATTGTGTTGGTTTCATTTTGTTCCTTTGTGCAGTGGCTCTGGAGATGAGTCTTTGATTTTGTATAAACATCAACAAGCTGAAAAATAAAAAAATTTTTTTTTTTAGATAATGTAATCTTATTAAAATCGATTTCATAAAATTGGTATCCTCCACGGAACAAGTACGTGTCTCAGGGTACACCGTATCGAAATCAAGGTATCGACTGTTACATTAATTGCTGAAAAAAGGTGTCTACAAGCAATGAATCAGATTTGTCCAAATATTTATTTTAATATTAAGATGTAATTTTCTAATCAGTAACATTGTGCAAACTAGTAATGTTTTCTTTTCAGGAACTACATTTTTTTTTATGTCAATACTATTCCTTTTCATTCAATTTTTCTGCATATGAGCCCCGCACCCTCCCCTCCCCCTCTAGAGATTCTGCTCTGAGGAGCTACAGCGTGTAAGATTTACTCAACTTGCGCCTTGATCTACTACTCCGCTTTCCAGTTGTGTGCATTTCATTAGAGATCATCATGCAGTTTGATTGAACTTTATATATAGTTTAAAAAGGCTTAAAAGCAATTTCAAATGCTTAACATTTTATGTACACCTTTGTGGCTGATATATGAGACTGAACGATGTTCCTAAAACAGTCATGAAAGGACTATTAGCCAATAATTATCATATACTGCCTTATATATACTTCTATTATATAGTGGGATTTGTATTGTTCTGAAAGCAGAACTAGTGCTAATATGCCCGAAACCTGATGTTCTCAGGCATGATTTGAGATGTAACGCTTCATTGGAAGCAATAACATCTGACCGTCTGTACAAAGAGTTCATGTTGTCAGTGTCACAAATGTGCTTTTTCATTTGTGACATTCAAATGTTACAGAATCTTAAATATTTCATCTTCATTGTATGGTTCCTTGTTTTACATTTATAAAAAAACTTTGTTCATTTCCAGGGTTTTGGTTCCCAGAATTTGAATGTGGTCCCAGATTTTATGACCCCACTGTATATATCCTTATATAAATACAAATTGTATATTTCTATTTTGCACATTATAACATTAAATATAATACACTATGCTGTAATACTACTTCTGGTTAGACTTGCTCTGCACAAGCAGATAAGAGTTGAGTCTAATCTAATAAAATATATATGATGAAGAAAAATAAGACTTTGAAATTCAGTTCTCTTTAAAAAAAAAAACAGTATGCATGAACTATAATCTACATGTGAACATGCACTTGTTCTCCCTTTTGAAGTTGATAAAGAGAATCAACAGGTGGCATCACCAGGCTGGCTGTCTGCCTATATTCACAATCGGCTACATAACATCAGTGAAGTAATGAAGGTTTGGACGGAGACAGGTTTGATGGATGGTTATGATTATATTACTACCACAGAACTCGAGGTGTCTTACTGACCAAGATCACAGCACAAAGGCAATGATTCATGTGTCATTATACGATTGCATATGCATAATTGCATCAGTAATGCAAATCATCATCAGCACTTTGTTCTGGTTAATTTGATGGACAGCTTCATAACAACACTGATCAGATTTAAGTGGCACCTACTGTGGGCTCTTTGGATAGAAAGGCAGGGTGACATGATTGAGGTCTTGAATATCAAAGGCTGTAGGTTCGGCTGAGATCGCCTGTCTCTTGGTCCTCTGCTGCTCTTGAAGGACACTCTGCTTGTGGACTTGTTGTGTTGCCGGTCTTATAACGGATCGGTATTTGTCTAACTCATTCTGAAGCTTCTGGATGAGTTCATCTTTCTGGTCCAGCTCCAACTCCAGTTCATCAATCAGCGCGTCTCTCTGTCTCAATTCTTCAATCTTCTCCTGTAACGCGTACTGGAGATCGCGTAAAGTGCCCATTTCTCCCCACAGTTAACGATCCGGAGTCGTTACCAACTTGGTGAAGGGTCAGTTTTCGGTCATGAAATTAAAGCAAACCGCTTTCGGTCGTATTTCCCGTGGTAATGTCGCCCGAAAAACGGCCGCGCCGTGCTTTCGGGTTATTTATACCGGAGGAATGAGCGCGGAAACACCCACGGCGTCTGCAAAGATCACATTCGGGAGACGAAGAAGTTTCACAGGGCATTCATTTCTTGTCCAAATGCGTCAGTGGCAGCTGTCGAGCGCGAGTGGAACGCCATGAGCGCGCAGTGAACGCGTCGTGAGAGCAGCACGCTCGTGGCTCCCCGATGAGCCAATGAGGTAAGACCCAAGTGCGCACCTGTAACAGCCGCTGAGAGCCTTCAAGTGCGCTACCTTACACAATACACAAGCACGTGAGCGCATTCAAACAGTAGTTTCAATAACAGTTCCTTTACGCTAACTTTACGCACTTCCTAAATTATCCCTATTAAAATACAAATCATTTGTACTCATTTATACTTCGAAAATATGCACATCAGGCATCAAATTAAATATGCACACAGCAAATACCTCACAGATACAAATACTATGCCACGTTTTAATTGAACTTGCTTTTTGCACTTTTTAAGACGTAAAAATGTTTCTCATCATTTCACTTGAATTACAATAAATTCTTTCAAATCTGCTCTAATTTGATGAGTTTAAGCTTGTCAGATGTTATTAAATCCATCCAACGCTGAGAAAGAATCGTTGCCTTTTAAGAAGCTAAATGTACATTTAGACTGTATATGACCAAAATGTCATTTTCAGATGTTGCAACTGGTGAATGTGATTTAAAATCATATTCGAATAATAATAATAATAATAATTCCCATTGGCTATCAGCCAATTAATAAATTAATTAATTTTGGTAGTTAGGAAATCATAATTACTAAACACTTAAATCTATTGTAATGTATCTTTTTTATATTTTTTATTAGATATATAGATATATATATAGGTTTTTTATTTTGTTTTACATTATATATCTAACACAGGAATCCATCCACACTTTAACATTGTTGTGCTAATTATGTCGGCTTGCGCTATCTTTTTTAAGTTCATATATCATTGATAGTGCAGTGGTACGTACCACATCCCTTAACACTCAAAGTCAATAGTATCACAACCAAAAAGACATGATCCTGATTATTTACTCACCCCACCTACCCATCAAGATTATATGACTTTTTCTTTGATTCGCCAAATAAGACATTACAGGTTTTGAGTAGTCACAGGGATTCCACCTAGACCAACATTGAAAGGCAGCTTCAAAGTGCATCCACACACCCCAGTCAACAAATCGGCGTGCTTCTCTAGTGATAAAAAAAAAAAAATCCGTTAATTTCAGGAAAAGAAAAAAAAACATAACTGACAATAGCCTGCATAAAACAATCTACCTTACACATACTTTTCCAACCATACTGACTTGGACATTGCTTAGATTGAAGAAATATCCTGGAATGTTTTCCATGGAATCTGCATCTTGCATGGTCTGGAGGTGAGTAGATAATCCTGTGACATTATCACTTTTTGGGTGGAAATAATGCCTTTAAAACAACCTCTAATTGATCATCCAAGGTCTGTACGATATGTGTACGCACCCCAACTAGCATCATCGCTTCTACACTTCACCTGCACAGAACAAGCTGCCATGTCCCGATGATGCTCTGGAGGTTTCTACCACATGCGTCTTCTTCACAGTCCCCTAACTCATCTGGAATCCTTCCCTTAACGTGTCGCGGGGCCGACCAGCTGGTGCTCCATTTCACCTCATTAACTGCCCCCACTTTCTAGGGCTAAAAATGTTACTCTGGGAATGAAATTGTTGCACTTGTATGCCCTCTGTAGACTTCTTGTTCATTACACTACTGTGACACATCAGAAAGCATGTTAGATACAAACCTACTGGAATTCTGTAGAACATTATAATTTCAAAACAGAGTTATTATAGTTAATTTAAACCATAAAAACATTTGTATTACTTGAAATAAAATACTACTAAAATCAAAGATATATCATTATAGAACATACCCCATTGAAGTTGAAGTACTAAAATCACTAAACTAAATGAACTCAAACTAAAACCTTAATACAAACATTTTTTTTATTTGATTTCCTAATCAAATCACTAAACCAGAAAATGTAAATTAAAATATTACCCAAACTATACTAGTAAAATATTCAAGGATACTAAAATGCTCCAAGTACGCCAAAAAATATATATATACACAATATTAACAGGTGGTATATGCCAGAGAAAAGAAAATGGCAAGAATTTACGTTTACAAAAAAATAGGTTAAAAGCGCCCTCTAGAGGAGAAAACATCCCCATCCAGAGATAAGTAACCGTTAACTTACAACTGACCAAAGCAATAGCATCCATAATACATATACACACCATCAGTAGCTTAAAAAATTATAAATTATATATCAAACGCCTTACAAAAGAGGGAGCAATAAAGCATTCCAAACTAACAAAAAGCAACATAATGAAGGTCAACAGGACAAGTCTCGGTTAGCATAACGCAGTACACTCGCAGGTATATATCTACTATATATATTTTAAAAAACCTACTATAGACATCTCATAGTAAGACTGGTAAAATGAAGTATAAATAGGAAGCTGTAGCAATCATGTTTGCTAACTGTTACATTTATGTCTTGTACAGTATATTTTTCACTGCTCTGTGTAATTGTTTTATGTACCATCCTGTTTAGTGTCTTGTCTGGCAGAAAGGATCTTAAGACTTTATACAAGACATTAATAAAGTGGTTAATAAATGTCCTGAATTTTGAAACCCACAATGTAGCACACAAACCTCACAAGGGACATTATTCTGTATCTAGTCCATCCCTTCCTTTTCTCCATGAGCACTGCCCCAAAATGAACATGAATCCCATTTATCATGCATAGCAGAAAAGACCAATTAAGCACGATTGATGAGGCTCTGTCCTTCTCGCAAACCATTTACAAGAACTGGAGACCAGGCACAGATCAAAGTGTCTATGCCAATGCGGACGTGAGAGATGTGATGCTAATGTGGAAGGCCAGAGTCTGGATCTGCAGTACAAGCCACCGTTAACCCTGCAGCCTTTTATCAGGACAAGAAAGATAACACACTTTCCATTCTCAAGTGCTTTTCAAGCAGCTTGTTGATTATATAAGGAGTTCTACATGAGAACACACAGCATCAGAGACGATCATTATTTGTCAAAGAGATCGCTTTTTTTATCAGTCACAAGAACCTGAGTTTACAGTGCATAAAATAAGAACAAATGTTAAATGTTATAAGGTTTAGGTTCAGATTCATACATATATGTAACACTATATATATATGTATATAGGTTGTTGTGAAATATTATAAAAAATATAATTTATTCGTCAGCTGCAAAGCATGACTTCTTCAGCCTCATTACTACTCTCCAACTCCAGTCTTCAGTGCCACGTGATCCTTCAGAAATTATTTTCTTTAATATGTTGATTTGTGCTCAAGAAACATTTCTTATTCTTATCAATGTTCAAAGCTATCAACATTTCTGCTGCTTAATAGTGTATCGCATAAACTGTGATACAGATCCCCTCACAGTTTGGATTACTTAGAAAATAAATTATTCATTTTATTCAGCAAGGACACATTCAGTTTATCAAAACAGTAAAGACATTTATAATGTAAAAAATATATATATATTTCAAATGCTGCTTAATTAAACTTTCTTTCGATTAAAAGAATCCTACAAAAAAGGTTTGCCATCAAAGAAATAAATTATACATATACTCTCTCAGACACACAATATTACTGTTCTTTCACAATATATTGGTTCTTTCAAAAACATTTAAAAAATATTAAATAGCAAACAGGAAAAATAGATTAATGTGCATTGCATTTTATACATGCCTTAGTCACATATATACATATATTTCAGAGGAGCTTAATTTAAACCTAAATGTGTTAACTGCACTTTTTCCTCAATAAAAAAGACCCCTAAATGAATATTTCATATGAAAAGCTCCAGTCATATCAGTGGCCTAAAAAAAAGCTTTTGTATCCCACATGGGGCTGCTCCCCACCATGTTGAGATCACATGACACAGACAAATACTACTCACTCAATTACCCTCTGTCACTTTTAATTGCTGAATAAATTATTTAAATAAATATATGCTTGTAAGTTACAATGGCATCGTGAACCAAAAACATGATCTTTTCCATCCACACTTCATGAAAGGTCTCAATATATCTCATATCAGTGACAGTGCATTAGGTTCCTCAGTTTTAATAGTGACCCTTTGAGGGATGATGATATTTTACTGACATCTAGTGGCTACTAACAGGAAGTTATTTCAGTTTTGAGGAGCTTTAAGGACAGCCCATAGTTGAAAAGAACTGGCAAAACTGCTTATTATAATCCAAAACTGCACTTTTTCATTTTATTACATTCAAAAGCAAAATGAAAATGTCGCATTGATCTCAATAATATTAAGCAAGCTACAGCTCCCGCTGACCCCTGCAGAGGTTAAGATACTCATTTACAGAAACAAGGTTTACTTATTCCCACTAAATGTGGGACATTCCACATGTTTCCAGGAAAAGTTGAAAGTTACAATATATGAATCCTAAATATAGCAGTGAATATCTATGACATTAAATATTTAACAGCCAGCATTAAATATTCAGCAAGGTTAGGGTTGTACAGAAGGGCTATTGGACACTGAGCAAGAGTGTGAAACAGAGCTTTTATGACTAAGAGCATTAGACCAGATGACTGGACTTTTACTGTATGTTAATACATTACTATAGGCATTATGGACCAACATTTATATATGTTAATGTCAGCTAATTATGCATCCATATAACTTGAAGCAATACTATAAACACTTTACATTCTATTACAATTTAGAGGCAAAACTGGTGATAGTAAAAACAGAAGCATTTTAAAACACCTCCAAAATGGATTTATTCCATTAATTGACACTATTGACATTAATTGATTTTTTTTTTCTGAAACCATGTGTTGCACTGTAGTGTAGTGAGTAAAGTTGCTTTAAACTACGATGCAGTTTCTTCGGTACTAAAACTTAGGAGAAATATACCAAGTTAATGACGTACACATGACCAAAGCTTCCAAGCAAGTTTTAAGAACTGATTTCTACAATTAAACACAATGGTGACACATGAAAACCATCTGCATTTGTCAAACACACACATGCACACACACACACAAAGAAAAAAAATAAGTACCCTTTCTATGCTTTGCACCAATCAAAAGTTTCAAGTCATTTTTCGCAGTCCAAATTTAGGCCAGTATAGTATAGTATAGTATAGTATAGTATAGTGTAGTATAGTATAGTATAGTGTAGTAGTGTCATACAATGTGGTAATCCAATCTTGCATATACTTTTGTTGCACAGTAGTGTATTCAGCTTTGCATTGTATAATTATTCGTAAAGTATAGTATAGAAGACTATAGTATAGTATAGTATAGTATAGTAGTGTAATATAGTAATGTGCTAATCCAATCTTGCATATACCTTTGTTGCATAGTAGTGTATACAGCTTTGCATTGTATAATTATTCGTAAAGTATAGTATAATATAGTTGTGTTGTGTTGTGTTGTACAATGTGGTAATCCAGTCTTGCATATACCTTTGTTGCATAGTATTGTATAAAGCACTGCATTGTATAATTAGTTGTATAGTATAGTATAGTATAGTGAAGTACAGTCACGTGTGCAAAGGTTACACTTGATTTTAAGGTGCTGTTGTTACAGTGCAATTGCAAATGTAACTATATGTACATACTATAATGTTAAGTGTTAGTTTATGGTTAGTTACTTGTAATTATTGCTGTTATTATAGCAAGTACATATAACATTGTAACGACGGCACCTTAAAATAAAGTGCTACCATTTATTCATGTATAGTGTGATAGCATAATCAGAGAAAGCATCCACAGCTTGGTTGTGACACCAGTGTAAAGAATATTCGTCTATAGTTGGCAAATGAAGGGCTCTTACCTGTCCGACTTGGGGTGTTTGCGCAAGTCCTGGAAGGACCTGAAGGTCTGCGGCTCCGCGGAGATGCCCTTCGCGCGCCTGGTTCTGGGTCCAATAGCGCTCGGCAGCACTGACTGACATTTGTGCAGCTTTCTCTTCAGTTCATTCACCTCCTGCTCCTTCACCAACAGCAGCCTCTCCATCTCCTTTATCCGCTCCTCTTTTATCAGCAGCATCTTGGCAAATTCTTCGTCTAATTCGCTCATTTTTGAAGTTTGAACCGAAGAAGACTGAACACAACTCCCGCTGAATGATGAACTCTTATCAGTCAAGAAAGATTTACTTCAGCGCAGAGCAACTGCGCTCCGTGCGCACCCTTCCTGCAGACTAGGACGATTAGATGTCCCTCTCCCTCCTTCCCCAGAGAAACCTGGACTCCGCTCCAGTCTACCGCAAACGCTTTCTTAACACGCGCTCGAGCCTCAGATAGAATCCATTTTCATATTATATGATTGGTGGTGACGTGCTTTAGTGTGTAAGTCTATGCAGCACTCAGTATTCCCACAATAATGTACAGAAGCAGGCAAGACAGCGTGTTCTTAAAAACAGTCAAATTATTACTTTATTGTTTGGTTTTGTTTGTTTGTTTGTTAGGTTGTTTGTTGTTTTTACTGAAACATAAACAATATTATTTTTATTAAAAAAAATAATATTGTATTGAATGTGTTAGTTTGGTTGTTGTTTTTTACAAAATATTATTTATTTACATTGTTTATATTATTTATTTGCCTTATATATATATATATATATATATATATTATGATAAATATTTAGTTTTATGTTTTATGTATTCATAAAAATAAATAATAATAAATTGCACTGAAGTATATTACTTTGGTTTTTGTACTAAAATAAAATAAAATAGTTATTTTATTTATTTATTTATTCATTAATTCCTTATTTCCCTCATTTATTTATTTATTTTTTTATTTATTAATTTATTTATGTTTTTAATTATTTCGATTTATGATTTCGTTTTGGATCTGAGCTCTAGCAATCTAATTAAGAATTATATATTTTATTTTGGTTTCTTCAGGTCATCCATATAGTTATAAGGGATGCACCGATATGAAAAATTTTGGCCGATCCAGACCCGATTTTTCTTTTATTTGAAAGCGATAACCGATATGTGGCCTATAAATCTATATCCAAATTGTTATATACTTTTGAGAGCCTGATTACAAAAAAAGTCTCATCATTAAAAGCCACATCCCAAACACTTCAACATAAGCAGCCTAGTTTGAACGGTGTACGTTTTAAAAATATTTTTACTCTCCCATTACCAAATTTAGTCATAAAGTCTTACAAATAAATAAAATATTTCATAAATAATGCAAACAAGTCACTGGACATCATTACACTTGTAAAGAATCAAAATGAATGTGCCACAGATCAATAAAACAGAATAGCCTCTGCACGGACAAATAAATGATTTTAATTACTAAACCATATTGTTGTTGATAAATAATAAGAGAAAAATACAAGTGGTTTTTGTTATTAATAATGTATCAATGATTTTTGAAAAAGTAACAAATTAATACCTCTGTTTTAAATAGCAGCCGTTGAGCTGCGCGTGCTGAAGCTGAAGAGCTGAATGAACATGGTAAACTGAAGCGTTTTGCTGGCAGCTTATTTAACTCAAGGAAATGCATCCTGAGATTAATATTAATACAACATAAACATAATATTACAACTTATATATGTACAAAATGATGCAGTTATTGCATGCTATAGTCAGAATGTGTGATCCTGTTGTGGATGCGCTCTTCCCATATCAACGCGCTGAAACACAGCAACTAAGCCCAAAGAATGCACAACGTTTTATTATAATAATGTTCTCATTAGAATGTTATATACACAACATTCCCAATCATAGTTATTAATGTTGTGCACTGCTGTTTGAGCTGCGTGCGCTGAGCTAAAGACGATCACCGGTAAACTGAAGCGCTCTTTTAACTTAACCAAACGCATTCTATATGAGATAAATCAGATATACATCAAATAAACACAATATTACAACATACAATTGCACAAAAGGCTGCAAACGAACAGCGCGCATCTGAAGTGTCTCTGAAGGAAATAATGCATTATTTATCGGCTTTAAGATATCGGCCAAATTTTCTTATCAGGCCAATACTGATAACAGAAAAAATTAGCATTTATCGGCCGATACCGATATGGTGGCCGATATATCGTGCATCCCTAGTAACCATTTAACCAGAGTCACCACTTTTAAATTCACCACGCTAAATTCTTGATATTCTTGGTAAGGGCGAGAAAGAAAAACCTTGCTCTAGTCATATTTTGCGTTATCCTATAAAACAAAAAATATTTTTGCATTCGACGAAATATGTTATTTTCAGTCTCTGAATGGAAACATCTCAAATATCATATAATGCATATTGTGGCCTTATCTCAGTACCCAGTCATCCACAAAAAAAGAGCTAAAGTTAATCTTTACAAACCCACTGATCTGAAATATGGAAAAAGCTTTCGCTGTTAACCCCTATAGACTAAGTCTTTAGTGCACAACAACTATGTTACTGGGTCAGTTTTCCATTTTGACTTTATTAATTCATTCTTAGCAAAGTTCTAGCAAAAATGTAGCTTATTTTGTTTGTTTAGTTATTTTTCTAATCCATCTGACTGATCAGGTCACCTTGACTTCTGTTCTCTCTGCTCTGTTTATGTCACATAAGGGAAAACCTGCTGTGATTCACAAAATTTGAGCATGGTTGGCTATCTCATCCCAATGAGGCAATGCCATCCGCAGCTCTCTAGGGGAAGGTGTATCAGTTTTCAGACAGACATTCAATGGTCTGACAGTCAGTGGTCTTCCTGTAATGCATACGATTTCTCTCATAGAAACTGTAGAGCGTTCCTATAAGTGAAGACAGGATGTTGCAAAATCAATAATGTTTTTTTCTGCATCATTTGCCTCTACAGCAGGATTGATCTAAATGGAGGGAGGAGGAGGCGTTGTCTGAGCTGGTGTTGCTGAGAGACTGTGATGGGAAAGGAGGGGGCTGGGACTCTTAACTACAGATTTACTCAACATGAATGCAGAAGAGCACTTAAAGGTATAGTTCACCCAAAAATGTAATTTGTGCACCCTTATGTCCATACAAATAGTTCATACATACTGTACAACTTGTGAAATATAGTTCAAGAGTTTCAATTTATATAATAGGTTTATGCAACAATCATACCAAAATTTAAAGGAATAGTTCACCCAAAAATGAAAAAAATTAAATAAAATAAAAAATGCTGAAAATGTACTCACCCTCATGCCATCCAAGATGCAGATGTGCTTGTTTCTTCATCAGAACAGATTTAAGAAATGTAGTATTACATCACTTGCTCACCAATGGATCCTGAATGGGTGCCGTCAGAATAAGAGTCCAAACAGCTGATAAAAACATCACAACAATCCACATGTCATCCAAACCACTCAAGTCTATCAATTAATGCCTTGAGAAGCAAATCTGTGTGTTTGTAGCATACACATCCATTATTAAAGCATAACTTGAATAGTCCATAATCCATAATAACACTTCATCCAATGAAAAAGTCACATGTTGTCTTCTCATTAAAATCAATCGGCACATTTGTTTGGAACTGTTTTGGGATGTTTTCACTTGTAAACTGTGCTTGGTCTGTGCATATGTCTCTTCTGATTCAGATTAAACAACTGGAGAAAGCATATGAAAAAAAAAAAAAAAGGAAAACAGAGGACATGTATTTTACTGGAAACAATGGTTCTTGATGGATTTGTTTCTTACAAACATGCAGCTTTTTGTTTCACAAGACATTAATATGGAAAGGAGTGGTTTGGATTTCTTGTGGATTATTGTGATGTTTTTATCAGCTGTTTGGACTCTCGTGCTGACGGCACCTATTGACTGCATAGGATCCATTGGTGAGCAAGTGATGTAATGCTACAGTTCTCCAAATTTGTTCTGATGAAGAAACAAATTCATCTACATCTTGGATGGCCTGAGGGTGAGTCAATTTTCAACAATTTTACATGTTTTGGTGAACTATTCACTTAAGGCATGCAGATGCATCATGCCAAGTATGATTGTTTTGTTTATCATGATAATCTTCACAAATGAACACAACTTTTATGGATTTTGAAGCCTAAATGCAATCATCAGAAGTAAAAAGCTACATGTAGGCTATAAATGAACTACACCACAGTTACATGACTTCAGCCTCACCACCATGAAGCTCTGAACAACTCTTTCAGTCTTTACTTTAAAAAATGTCCCTGAAAGTTTGAGTTAGAATAGATTGCAACAGTGTGATTATAAACTATAAAGATGTAAAAGTTGACTAGTGAGTAGATGTTTACCTGTTTGTCATGATGACATTTAATGTTCCCAGCAACCTCTGTAGTCCCATTTTGCCACTTGTTAGCAACAGCCTTTTTCAAGACAAGAAAAAAAGTTTACAAATATTGTGCACTTGTGTTAACCACAGACCTTATTTCAGGCATTTAACCAAAAACCCACTGAATTTTGGACGATGGAACCAGAAGTGATAAATACTAACTTGTTTCTTGGTTTTGGCCTACAAAAGCACATTATCCATGCTGAACTTTATTTGTACAGACAGTCCATTATTGTTTTTGCTGTCCTCTTTGGAGCTTGACAGGCATGTATGAAATGTTGAATGGATGAAAGCTGCATGAAGATTCCCCAAATATTTGATTCCTCAAATCCTTATGATATGAGAGTGAGTAAATAATGACAGAATTTGAACTGTTCCTTTGACCCCAGAGAGAGTTAAGGAAAGAACTACTGCTGAAAGTCATCATGATGTGGGCATTGTTTGTTATTTTGCAGCTTTTCAATGGGACTTCAATGACAGGGATTTATTTTTAGGTCAGTACCCTCACTCTGATCCCCTGTGGTGGAACAGATTACTTCCGTGGCTGTTATAATTGCCAGGGGATGAAGCTTGTCTTTTCAACACCTCTCTCATCAGCTGAAGCTGCATTGCTTGGATCTCACTGCTGCCAGGATGTGATTCTCAAGTGCCCTCATACAAATTCCTGAAGGATCCAGCTGAAGAATTTACAGAAGACTGGAGTAATGATGCTGAAAATTCAGCTTTGCATCACAGCAATAAATTACATTAAAAAACATATATAAATAGAAAACAGGTATTTTAAATTTTAATAATATTTCACAATATTACTGTTTTGATCAAATAAATGCAGCTTTGGTGAGCATAAGAGATTCATTTCAAAAACTTTAAACACTTTTGACCTGTTGTAATAAAGTCCACTGCCGGCAAGCTTACTGAACACATGTGCAGCTTTTATTTACAAGACTTGAACTATACAAATATAAACAAAGACCTGACTTGATTCCAAACCATGAAATAAACTTGAACATGAACACAAAGACTCACCCAGTAGCAGTTACACAAAACAAAGCTAGACAAGAGACAATGGCAACATGAGGGCTATATATACCAAACAAAGGGTCACATGACATAATCCAACTAATAAACACATGACACATAAACTAGACAACCAATGAAAACAGGACACATACAACAAAGGAACCAATAGGTGCGTTCGACCTGAAGCACGGCTACAGACGGCAGTCAACGAGAGTAGCCGCTTGCAGTCGGGGGCGGAGTTGAAAACGGAGCAATCAAGCCGGACACTTTCTGCTCCCGTTAGTGAAGCTCGCGCGGTGTTTGCATACTCTATCACAGATGAAGTGAATTAAATGCAATATTTGTCAAATACACCGTCTTTTTTCAGAAACGTTTTCATGAGCAACAGATATATACTGATTATATACTGCTTAATACATCGCCATCTGTTCAAGAATAAAGTTCAATTTAAATATATGCTATTTAAATACTAATAAAGTGGCGGAGCATCAGTGTTTTATGATAAACGTGACTCAATATAACATTGCGACTACAGTAAAAAAAGCTTTTACTGTTCTAAAAACACAGATTTGTGGCTATTATTGGAATTCAAAAGGTTAGAATAAACCCGAAACACACGTGATAGTTGTCATGCGGTGAATCTGGCCAATCGTCAAATGGCTGTGTCGTCATCAACGCTCCTGCAGCCGCTCTGGAGAAACTGCGCCAGCTGAGTCAGTGACACATGACAGTGACGTGGCGTCGGCGCCGTCTCAAGTCGGACAAAATTACTAACCGGCATGCACTGCATCAAGTCAGATTGCGACTGTGTAGTGCTGCATGAAGTCGAACGCACCTTTTAGCTGGATCATATGACGACAATGGAAACACATGACAGGAACAAGTACTAGAAAATACAAAATAAAAGACAAGAAAACAATGAACATGACACAAAACCCAAAACTAGTGTTACATACCCCCCCCCCCCCCCCCCTCTAACGCGCTTCCAGTCGCCCTGCAGGAACACCCACACGAAAACAAAACCCAAACAAGTGTCTGTGAGGGTGTTGTAACAGAAGCAGTCTAGGAGTAGGGAAGGAGGGCCAGGCCCATGAATGTGATAGCCGGACATGGCATGGACCGTGGAGCAGTGGCAGACCTGGAATGTAAAGCAGAGCAAGGGCAAGTCCATAGGACATGGAGGAATGGTGGACCTGGACCGTGGAGCATTGGCAGGTCTGAACCATGAAGGTGGCCCTGGGCTGTGGAGCAATGGAGGACTGTGGAGCGAAGGGGGCCGACATTGGCGCACGTGTCCTGGACCAGTAGCATGGCAGAGACCATAGTGGGAGCTTGCCATCCTGCAAGGAAGCCAGGGTTGATCGAAGACCCCCAGGGGGGGGGGGGTGGGGGGGGGGGGGGGGGGGGTGCGAACATGCGGGACTGAGGATCCCCACGGTGGAGCAGATGACCACCAGGGTGGAGCCGGCAGAGCAGGAAGCCAGGGCTGAACAGGCGACCAAGGTGACGCCTGCGTAGCAGAAGACCACCACAGGTCAGGAAGCCATGGCGGAGCAGACACATGGACAAACCACCTGGTTGTGACAGCACAGGCAAACGGTTTGTTAAGTGGCCTCCGTGCCCACAACATGACAGGCAGAATATACTTGAATGGCCTCAGTGACCATAGCCTGACAGGCAGAGAGTTCATGAGCGTCCTCCACAGCCATGACATGACAGGTAGAGTGGTCCGAGACGGCCTCCATGGCCGTCACAGGACAGACAAGGGGTTCAGAGACAGCCTCCTTGGCCATAACCGGACAGGCAGAGTGTTCAGAGATGGCCTCCATGACTGTGACAGGACAGGCAAGGGGTTCAGGGACGACCTCCTTGTCATGGCCTCACCGTCCACAGAGTTTCACTACGGCCTCCGTGGCATTTTGCATTGCAGTCTTTACAATGGCACACACAGTATAAAGGTTCTAGATCACATAATTTTCACAAGTCACAACTTTCAAAACTGTTTTATTGAGTTTTTGTCTCGTTTTTTCCGGAAAGATGTTTCATCAGCTTGAACAATTGGTATGTTTTTAAACAACAGTACAGTCTGTGTTTCTGTTCTCCACAGCCTCATTTTCATTCCTGTCAAAAATTAAACATGACGCTACCTTGACGAAGTCAATCTGTGACATTTAGATCCTCTGTTGGTCAAACGTTTTCTTTTGAGTTGCTAAACTTGGTCTTTAGAAAATATAAACTTCTTCGCATGAACTTCTGTTTTCTGGTTTTCCGTGTTTGTATTTATATGAATGGAAGTGAATGCCCAAAACTCGTCCTTTTGATTGTTGGACTAGTTGGGATGCTCTAACAAATTGTTTGCACTTATTGGTTAAGGTGGTTCATTGCTTTAGTTGCATTTCTAATCAAAGAAGATGGAAGATGCTAATTAAAACAGTAAACAAAGGTGGAAACAGCAAAAATGAAAATGCAAGAAGGTAAGAAGGTACAAGGGTTATTATTTTTATATAGTGTATTACATAGTATATTACAAACCAAGCAAAAGCTGCCCAGTTCTCCTTAAGAAAGCCAATCTTTGAAACCTATACCTCAAAGCGGATTGATGTATGAATATAACATAAAAAAAAAAAAATCATCAATATTATATATATATATATATATATATATAAGTTAGAAAAAAAATAGGGTTGGTTTTCTATTGCAATGAACATTTAGTGCCAAAATGGGTAATTTCACCTCACACACATAGTTTGATTTAATGTATCATATATCGGTCACAGTTAATATAGGGGCCAACACAAAATTTTGATAGTTCACCCCCCAAAGCTCAAATCTGATCAGTAAATTCTGCATGCGCAATTGCTCTAACTCCCGCGCTTCCATACTACGCTTCTTTAAAATGAATCACTTCCTGTCTATTATTTGTTGGAAATAGTGAAGGGTGGCTTAAATTTCTGCACTGTATGGCTTTAGAGGACTACTAATATAACCATAACTCATATGGATGACTTTTAATTTTTGTTTTTATTTATTTTATTATTTTTGATCTGCCAGCATAAAGACATTCTTCCTAACATCTCATTTTGTGTTTTTTACGGAAAGTAAAATAATAAAGGGTCAGAGTTTTAGGTGAACTATTTTTTTTTAAGTCAGTGAAAGTGATTTTGTGCCTCTTTGGGATGGCACAATAAAGTGACGTTCACTTGCAGAATGCAAGCTTCTAGAGGGCACATAAGTCTTAAGTAATTAATTTAGGTAAAGGGGTGCAGAGTAGAGGTCTTCTTGGGTCCTAAAATCTGTACCCGACCCGAATCACTTCTTACCCGAACCCAATTGTGCATAGCCTAAATATATATTTTTTTTAAAGAAAAACCCGTCCCGAGACAGACCCGATGAAATTAAGTGCTGTGATGAAATTAGACCCGAGTCCAACTCGACCCGACGGCATTTATTTTCAAACCAGAACATAAACGGCATTGACGTGTGTACAGCCTGCTGCTCCACAGTCAATCAGGAAAAATCCCGGTGTCCTGCTGACTGATTTGGCCGCTTCTCAATTACTTTGATTTATTTAACATGTATTACATTTATTACTACTTTATAGTGCCTGCCTGATGGACACAAGTTATTTCTGAGCTTGACTTTCAATTGTGACAAGTGGATTTGAAAAATAAATGTGATAGTTTGATAAAAAATTAATTGATAGCCTAATAATTCATGGATTCGCAAGTGTTGTCTGCAAGCTGATCTCCGGCGAAAGGCTTCTGCACACAAAAAGGAAAAGCCCTGCATGAACACGCAGCATAATGAAGCGAGTGGATTTTCCTATTGGATCTCATAAATCTACAAGATGATTTCTGTGTGCGAGGTTACAAACGCATGCCCCTTTTCTATGTGCATTCCTCACTTAACACGAAAGTAAAAGTAACCAACGCATTCGGGATAGTTTAAAAGAAGTCGGGTCTAATCGGGTCCATTTGGAAAAAGCATGTTTATTTTAAATTACCCGAGACCCGAGGCCAATAATACCGAACCCGACCTGTGTCCGAGGTACTCGTCGAAGTATTGGACCCGGACACGAACCCGCTCGGGTCTCGGGTCGGACCTCGGGTTTTCAGATCCAGGTGGACCTGTGAAAACCTCTAGTGCAGAGCCAGCGTTGGTTTTGTAGGCAAACATTAATGCCTTGAATTTTATGCAAGCAGCTATTGGTAGCCAGTGCAAACTGATAAACAGGGGATTAATTGTAAAGGTTTGATAGAACTGGCTGGAAGACCTGCCAAGAGTGCATTGCAATAGTCCAGCCTGGACAGAACAAGAGCTTGAACAAGGAGTTGTGAAGCATGTTCCAAAAGAAAAGGGCCTGATCTTCTTGATGTTGAATAAAGCAAATCTGCAGGACTGGACAGTTTTAGCAATGTGGTCTGAGAAAGTCAGCTGATCATCAATCATAACTCCAAGATTTCTGGTGGATTTCTGGCTGTTTTTGAAGGAGTTATGGTTGATGTGCCTAACTGGATGGTGAAATTGTGATGAAACGATGGGTTTGATGGAACCATAAGCAGCTCTGTCTTGGCAAGGTTGTGTTGAAGGTGATGGTTATTCATCCAGCAAGAAATGTCTGTTAGACAAGATGAGATGCGAGCAGGTATTGTCGGATCATCAGGATGGAATGAGAGGTAGAGTTGAGTGTCATCAGCATAGCAGTGATGAACCTAGTGATGACATGTAGACAGAGAAGAGAAGTGGTCCAAGAACTGAGCCCTGAGGCACCCCAGTAGTTAGATGTCGCAACTTGGACACCTCACCTCTCCAAGATACCTTGAAGGACCTATCTGATAGGTAAGACCCAAACCACTGGAGTGCGGTTCCTGAGATGCCATTTTCCAATAGGGTTGACAAGAGGATCTGGTGGTTAACCATGTCAAAAGCAGCAGACAGATCCAGCTAGATAAATATTGAAGATTTGGAATCTGCTCTTGCCAGTCTTAGGGCGTCAACAACCGAGAGCAAGGCAGTTTCGGTTGAATGTCCACTTCTGAAACCAGACTAGTTGCTGTCGAGGAGGTTGTTCTGTGTGAAAAATGCAGAGACTTGGATGAACAACAATAGAAATAAATATATGCAGCTCATGAAGTGCATATTTAAAAACTTGAATGATTTTGTTTATAAGAAAAACATCTTTTGTAACTGCATCAACACAAATTAATGTTCTCCTCCCAGTGTATAAAGTGTCAGAGGAGGTCATCCAGAGGAGCACAAGCCATAGAAAAGAACACCGCTAATGATCCAAGACACACTGAACACTCTCACTGGAATCCATAAGCACTGCCTGTTTAATTCAGAAAACAGTTACATAACACAATATGAAGAAAAATACAGACTTCAGTGAAATGCAGTTGTGTAAAGCCTTATGGTGTGATCTTGAGTGTGTGTGAGTGTGTGTGTGTGTGTGTGCGTGCGTACGTGCGTGCGTGTGTGTGTGCATGTGTGCGGTGTGTGTGTGTGTGTGTGACTGTGATTGTAGGCTGTTACTTACAGAGTTTGAGTAAAGAAAGCCCAATTTGCACATGGACCAAACCGAAATCAATAGCACTCTGTAAAAGAAGCATTTTAAGACTCAATAGCTCTCATGCTTTTTGCTGTGCTGCATATATTCTCTTTGTTACTATTTGTGGAAGTGTTTTCAATATGTCTTAGACAATATGTCTTTCCATAGCCACATTTGCATTTAAAGAGACAAAGAGTTGTGTGAATCACTGAATGAATCACCTTTCGCCCCTCTGATTGGCTGAATCTGATAAAATCAAAAATAAAGCCCTCATCCACCCTATTTTCTTCAGACAGTAGGTTCTTTTTTTTTTCACAAGGGGGCGCTATTTCACTCGGCGTGCCATTTTGCTTGCTGACTCATTAAAATTCTATCTATATAAAAAATTGATGTTTATGAAATATAAAAGCTTTTGGTCTTCAGTTCACACTTAGTGAACTTCACTGTTGGATGTCAGTTAATGCTGTATTCACATGAAATTCAGGTCAGTAGATCCTATGTAGCACATAGTGCACAGCAGAGTTTGTCTTGAGAGCACAGGGACCATGGGACCACTTGTCCATATCAAAGTCAAACAAACAAGTCAGGAGATAGCAAACACTGGGCCATGACAACAAGACATCAGCAGTAGCATGTTTACTTTGTCAATACCTGGTGTTGAGTGGAAAGTAAGAGCAATCTAGGAGTTCAAAACAGAACATGTTTCGACATATACATCAGTTTTCAGACTCTCTGAGGCTCAGTGGTGGTCACTTGTAATGGTTTTGTTCTTAAAATATAAAGGCAGCTATATATTTTCAGTGGTAAAGACATTTATCCTGTGTAAGAAAAGTTTGGGAGTCAGTAAGATTTGGAAGATTACATTTCCTTGTGCTCACGAAGGCTGCATTTATTTATTCAAAAATACAGAAATGGAAATGTTCCATGGATGTTAAAAGTTCTTTATGAAACAATCAATGTCAATAAAGAATATTTTTTTAAGAGTGTGAATTTTCAACAGCCATTACTCCAGTCTTCAGTTTCACATGATGCTTCAGAAAGCAATCTAATATGCCGTCTTTAAGGATACTTTGATGAATAGGAAGTTCAAAAGAACATAATTTAAAAGGAAATATTTTGTAACATTATAAATGTCATTATTGCCATTTTTGAAATGTAGTATATATAATGACTAGTATATACATTTTGTAAAACAAATGTTCCATGGACCCTCTAACACCCTCTCGTGGCCCCGTCATACAAAACCTTTTGTATAAAATATCTTAAAGAGATGATGGCAACCTATAGTGTTTTTAATCATTAAATGTCTCAGGACTGTCGTCGGTAAGGACAACTTAAAATGTTGTCCTGGACCATGTGATGAGGGGGACCCAAAACATGTCCGAACTGCTGGGGCCCATTTTTATAATTCCATCTCAGACCCCTTGAATTCAAGCAAATATTTTATTTTTAAAGTTTATTTGTGCATTTGGTTAGTCTGTATCTGTATTTGGCCGAAAACAAGAGATATGAAAAAAAAATTAATATTTGAGACAAAAAAAGAGCAATACAAATCTTCTGCAGCATGATCCGGGGTTCCGGAGGCTTGCTCCCTGCTGCAGACGAACCATGATCGATGTTCCTGGTCAAAGGGCTGGCCTACAGCAAGAGGCAGAGATAGAGCTGGTTAACGTTTAACCACACTGGCTTGTAAAGCAGCCCCAGGACAGTGAACCTTTGGAGTTTGATATGATGTGATTACAGAATCACCCTAGTGACACGTTGCCAAATTCAGCAGAATGAGGGTCTGAGTCTTCTGGGTGGTGATCTCTGAAATTGCTCAGGTAAGTTGCTTCTTTAATACAAAATTATGTGACATAAGGAGCCTTATCAGGCAGTGGCAAGATAAAGGTAGTGGCAGTGTTTAAAAAACACTGTGCTCATCCGTACGGCTGTTGCTTGTATTTAATGCTTTGAATTGTGCAACACAATTAATCATTTTGCATTAAAACTATTCCCCTATGATTGAGGACGCTGTCTAGGTAAGATATACACAAGGGGTCATCAATGAATTATACACATTAACTTGACTAATTCTTTCAGCTTATTTATAGCAATGGTATTTCGATTTTAAGATTCAACAGCACAAACTCTTTTGTGATTCTTCATCAGTGTTTATAATGCAGAAACGAGCCACTCATCATGTTTAACCTTTCTTCAACTGTAATATTTCAACATACATACATGCACATGTGAGTTTTAATATAGTTGTAAGGAGGTCAGCTATAACACAAACCCAGAGCTTATCACTGCTGTTACTGAAATGTTTCAACATATGGTACTTCTCCAACATACAGTATTTATTAAACACGCCATACTGAACCTCACAGATGGTTTTTAACAGTAGCAACAGTGTGTACATGTGTTTGGGATGGGGGGGGGGGGGGTGTAGTGCATATGAGATAATTTAGATTTATGGGCCCTTAAAAGCTTAATACAGAGGCAGGCAGCAAATGTAACATGCAACTGAAGTGCAATTACAAATATTATATTCCCTGCACTTGTGTTGCAGTTTCAGACCAGCACAATGGCCTTCAGAACATGTGTATTTAGCTTCAGTCAACATAGGCTGAAAAGCAGCCAGAGATCCAGGCCCGATAAGCACACGTCTAGTTATCTTGTTTATGCAAACGGTAACCAGGCTGTCCAGAAGAGAGCAGTGGATGGACTGCAGACTAATGGAGTCCTGTCCCTACTGTCTTAAAACGCTCTCTTTAATGGATTCCTAATGTTCGGCCATCTCTTTTAAATCCCTGACGTTTGAGCTTCAAGAAACTCGTCATTTATGACCTTTAGTAAAGATTGCTTGGTCTCATGAACTGTATGGATTGAATAAAAGGCCACATTTGCCAACTGCAAAAGCGTGCGGTAATATCATCTCACTCTGTGAGTCATCTGTGACGAGTCATTTCAGTCAAAATAAACTATCTGTGCTTTGCACAAGCTATTGAATATGCAGAGGCGAACACATTAGCACTGTCATTGCTGGAGAGATGCGCTGCATTGTAAAATTAATGAAAAGAAAACAATATAAAATTCAAAAGAGCACACAGACTTCCAGGGGCATCATGCACGTATTTTTAAGGGGACGCCAAAGGCTGTCCTCCCTCACTCGATGGACTAGACAATATAAGACTTGAAAAAAGTATATATTTTAACAACTAAGTAGTTATTTTTATGTGTAAAATACATGTTGGATTCAAGTCATGACCTTATACTGTACATGCAAAATATATGTAAAAAATATATGTATCATTACTTGCTATGTGTACTGCGTTAGGCTAACCGAGACATGTCACAGCACTTACTGTACATATTATTGCCCTTTTGTTGGTTTGTCGCTTCTGCTGTCCGCAATTTGTAGGGGAGTCACTTGGATAACGCTTCTGTTAATGAATAAATGTCCTTTTTTATTATAGCTTATGTGTAATTTATATTTTTTTGTAATATTTTGCTTTTAATTTAAATTATAGTGTTGGTGATAAATTAGTTGTGTTTGTTCCCTTAATTTTTTTTGGAGGTTGCTGTTAAAAATTTTTCTTGGTCCTATTTCTTTCCACTTTCTCGAACACATTTTATGAAACGCTTGTAGAGCCAATGATCATGGGTCTCATCATTGTGTCATTATTGCATTCATATCTTTTAAAAATGACTGGCATCTTGTCACCTTTGCCTATGTCTGTACTCACCTCCCTTTGTTGTCTTCATCATCTATTTTTGATCAGAGCTGACAGAAATGTTCCCACAGTCCACTGAGATTTAAAGACCCGTGCCTCCGGTGATTCACTCCACGCTTGGATAGCACTCTCAGCTCAAAAGAAGACTAATCACAGGGAGATCTTGTTAACAGTAGATCAGATAATGTGCACCTTTTGCTTACTTTTTGCTTCAGGTCTCCTGCTTGCCACAATTTTTCTCACTCCAGAAAAAAATTTGCTCAGTCCACTAAAGTCCTGCGATCAAAGTCATAGATTTTATGTAACTTATCACAACTGAAAAAATATCAGAGCAGCTATTCATATCCAACTTATCTATAATATAATATATATATATATATATATCGTATATATATTATATATATATCTAATTCACACACTTTGGAAAAACCTGATAGGATTATATGATGCCAGAATCAATTTTTTTGTGTGTGTGTGTGTGTGTGTTTGTACCTACTTAACTATATTTTGGGGACAAGTTTGTACCCAAAAGTGAGCAAAACCAGATAAAATCGCCAAAAACCTCCATTTGGGGATGTCCTCGTTTGTAAAACTGGTATAAAATAAAGTAAACAAAGGTTTTTTTAAATTGTAAAATTGCAGAAAGCTTCCTGTAAGGGGTAGGTTTAGGTGTAGGGTTGGTGTAAGGTGATAGAAAATACAGTTTGTACAGTATAAAAGCCATTACGCCTATGGAATGTCCCCATTTAGATTGCTAAGAACTGTGTGTGTGTGTGTGTGTGTGTGTGTGTGTGTGTGTGTGTGTGTGAACCATCCCTTTGTCTCTTGACCTTGAGGCTATGTATAGAGCCATTAATGCTGTATAATTAGATTTATGCTGTTATATTTTCTAAATTCTGATTGAGGGAAAACAAAGTGTGAAATAAGGGCGGTGCACAGATGCCCTTCTATTGAAACATATGTGACTCAATGATTGTCTGCTTTTTTGATTTGCTCTCTTCAGTTAATAATTACACTGCGGTCCTTGACCTGGAGGTGAGGAAAATGTTTTTTTCCCCACTTTTCTTGCCAATGCTGTCCAGCAGATAAAAAGCCAATATATAGGCTACCCAACGCTTTCTTCATGCAGTTTAAACAGACTTTGATCAGAGACACTGATTAAATTAAGATGACAGATGCCTACATTAAGACCAAATAATCATGTTTCATCATCAGATCTTTGTGATAATGTTTTCTCTTACGTATAAATGAATAAAATGGCTATTTTCTAATGGATTAGTGTTGTTCAAAAGAGTGTGGTAAGGACATATGAATTTCTTACCTTTGAACCTGTCTGTGAGAAACACATACTGGCTTCTTATCATGTTCAGATTTAAAGCAGGAGTATGCTGTCCTGCCATGTCATTTATGTGTGTTTGAACTTTGATTTAATTTCAGTGAGCACCCCTAATTTTGCTGATTTATTGCTGATAATCACTCACAATGGAAACCAATCAAAAATGCGGGGATGGACTGACTGGTATGCAGAAAGAGACTGCGCTGCGCGCTCTGATCCAGCGCACAGGATATCAGATACACCAGGTAGGAGTTACCACAGCCTCGGGTAACAGGACAGGTGCCACTGTGGGATTTTGGGAAAGGAATACTTGCTTAATTGAACTCTTACTTGAGACTGAAATTTGGTGTCACTGGTCCATAAGATCCAATACTCTGAGGTTTTCACTACTGGAGATTTCTGTGTGGCTGTCTTCAGCAGTATTTAGTATGTTGCAAAGTGGCACCATCATGTGGTGAAAATGGAAAACCTCCTTCCTTCCCATCTGTGAACAAAAAAAGCAGCATATGTCTGTGGATCAGTACAATGATTTGTTCATCCTTGAGGTCTATCGCAGTAGCATAATCATTCATGGTTTTACTTTGTCCATATTTCAGTGTGCACATTAACTTGTAATATATTATAGAGTCATCACAGTTGGTTTCTCCTCAGGAAAATGGCCAGAGGAGATATGGTGGTCCACCTCCTGGCTGGGAAGGCCCACCTCCAGAGAGAGGCAGTGAGATTTTTGTGGGAAAGCTTCCTCGAGACCTCTTTGAGGATGAACTGGTGCCACTCTGTGAAAAAGTAAGGGGAAAACTGGTCAACAACTATTATTTTAAATGAATGAATTAAAAATTACTTTAACCAAATGGAAGACCGTTCTCGCCTAAAATAAATAAATAGGTCATTGCATAAGGTAATTGAGACTATATCTTGCAATTGCACATTTATTTGTTTTGATATTCCATAATCTGACTTTTTTATTTTACAGTATTTTTTACTCTGAGGTACAAACAGGCTTCCATAGATATTTTAGTGTGGTGTACCTGTCTTTGCAGTTCGGCAAAATTTTTGAAGTACGGATGATGATGGACTTTAATGGCAACAATCGGGGCTATGCATTTGTTACCTTCTCCACAAAACAAGAGGCTAAGAATGCCATGAAACAACTGAACAACTATGAAATCCGGTGAGTCATTGTTCAAACTGGACATCTTGTAGACAAAGCATAACCAAAAAATACTCTACATAAAATAATCTCACACATCTTCACACAGGAATGGACGACTTCTTGGTGTGTGTGCAAGTGTAGACAACTGTCGTCTATTTGTCGGCGGCATTCCAAAGACCAAAAAGAGAGAAGAGATCCTGGCAGAGATGAAGAAGGTGACGGATGGTGTCATGGATGTCATCGTTTATCCAAGTGCTGCTGACAAGACCAAGAATCGAGGTTTTGCGTTTGTCGAGTATGAGAGCCATAGAGCTGCTGCCATGGCCAGGAGGAAACTGCTGCCAGGTAACACCCAATACATCAAATAATTCAAGCTACATCACATTAGATATTATACCAATAGTCTTGTCCAAAAACCACTCACACTTCTGTTTCAAATGTTTCAGACATTTTTCAAAGTAATCGTCAGTTTCCAGAGCCAGACAAGATTTTATTGATTTCCTACAGGCTGAACTCATGTTGAGTCCAAAGATACTTAGTTCATTGCCCAAAGAAGATGAGTGAAAGATAAAAGACTAGCCACTGACATGGTTTTCTCTACCTCTTTCCAGGGAGAATTCAGCTGTGGGGTCATCCTATTGCAGTTGACTGGGCTGAACCTGAAGTAGAGGTAGATGAGGACACCATGGCCACAGTGAAGATCCTCTATGTTCGTAATCTGATGTTGCCCACCACAGAGGAAACTATAGAGAAAGAGTTTAACAGCATCAAACATGGTGAGCTAACAAAAAGTCTCTTTAATATTCTGGTCTCTGGATATGGCTCAGGTCAATCCTTCAGTGCAACCCTTTTTACCCTTTCTATCATCTGCCAGGCAAAAATCATAAGTATGAGCACTTAGAAAAGCAAGCACCAAATAAATAACCTGTTCCTGAGTCTGAACTCTGAATAAAATCATTTTATTGTTTTAAAGGATTTCATTTAAATATTTACAGTGTTTGCTAATCTACAGATGCTGTTGAAAGGGTGAAGAAGATCAGAGATTACGCTTTTGTTCATTTCTCTCAAAGAGAGGATGCCATCAATGCCATGAACGCTCTGAATGGCAAGGCAAGACGGCACACAACCTAACTGAAAATCACTTGAATCATTACGAAATAATGCCATATAAAAACTCTGACTTCCCTCCAGGTCATTGATGGCTCTCCCATTGAGGTCACACTAGCCAAACCTGTGGATAAGGACAGCTATGTTCGGTACACCAGAGGCACTGGGGGTCGTGGTGGTACTCTGCTCCAAGGAGACTATGCTTACACCGTTGGCCAAATGTACGACCCCTCAGCAGCTTACCTAGGAGCACCAATATTCTACGCCCCCCATGCATACGCAGCCATCCCTAATCAGTTCCGCTTCCCCAGTACCAAAGGGCACATAAGTACCAGGGGACTGGTGCGCTCCCCCTCTGTGAGAGGTGGGTAATCTGATTAATTTGTAGAAATCTGTTCCAGACATGATTAAAAGAAATCTCTGAAGAAATATCATTCTGTAACTGTTAATCAAGCTTGTGAAGAATCTGCTAAAAATACAGTAGTTCTTAATGAATATATAAAATCACTCTGACCAAAAGATCTACTCTTCATATCTAAGTAACACAATCAACAGTCTACAATTAATAAAGTCAACATGAAATGCTTTTCAAATTATATTTTACATTCATAATGTGACTTGGTGCACAATAAGATCAGGAGGTAAATTGAGTAAATTTTAATTTCATGTTAAAGGGATAGTTCACACAAAAATGAAAATTACCCCATAATTTACTCACCCTCAAGCCATCCTAGGTGTATATGACTTTCTTGTTTCAGACAAATCCAATCAAAGTTATTTTTAAAAATGTCCTGGCTCTTCCAAGCTTTATAATTGCAGTGAGTGGGTGTTATTTCTCAATAGTCCAAAAGACGTCAAATAAAGCACATTCATCCATAATAAAAAAGTGGGGGGTGGTGAATAAAGGCTTCCTGTAGTGAATCAATGCGTTTTTGTAAGAAAAAATATCCATATTTAAAACTTTATAAACAGTAATCTCTAGCTTCCGCTAACTATGGTATGCGCACTCACAATAACACCGTTCCGGCAGATGACGTAGGACCTAAAGTAAGGTCCGGTGAGTAGTGACAAATGTGGAAGCACAGCAGAGAGAGCAAAACAAAACACTGGTCACGAATTAGAAGTACAAAACGAAGATTTGTAAATAAAAATGTCAGAGGATTGTGATAATAAAGCCAAGAGGAGACTGGTTTTCCTTTGCTAAAGTCAGGGAATCGTTTGAGTCTTTACTCCTGTAAACAAACGTTGGTTCTCATGAGACTAGCATATTCTCACCAGACCTTACGCTACGCCTACGTCCTTCATCATCCACCGGAACGGCGTTCTATTGTGAACGTGTGTACAACAGTTAGCGGAGGCTAAAGATGAAAATGAAAACCGTTTATCAAATTATAAATATGGATTTTTTCTTACAAAACGCATCGCTTCGCTACAGGAGGACTTTATTCACACCCAGAGCCATTTGAGACACTTTATGATGGATGGATGCGCTTTTATTGGACTTCCTTTGGACTATTGAAAAATAACATTATAAAGCTTGGAAGAGCCAGGACATTTTTAACATAACTCCGATTGGATTCGTCTGAAAGAAGAAAGTCATATACACCTAGGATGGCTTGAGGGTGAGTAAATCATGGGGTAATTTTAATTTTTTGGGTGAACTATCCCTTTAACTTTAAAGGGACAGGGCAAATTACGTATGTAAAGATCTTTCATTATCGTTTCATTGTAGCAGTTCAACTGCATAATATTTGCATCTCCATTTGCATGTGACCAAAAACATAATGTATTTTGCTATATTGTTCTTGATAGTTTTGCTTGTCCTATGTAGCATTTGAATTTGTTATCCATGCCTGCATATTACAGTCCAATGACAATAATATATTATTCTGAATGGATGGGGTCCAAAAATCAAGTCTATCAAATTTCTAAAAAAATAATCCGACAAGAATCAGAGATGCAGCATCTGTAATGTGCTGGCTTGGAATATATCTATATGATGATCAGTTTCTCTAAATCTTGATTGAAACCTGGGTGATTTCTGGTGATTTGATTCGACTTAATGCCTTCTTGCATTCCTAGACATTTACATGAATGTACCTGTAGGGGCAGCGGGCATACGTGGTTTGGGTGGGCGAGGATACCTCGCCTATGCAGGCGTGGGTCGTGGTTGCACCACGTACCAACTCAAGACAGACAAACACCCCGACGACAAACTTTATGACCTTCTTCCTGGCATGGAGCTCACGCCCATGAACCCAGTCACTCTGAAGCCCCAAGGCATCAAACACGCCCCACAGGTACACTCATATCTTCACTGAAACGATCACTTGTGGATTTTAAGAGGAATTTTTCAAAGGAACATTATTTCCAAGGACGAGTTTGCCTCTTTTTGCAGATCTTGGAGGATATTTGCCAAAAGAATAACTGGGGGCAACCTGTTTACCAGCTTCACTCTGCTATTGGACCAGATCAGAGGCAACTGTTCCTTTACAAAATCACCATCCCTGCTCTGGCTACTCAATATCCAAATATGTACGCCACAACCTCTACCTCAACCATACTCACATCATCACAAAGCAAAAACAGTCGTATTAACTGTGTCACAAAACCTTTTGAGCTGCCTAGATCAGTGGTTCCCAAGCACACTCCCGGAGGACTGTACATGAAAACTGTACATTTTGCATGTCTCATTTGTCTGACACTCCCATTTCAGGTTTTAAAGTCTCTACTAATGAGCTGATCAACTGAATCAGGTGTGTTTAACTGAGAAGACGATAAAAAATGTGGAAAGATGCAGGTACTCCAGGTATGAGGTTGGGAACCACTTAACTAAATTAGGGTTACTGCATATCATACTTTTCTTGGGCATGTCCTGACAGGGTTTTCTAAATTGCCTTAAAACATCCGGGTTTTGCCTTTATTTTCCTACTGACGTGCTCTCTACAGTCCTTATACATTATGGCTGTGTCTGAAAGCTGAAAAATGCTGCCTCCGCAGGCAGCATACAGAAGTAGGAAGGCAACAACGCATGTCTGAATCCAATGATCGTGTCACATCCTATCTACTGAGATACCTTCATTTGATCGATTTCTGACCGTTCTATGTAGATCTCAACTTACTGCACGCCACGATTGGTCTACATTTACATTTAAAAGCTTCCATCTACATTTAAAGCTTCAGGAATTTATCAGTAACATGTTATGTTTTAATACAATACACTTGAATATAATGTTTACAAAAGATCAGGAGTGTCAAACTCTTCAAGTCTTGAAGTAGGTGAACTCTCCAAGTTCTTGGAGGTTTAACAGAGTTTAGCTTAAACCTTAATTAAACACACCTGATCCAGCTAATCTAATCCTTAAGGCTTATTTGAAAACTACAGGCATGTGTGTTGGAATTAAACTCTGTGTGACTGTGGCCCTCGAGGAACGGAGTTTGATGTCGCTGCTATAGTTAATAATATATAAGTAGTAATTCATATAATAAGTAATTGTGATTCACAGTTATGCTGTTAGAAATATAAGTTTCTAAGTACCAGTTTGCTTCTATGTGTTTGCTAACAGTGTCTACACTGGACACGACAGTTGCCGCGCCGCAACAGCTAAAGGCTGTCCACACTGGAAGTAACAACGAGACCTTTGCAAATCATTTGTACTTTGTCAGTACATCATAATTACAACATGGATTTGCCGTGTCACGCTGCATCCAGTGTAGACAGCATCACTGTTTATAATGGGTTCTATTGTTTTTTGTTGCGTCGCACCGCTCGCGTCCGGTGTAGACACGGTGTAAGGCAGAATAAGATTTCGGAAGTTCAAAGAAATACATAGACAGTTGGCGTGCATAGACTCCATTGCACAAGATTAACCGAGTCACAGCTCAAATCAGGTATTTTAAGAGGTTACTTTTCAGTTAGCATGGTGTCCGTGTAGACAGATGCCAGTGTAGCCATTAGACATCAAATCAGCTCACAATGTTTTGGGACACAGCCATACACTCTTCAGTCAGACATGACATGTAGCAATACATAATAGACACAGGACATCCCAGCTTCTGTGAAACCTAAATAACCTCCTACCTATATATTATATTATAATATCTATTATTTGTTTTATTGATTTTTTAAATGAGTCTATTTTGAGAAATCTATAATTTCTCAACACCATATTTTGCCACTGATGTTCTCTGTGTGCCCAATCAGACATCCGTTCACCCCCGCCAAGCTCTGCACATCAATGGATGAGGCAAAGCTGCATGCAGCCGAACACACGCTGCAGATCCTTGGTATTCAGACTGAGGGTGCTGATGCTTCCGCTGCTGTGGCCGTAGCTGCTGCATTCCCAGGTATGTGAGGTCTGTAAGACTGCTACTTATTTTATTGTGCTTTTAATATGGAGTATATTTACTCGAACCATATACTAGAACTAACATTTTATTCTATGAATTACTCTACCCTAGTAAAAAAGTAATATATTTAAAAATACATTCATTTCATACTAATAGTTCAAATCTATTAACATATTTACTAACATATCACTCGAGACTTACTGATATAAAAATCATAATTAAACTGTATTTGGAGATACGTGTGCACAATGCACATTTCTTAATATTATGTCTAAAATGTGTTTTAATGTCACTAATGATAAGGATTTTATGATCTTTGAATAATATCAGTTTTTAAATGCAAGATATTTAAAGTTTGCCTAAAGTATACTTGCAAAATAGTTCCACTTTAGCACAACCAAATATCCTTAAGTATATCTTTGTTGAACTAACCACTACGTACGCACAATTAAAGGCATTAAGCACAAAATTTGTTGTTCCAATTTAGCAGACTTCAAGTATACCAGTTTAGTATGCTATAAGTACAATTGCAGTGTATTTTTATTAAGTACATAAATATGTAAATGTGTTTGTAATATACTTAGCATGAAATAAATGCATTTCAAATACATTTTAGTACATTTATTTTTACTAGGGTATAATACATGACTGTGACAAAGAATTGTTAGCAACGAAATAAAATTAATACAGAATACTAATAAAGTTAAATCATGCATATTTGTTTTCAATATTTACATTGAAATATTAATGCCATATAACATATTCAGGTTTCTGCAGGTTTATGAAGGTAAATGTAAGACTTTTTAAGACCACATAAAGAAAATTTAAGGAATAAATTGAATTTACAAAATGTAAATATGATTTCTAAATGTGAATGTCTTGTATTAGCAATGCTTTAAAGTTTGAAAATACAACTTCCAATAGATGATCTTAACTTTTTCATTCATTTTACAAAAAAAATAAAGTAAAAGTAAAATTACATACGTTTTATGAAAAAACTGATCAAACTTGAGCTTAAAATGAAGTTAGGCTTAAAACTAGAACAAATATCTGCTAATGGGCTCAGAAAATAAACTTAATTCAAAGGGAAACAAGTTTTCATTCCCCATTAACAGATTTTTGGCTTTGTTTTAAGCTTCTCAGAAAACAAAATTGAATGTTCAATTTGAAGCTCAAATGACTGTATCTTGTTTTAAAGATGTTTAGATATTTGTATTGCAAAAAATATATATATTGAAGATATTAATTTGTTTTGCATATTAATCTAATGCCATGACTTTATAAATGTAAGACTTTCTGCTCTTTTGTTCTGCTCTTTTTTTTGTGCTTTCTAAGGTTAAGCAAACTATGTAAAAAAACACTTTTTCAACAGCTATTTTGCCCTGAGTCTTTTCCTTTTGGTTTCACAGGTTATACAATTGCCAGCACCACTGCTACCCAGCTGAAACAGGCTGTTTCTCTGGGTCAGGACCTGACTGCCTATGCAACCTATGAGGGTTACCCTGCCTTTGCTGTGACAGCCCGTGGAGATGCATATGGAGTGTTTTAAAACCTTTAACTAACAGTCTATGTAATGTTAACCTGTTCCATGTATTCTGTCGTGTTTCTAGGTTCAGTAGTGATTGTTTATTTAGAGTTATGATAACTTTATTTCTTCCCAAGTGTTTTTGAGGATTTTTGCAATATTGAAGAATTTGAGTCATATTTTGACTTACCTCAGGAAGAGTGCTGCCTGAAGGCTGCCAACATCTCAATCCCAAACTTTCCAAACATTTGACAAAGCTTCAGTTCCCTTGATTTAAACATAACTTGTTATAAATTGTGGTCATCCAGAATGGTGACCCCATCAGATTTGAATTAGATTATTTTATTTTTTTTTACTAGAGATATTATAATCTAAAGTCGAGACATTAGGCGGAGCCTTGTTCAATGCGCGCTGCTTGAACGACTGCTTTAACAATTAATTATACAACTGAATGTTTTCGAAAACAATGTAATAATACCATTGTGCTACATGATACAGACTTTATCCAGACATTCACTGCGTTCGGAAATGGCATACTTTTTCCATACTATATAGTATGGTGAAAACAGTATTGTGAGCAGAGAGTCCGAATTCTAGTATTCGAAAAAGCGTAGGGAGAAGTACACGGCGACCACTACGTCCGGCGTGAGTTGGAAGCGCAAGATGACACTATCCCTTGTCCAATACCCACACTGGGTCTTGGCTACTTGAGAAGCACGGGCGTGGACAGGAAGTAAGTGCGCAAAGGACTGTCCCAGGTCTTAAAGTGGTTAGGATGCTATTTTAAAGTATTTGTATTTGGTGTAACAGAATATGTTGACGTTTTAATGTTCAAAAAAACCACATTTTTCAAATACTGTACATTATAGTAAGTCCTCTATGCCCCGCCTCTCTCAAACAAGTCGTTTTCAACAAAGCCCCCTCCTTTGACAGGCGCAGTCTGCTCTGATTGGCCAGCTAAACCAGTGCATTGTGATTGGCCGAACACAACAAAACCCCCCCCACAAGCACGCGTCGGAAATGTCACGCCCCTTACCATAATCGTGAGCTTCAGCTTTCAAAGTAGATATCAAGACAGTTAATAATGTTGTTTGTTTTACCATCAGTTCAAGCCCGAAAAGGGCACAGCTGCGATAAGACAGTGCTGACTATGTTCGGACAGGCAGTTCACTTCTCGTGAGTGACCATGTTCCCTCCACACACACAACACACAACGCGTTACGTTGCGCTGCGCAAAATCAAATACTTAAAATAATAACAAAACATTAGCTGATTCAGAAGCGCCAGATTGTCGGAAGTCGGAATTTACCCTTTTTTTTGTTTTTAGAAATAGCCTTTGTGCACACCCAGCCTTTTACTCTTCTAGGTTAAAAAAAACTGTCACCCATAAAATACGTTGCACAAATTCGAACATCTAGGTCATGCTGTTCTGTTGTAAATAAATCTTAAAAAAATGATTCCTAATTGCATATACTTCCGGAAGTCCAAATAAAGTGCCTTTGCTTTTGCACTGAAACACACAGCATCTCCCTGACATGGCTGCATCAACACGGCGCGTTTCATGAAACCATTGCATTCTTTCTCTTGCTAATATGCCACATAGTAGGTAACATGTGGGGAGTGTTAGAATGAGCTGTGTTAGTTAGGCGTGGTGACCATTAATTTAGAAAGAAAATCTTCCTGTGGATTTGAGACTTTAGTCTTTGCAACTTTACGATCTTCTTTATGCACCAAGAGCTTGAACACTGCAAAGAGAAAGCAAAACTTGAAATCGCATCATATGACCCCTTTAAAAACGGCAAAAGCGCCAGTGGCCCTTAACGCACACCAAATCCACACTATCTCGAATACCGCTCCGGAGCGCTATTCGAGGGTTAGTGTATCCCATCATGCATCATGTTTTTGAATAAATCGTGAGATTTTTGCCGAGATCTCGCGAGAGGTCCCGGAAACCTTTCCAATGCAAGTTAAATAATAATTATAATAAGATATTACATATAATTTGGTAGAAAAACAAAGTGTTGCACATTTTATTGTTGCAGAGATGAGTATGTATATTTTGTACAACATTTGCAACTGCTTTTTATCACTTAATTAGAAGCACCGCAGAGACTACTGAACAGACATTTAGAAGTTGATTTTAAAATGCAAAGTATTTAAAATTAAAATAAAGCTATGTAAACACTTGCATTTTTACAACACTATAAGTGTGTCCCATCAGGTAAAGAATAGTTCAACACACACTTGTGGTCTTCACACCCACTTTAACACTAGGGGCCAAATTACAGGGAAAATACGTCATATAAGTGTTCAAGTGGTCAAGTGCAAAGACCTCAAGTGTGGGTATTTGGACAAGGCATTACTATCCCATGAGGCCATGGGAGAGAATTTATGAATGGAAATGGCAACGGGTAGGTCGTGTGACAGTAGCAACATGGCGGATGTAGTATGTCCGGTTTTCATTCATATGTACTTTTTTAACAGTCGTAAAGTAAATTCAAATGTAGTAGCTACTCAGACAGTACGTGATTTCGGACGCACCAATTTACTTTTGTAAGCTTTGGCACTGTATTTAAAGTGGTTTGTTTTTTTTGTTGGTTTTCTTTCAGTATTTACATTAACACCCAAATACAGAGAGTTTTAACAGATGAAACCCATTCATACACTTTTGTATGTATCTGCATGTTTTATGAACATTTTAGAAATGGTTCACACTTTGTATCTGGTTCGTTGATAAGTAGTTTTGCTATATTTTATAAGATATTTACAGGCTTGCTACTAATAATTTCCCACTTCAAACATTTCTAAGTGGGGAATGTAAGAACATTGTTTAAATACACATGGACACATTTTTGTTAAATATTAAGATGCCTTAAAGGTGACAGTATTAAAGTTTGTGTAGCACTTAGAACTTTTTTTATACCTGAATTCCAATTCTGTTTTTATGAACTTGTTATTCGATCATGGCGTGCTTGAAATAATTTATTATCTAAGTGATTGGCATCAGAACTGGAGGGAGAATTTGACGGAATCATCAGGACAAAAAAAAATAAGCTGAGATCTTCATAGTGCTACAAAGAGAGTTATGAAAATATAATTCTAGAAAATCAACTAACCATCAATAAAAAAACCAAATCAAATTCACTTCGTGACATGTCTCCTGACTTCTTTTTTGCATTTGTGACTCATTTTAAATGATAATGAAACCCTAAAAAACATTTTTGATATGCTACAAGTATAAGTACAGGTTGTACATTCAGTAGTTCTTGAGCTAGCATTAGCATTGCTGTTCTTTGTGTACTTTTAAGTATCGACGCGACAATAGCTGTGTACCACGCTTCATGAACGTCCTTCTGAGTTTTATGAAAATTTCAATGATACTAGCGAGTTTTCTACACAATAATTAATTCCTTTACCTTCCAATAAATCTTGAGCATCCACTACTCCCTACTGAATTTTCTGTCATCGAATCTTTCCACCTTGTGTTCACTGTACCGATGTTTACGCGGGTTTTGTGTGTGTGTGTGTGTGTGTGTGTGTCTTACTCTATGTCGTCTTCTCATCTTCTGGCTTGTGGCTTGAGACCTTTTCTGCTTCTTCGGCCATATATCGGTACTGATTCTCCCGTTGATAAAGCACGACAATACAGTAGGTGTGATTCATTGCCTAATTTTCGGTCTTCGCATAACTAAAAACTACACTATACTAGCATATCTACAACTCACCGACATTTATTGAAGTCTTTTCAACATGGCGAAAAACATTGAGGGCCTAATACGTGTAGGCCTAATGGAAACTTTTCTACTGTATGGAAAACTACTATCAGTCTTTACAAAAACATTATTTCTATGTATTTTCTTAAAATCAGAATCAAACTACTGAGGCTTTATTACTTAAGGCTGAAATTTGTTATTTTTCTAACTTTTGAGCCATTTTGTTTTTCTGTTTGCAAGGTGCTTGCTACTTTTATAAAATGAATAGGCCTAGTGCATAATTACTAGGACAAAAATTTAAAATGTTATTAAAGGGGTCATATGATGCTGATAAAAAGAACATTATTTTGTGCATTTAGTGGAATGAAATGTGTTTATGCGGTTTAAGGTTAAAAAAACACATTATTTTCCACATACTGTACATTATTGTATCTCATCTATGCCCCGCCTTTCTGAAATGCGTAAAATTTTTACAAAGCTCATCGGACTGAAAAAGCGAGGTGTGCTGTGATTGGTCAGCTATCCAGTGCGTTGTGATTGGCCGAATACCTCAAGCGTGTGACGGAAATGTTACGCCCCTACCATATTGTGATGATGCCCTGTCCGCGCCGAGCTGTGTTATTCAAAAACATGAAAACCCATTATAAACTAGGCATCCGTTGCATCCAATGGGGACATAATTATGGATTATAATGACTTATACTGTCTTTTTACGCGTTGCGTTGCATCACGCCGAGTAAACATAAAACCATGTCTGCATTTGTGATCGGAGCAATGACAAACAACAAGCCCTACTCTACACTGGCCAAAAAAACTCACTTTAGATATATAAAATATAAAAAACTTACTTACAGTCTTTGAGTCAGAATAGCCGGCATTGTAGTCTACTCTAGCCGGCATTGGGTTAACATCTTTCTGAAGCATGTACTGTACTGTCGTTAGAAAACACATTACCTTGTTTCCCACGATGCGTCCGTGTGAATTATTTCCCATGAGTTGGTGTCGTTATGAAACCTCTCCACTGTGACAAATGTCTTATCTCTCTGATATCATAGTCACCACAGATTAGTAATATCTCATGCATAAAAGAGCATGTTTAGCAAGAGATTACTGTACAGTTACTGCTACTTAAGAACTCACAATATTTCCAGAGTGTCTTGGGTTTCCAGCGACAAATGTGACAGATGCAATTTCTCCCTTTAGAATAAATAAATCACATGAAGCCTGTCAATTTATAATAGTAAGCTTTCACTAGGACAGTTTTAATGAGAAGTCACATTTTTCAAATGCAAAAAAGGTCCATTGTCAACAGCGTAGAAGTCGCATTCAAATCAAGCAGCTTTATGATGGTTAGCGCATCAAATTCACATGTCCAACTTGAACAAGAGCAAAATCTACATGCGGGGAACTTTTTCACACTCATGCGAAACTCCCAAACATGTGGATTCCTATTGAAATTATTGATTTTGTCCACAAAATTGCTCCAAGCAATAGTAAAAGTGACCGCACCTTTACTGTACTGTTTGTACATCAGAATTATTGACCTACCACTTTATAGACGGGGTTAACCTGCTGCAAAACGTCACCAAATGTGGTGTCAGCTGGAGCTACATCTGCAACTGGGTCCTGCACTTGATTAAAAAGTTTGTCTTCATCAAAGAAAGGGGGTTCAGGACCCTTAGGCAGCTCTCCAATTGTTTCCTGTAAAAAATTGATTCATTCATGAGATCAGGCAGGCCATTTCAGTTCATCAAAAAGTCACAAATGACTGTAAGGCAGCAGAGCATTACGTGAGCTATAGCTCTGGCCAGGCCTCTGTAGTGCTGGATGTAAGCCGAGAGAGTGTGAGGACTCATATCGCTGGATCTGTGAGGATAGAGGAAAAATACAGACACATATGAAGAGTTCCGATGCAAAAGCCTCTAAGTGCTATCTGAAATTTTCTTCTAAAATTAGCATTTTTGTCAGGCTCCTATGTTTAGGTTCAGTAATTTTACTTTAATGATAATATATAGGTCCTTTTCTATGCCATTAAAGTGAAATAAATGAACATAAATATAGGTCATGCTCATTTTAGATGAAAATTTCAGATGGCACTTAGAGGCTTTTGCATCTGAACTCTTCATATATATTTTTGGATCACTGACCCTGGAGCATCATGTAAATACCATGACTATATTACGGTATGTTTTTGTAAGCGTCGATGGTTCACTAAAACATGCAGTATATACCTGATACTCTTCGTATGTTGTGATGTAGTGGTTGTAGATGTTGCACAGACCAGCGACGACCACCTCTGCATTAGCGAAAGACTCTTTCACCTCCAACTCTTATGCAAATCATGTGAAATGACTGTTATGTCAAAATACACCACTGTCTATTCCCCCTAAACATATTTATATTTGTGTCAAAATATGTTTATTCAACTTAAAATTGAATCCTCTAAAAACAGATCATAGCTTTAAACAAATTAATTTATTATATTTGTATTAATAGAGTTTTCACTTTTGGGAGAGCTATCCCTATATGTAGACTACTGGCCGTCAATAAGAATTACTTTAGATAATACAATTTTTATATAAACAACTGTTTTTGAATATAAAAAAAGCTGTATTTTCAGCATCATTCTCCAGTCTTCAGTGTCACATGAGCCTTCAGAATTCATTCTGATATGCTGATTTGCTAAAACATTTCTTATCAATGTTAAAAACAGTTTTTGCTGCTTAATATTTTTGCATAAACTGGGATACACTGCTAGTCAAAGGTTTGGTGTAAGAAAGATTAATAAAAAGAAATGAATACTTTTATTCAGCAAGGATGCATTAAACTGATCGAAAGTGAATGTAAAGACATTTATAATATTACAACAGATTTCTGTTTCGAATAAATGCTGTTTCTTTAAACTTCCTCTTCCGTCAAAGAATCCTGAGAAAAAATGTATGGCATTTTCCACAAAAATATCAAGCTGCAAAATAACGATCTTCCACCAATACTGACAAATGAAGCACCAAAATCAGAATAATTTAAAATAATTTTCTGGCTGGCATAATGATGATGAAAATTCAGCTTTGCATTACAGGAATAAATTAGATATTAGAAAATATTAAAATAGAAAATAGTTATTTTAAATTCTAATTACATTACACAAAATTACTGTTCTACTGTATTTTAATCAAATAAATGCAGCCTTGGTAAGCAGAAGGGACTTCTTTCAAAAACATTAAAAAGTCTTAATTATTCCAAACTTTTTACCAGTAGTGGATGTGCAATTCTCAGCTTTTTGACTGCCTCTCGTATCCTCCTCCCTGACATGGTACTAGAACACAGAAGACAATTTGGGGTAAACAGTATTGGCTGGTTACAGAGCCACAGTTTCCTATTTTAATTTTCCTTATACTAATTAACAGAACTCACGTAAATTCTCCTGGGACTGCAACTATGGCTAAAGAGCCGATAGTGATGATCTGAACGTCCACGATGGCTGGATGCCGTGGGAGGGGCGAATCCATCTGCACAGAAGCGACTGTCACGGTTATTATTTCAAAACAAATAAAAGAGTTATGAATACTTGCCATTACCTATTGTCATGTACTGTGTAAAAAGTGGCAATTCTGGAGCGAATTTCCCTTTTGGCACATTCTTATCTTATGCTAATAATAACAAAAGATACCATATTGTATATCAGGTTATTCCGTTTCTTTATGAGCTCTACTTGTCCTCACACCTCCCCAGTGCTGAAGAGGATTGGTTTAGGCTGATGACAAGCCGTGGTCTTGTTGGAAGGGGGTCTCAAAACTGCATCTCTAATTTCATCCCAGAAAGGATCTCCATCAGTATACCCTGGTCACAAGAAAAAGCATAACCATAATTATCTACCTGTCAAATTATGTAACCATAAGAATTGTCAAAGTCAATTTTTACTTTTTTGAAAAGGTCAACATATATAATATATAATATAGATATTTAGAAAAATGATATTCAGATATCACAAAAAAGATATACTACATATTTTTTTTGGACAGTGGAATTTGGATTGGAATGACAGAAAAGATACATTTACTGGATTGCAAATTCAACAATCACGCCCAAGAAGATTTGAATTAGTGTGACACATTTAGAAAACTAAGTAAATTACAGTAAATCTAAATGGCGCACAACACTGTTGATAAGTAACTCACTCCACCAATGGGACAGGAGCTGTTAAGGTAGTCATACTTCTCGCCGGTGTTCACACAGACAGGGCCGCGAATGTTGAGAGATGAATCTCCAAGATTACTGGAGGAAAAGCCGGCTACAAAAGGGCCCTGGAGGTAAACAGACCGTGATGCATAACTGCTGAGCTTTTCATACTGTAGTCCCCGAGTCAAAAAGCCTATTAAAAATAACTGCTGACATAAGCAACATAAATTGTATCTTCTGTTTAATTTATAGGGCAAAGAGATCTTGCATAATAACAACATTAATTAACCATCTTCAATAAACTTCCTCTGTGTTTAGAGCATTCTCAGGAGAACTATTGATTATATTGAATGGCAAAATGTCCTTGTGAACTCTTCAAGTAGATTACAACTAATAAAGACAATTAATTAACCTTGATGATGGGGCTCAGGGGGAAAAGGCTCTAATTAAAAGGTTGACCTTTTGTTTTTCTCTTGCTCGAAGGCATAGGAGGCGTAGCCGAGGTTGTCCGAGCTTACCATGCGATTGGTGTCATTCATACTGACGGGATGTACAGCAAACCAGCTGAGGGCAGATACATAGCCAATAAATCCCTAAGATATTATTCTGTTTGCACTGAAACTTATAATTATTTAAAGTAAAAGGTGTTTTTATACCTGAGCAAGCCCATACCATCCCCGTCCAGGTCTGTGAATTTCATGACGACAATCTGCTTGTCTGTATTGAATTCATATCTGGGTTGGAAACAGAGTCAGAAATTAACCTGTAGTAACTCACAGCTGTTACATGAGTGTTGTTTAATGTGTAACTAATATTAAGTGTTTTTAACACAAACATATCAATTAAACCATTAGGAGAGACTGTGGCTAGCTGTCATCACATTTTACTGTAACACAATTATGAGATGTAAAACACTTAATAAAACCGCTAAATTTAAATGTTACACTCTAAAAAATGCTGGGTTGTTTCAACCCAACTTTGGGTCAAATATGGACTAACCCAACTGTTGGGTTAAATTTTTAACCCAAAAGTTGGGTTACTCCAAATTTGACCCAAAGTTGGGTTGAAATAACCCAGCATTTTTTAGAGTGTACATACAACAATATGAAACATATTTTGGGTAAAAAAAAAAAAAGTGACAACTTGCCCCAACCTGGGGCAACTTCCAACTTTTAGATTTATACTTACAAACAATTTAAACGAGCATTTGTGTAATTTGATTTCTGACTGTAAATCTTATTGTAGTCACTGAAATAAAGACTGTTGTGTGGCAACTATCTTTTGTATTAATTGGAATCATAATTAATCATAATTATAATGGAAGTCAGTAGGACCCGAAACAGTTTGAATGTTACAGACATTCTTCCAAAATATACTTTTGTGTTCCACAGAAGAAAGAAACATGAGGGTGAGTAAATGATGACAGCATTTTAATTTCTGCGCAAACTATCCCTTTAATAATTAAAGCTGATTTCTGCCACTGGTGGGATTTGAGTTCCTTTACAATACAGCTAGATCAATATTAGCAAACAAACAAACCTGTTTCTCTCCTCCTCAGGGTTGTTCATGCATGAATGTATCAACTAGTTGCCCTTTATTTATGAAAATGCGTCCAGGTCTCAAATTCCTGTGAGCTATATCAATGCTCTGATACACAGAGTAGAAAACATTATCAATGACATGCTGAAGGCATTTACACGAACTAATCCAAAGGGTACACATTTATATGTTAACATATCAGAAATGGATTTTAAGTGAGAGCAGGCCAGTAAAGCATACCTTGACTATTCCACTGACGATGGCTTGTATCGACGGTTTAATGTAGCCTTTACTGGTGATCATAAAGAGGGTGTACTGGAAATAGCCGCCCACGCCTGAATGTGTGTGTGGGCCACTCGGGACCACATTGTCCCGTCTGTACAGGTCTCCATATTTCGCCTTTAGCACTTGCAGAACATAAAATGGTTTGGGACAATGACGTTTAAATACACCCTCATAATGCAATTCTAATGAGATTTGGGCAATATTGCAATTAAACTTTACCTCATGCAAACCCAATACTATCAAATTGATGCGATTAAGCTCCTAATCGTAACAATTGCAATAAAATTGCAATAAACGGGCATGTGAGCATCCTTCTGTAGTTAAGTCTGTACTCTGATTATTGGAAATAAACACATTATTGGTCTATATGCAAATATAGTCACTAACAAGTAAAGAGATGCCAGAAATAGGAGAAAATCTCAGTCAGATTTTTAGATATGCAAAATCCTTGTATCAATTTTAGTTTCTACATTAAAAAAAAAATTCTACAGTTTATACAGTTCTGTACAAAAATTTTGATTGAATCATTCCAAAAAATGTCAAATGGTGTAACAATAATATAAAATAATAATAACAATAAAAAGTTATATTTTTAAAAGCTTTTTTATACAGCCATACCATGACCACCTCCGACAGCTTCAGCCAATCAAAACGCTGGATCTGAAAGGAGCCAACTTGCAAATCCCTCCTTCTCAAGAAGGATTAAAATGTTCTTCAGAGAAAAAGAAGAGTCATCTCTCTCGCTATGTCTAAGCTGCGACACTAAAGTCTCCAGGAGAACCAAGTGTTTCTTAAGAAGCACAGTTGGGATTTTGGAACTGCATCAGCACAATGCCACCAAGCTTAGTGCCCCCTTCTGCCACATCTTCAGAACCTTCTCTTCAGTGATCCTCTCTTTGTGTGTTCCAGACTGCCAGGATTTTCTCTACCAACGTCAGAATCGTCTTGTCATGATCTCTCTTCTGCGTGTCCAGTTTGCCTGTCTCAGGCAACAGACTTCAGACACTCACCTTTCAGGCTCCCTCTGTTTGTGTGTTCCAGACCAAAGACCTTCTCAGTGGCTCAGGCTTCATCGTTCACCAGTGCTTGTGTTCTAGACTGTGAACGGATTCACCCTTCGTCCCACTGCACGTGACTCAATCAACAAGGTTGAAGACATCACAATCAGAACTACCACATAATGTAAATATCACTCTTTCCAAACCTCTTCCCAAGAGACCGTTGGAATTAGTGTGTATTTCAGTATATGATTATCTATTGCATTAGATTTTATATGCTGATGTTAGTTAATGAACAAATATCTCTTGAGTTTTTGAAGATGAATACGGTTAAGTCGAGAATAAGTTTTACCTACTTACTTCCATAGTAACATCCAGCTCAGTCACTTGCATCTATCAATCTTTTGCTCTTTATCCATTCATTATACCCATTTAGTAGTTGTTAGTTACTCTTATCTATCCTTTTGTTAATAAAACTACTTTTATTATAATTGTGTCTTCTTTGTGTTGACAAAACAGTAAGAGGCTCTACAAGTTAACAATATCTCACAAATCCTTCAGATTGGTCAGACTACAACTTCCTCTAATTTATGTAATTCTTATCTATTCAACAATCTTCCATGATTGTTCTTTACTGTCCAGGCGAAATTCCTGGCTGGTGCCCCATAAAATAGTGTGACCAAAACTAAATATTAATATTAATATTTAAGCCCAAAGCCATTGCACTGGAGGTGCTACTTAGAGCTAAATTCACTACATTTAGTGGTGCCCCGTGTGAGGCTATCTTACATTGAAATCATTACAGTGTAAATAAAACAATTGATATACAGTATTTGTTTACCAAACTATTTAAATGAGCCTTTAAATTAACTTTTTTTAAAGGGGTCATATGATGCGATTAAAATTTTTCCTTTCTCTTTGGAGTGTTACAAGCTCTTGGTGCATAAAGAAGATCTGTAAAGTTGCAAAGACTAAAGTCTCAAATCCAAGAGATATTCTTTATAAAAAGTTAAGACTAGTCCACGCCCTCCTAAAACACCTCGTTCTAACACACCCCCACATATCTACGTCACTATTTGGGAAGATTTGCATAACGCCGCCCAATGTTCACACAAAGAAAGAAGGCGTAACTTTTATGTCTCGCTTAGTATTGTTTGTTGCCACGCTGCCGGCCGGGAAGACTGTGTGTTTCATTGTGAAAGCGAAACTACAATGTTTGGTCTTCCAAAAGAGGATGATATCCGCTTCGTCATGCCTAGAGCTGATCCGTGCTGGTCGCTGAGGAAATACATCAACTTCGCGCTGTGGATCGCCTTACGGCTTCAAATTCACGTACTCAGCTTAGTCCAGCCCAGGGGTCTCACATGTGTGTTGCCGCAGCCCGCCTGCCGCGCCCGTTCACGATCCCCCCCGCCAACCCGCTCGCCGCTCACTCTCTAGGCATCCGCTCACCTAGCCCGCCGTGTGTTTTTGTGAAAAGCGAAGACTACTTTGTTTTGCCTTCCAAAAGATGACACCAAACTAATAAAATCAGTGTTAAGTTGTTTACAACATGGGTTCCAGAGCGCATTGCATTTACAAGTGCATTTACGGAAGACTGAACTTACACTGCCGGCCCTTTTTTGTTTTTTTTTTGTGACTCACAGACTGCAAGTACGTTTTTATATTTAAACATTTTGCCACTGACGATTCAAACGTGAGATTTGAGCAGTGTAGAGTAGCACTTGTTTTGTCATTTCTCTGATCACAAATGCAGACATGTTTTTATGTTTACGCGGCGCGATGCAATTTGTAAAAAGACAGTATAAGTCATTAGAATCTGTAATTATGTCCCCACTGGATGTAACAAATGCCTCGTTTATTATGGGTTTTTTAATGTTTTTGTCTCGTCACTCTGGCAGGACAGGGCATCACAATATCGTAAGGGGCGTAACATTTCCGTCACATGCTTGAGGTATTAGGCCAATCACAACGCATTTGATAGCTGGCCAATCAGAGCACACTTATTGGTCTGCTTTTCAGACCGATGAGCTTTGTAAAATCGACACGTTTCAGAAAGGCGGGGCATATAGGAGAAACAAAAATGTACAGTATGTTGAAAATGGTGTTTTTTTTTAACCTTAAACCACATAAACACCTTTCATTACACCAAATAATGTTCATTTTAGCAAAATCATATGACCCCTTTAAGACATATGACATTATTAATTATTTAGACTGTTTTATACTGTAACTTAAATAATCAATAATCAAAGGCGAACAGCACATTAGAGGGCCGCCCAAAGAGGCACAAAATCACTTTCACAGACTTTTACATTAACTGTTCCCTCCTGGTGGAATGACCTGCCCAACTCAATCTAAGCAGCTGAGTCCTTATCCAACTTCAAGAAACGACTAAAACATATCTCTTCCATCTACAATTGACCCTCTAACTCTAGCACTCTCTATTCTATTTCTATTCTTACTACTAACACTAGCATTCTCTATTCTATCTTCTTGTTTTCTTTTTATTATAAAAAATACCTTGTACATGAACTGCATTAGGCTAACCGAGACTTGTCACAGAACTTTTGTTGGTTTTGATTGCTTCTATTGCCCTCATTTGTAAGTGGCTTTGGATAAAAGCGTCTGCTAAATGACTAAATGTAAATATAATCAAGCAAAGCTGTTTTGTGCTAATATTTTGTCATTTATTTGTTTGTCAATGGATGAACACCTCCTACAATTAAATCACAATATAGCAGCTTGTTGCATTGGATGGTCAATGGGACAGATCATTTGTTCTGGCTCGTGGAAAGGATGGATCGGTTCACATCGTCTTGTCAGTCAAACCCAGAACATTCAGTCAGAGCCATAAAGCACCAGCTTTTCGACAGACAAACAACGTGCCAAAAAATGATTCCAGCGACAAATACTAAATATAACACAACAAAAACAGAAATAAATACATTCCGAAAACAACATCAGAGAAATGGTTATGGACAAAGGAATTAGCATTACTGACACTGTCGTGAAAATACACTTTCAGAACAAACAGTACAGTTGTTACATTCGAGCAACGAGGTGAGTTCTGTTTCAAGCATATGTGCTACATGAATTCGCAAAGGGTAGTTACAGCACGACTACCCCGAATATGAAGTCCAAAACACTGAAATTCTCTTCGAATGAACATAAATACATTACTACAGTTGACCGCCAGAACACTGTTCACTCTGAACTATTAAGGCACTGAGGAGCATTAGATTATCCAAATGATAAACATCTTCTGTAGCTCTCAACGTAAGTAAGTTCAAAAAAATTAAAATTATATTCATATTAACCGTCTCTGACAGGACGCATTATTTAGCAGATGACTAGAAAAAATTGTCATGTTATTCTGGAAAATAAATAACTTTTAGTTTGCTGGCTCGTTTTTTGTGAATTTTGTTGGTGCAATGCAAGATGATGCCACAGGCCAACACAAGCCCAATAACACAACTAGAGAGAAGAAAATCACTGACAATGGTTCCTCCTACAGCCATATTGTTCTCAGCCCCATATGTGCTTAGTTTTACATCCAAAACCAATCCTGTGAGGTCACAGAGGAATGAGATGCTTTGGATGACTGGTTTTGTTAGTTAAAGGGATCAGGTTAGTTCTGGCACTTTGGGTACATGTTTTGGAGACCAACATCCAAATGGAGCATTTGCACGTTAGTCAATCCGAGTCTATCCGTGTGTACTTCACATGGCCCCAATGCAGCGATCGCCACGAGAAGGGCTTCTGGTAGCTGCGGGGGACGACGGCGGGAACATTGTTTTCCAGGTACCGGAAAAATCGGTACCACCATACATGGGTGACAAAGTTGGTCTGGGATGTCTCTTTGAGCACCTAGAAAAGATGCAGATGAAGAAGGTTAAAATAAAACAAGTTGACGCAGAGCTCTGAATGGAAATTGTGGCATGTGTGCTGTGCCAAAACAAACAGACGTACTTGTTGGTTGGCCATTGTGTGATACCACCAGAAGAGACGTGTGGTGATGAAGTAGGCCACGACGACATCAATCGTGTAGTGGTCATGAGCAAGAAGGATGCAAAACAATCCTATTGCAGACAGAGCCCAACAGCCCCAGTGGTACCACCAGAACCGTCTAGGCGAATCTGTGAGGAACAAGGAAATCAGGACTCTTATAATGTAGAACATAAGATTATAGACTATTTGCTTCAAGGCTAATGCAAAAAAAAAAACAGCAGTTTGAGTCTACCAAATAGAAAACTAATGAAATAAGGCAAAAATCTCCTGACAGCAAGCAAAACTTGCATAAAGTCGACTCAAAATGTATTTTGAGGACCAATACGTTTTTTTTGCATTGAGCATTTCAGCACATTTCTGCCCAAACTGTCAATGCTGTTATGTCTTAAAAGACCTGCCTTTCGTCTCTCTTTTTTTTTTCCTTCCTTTGAACAACTATAAGTGTGATACAGAAGAGAAGCAATTGGGAACGATTTTCAGGTGCTAAAGTTCATTACCCCTTAATTAGGGTTTACACTTTACGGTGTACCTTGTGTACAGTGTCATTCCCCTTTAGTAGCTCTGAGTAATATTATACGTCACTCTAGCTAGTTGGTTCTAGTTGGTTAAATATCTGGTTAGGGCTTATGGTCCTTTTCGGGTTACTTTTGTCCCGATGTGCTATTATGCATGTTGATCCTTCATGTTCGGTTCTCTGATTATTCTTTCTTTTTAGCACCGTGACCTCAAACTTGGTCCAATGTTCCTCGATTTTCCAATCGCGATCTACCTGAGCCTATTATCCTCAGTAGAGATGGAGGCTCCTTAGAATGGATCCACTCCTTTGGTTTGGTCCGTATTTGGAGCCCATGATTGGTCTTCAAGCTCGCAGGTTTCTGGTGATCTCTCCGATGCTGTACCGAAGATTCCGTCAGTTAGTATGTGTGATCAGTGTCGCGGGTTTCTGGCTCCATCACTCTTGTACCTGTTTCGAGTTTCACGTTAGTGTAGCGTTTAGAATCTGGCTCTGTCTTCGTCGATGTCTCATGCACCCTGTGTTTCTTTTTTTTCTGTTGATTGTTTTTTGTTTTCAGCGGACTGCACGCTCTTGAGTTCCTGTTTATCTGCGTGGCTACTCGCTTTTTTTTTTATAGTTCTCCCCCCCGTTTTTTTTAACTGGCTTGGTCAGTGATCAGACTCCCATTGGTGCGCCTAGTGAACATTCTGCGCGAATTGGCAAGGTCGCGGGTAAACTTCATGCAAGGTATAATGCATGATTGTCTGCACACATTCCTCGCGTATTTTATGAGTTTTGTTAGAAGGAATAGCGTCAGGTTCATAATGAAGTCGATATTTTGCAAGTCTATGTTTGGACTATCGCTATGAATAAACACTATAGAAGTTCACTCGTCTACAGCATCCTTTCCAATCCATCGATGTAAGGGATTTCCCCAAATTTAAATTTCAAATCCTATGTTCTATAACATTTTACGACAGCGTAAAGACATTTCTAATAAACTTTCTGAGTATTAAACTAACCTCGTTATTGCTCATGTCAACCACTGTCTGGTGTTTCTGTATTCAGTAAAATGTATACATGTCAATTATGCTTGAAATAAAAAGGGCTGAAATAGGTAGTAAACATGGTAATAAGAGGTAGAACACAACCCAGCATATATATAATTTGCATAACACTCTTTTGAAAAATATTGAATCAATAACATTATAGTTTTGACCGTTGATAATATTGCATTACTACTTTAAGCTTATGTTCCATCTGATCCAAACAGAGCCAGGAATTGAAAACTCATAATCATCTAAGGCAATACAATTCCTACACTTTTAAACGCATCATAATATCCAAATACTTTTTGGTACAGCTGTATAATCAAAACTTGTGTTTCAACTGTCCACTAGAGGATGGTGTCGTTTCAAATCTCTCCTCACAGCAGAGTTACTCACACTCCTTCATGAAGAGACAAGTGAGGGTTAGCATGACTGTGTGGCCGCTGTACAAGTAGTCTCCACACATGTTATGAGAGCCTGTGATGGTCAGACCTCCTCCTGCGATCATTTTCATCACCCGCCGCATCTGAGATTCCCAGTCACCATACAGCTGCCAGAAACAACAAACAAGCATTAGCATCATGACATTCTCCCATAATTCCTTAAACCAATTTCCATACACTGCTTGTCCTATTTTGTTTTTACAAACTCAGCATGTGTTCATGTCGAGAGCTTAAATGAACAAATAACCCCTTTGAGACTTGACATAAAAGCAAACACCGGCTCCTAATAAACAAAGTTCTTGGTGTTTTTGTCTGGCTTTCAGCAACTGCATACAACAGGAAAACAGGTTCTAACAAGAGTCAAAGAGTTGCTTGATAATACGTGTTTCCTGCAGGTCCCGTGGTGTGGATTTCCTGCCTTTAACGCTGCGTGTTCATCAGCCACAACGAGTCACACCAGTGGACTGTCAGCATGGCAACACTAGAGGAGTTACACTCTAAAAAAAATCCTTTCATTTCACAATAATATTGCTAATTTTTCCAGTACATGCAGACTCCCACTGATAGGGAACATAGTTCCCTATTCATTTCTATGAAGAAAATTGCAAATTTCTATAGATTTCACTATTTGCCATTTTCTGACACTTACTTACATTGTTTTCTTATTTAACCCTTATATTAATTAAATATTTGATTTAATTTTGATCTATTTTTTTTAACATTTGTTTTCCACAAAATGTTGAATTGCATTGATATTTTAAATATTTATTTATTTGTGTGTGTGTGCGTGTGTGTGTGTGTGTGTGCGCGCGCATTTTCCAGTAATGGTTTGATTCCCCGGCCACATCACATGTCAAAGTGATTAAAATAATGTATGTGTCAACACATGTGTCCATTCTGTCACAAGCTCAATTCCACTTCCAACCTATATACGGCGTTTTTCTCGTTGCGGGTTACGTTAAATACCCTGTAACCATTGTGCCGATCAATGATACGTTCGCTAACGGACGTGCGCTAGGCGTCCACCCCACATTATCGTTGACAGCTCTCTTACTGGTATCTGAGTGATCTGCTTATGAAATTTCGTATCCATTACACCAGGGACCCTGATTTCAAGACCCCAGACACGACACCCTACTAACACATTTTTCACCTACCCCCATACCCCCCCATGCACCACGCACGCTCCACCGACCCCCAGCAGAAACCACGCCCCCCCCACACCCCGCAGCACAAAGCATCATTAAAATAATTGTCTCATTACTTACAGTAATGAGAATAACATTGCCTTGCATGAAGGTAATGATCATTTAAGTAAAAATAGTGCTTAATTGACATTAAAATATGATTTAAATAACGTTCTATTCATATGAAAGTAATATGAACAAAATACCTTTTAAATATTGCATTACAGTAACAAAAATAATATTTTCTTTCATTGCGGTAATGATCATTTAAGTGAAAATTGTGCTTAATTGACATTAAAATATTATTTTAATAACATTTTATTCATATAAAAGTAATATGAACAAAATACCTTTTAAATATTGCATTACAGTAACAATAATAATATTTTCTTTCATTGCGGTAATGATCATTTAAGTGAAAATAGTGCTTAATTGACATTAAAATATTATTTTAATAATGTTTTATTCATATAAAAGTAATATGAACAAAATATCTTTTAAATATTGCATTACAGTAACAAAAATAATATTTTCTTTCATTGCGGTAATGATCATTTAAGTGGAAATTGTGCTTAAATGTCATGAAAGTATTACTTAAACAATATTTTACTCATAAGAAAATATCCTTTTAATTCTTTGCATTACATGAGAATAATATTTTGTTGGATTAATGATCATTTTAGTGAAATTGTGCTTAAATGTCATAAAAATATAGTTTAAAGCTGCAGTCCGTAAGTTTTGCCTCTTTGTCGCCATCTCTGTTTGAAAAACTGCAATTGCAGCTGTTTGCGGAATTATATCCTTTGCGTGGGTTGTGCTCCGGCACGGCTCCAGCGCAGATGAATCTAATGTTCTGAAGAGTATGTGTGGCAGTCAGTCACCGGTGTGGATATTTACTGTACTTCACAGATTCTAGCATACTTCTTGGAATATGACCCAAATAAGAATTTTCACCGTATATTGCCATCTGAACAAGTAAGTAACAAGTCTGCCACGTTTGTTCTGACCAACTGAGGAAAAAAGCATTACCATAAATCACGTTACCAATGGTGATTATATCTAAAGATCGGTTAGCTCACATCACATCAAACCATTCAAATTATTATTATTGTTATACTTTATTCTCAAATGATTAATTTGAACAACATCAGCATTGGTGACTATGAGTATAGTGTGTATAAGCGAGTAGATTTCAATTTATGTACAGTCTAATCTATAATTGTCATACCATTCGAATTTCATATTAAGAAATTCTTTGAACCCAAAAAGCAAATTATGCTCCCTTCGAATGGGTTTTCTTTTAAAAATACAAATCTTTGTATCCAGGGATCGTAATCGAAGCCATGAGAAACGGAAAAGAATGTAATTAATAATTGTATGTTTCATAAACACATAATCCTTTCTGGCTTACAAATCCGCAATAGCAAATTATACATTTAATTATTCTGGCTGCTGTGAGAAAAGGCTTTATAAAGATCGTACGGCAGGATCTCACAGGCTATAGCCTAGTAGCCGGGACAACTTCCTTCTGTTTACAGCAATGACGCAGCAGCATGCTCGAATTTCCCGCGAAAACCTACCCATACCACTCAAATTAGAAAACATTATTATAAGATAACCGTTGTGAATCGGGCTAAAAGTAGGCGGTAGTTTGAACATGGTGGTTATTGTAATTGCTCAAATTTTGATTGTGGATCATTTTTAACCAAAACAAATTACGGACTGCAGCTTTAAGTAATATATTTTTAAAAAATCACAATCTGCTTACTCCTTACTGAGTGTTAAGTTTAGGACTGGACCTCCATGCTTAAACTTTTTCTAAAAACCTACATTTCTATATGAATCCCATAAAAGTAATGTGAATACAAATTAAGTACAAAAACGACCTGTCAACTTCTTTCCGACACTATCCCGATTCTCAATATAAGTGGTTTGCCAGAACATATGGATGGGGAAAACAGTTGAAAATAGCACACTTCCCATTTTCCATGAACGGCTTCTCGGTGCAACGTGAAATATGTCCCTTTGTGACCTCTGCTCTGAGGACATTTATAGAACAGTCACGAATACTTTACATCAACTGTTCAAAACATAGATGGTCACCTAACCTATCCCGTGAGACAGAATAAACCGGAATAAAGGTTCTGGGATGAAAATTGAATTCATAGAAAATATGCAATACATCATCCATGAAGTCTGTATGATACTTTTTCATTATTTTTTAAGATTTAAAGGGAGTCACTATCCTTTTCCATTCCATTCCATTGTATCTAGAATATTTTGGGTGAACTATTTCCTTTAACTGGCCAACCAGCCTGCCTGCTTAACAATGTTATTTGTGCTGATTATAAGGTTTAACAAAGTTAAAAAGTAAACAAGTAATATGAGAATGGGAAATGAGTGAGATTATGTTGTATTTACCTTAGGAGAGCATTTGAAGTGCATGCCAGGCACTGGAAGAGTAGTAATGTACATGGTGATGCACCTGTAGAGGTAGAGCGTCCCGACTATGAAGAAGAAGCGTCGGCCAACAATTGATCTGTGGAAGGCAGATGTGGTGGTTTAATATTTTAACCACAGTACTACTAGGGTGCGTCTCACATGTCCAAGCAAGTCACATTTTGTCACAAGATATAAGACTTGGTCTATTCATTAAGGTTTTGAATTGTGAAAGTACAGTCACGACAATCAAGCACATTTTCCTCTTGAATGCTCATTACCATAATGTGACATCCAGACATTTTACATGATGATTCCCAATGATGATTAAATAAAGAAATACAGCAATTCTTGTTTTGTTTTTTTCAATCATTACAGTAAAGAGAATATGTTTTTGCATTATGGTAATGACAATATGAAGGACAATTATGCTCAAGTGTCATTTAAATAATATTTTATTCGTATTACAGCTATGAGAACAAAATACCATTCAAATAATTTTTACTGCATTACAGTAATGAGAATCAGTGTCCCGTATTATGGTAATGATTAAAATTGTGCTTAATAGACAAAAATATTATTTAAATATTGTCTATTAATATAAAATTAATTAAATATCATTTTAAATAAACTCTATTTTTTTCATTGCAGTAACAAAGATATTTTTTATTTCATTGCATTGTAATGATTATTTAAGTGAAATGTGTACTTAATTATGAAAATATTATTTAAACTAGTTAATTCAGAAAACAATAATCAAAATATTTATTTATTTACTTTAATTAGTAATGAGAATAATATTTTCTTGGATTAATAATAATTTAATTGAAAACTGTGCTTAATTGTCACAAATTATATTATTTAAATAATATGTAATTCATAAAACAGTTAGCATATGAAAATATAACTTTTTGCATTACATTAATGATATTTTTGTGAAAATTGTGCTTGTTACAAAAATATTTTAAATCAGACAAAAATATAATTTACATGTTTTGCATTACTGTAATTGCCTTATTGTCTCATTACTAAAATGCAAAAAAAGAAATTATAGAAATTATATTTTTCTTCTGATTACTGATGAATTTCATGAATAATATATTATTTAAATAAACAATTAAGCACAACTTATTACTGTAATGCAATAAAATATTCTCATTACTTTAATGTTAATTTAAGCTAAAATGCTTAATTGTCATGACAATTATGTCAAAGTATAAAAATTCTCCTCATTAAGCTAAATAGATATTATTTATTTCTTTTGAATTTGGGGTAAAATATGCCTGGGACATTACAGGTTATGTAATGAGAACCACCTATAAACAGCATTCGTGAATGATTCACATACACAGTGTGTGCTACTTCGAAAACTCACTTGTGTTTTAAGAGACTCAACTGTATAATCCACAAGACCATCAGAATCATTCCGTTGATCTCGCATATAGTGAAAGCCCACTCCACTCGGTCAAAAAAGTCAAAGAACTTGTCAGGGAGCGGTGGAGATGCCTCCTTAGGAGGCACACGTTCATGGACCACAGAAATAATGACGGTGGTCAAGACGAAGCAGCATAAGGCATAGACAAGAGCCACGGCCGTCTTTCCCCATTCAGGAGGAAACCGCGGAGAAGCTGGCTCTGGTATGGGAATCTGCACCAGTTCCTTGTGGAAGCCATTCACCACGCCATTCCGGTGAGCCTTTCCGGCACTCCCAGCATTCCCGTTATGATTCAACACCATGTGCCCGTCGGCCTGTCCATTCTTGTGGACGTCGATATGATGCTCGATCTTAAGAGTCTCAATCTTTTCCAGGAGCAGATGACCACTGTCTGATGTGACTCTGGAGAGGGGTGACCTCTTGAAGTCATCCGTCGTAAGATTTAACAAAGCCGGTCCGTCGTAGTTTCGTAATGGTTCTGAGAATTCCTGCAGGCCCTGATCGGTCAGCCAGAGCGAGACCTCCTCCTCTGACCACGACGCTGCTTTATTCATATCAGCCCTTGAGCTTGTAGAAACGTAACGGAGAATCTGACATAGGCACACACTGCTATGAAACACAAAGTCTTTCTCTGACCATGCTCATGACATGTGACGGCCTCTGGCGAGAAACGCCTCACAATTTCCAGATGTTCAATCCAAATATGACACACATCTACAGCCTCTTCATAGATGTCTGTCCTGTAACAGAAAAGACAAAAGCGCATTTATTTCCAATGCACTTTACATTCAGCTTGCACAGACACACAAAGCATGTTTGCAAATAATAAAATATTTTAGCCTATGTTTTTGCCCCACATTTTTTAATAAGCTTCAACATACATGACATTACATTTGACATTTACATAAATTTTTTACACCAGTGTTATTTTGTGTCATATATTACGTCATTAACCGAATTTTACCGTACATTGTTGCCATCAATTTGACAGTCACCACTGACAAGCTACTACTAAATATATTGTAGAAACTTAATTTTCTGTAAAGCTGCTTTGCAACGATTTGTATTGTGAAAAGCGCTATACAAATAAACTTGAATTGAATTTAGTATTGTTGAGATACTACTATAGAGATACTATAGCTAGGCCTACTATTTTAATATACATTCCGCTTTAATTTTTTGCTTAAATGTAATTTTAAGTTGTTGCAATTTTGTCGTTTCTGTCATTTCTATTAGTTTTTGTTCTTCTTAAATATTTATATCGTTTTTATTAATTACAGTCTTAGTTTTAGCTATGTTAGTTCACAAAGTTAAACTAAATGAAAATGAGAAATGTTGCCTTGTTAACTGAAATAAAGTTAATAAAATAAAATAACAGTAAAATCATTCAAATTATGAAATAACACAAATGGAAATTTATATTAGCTTCTCAAGGATTTAAGAATAGGCTAATCCTTTAGACCTTTAAATGTCTTTAAGATGAAAAATGCATTTCTTTTTTATATGTACACAGTAGCAAATGCATGAAACAACTCAAGATTCACAGTTAAAGGAGTGCAACAACGTGCAGAAAACTGTGAGACAGATAAGAGTTAAAAAGCATGTGTAACCGTACTCACGAGTTTCACTTTCCTCCAGAGTTCAGCATAATTTACATTCACAGTAAAAACTCCTTAAAAACAAACTTTTCCAAACTACACAACATCGGAGTCATACAGTCAACACAGCAAACGTGAACTGCTAGAACCGCCTGCTATATTTAATCTTTGTGTGTTTGTAGAAAGAAGCACATTTAGTTCTCCGAACGGCTGCGAGCTGGAGCAGAAACGCACCGATCAGGACCACATGCATCGTCTGACTGTCAGAATTCCAGGAGCTCTCCCGTTTTTCCATGGGTGTGGCAGGGCTGTTTACATTACAGCAGTAGGGGGAAGGGAACTATCTATCACAAACAACATCTGGCTTGCATTAGTGAGGATGTCTGCCATGAGCTCATTGGTTTCCACTACATGAAGATCGTTTTGAGCCTGTGAAAAACTTTACCAAAAGTCTATCTAGTGCTTGCCCAAGCAAAACTCTAGGGCGTGCTTGCTCACGGTTTGACAGGCTGCTCACAGCGGGTTTTGCAACTGCACATTTGCTGAGGGGTATGCAAGATAAGTGTCGGCGCCCCCCTGAATTCTAGTAGCCACTAACATCTAACTCAAGCAGAAAACGTTCTGCAAGTCAGTGACCAAAAGCCCATTACTAGCTTGTGCATGGAAGGATACAAACTCATCAGGAGTGAAAAAAGTGACAAAGGTTTGAACCCCCTTCCCCCTTTTTAATACCATAAGGAAAAACGTGAAAAGTAAAAACAAGAAAAAAGATTGGTTTGGGGCTGGTTACCGTTCCCACTGTATATATATATATATATACTATATATATATACACACACACACACAATGGCCACTCTTTCCTTTCTCCCCTTCCTCCTATGGCCCCATTGCAGCAGCAGAGGATCATTTATTGTCTCCTTTACCATTTCCACTCTGTTATATAGTTCTTTTCACATGTTTTGCTAATTGATTTATATTTAGACATTATAAAATCTCTATTATAACATTTAAAAATCTATTTTTTTTTGTCAAAGTTCAGCATTGTTTTGTATTGAAATATGAAGTAGCAGGAGTATTCAACTCATTGAATCTACTTGACATTACCAGAGACAGATGGCTTATTTTTAATTTACAATGGCAAGTTTTTAAGTGATAAGTGTCTAGCTGGCTGACCCCCATCATTGCATTAAGGCCCACTCCATAATGAGAACATGCCACGATAATCATAGACTTTTTATATAGTCAACCTTCACTGAATTTTATATAACCAATGAACTCTGAAAAAGTTATCAGTCAAAGTTTAACATTCTATTAGTTGTCAAAACGAATTCATTGCAGCACTTTTGTCATACCTAAACCGAGCTCTGTACAAAGGAAAATAATGTAAGAATGTAAAATGAGTTATTTTATGCTTTTAAATATGGTTTCATTTTCTTTTCATTTTCGTACTTTAAAAATTAACTAAAAATTTGCGCATATTTTCTAGTACATTTAACTGCACTGTGCTCACATTTGGCCTGCTTGTGCATTAAATTATAAATAAAAAAATTTACATAGCCTATCATCTTGCACCCTACTGTGATTTCAAATTGCAGAATATTTCAGTAGGCTGCATGTATTTGAGAGATGTAAATGTAATGCACATACATGCATGCAACGTTTTGGAGCTTTAATCGTTTTGGTAATTTTGTGACTTAACTGACGATGTATGCTTGCAGTTTTTAGTGCGTTTTATTTATGAAGTGAGCGTCTGAGCCTTCTTTTTAACAGTGTTTTGATTTTGAATCCTGAATGATTTTGGCCTTAAATCACCATGGGTCATTCAACAGATGTGGGCGCACACTAATTGCCACGCAATACTGAATCACCCCGTTTTTTTTTGCGCCACCATGCCAAGGCCTTTCTTTTTTTCATCTTTGTGTCTCAGGGTGATTGTCAAAAGCCTTTTAACCGACGTCTTTATTGCTAGGTGATGGCGTCTAAGCTTTTCACAAAAATTAGTCTACTTAATAACAATAGTCCATGGATGGTGTCCTTTTATGTTTTAATCACCTCCTCGACTGCAACTATAATTCAGTCCCTAAATATTGCTCCTTCAAAAAGGGTACGTTCACTGATTTTCAACCAACTTTGTATTTTTACTATGTCAGTATAATGAGTAAATGAACAATGTGTAAAGTCCGCCAGATGATGCTTTTTATGACTTTTGACAGCTCCAGGTCTTTTGTGACAACTACAGATTGTCCTTCTGCATTTTTTTTTAGCCCCGGCCCCCCCTTTTTTCTTTTCTCCCGAACACTATAATACTGATTGAGCCCAGTGCATTGGATTATGTGCATTATGGTTGATACATTTTTTTTCCTTTCCGCCACAGTTGTGTAGCACCGATTTAAGGTAAATAAATCAATTCAATTTCACGTAGAACCTCATATTGTCCCACGTGATAGTGATAACCTCCTTTAATGGGGTTGTGTTTAAAAAAAAAAACCGTTTTCAACTAAAAACAGAAAACGTTTTATTTCTGGCCATTCATTTACACGACAACAGCATTTAGGGGCGTGAAAATGCAAACTGTTAAAAACGGGTTTTCGAATTGCAAGTATTTGAAAACAATTCTGTTATCATCTCTGTGTAAACTACAAAAACCTGAATTTGTGAAACGGTGTTGCCGCCTTTCAGTCTGTACGGTTGTGCTGCGCAGGCCAAGTATGTTCTGTACACAAGTGGCATCGCCCAATCATACTGGCCCTGGCATTGAATATATTGCAGCTGTTTTTAGCTTGTTTTATCAGAACCGTGTGAACGGGGCTAGTTTTGACAATGTTGTCAGTACGCTAAACTTAAAAAAAAAACACAAAGGAAAAACATCTCCATTTTTAATACATTGTTGTCATGTAAATGTGCCTTAAGTCTATGGGATTGTTTAGCCCATTTTATGTACTCTTACTATTATTTATTTCCACAGCACAAGCGGCGTAGTTTGAGTCACACAAATATGTAACAGTAACAATGTTTAGCATGAGAACTGTTAAGATTGATGCTTGACTTATTGAACACAAAAAAACACAAAGTGGGCATGAAATGAAAAATTAGAAACGTAGGAAATTTTCTAAATGCACGTTATAAATCGTATTTTGTGAACAATTCATCCTTGTATTACACATTAATTAATTAATTTTTTTTTACAAATTTTTTTTTTTAATTGTATGTTAAATCAAAATGTCATAACTGGAACCTCTGGTGAAACAACGGACTTATCTCTGGCGACATATGCAAGATTTCTCCAATCATTGAATCTGCTAAAACCCCGCACCTTCCTGCAAGCATGTGCTTCCACTTTTGAGCGTCACACCCACATCTCAATACCCACTCAACAACAAATGAATAGAATAGAAGTCCCCACCCGACTTTTTTCGATAATCCACTTGAATATGCATCAAAATACAGAAGAAAAAATCTGTCACTTCTTCCTTTTCATTGTGACTATAAAGAGCGTTCTTGTAAATTGGCATTAAGCCTAGTCCACTCTACAGTTTATTTTTGGTTAAGAACAATTTACATAGACAGGCAGACACTGTCGAAAGACATGTAAAGTGACAGTTTATTTTGTGTTTACATGCTGTTTATGGTTGGTAGATTTTTGTGTTTACATGCTGTTTATGGTTGGTAGATTTGTCTGTAAACACCGTAATAAACAAATGTGGACAAAACGCATTCAAACAGTTCAGTAGTCTCTGCAAATGGTTGTATATTTGTATTCACAGAACTTGTGATCTTGTTTCCAGGAAAATCGTAAATCATAAATTGCAAACGTGCACAAGAAATAATGGGAGGGGTCCTTATTTCTACAATGGCACACACTTGCAAGGGCCTTCCTTCCTGCCACAACACGTTGTTGACTGCAAGCTATATAACACAAAAGTTGCTTGAGAAACCCTTCCCCATTTTGCAGGAAACAGAAGTATATTTTACAAGATTAGGTGTAAAGAGAAGTGCAAAACGTTCAGTTATCTGAAATGATTATGCAATGCAAATTATTTTATGATTATGCAAATAAAAATAGCTCACATGCAAAAATTCAGAGTGCAACTGTGGTTTCCTGCGACATTTCTCAACCTCACAAGCAAACGAGTATGAAATCATTACTGATCAACTGAGCAAGATCAATGCATTAAAACAAAACAATTGCACTATTCTACCACAGCTGCTTAGTCGCCACTTTTATTAATCAGCTATTCAGAATATATCATTCTGATTGGTCACAGCATATCGAGCATATTTGTGTTAAACTCTGTTGGACTGGAGTAATATTTTTTTCATATATGTGACCCTGGAGCACAAAAGCAGTCTTAAGTCGCTGGGGTATATTTGTAGCAATAGCCAAAAATACATTGTATGGGTCAAAATTATAGATTTTTCTTTTATGCCAAAAATCATTAGGATATTAAGTAAAGATCATGTTCCATAAATATATTTAGTAAATTTCCTACTGTAAATATATCAAAACTTAATTTTTGATTAGTAATATGCATTGCTAAGAACTTCATTTGGACAACTTTAAAAAGGCATTTTTCTCAATATTTAGATTTTTTTTTGCACCCTCAGATTTCAGATATTATGACTGGATTTGTGGTCCAGGGTCACATATTATCTTGTTTTTACTACTACCGAATGTAGTAAAAATGGCCTTTCAATATTAATTGATATTTACATTAAAGTATATGGTAAGCATAAAACGTTTGATGTATGCTATACTGATAACTTTAAAGCAATAAACATTTCTGGAAAGAACAAGAAAATGTTAAAAGATACCAGGGCTGGGCCGTGAGCGTGCCAACCACACACCGCAGTTGTAGGCTACCATTGGTGGTGGTTAAAAAAAAATGCTCATGTGAAGGTTGCTCTTTTATGTGGATAGTGGGGCATGAATGGAGTACAAAGCTTTGTTTACAAAAGAAATAACAGTTTAACAAGTAAACATTGTGAATATGGAAACATCTGGATTTGTGGCGAATGAGGGGTATGTCAGCCCATAAAATTGGATTAAGCTATCGGCTTTGTATTGTGTCTCACGATCTGATCACTGAATTTCTAATGAATGGGAACTCGGACTACACACTGAAGCACTTGTTTCTCCTCCCAAATAAACACTCACATCTCACCCTCATCTTTTTTTCACAGGGGATTTATTAGGGCTGCTAAGGGATTATTTTGATAGTAGATTAACCGTTTTAAAAATCATTCGATTAATTGTCGATTATTTAAAACAATTAATGAGTAGACTTATTATTCAACTTTTGCAATTCATTAAAATATTCAGTTATCTATACATATTCATTTACAGGGGGTCATTTACACCCCCTTTAAAATAATCAAATTTAGTTGCTTTGCAGCCTGAAATGAAGACAGACACAGTTTTTGTTTTATCCAGCTGTATTTACTTCAGTGCAACTTATAACATCCAAATGAAAGATATAAAATTAAAAACAATTAAAAAAAACATAAAAGTGTTATATAAATAAATGTGACTTGACGTGACTTTACTCATGCAAACATCCACATCGCTATGAACTGATGCTTTCTTAACAGCTGTTTTCCCACATTGTCATTTTTATTGTGTGCTTATTTTTTTAATTTTAAAAAGCACACAGTATATATTTACACATTCATCTAAATGCTACTCTCAGTAGTGTCGGGATGTTTGGTAACAGTAAACTGCTGCTTGCTTATATCAAACTTCTTTTTACCTCTAACCAAAGAATGGAAAAGAACTTCGGTGTGAGTATATTGGGGCCTTTACACATGACAGCATTTTTTGTTTGTGGTTTTGTAAAACGTTCCTACACTCTACTGGTTTCGTTTGCACTTCTCATAAGCATGTATTCTATTGGATTGCATGTGGGAGGTGCTGAATTACAGTCTTGCGCAACAGCGCCACAAAGTTATGCACAAACCGCGTTATTGCAGGTATACACTTACACTGGGTCATATGAGATCAAACAACTTTATGCGTTTATGTGAATAATCACCAAGCGCTGCATTTTGACACATTTTTGTGCATATTTGACCATTTAGGCACACACCTTAAGCTAAAAATTTAATTTACATGTCTGTGTAAATTGGTTTTGTTTCGTGTTGGAGCGCATGCACAGAAAGCCTCCCTTGCGAAAGTCACGTTACTGATTTGTATGTAAAGTGTGGGCTTTTATGCAGGAGCGAAAGCGCACCACTGGAAAGATTATTTTATTTTCATAATTGTTGGAAGCCGAAATCAAAACTGTATTTCCATTAAGTGCACAGCTCTAGTGCAAAGCAGGACAGTAATCCAATTATTTACCTTATTCTAAATAAGCCAATATTATGATTATGGTGTTTACATGAGTTGCTTTTAGAATACTCATTTCATGTTCTCGTTTTACATGTTATAGTACATAGTTCGATTAATGGCACACGTCATTATGTCGCCACGTAACGCCATCCGACGTCCCTTCCGGAATTTCACGTATAAACATATAGTTCGTCTTCGTGATGATGCCATGTACAGTTTTGGGTGTTTCATTTTTAATTTTATGAAAGCTTCAAGTGCAGTTAATTATTTGTACGTGCATACAGACGACGGCGGGTGTTGAAGCTCTTTTGTTTGCCGTCAAACTGTTGAGCACTGCCTTGTGTGTATCCTGTCGCAAAATGCAGCGAAAAGTCCTATACAACAGTAATAATGTGATTAAGGTGTTTACATGTCTATTCTGCAATTCAGTAATGTGACTAAAATAGGAATACTCCATGTCTTAATTCAATTTCTGTTTACTTTGATTACGACTTTAGCCGGATTAAGGTAATCAAAAATCTCTGTTTACATGGTAGATTCTTAATCAGAGTATTGTCTTAATCATATTAAAATCGAGTATTGTTGTCCATGTAAACGTACTCAGTGTTAGAGTATGGAAAATTTGTTCACATATGAACTCCATAACCACCATCATCATTAGAGCCAGTCACCTGCTCAAAGTAATCTCATGTGCTTCTTTGGAACATCAACTGTCATGAGTAAAGCTATACATTAACTCGATGCATGTTTTTCCAAAACAGAACTGCTCAACTGTTTAGTGACTATAACAACTGTAAAACAATAATCTGGGTAATCATACACAGTGTTCAAACAACAAAACAAGAGGTTCATGTATTATGAACTTAGAATTTTAGTTAATGGCCTTCAGTTAGAGCTATGGATCAATGACATGACACTCATTTTTTCTTTTATTTTTAATCTATAATTTGTTTTGAAAAATCATAAAATGACTTGAAAACAGCTTCTATGATGAGCATGTTTATACATATGAAGGATAGTATCCATTTTCATATTTTCTCTGATGCAAGTGTCCTTCTTCGCAAGTTTCTACCTTGAAATATTGTACACTTGCTGTTAAAATGCTAAAATAATTTTGCTTCCAGGATTGATGGCATACATATCTGATATCAATTTTGTAACCATATTAATATTAATGTTCTTGTTTTACCGTAAAAATTTAATTTGAACATTGTATGCATTTTCCACATGGCATTTAAATAAAAACGTCACTCATTTTAAACCTTTCTAAGAAAAATGCTAGAACTTTTTTCAATTGATAAATACACAGCTGTTAACATCATATGTTCAACATAGAAAGTGATTGTATCCAATCACAGGACTAGGATTAAACTGCTCGATTCATATGGATTCATTGTTCAATGCTTTTATGAGCTATTAAGTTTTGGTTACTTCTCAGGTTTCATTAAATACATCAATTTTGGTTTTGAAAATGTACTTATGGGTCTTCAGTCTTATGGGCTTGGAACAACATGAGGGTAAATGACTAATTGTTGATTTTTGCATTAACTTCATATGCGAATTAACCAGTCATGCCTCTTGGGGTGATCAAGTCAATTTTTGCTTCTTTAACCTTAACAACCCCAAATACCGTACTTTACATATCCTTCAGTTATTAAAAAAATGTTGACTTAATTACTTTGAATGAAACCGAAAATCATTAACAAGACCTTTGCCTCAAAATATATTCTGTAATTTTAACGATTATCACTTGACTTTAGATTATCACCTGACTTTAGGTTGCTGCCCACAATCGTGTAAAATTTCAGACAAACTTCCAGGTTTATAGTGAACTGCTGATGTTTACAAAAGTGCTGCAGTGAGTTTCTGTGCCTTTTAGTGGTTTTAGAAAAAAACTAAATCGGATGCAACTTTAGCCTCATTGTACCCACTACAACAGCACACCGTGTGAAATATTGAATCCCAAAATACAATGACTCCAAATTGAACCCTCCATTTCCAATGTGACAGATAAACCGGCAGTCATAAAAGATTTTTTGACATCCCTTTCTTGACTCATTTTGTGATCAGGCTACCAAATATTACACATGCAAAATATCTCCTGTTATACTTACTATTAAAAAACAGAATAACTAATGTCACAAAAACTATGTATTGGCAAATGTTTAACCAGACATCGCCACACTGTTCACTCAACCAACTTCACAAGTTGCATCCTGGGATGCTTTTTAAACAGTATTGAAGGAGATCACACACTTCTTGACTGTTTTTCCTAAGTAACCCCACCAATTAATTCACGTAATGATGAGAATTAAAGGAAAAAAGACCACATGCAAGTTTAGGAAGTTGCTTCACTCCGTAATCCAGTTACTTGGTTACTCATTACAACAATACACACATCAGCAGCAATGAATAAGTCAAGTTTCATCGGAACTTACTCATACCATGTGTTTGCAAAGCAGTTGCTATAACTACTGCTGACTTTATTTTAGAAACAGTGCTGGGTACTTATTTGAGCATGGCACACACATTACACTTTCCTTAAGATAACATTCAAGCTGAAATTTTCGGTAAAAGGAACCTAATAACAATGCAAGCCTGTAGATCAGATGATTTCTTTAACCCATCTATAGAATTCAGACAGCCTTTGTTAACCAAGGTGGTTTTAAGTTACTGAGCAGTTTCTCCTGTGCAAAGCAAACAGAAGGTGTGAGGCTGAACAAAAGTGCCATCTCTCTAACTCCCACCGGTATTGTGTGTCAGCTATTTTCACCTGCTTTATCTAGATTTCTACAAGAATTGGGTCAGAAGTGTTTTGAATGGCCCGCTGAGTTTAAAACATAAAAATTAGATTTACTGTTATGATAACTGCAGCTGTGGCCACACATAGCATGACATAAAAAATGACATATCATATTTCAGCAATTAAACAACTGTCTAAGTTTTTAGTTCTCTATCCCAATGTAACTGTCTGAGACATTAAAGGACACGCGAAATTAAACATTCAAAGTTCATCCAAAATTTTAATTCCATCATCATTTACTAATCCTCATGCCTTAATTCCATTAGACAGTCGATTGAGTTCACAAAACGGTTCTGAAATCATTCTTGAATTAGAATGATCTTGTTTTGAGTGTGTGTGTGTGTGTGTGTATTTGTATGTGTATGTGTGTGTGTGTGTGGCAAAAAAAAAAGTCAGAGGTTGAATGGCATGGAGCTTAAATGATTGAATCAATTATGTTTGTTTTTTTCTGTTTCTTAAATTTCTTTACTAGGTAATTAAATTAAATTGTCATTTAATAGTCATAATTAAATTTTAAATCAATTAATACTATAATTTTATAACGAACCAAACACAGTTTTTTTTCATATTAAAAGAACCAGTTCGTTCAATACATATTATTATAATAAATTCATACAAACCATTTTTATCTGGCAAGCAGACTATTCATTTGTATCAAAGTAATATAGATTAACCCTTATTAAAGCTAATTAAGTGATTAAGTCAAGAGCTACCCGATGTGAATCTTCTTGTCTTCTACTGTTGTTTGATTAACATTAAGGACACAGACAGCAGCAGTTATATTAGTCTGCTGTCACTTTAAGACCTAATACACGGATCTAACATACACATACAGATATGCATCTGATATTCTTCCAACTGTTTACATTCACTTAAAGGGTTAGTTCACCCAAAAATGAAAATTCTGTCACTAATTACTCATGCATTGTGGATGGATTCATGCTTCGGGCACACCCCCTAACCCCGCCCCCGATGACATCGTCCATCACGATGTTTCACTGTAGACATCGTCCGATGCCAATTTGGTAGACATCGCACAACCCGAATTCAAAGCTAGTTTTCATTTAGTTATTATCTTGTTTAAATTGGTGAAAAAAATTTTTTTTGACAAAAACTATGGCGAAAATTCTGTCATTTAAATTAACACTGGTTGTTGTATCCAACTGAGAAACTGAAGAATATCAAACCCTGCAACTGTAAACTAGGGGGGGCATAGGTAATGCAGGTTAAATAATTAAGGTTAAATGCATTCATATATCATGCATTAAACAGTCTGTGTAAATTAGGGATGTGCATCTCATGACTGAGGCCGATACGATACGTATCTCGATGCATAGCCAACGATACGAAACATTAAAGATACATATGAAGCAGCTACCGATGCGATGCGATACATACTCCATATGGTCTTCCAGTGCAGTTTGCGATACTTCGATTTCTGTTCAACGACTTCAACCACAATCCGCGTATGTCGTAGACAATACGACGCAATGGAAAAAAGAAAAATATGATCACTTTTAATGCCTCAAGGTCTGTTTCATAAAACAAGTTAGCCAAATAAGCCAGGCTTATTTCAGTTAGTCTGACTCATTGTCAAATGATTTGGTTCCATAAAGCAAATTTAACATAGATCAACTTCAGTCACTCTGGCAACGTATGCTGGGAAACTAACCTGCTCTAAAGCAGGCTAACTGTCAGGCTAAACTAAGCTCCTCTACTGACCAATAGGAACACACATACTATTATTTGACTTTTTTTTTTTTTTACAGTTTCTAGTCAAGCAGAAAGGCTCTCTCTGGTTTTATGACAACTGTACCTTTGCAGAACAGATAGCAGAACATTAGAACATTAAAATCTAAAATTGTTCTTTAAAGCATTAAAATAACTAAGTTAAAAGTTAAAATCACTGAATTAAAATTAAAATAAATAATAAAGAAAATGACTATTTTAACTGCTATAAGAAACACATTAACTCATTTGAGCTTAGTAATTAGTACTGAACTAGCTTACATTTGATTTACCCATTACAATAGTCTCTTTACAGTTACCTACTGCTATCATAAAAATACACTTATATGAAGGTTTACAATTCTACAAAGGCAAATTTAATGTCAACACGCAATAGTAGCAAACTGTATATTTTTAATCCAGTTTTTCTCGGGTCTCCGTTGGTGTTGTGATTCGAAATATTCTACGCAGCCAGCAGCGGGATGAGGCAGAACGCGCCTTGGCAAACAAATACATAGATCATCCGAGTATTGGTCCTTTCTAAATCATAAAAGTATAGCGCCATCAACAAGGACATTACTTATAAATAAACGGTTTTTGCTGATGCAAATATGTTAGAAACGATGCATCGCGATACAAATGTCGACTTGTAGCCGATACACACTTTTTAAAACGAGACCCATCGCCCACATCGTAACTTTTTATGCCGATGCACCGAGCGAAACGGGGAATCTTCCCATCCCTAGTGTAAATGCATCTAAATGCCACTTCAGATGCAGCTTCTATGTTTCCTCTGCATTGCAAAGATGAATTTTGTTGATAATGATTTCATTTGATTGTTGACAGCCCTATAGGCGTTACTATTTGAATTTACTGATTAAATTTAAGAATTTGACACAAAAGATAATGCATGCATTTAATTAGGTTAGAAAAAATAGGGTTTATAAAGGTAAAAAGGCCCATAAAAGTCTATTTAAACATATTGGAAAAGTTCATTTCTGTTAGTCCTGCAAACTAACCACTGCACAGTATATGAAGAACATCAAAAGCTTTGGGGGTCAGCTGTCCACGGCAGTCCTAAACCGGTCAAAGTACCAGCACAATATCACGCTCAGCAAAATATTGTCTAATTATCGTTATTGACAAAATTCCAGAAAATATCAAGTCATTTTCACACATAACTACTGTAAACTGTTTATTTTTGGCACAACAGAGGACATAACTGTACCTTAAAACATAAAATCTATTTAAGCAACATTTAATTTTTTAGATACTTTCTCCTGCTTCCTGCGCACATATCTTCCATCCCGTACTCAGCTGTCCTACGCCACACTCCCACGGAGCACACGAGAGTCTCACAGAAATGCAGACCACTGGAATCATCACCAGGCCCATTCAAACATATATTCAATTTTTTTTCTCAGACATACAACAATGTAATTTCACAGTTGCACTACATTTAAAATGTTCATTGTTCATTCTGTGGCACTAACATTCTTCAAGTTCCTAGGCCAGGCATGAGCCATGCCTTTCCAACAGCTGCTAAAATGCCAAAAGAACCAGCTCAAAATCCAAACTCTAGGAAAACCCTCCATTCCCAATGTCAAGATACTAGTTACGCCACATGATCCTATTCCTGTAGATCAGATTTCCTCTCAGTTAGCCCAGAGGGCTTATCAAAAGTGTGTAGTGTGTGGTCAGGCTAATGTGATTTCAATTAGAGGGACGTTTCTGTTCCCTACAATGATTTAAGTAAAAAAGATTGATTTCTATCCTTTAAACCAGGGTTTGCCAAAGTGGGATTCAAGAGAATACTGCAGGGGGTTGGTTAGCAAGCTGATGAAAATCTAATAATTAAATCATACAATTTAAATAATAATACAACAAATCAAAATAAAACATTCAAAAATACAAATAAAAAAAAATATATTTTTTTCATCTTTTCTTCCATCCCGCAATAAAGCAATAATAACAATAAAAATCTAAAAATATATGTAGGTATTTAGGTAAATATTACTGATAATCATTGTTATATGGGTGCATATATACATATACATACACACACATATATGAACAGGCTGTATTGTGTTGTTTTGCTATAATCACTCAACCCAAAAACTGGGATGTGAAAGGTTAATTAAATGTTCAACTCTAAAACTACAAGTCAGAATAAGACGGTCCACAGCACTGCTGATGGGGAAGGACAGACCACAATAGACCCATTGAGTCTCTGAATCACTCTCTGTCTTCTCCGAAACTCCTCAACATGCACATTCCATAAGCTGAAACTGAATTAGGATTACCAGCACGTCTTGAGTTCACACCAACAAACACGAGCACAAACTGGGAAACACCTCAATTCGAGCAGTTCAAAAAGTCAGATATCAAAGTGGGAGACGCTGCTTTATACTGATACATTTTTCTGCATGCTTGACTTTCAGGGTGAAACAAAGAAATTAGAATTGCACTTGTTGATACAAGTAATACACACACTTGTTACTACGAACTTACGCTTTCTAAAGCAAAAGCAAGGATGCTTGGATTCTGTGTTTGATTCGGGCAATTACCATGCACTGAAAATGTAATACATTTTAAAAAGAATACGGAGGAAACTGCAATGTCTATTAGGCTTGCTGCGATAGTCGGTGTTAACGGTGTTGACGGTGTTTAGCCGCAACACCGGTTACGTCACCTGCCCACCGGCCCCCACCATCGTTTTTTTTTTCATAGTAATAAAAATAATTTACTTCAGTTAGAGAACAGACACTACAATTAAAGATTAAGATTTAGTTTTCGAAACGCAATGCAAAAGCACCTGTTTTGGCAAGGCTTTTGTGTTTTGTGAAAAGCTGTTACTTTTTGGCCGTTTATCTATGGTGATCTTGTACTTTTTAAAAAAATATTTGTTTCTTATTTATTTGATTCCACAGTGTTTTTAACATTTGTTTCTTATTTATTTGGTTCCACAGTGTTTGCTGATTTTTACTGTATTTAAACTAAGTAATTATTTTATTTTACATCAAGGGGTGTAATGCGTGCCTCCAATCTTATTCTCGTTTTGCTATAACGTTATGTTTCTTTTTTTTTGTTTTTTTTTGTTTTTTTACTTTGTGTAAGTTATTTATTTTATATTAGGCCTATAGCATGGTGGATTTCTATTCGGTTTGATAACAAAAGTTCTATGTTTAGGCTAATATAAGTGAGTTAGTACCGTTTTGTTGTTGTCCATTCAAGCAATTGATGCCGAACTGCTGCTAATTCAAACGTAAAAGTAAAATGTGCATGGGCAATTATAAGCCGTTTATGTCTATCAATGTCCATTAATGTTTTTCTGTTCTAATCTTAATGTGAACAAGATAGATTTTCCATTGTCTGGTCATTCAGTGCTGGTTTAAGGTTTCAAGACTGGACCTCATTCACTCGGTAAGTCTTTGGGGAGAGCCAGATTCTGGCCTTTCCAACACTGAGAGCTTCATCACATGACTGCCTCAAGAATAAGAGTCATATACAACCACAGGATATAGATCAATCACTTGATTACTCCTCATTTGTATCTTTGATTTTATTGCATTTGTCCTACCGTTTTTAATTTAACTCTTTGATCATCAAAATTACTGTATTGTATATTTTTGTGAAATAATATTTTGGTCATATCACTCACCAGAGCCTAAATGGTTTGTCATTCTTTTTTCCATTTATCTTTTTGTAGCTTTCTGTATTTTTTCTTAAATATGCTTTACTGATCAGCAACTCAAAAAAATAGTCTTAAAAACGATAACGACAAAGAACCATGATAATTTTGCGATCCTGCCTGAAAAAACGTATATCACCCAATTGTAGTTTAAGGTTGAGTCTATTTTGCCACGTTGCATGCTTTATAAAATGCTTTATAAATCTATTCATTAAAGGGGTCATGAACTGAGAAATCAAAATTCCCTTGATTTTTTGACATGTAAGAGGTCTTTGTACTATAAAAACATCCTGTAAGTTTCAGAATTCAAACCTTTCTCGTTAGTCTAAAAACAGCTTATATTGAAGCCAGTCTGCCAAAACGACAGGTTGTGGAATGTGACACTTTATGATGTAATAGTGTGGCTAAACCCCGCCTCCGCAGAAGAAGATTAACGCCTGCTTCTACAGCACTGCCTGTTTAGCCCCGCCCACTGATTTGTGCATGTAGTGTAAATAACGAGAGAGGCAAACACAGGTCTACACAGAAACCAAACGATAAAGATGGCTCCGCAGTTAAGACGCTGTGCAGTGCCAAGTTGTGGAATTCTTTGCATTGCCTTCCTTCTGATCCCAACATTAGGAAAGAGTGGATTCATCACAAGTTCCAGACCGCATCAGTAAGAACTTGGTCATTTGTTCACTTCATTTTACCGCGGATTAGTCTACAAACTAAGGCACAATTCAATGCAGGATTGTCGCACCACACAAGTGTGAGTAACTGTTTTTATTACGTGGTCAATATTGCTTTGTCTGTTATAACAGATTGTTTGACATGTACTGAGTATTTATATGTTTGATTCCACCACAGCGGTCCTTAGAACTTGCAATTATTCAAAATGTTAGCACTCATAGCTGGTGGCGGTTTACTTCCAAGTCTACAATCCGCCACATCTATTCAAACAGAGCGTTCAGATGAGGGGGGTTAAAAACAGGACATAAAATAGCCTATTACTTCTAAATTATGATGTGTTATGTAAAAATCGTCATAGCATTATAAGTGGACCTCAGAGAACAGTACAACATAATAAAAAAGGCAGTTCATGACCCCTTTAAAAAATGAATTCGCAATATAGGCTTTTATAAAGCAAGAAAGAAATTCTAATTGATTGAAAGCTCTATGTGTTCTTGATGTTGCACTGCTTATGTGTGCAGTCTGAAACAGACCTTATGCACTTCACCTTTAAATATTCTAATTATATTGAAATCATGTGGTGGTGACGAGAGGGGCGGGGCGAGAGCCATGGGAACGGAGCGAGGCCAGTGGAGTAAATGCTAATGTGCGACACCTGCGCCCCTCACCGGTCTCGAGTCCCAAGAAGGAGCTCCGGAAGGATAAAAGGAGGAGTGACGACAGTGTTGGACGAGAGAGGACCAGGCCTGGACTAAGTTGTGTTTTGTGTGCGGCAGTCGTCCGCGAGGGGCTGTCACGCTATTTTGTGTTTATTTTATTATTAAAGTTTTGTGTTAAAATGCTCGCCGGTTCCCACCTTCTTCCTGAAGTATGAATTTTTTTTAACGTTGTTACATTGGTGCCGAAACCAGGGAGGAAGGAGGGACACGCTGCCAGAGATCCCTCGCCGCTATGGTGAGTCCGCGGTGCCATCGAGCATGATGGAGCAGTCTGCCGCCATGGAGGCTCCCAAGAGGGGGGTAGTAGAGCGCAGTCTCATGAGTACCCCCCGGCCTGCGAGGGGCGATGGGGATATGTGACGAGAGGGGCGGGGCCGAGAGCCGTGAGAACAGAGCGAGGTGGAATAAATGCTGATGTGCAACTCCTGCGCCACTCACCGGTCTCGAGTCCCACGAAGAAGCTCCGGAAGGTTCAAAGGGAGGAGTGCCGACAGTTTTGTACGAGAGAGGACCAGGCCTGGACTTTATTTTGTGTTTTGTCTGTTTGTGTGCGACAGTCGTCCGCGAGGGGCTGTCGTGCTATTTGTGTTTATTTTATTATTAAAGTTTTGTTTAAATGTTCGCCGGTTCCCGCCACCTTCTTCAAGAACTACGAAGACGTTTTTGAAAAAGTTATATACTGAATACTGAAAAAGTACTGAAAAAGTTTTTTTCATGGCGTTACATTTTATTTTGCCGATGTTGTTTCTGTACCACTTTTCTACTGAATCTACAGCGTCATGAAAGATGAAATAATTTCACAACAGACAACACTTCCACACAATAACAAAACAACACATCTTTATATGGGGCTGGTTTCAAAGTACTAAAAGAATCAGGACTCAGAATCACTAAGTGGAACACAGAATTGTGAACTTCCTGACAACTGCCATCTCTAGTACTTGTTTACGTGTTCCTTGGCCTTTAACAAAATGGTTATTGACCCCCCCAAAAAAAATAATGATAACAATAATAATCAAGGTCAGTAATGACTGGAAACCAGGAGACTCTCAGTTCAGTGAAGAACCAGGAAGACAGATCAGTCCCAGATGTTAATAATCAAATCAACACAATTTTTGGCTCCACTCTCATAGAAGGAAGCAAGAGTAAAACAAAGGAAACTTTGCATGCAAGGGGAAAAAAACTGTATTAACATATAAACGTTCAGGCTTTGTTTGGTAACATCCTCATTGGCATTTAAAGATTTTTTGCTATTTTACAGTATCAAGATGACCATTCTAAAAATAACTGTAAAACACTGAGTGGAGTTATTGATCTGGCTGAGGAATTTCCTAAATGTAAAACAGCAGATCTCTAAATATGCGCACATTACTACAGATTTTCTCATTAGCAAACAGTAATAGTCTGAATTCTAAACATTAGCTTGTTAAGCAAATGCTCATCAGCTGAGAATCTTCTGCTTGTGATCTTCAGCACGACTCAATTAAAACTCTAAATGAACGACCAAAATCTCTGTATTACGCATGCCAGGCCAAGAAACACATGCATTCCTATAGACCAGGGATCCTCAAATCTGGCCCACGAGATCCACTTTCCTGCAGAGTTTCGCTCTAACCCTAATCAAACACACCTGAGCATGTTAATCATTGTCTTCAGGATCATTAGAAAATCACAGGTAGGTGAGTTTGGTCAGGGTTGGAGCTAAACTCTGCAGCGCATTGGCCCTCCAGGGCAAGATTTGAGGAACCTTGCTATAGACTGAATATGCAATACACATGCACATGACATCACCGTTTTCACAAATCTGTGTTTTCGTGGTGTTTTTACGGAGGTGATGATGGTAACGTTTTCAAAAACTTGTACTTTGAAACCCATTTTCAAAAGTTTGCATTTTCAGGCCATTTTTAGTTGAAAACGTGTTGTGTAAATGCCCCCTTAAATCTGCATTTTATCCCATCTGCTATTGGTCTGTCAAAAGAATAGCCCTGCCCCCTACACAACACCACTGGTTGAGTAAATATTATACTTCCTGGAGGAATCCAGAAAATTACAAAATTAAAGTGATAGTTCACCCAAAAATGATCTGTCATTCATTACTCACCTTCCGTCGGTAAATTTCGGAACACAAATTAAGATATTTTTCAAGAAATCCAAGAGCAATGCAACTACCACGTTCAAGGCCTAGAAAGTTAGTAAGGACATCGTTAAAATAGCCCATGTGACATCAGTGGCTCAACCAGAATTTTATGAAGCTATGAGAATACTTTTTGTGTGCAAAGAATACAAAAATAACAACTTTATTCAACAATTTCTTCTCTTCTCTGTCAGTCTTCGACGTGCGTTCATGAGAGTACCACAATGCATGCATGTGGTGCTGCTGACGCAGGAGCCGGCGTTCTGATGTAGAACATCCATCTCTCATAGTTCATCTGTATATTGTGGTTCAAATGAGTAAGGCTGGGCAAAAAAATTGCAAGTCATTCTCTCTGTTTTACAAAAACAAACGTTGTACTGTTTTTAATGAATGATTTCTACAACAATACAAAGAGCAAGTGTAATATTTTACCAGATTAATCCTACACTTATTCACTTTTATTTGTCCCACTAAATAAGTTTATTTTTCACCTCCAGGTTCGATTTTATCAATGATTGTGCTCATGATTTTTTCACGAGTAATTTTGCTGCGGACTATTAGTGTATTATATTATTCTTATTGTGGATATAATAGTATTTTTGAAAGATTAGGAGATATATTTTTCATTGTCTTTTCTTTCAATGAAGTCGTCTATATTAGTAGATTTGTTTAACGCACAAAGAGTGATCAGGTCAACCCCTGAGATCGTGAGCGAAATTTCTACACAGATTTTTTTTTTGAAAACTGCGCGGTATCGGATTGTATTAGGGGTGTGATGGTGAGGAAAATGTTTACCACGGAATCGCGTTTGACAACACCGATAATACCGGTATCACCTTGGGGGCAGGGGCATTTCCTCTTTTCATTGCTTTCCTTAGTTTTTAAATAGCTTGCAAAAGCGGCGTGCGCTTTTTACTTTCACTTTCAAATAGCAGCATTTCGGAGTAAAGCAATTGTTCGTTTGAATTTCACTCTTTTCCTCGCTTTAAATAGCTTAAAAGCACCGTGGCGTTTACGTTCACTTTGATTCACGGCAGTTCGGCGTCTATGCTGAAGCCAACAACCAAATACAACGTCAAACTACACTTTTATTACAAAAAGAATAAAAAATACACATGCTTAGGGCAAGTAGTGCCTAAGATCAAATAACAAATAACTTACATAAGTTAATAGGTATACAACCTTGGAAATAAATTAAAACGTATAATATATAACCAAATAACTAAGAAACGTAGAACGTTTATTAGCTAAACGAATGTCAAATAAAATAAATAAAATGACAGTTTAAATAAAAGTAAAAATCAGCAAACAACGTGGAACCAATTAAATAAGAAACAAATGTTAAAAAAAACTTCCAAAATCAACTTAGATAAACGGCAAAAGTCAACAGGCTTTTCAAAATCCAAAATATTGCCAAACAGGCACTTTTGCATTTCGTTTCGAAAATAAATCCGCAATCGTCTTGTCTGTCTCACCCCACTCTTCTTGTAAGTCAGCTCGACTCACTCTCCTCACTGGAGAAATGAAATCTGATCTGTGATGCGACTGTCGTTCGACACACTGCATTGAGCAGCCGCGTTCAGTTTTAATTGTAGTGTCTGTTCTTTTACTGAATAACTATATTTTTACTCTAAAATCAAACACGAATATTTTCGTGGGGGGTCGGTGACGCTGTGGGCAAGTGACGTAACCGGTGTTGCTGCTTAACACCGGTATCACCGTCAGCACTGTCTATCGGTATCGGCTGATACTCCAAATTTTTGGTATCGGATTGTTTCTGAAAAAATGGTATCGCTGCATCCCTAAATATGCACACTGAAGAAATTTAAGTAGGATTTACTGAAAAACGTAAGAAACAACTTTCAATCATAACTGCTAGGAATTGCCCAAACAATTTATCAAAGAAACATGATTAATGGCCCATTCTTAAATAGAATGACTGAAATAGTGTAATCTATATATATATAGATATATATAATATATTATATCTATATATATATTATCGTAAAACGTACTCCAATAATCCATTTCATTTACTTTGAAAATTCCCTTTTTACAGTGAATAAATGGAATTCTGCACCACACATGCATCTCATGCTTTAACTGGAGTGTGTCAGCGACAAACTGTCCACAGCCATTTGACAGCACTATACTTTCCACAGTAAAAGTCTATATTAGGAGAATGTGTCTCCGCACAGTGCGCATGTCTCATATTTTCCATAACCAGCCTAGAGCTCTTGGTTATGAGCGTCAACAACCACAGTGAGACCACACAAGAAAAAAATAAGCATGTGAGCCTGAGGTCAGGAGCCACAAAGTGCATCTTCATTAACAGACACTGCTAAACCATTTTTGATAAGGATCATACGTAACCATTTAGACTTACTGTAAATTTGAGGTTAGATCATTTTGTCTCAAATGCCACTCTGTCCTCTTCACGTGAACTGAGTTTGTATACAACATGGAACAGCTTTATGCAAAGTTGAATAACTTTCTGCAGAGAGGACACGTAACAGCATGCAAACAGCAGATTTTCACATTTCTGTAAGTCTCTAGTTTAGCCCTCTGGGACTGAAGCCCAGCTGCAGACCTTGTGTTTCCAGTGACTTCCAGAGCGAGCGTGCACACACACACACACACACACACACACACCTGAGAGTTATCCAATTATCCAGAGATCACCACAGGCTCCAGTCTTCCCGCCAGCTAATGAATGTCTCCTGCTTAATCCTAATTACATTTAGTCATTAGTCATCTGAGAACGCCTGCACCGAAACCATCTAGACAAATGCAGCATTATTTCAACCTACAAAACCAAAAACACCATTTTCTACCTGAAGCATATGGTTTATATTCCAGCCATGCAGCTAAATAAACAATATTATGTAAGATACAAGAGGTAAATAATGTGACGCTCAGTCCAGAACTACACTGTAAAATAAATAAATAACAGAAAATGTACTGGTAATTTTCCGCAAGGAAATCAGTCGACAGTTGAAACGAGTCGTTAGTAATTTAAATCCCACTTCCGTGACGGCTACACGTCACGGGGTAACACATTTGCATAATGCCCGCCTATGTTCTACGTTGGCCGGCCGCGAACAACTTGACCCCAATCACAACAGACTAGGCCATCTGACCAATCAGAGCAGAGCTGGCTCACGGAAAGGAGGGGTTTAGAGAGACTGAATCTTTGAACTGCTTTGAACGAATCGTTTGAGAAACGCTGGAAAATGAGGTGATATCAAATGCATATTTTGAGAAAACAAAAGCGTTTTATGTAATCCTATTGTAGGAGACTCCCAAAATAATATAAGGAACCGTAAAAATGGCATAATAGGGGCACTTTAATACAGCACATTGCGCCCTTTTATGATTTTTTTCTTTCATTTTTCCAAGTTAATCAAATATAAATTAGAATGCATTGAATACAAAACATATTTTTTTAATTTACCAGCAAATTTAATTTAATTGTGCATGCCTATTTTTACATTTTCATCATTATAACACCCTACAATCAGGTTTAATTTATTAACATTAGTTAATGTTTTTAACAAATTAACAATTATTTTAGAAATGAACCATTTTTTTGAGAATGTAATAATCTAGGTTAATGTTATTTTATGAATATACTATTGTTCAGGTAATGCAAGTGTGTTCATAATACATTAACAAAATGAAAACTTAAATGTATGAAATGAATTGAACCTTATCGTAAACTGTTTTGCTTTCGTTTTGCACTTAAACCTCATTTTTAAAAAAACACTAATAATTTAATAGCACTTGTTTTATTAGACAAAATAGTATAGTTTTCTATAAATGTCTTTCATACTTGAGGTCAGGATGCCCAAATTGTTTGTAAGCTTTAAAACTATTGATTTCATTTGACAAAACAGTATAGAATTTAAATGTTGGCCACGGTGCAATATAGTTAACTTTTTGGTTGGCCACTTTTTAGATTTTCAGAGTCATTAAATCATATTTTTTGGTTGAAAATGTTCAAAGAAAAGTACAAAAACAAATTAAACCAATGCAAAAACAATTCTGCAAGTTGATGACTTTCCCAAGCCAGGAAAATAACAAATGCCTGATATTTCCATGACATTTACAGTACAACAGCTATGCATGGCACAGTAACCTGTAGCCAAGGGCTTTTCTGAGATTTCATAAAAATGATTAGTTTAAAATAAAGGGAGAATCAAAGTAAATCTTTTTAGTCTTCTACACCTCAAAAAAAAAAAAAAAAAAATAGTAGTCGTACCACAGAAGTGTACTAGGCTCCCTGGCCTCTCGGCAGATTCCCCCCCCTATCCGCGTGCCCCCCCTCGCTGGCCACATAATCAGAGACTCGCCCAGATGCCCCCAACCTCCCCCACCCGCTCTAGCAGCCGCGTCTCCCTCCGAAGCCAAACGTAGCACCCTCCGCCCACAGCAACACCGCGCTGCACCACACCCCAGCCTCAGACACCACCCACTTTTCTCTCACCATGATTCACCCCACGTCAAACCCCCCCCCCCCCCCTCCCTCGCCAAACCACATTACCCGACAACTACTCCAACATACTTTTCCCCGGAGTAACACCCGGGCTCGCGGCCACACTAAGGCCAAACCCCCAAGCTCGACCCCTTCCTTCTTCAGAACGAAGCCACAAGCCTAAAGCCCCGGCCCCCAACGCGCAACATCATTCCCCCTCCCGAACGGCATCCGTCTATCACTATCTCCATCTCCCACGCGCCTAAACCCTCCCTCAGCCATCTATGACCATACAGAGAGAGGAGAGGAAAGTTACGGCCAAAGTCTCACCCCACCCACACGCCTCGTGCAGTAGTTCCCGGCGACCACCAGCGCGAAACACCGCCAGCAAGCTTACGCTGGCTTCGTGCGCACTCCACGCAGCCCAAGCTATACAACAATGCGAGGGGTTCCTTTCCTTGAAGAATTGTTCTCCCGGACCCACCCCCCGCAGCAAGCCGGGGCCCAGAAGCCTACACTGTATTTTACAACCCTGCGACCGCGAGGCAGTACACAAACACTACAGCAGCTGGCGCCACTCAGCAGACAAGAGCACAGTACACAAAAACAAACACACGAAACCAAACACATCCGAAGGGAGAAGAATCGAACCAGGAAGTGACACACCCACATCAACTTCACCAAAGACACTTAACAGAGCTGGTGAGAAGCAGGAGTGTACCCCCAACAACGCCACGAAATAAACGCCTGCTGCACCATTGTTGTAGTGACGCAGAACCGAACAACAAAGAAACCACCACATTCCGTGTATTGTTATTGCCGTTAGAAGATCTTGTCTAATCAAATAAATACAACGTGGCATGCATATGACAACAGTTATTGACGTTTATGGTAGCCTAGGCTAATTCATAAATATAACGTCGTACGCCGCATTTAAAACAATTAAATATTGATTTCATGAAAGAGGCCTACGTCTTAAAGGTCATTTGTGGTCAAGTGCGCCAGGCTTTGGGCATTAACGTATGAAGCATAGAGGTAGCTACAAAATTCAATTTATAAAGTAGCCTATAGCCTATGCAACGGTAATGCAATTTGCAAAAATGGAAAGTATTTCTGTATTTAAAGGTGACATTATGAAATGTAATTATATAATTTACATTGACATTTCCAAAGTAGCTTTAATATACATACTATTTAACGCTTTATAAGTGCGAAATTAAAATGAAAAGGCTATTCACCCCAAATGATTGATATATGTAATATTTCCAAGTCGAAAATGGAATAGCAAACATTATCATTTAACTGTTATTTGTCCTAATGCATTAGACTCCCCCCCCCCCCCCCCCCCGGGTGTGGACATTCACTCTAAAAAATGCTGGGTTAAATTACAACCCAGTGCTGGGTAAAATAGGAACAAACCCAGCAATCGAGTTGTTTTGACCCAGCGGTTGGATTAAATGTTTAACACAACCTTCTGGGCAGTAACACTGTAACGGAATGCAGGAGGAAAAAGGTAGTAAGTTCCATGTGCAGTTTATTGAAAATAATAACAGGAAAAAACAGAACAAAACGTTGCAAAAGGTAATCCAAAACCTGACCACAGATAACACAAACTGAGAAGACAATATAATCCAGACGCAAATGACAGACAGACAAGGCATGATATATATAGCTGGGTTGATGATGAACAGGTGTTACCGATTAGACAGGATTAGTGAGCAGGGGACTATTGGAAATGGAGTTTAACACAAACAACGAAAAACAGAAGAACGCCCTCAAGTGACCAGTCCAGGTCACCACAAACACTGTGACATTACCCCCCCCCCTCTACGGAGCGGATACCAGACACTCCACCAGAACACAAGTTCAGGAGGGAGGTGGAATAGAGGCGGGCCAGGGGGAGGGAGGGCGGGCCAGGACCAGCCAACAGAAGAGGACCAGGGAACAGAGCTAGACCAAGACATGAGCACAGAACCGGCAGGGTGAAAAGCCAAGGCGGGACCGGCAGGATGAACCAGCAAGACCCCAACCACACAGGACTCCCAGCATATGGCCAGGATGGAGCCGGAGGAGCGAGCCAGTGAGGATCCTGCTACACCAGAACCCAGGTGGGACACCAGGACGGAGCCAGAATCCTGTCAGGCAACATTGGTAGGACCGAAATCCCTCTCAGCAACTCAGGAGTACCTGAAAACAAGAACAGAGAGAGTTTAGTCTCAGCGGACATCTGCGGGCTCCCGGAACGGGCGGGCTATGGACTGGATCGGCGAGCTCGGGACTGGATGGACTGGGCTCGGCGAGCTCCGGCGATGGACTGACTGGGGCTCGGCGAGATCCGGGACTGGATCTGGAGGGCTCGGCGGCCAGGGACGGACTGGACTGGGCTCGGCGCGTACGGGACTGGACTGCGACTGGGCTCTCAGATCCTGGGACTTGACGGACTGGACGGGGCTCGGCGAGCTCCGGGACTGGACCGGACTCCGCGAGCTCCGGGACTGGACTGGACTCGGCGAGATCCGGGACTGGACTGGACTGGGCTCGGTGAGCTCCGGGACTGGGCTGGGTTCGGTGAGCTCCGGGACTGGACTGGGATCGGCGAGCTCCGGGACTGGACTGGACTCGGCGAGCTCCGGGACTGGACTGGACTGGACTGGGCTCGGCGAGCTCCGGGACAGGACCGGGCTCGGCGAGCTCCGGGACAGGACCGGGCTCGGCGAGCTCCGGGACAGGACCGGGCTCGGCGAGCTCCGGGACAGGACCGGGCTCGGCGAGCTCCGGGACAGGACCGGGCTCGGCGAGCTCCGGGACAGGACCGGGCTCGGCGAGCTCCGGGGAACTGGACTGGGACTGGGTCGGCGAGCTCCGGGACGGACTGGACGGGCATCGGCGAGCTACGGACTGGACTGGGACTGGGCTCGTCGAGCCTCCGGGACTGGACTGGACTGGGATCGGAGGAGCTCCGGGACTGGAATGGATGGGTCGGCGGACGCTCCGGGGACTGGGACGGGACTGGGCTCGGCGAGCTACGTGACTGGACTGGAATGGCCGGCGGTCCGGGGATGGACTGGGACAGAGGCAGGCGGAGATCGGAGAATGGGACTGGGACTGGCCGGCGAAGTCCGGGACTGGGACTGGACTGGGCTCGGCGAGCTCCGGGACAGGACCGGGCTCGGCGAGCTCCGGGACAGGACCGGGCTCGGCGAGCTCCGGGACAGGACCGGGCTCGGCGAGCTCCGGGACAGGACCGGGCTCGGCGAGCTCCGGGACAGGACCGGGCTCGGCGAGCTCCGGGACTGGACTGGACTGGGCTCGGCGAGCTCCGGGACGGGACTGGACTGGGCTCGGCGAGCTCCGGGACTGGAGCGGACTCCGCGAGCTCCGGGACTGGACTGGGGGCGTGGGATCGGAGAGCTCAGGGGGGACTGGACTGGGCTGGGCTCGGCGGGCTCCGGGACTGGACTGGACTGGACTGTGTGAGCTCCGGGACTGGACTGGGCTGTGTGAGCTCCGGGACTGGACTGGGCTGGGCTCGGCGAGCTCCGGGACCGGACTGGGCTCCGCGAGCTCCGGGACAGGACTGGACTCCGCGAGCTCCGGGACAGGACTGGACTCCGCGAGCTCCGGGACTGGACTGGACTGGGCTCGGCGCGCTCCGGGACTGGACCGGGCTCCGCGAGCTCCGGGACTGGACCGGACTCGGCGAGCTCCGGGACTGGACGGGGCTGGGCTCGGAGAGTCCGGGCTGGACTGGGGTGGGCTCGGCGCGCTCAGGGACTGTACTTTGGGGGCTGGCTGGGCTCCGGCGGATACGGGAATGAATGGGCTGGGCTCGGCGAGCTCCGGGACTGGCCTGGACTCTGCGAGCTCCGGGACTGGACTGGACTGGGCTCGGCGAGCTCCGGGACTGGACTGGGCTGGGCTCGGCGAGCTCCTGGACTGGGCTGGACTCGGCGAGCTCCGGGACCGGACTTGGCTCGGCGAGCTCCGGGACCGGACTGGGCTCCGCGAGCTCCGGGACTGGACTGGGCTGGGCTCGGCGAGCTCCTGGACTGGGCTGGACTCGGCGAGCTCCGGGACTGGACTGGACTGGGCTCGGCGCGCTCCGGGGACGGATTGGCTGGGCTCGGACTGAAGATCCGGGGATCTGGACTGCGGTCTGGCTCGGCGAGCTCCGGGACTGGACTGGGGTCGGCGAGCTCCGGGACTGGACTGGACTGGGCTCGGCGAGCTCCGGGGCTGGACTGGGCTCGCTCGGCGCAGACTTCCCGGGACTGGGGACTGGGCTGGGCTCGGCGAGCTCCGGGACTGGGAATGGGCTGGGAGAGCCGCGAGCATCCGGGAATGATGGGCTGGGCTCGGCGAGCTCCGGGGAATGGACGGGGCTGGGCTCGGCGAGCTCCGGGACTGGACTGGGCTGGGTGAGCTCCGGGACTGGACCGGGCTGGGATCGGCGAGCTCCGGGGACTGGACTGGGCGCGGGCGCGGAGAAGTCAGGGACTGGACTGGGCTGGGGTCGGCGAGCGCCGGGACTGGGACTGGGCTGGGCTCGGAGAGCTGGGACTGGACTGGGGCTGGGCTCGGCAGTCCGGGGACTGGATGGGCTGGCTCGCGCAGAGATACGGACTGGACTGGGCCGGGCTCGGCGCGGAGGCTCGGGGACCTGGGGATGGGGCTGGGCCCTCGGCGGAGATCCGGGAATGGACTGGGCGGGCTCGGCGAGCTCGGGAGGGAAGGGGACTGGGCTCTGCGGGCTCCGGGACTGGACTGGACTGGACTGGGCTCGGCGAGCTCCGGGACTGGACTGGACCCGGCGAGCTCCGGGACTGGACTGGACCCCGCGAGCTCCGGGACTGGACTGGACCCCGCGAGCTCCGGGACTGGACTGGACCTGGGCGTCGGCGAGCTCGGGAGGGACGGGGACTGGGTCGGCGAGCTCGGGACTGGACACTGGACCTGGGCTCGGCGAGCTCCTGGGGACTGGGACTGGACTGGGCTCGGATGAGCTCTCGGGAATGATGGACTGGGCTCGGACGGCTAAGGGACCGGACTGGATGGGCTCGGCGAGCTCAGGGATGGAATGGATGGGCCTCCGCGAGCTAAGGGATGGACGGGAATGGGCCGCCGAGCACGGGACTGGACTGGACTGGGCTCCCCCCGGCGCGCTCGGGGAACTGGACGGACGGGCTCTGCGAGCTCCGGGATGGACTGGGCTCTGCGAGCTCCGGGACGGGACTGGACTGGACTGGGCTCCGCGAGCTCCGGGACTGGACTGGACTGGGCTCCGCGAGTAGCTCGGGAATGGACTGGATGGCTCCGCGCGATACGGGATGGACTGGACTGGCTCGCAGAGATCGGGACTGGACATGGACTGGGATCCGAGAGCTCAGGGAATGGACTGGATGGGTCCGCGCGCTCGGGACTGGACGGGAATGGACCGCGAGCTTCGCGGCAGGACTGGGGAATGGGAGCAGCGAGCCCGGGGCACTGGGACTGGACGGGGTCCGCGGGACGGGACTGGACTGGACTGGGCTCCGCGAGCTCCGGGACTGGATTGGACTCCGCGAGCTCCGGGACTGGACCGGACTCCCCGAGCTCCGGGACTGGACCGGACTCCCCGAGCTCCGGGACTGGACCGGACTCCCCGAGCTCCGGGACTGGACCGGACTCCCCGAGCTCCGGGACTGGACCGGACTCCCCGAGCTCCGGGACTGGACCGGACTCCCCGAGCTCCGGGACTGGACCGGACTCCGCGAGCTCCGGGACTGGACTGGACTCGGCCGAGATAAGGGAATGGGACTGGAATAGGCGAGTCAGGGAATGGACTGGACTAAAGCGAGCTCCGGCGACGGGACCTGTACTCGCGAGCTCAGGGACTGTGACTGGGCTCCGCGAGATCCGGGAGCTCCGGGAGGGAAGGGCTCCGAGCTACGGGCCTTGAGCGGGGCTGTGCCGCGACTCGGGACTGCTGAGCGGGCTAGCGGTCCGGGGACTGGAGCAGGGTACGCGAGCTCCGGGACTGGAGTGGGCTCCGCGAGCTCCGGGACTGGAGCGGGCTCCATGAAATCCGGAACTGGAGCGGGCTCCGTGAAACCCGGAACTGGAGCGGGCTCCGTGAAATCCGGAACTGGAGCGGGCTCCGTGAAATCCGGGACTGGAGCGGTCTGTGGAGTGTGCTTTCCTGTCCTCCTTCTCACCCTCCGACGCTTAGTGGGAGTCTGAAGGACAGAGGTGGTGAGATCCGGGACTGGAGCGGGCTCCGTGAGATACGGGACTGGAGCGGGGCTCCGTGAGATCCGGGACTGGAGCGGGCCCCGTGAGATCCGGGACTGGAGCGGGCTCCGTGAGCTCCGGGACTGGAGCGGGCTCAGTGAACTCCGGGACTGGAGCGGGCTCAGTGAACTCCGGGACTGGAGCGGGCTCAGTGAACTCCGGGACTGGAGCGGGCTCAGTGAACTCCGGGACTGGAGCGGGCTCAGTGAACTCCGGGACTGGAGCGGGCTCAGTGAACTCCGGGACTGGAGCGGGCTCAGTGAGATCCGGGACTGGAGCGGGCTCGGTGCAATCCGGGACTGGAGCGGGCTCCGTGAAATCCGGGACTGGAGCGGGCTGTGGAGGGTGTCCTCCTGTCCTCCTTCTCACCCTCCGCCACTTAGTGGGAGTCTGAAGGACAGAGGAGGTGAGCTCCGAAGCTGGAGCGGGCTCGGTGACTCCTGGACTGGAGCGGGCTCTGGATTGGGCTCTGCGAGCTCCCTGACTGGAGCGGGTTCCTGCATCTCCCGGGGAACTGCAAGGGACTCAGACAGACATGAGATCACCAAGTTGCGGTAACCAAAGTAATCAATGAGGCCCCAAAAGTCAAGCATCTCCCATCCATCTCCCGAGTAGGCACGGAATTGTCTAAACAATCATTAAGGATTCCTTTTAAGTCAGAGTCATGAAGTCCCATCCCTACCGCAAGATTCCAAAAGGACTGAGCGAAATCTCCAAAATCCATCCCCCGTTGGCGAAGATCCGCCAACACCCGGAGCCGAGCCCTGCGCTCCTTCGAAGAAGGAGGAACAATCCGAACGTCCATGATCCACAAAAAGTAACAAAACAAACTGCTGGAACTAGTAGTGGCGTCTGGATTCTGTCACGGCATGCCAGGAGGAAACAAGGTAAGTTCCATGTGCAGTTTATTGAAAATAATAACAGGACAACAGAACAAAACGTGGCAAAAGGTAATCCAAAATCTGACCCCGACACACCACCTAAAAGGACAATACAATCAGGACGCAAATGACAGGAAGAGAAGGCCATGATTATAGATGGTGTAAGGATGAACAGGTGTGTTACCGATCTAGACAGGAGTAGTGAGAAGGGGACTATGGAAATGGCGTTTACACAAAACACACCGGAAAAACAGAAGGGCGCCCTCAAGTGACCAGTCCAGGTCACCACAACAAACACTGTGACAAACCCAACCGCTGGGTCAAATACAACCCAGTGCTGGGTTTGTCCTTATTTTATCCAGCACTGGGTTGTATTTAAAACCAGCATTTTTTAGAGTGTAGGATTGCATTTTCATCATAACGCCGAGTGATAATTGTAGCAAAATTCAGTGTGTATTTCAAACTGCATTCTGAGCCAAATGTAGGCCTATAGCAAAAAATAAAAGGTAGTAAAATGGTGGTTTAAATGTCTTTTTTAATGCATTGACACTCACACTTATATGGAAGTATAGAGGTAGCAAAATTAAATTTGCTAAAATGCCCCCTCAGAGAAAACTAGAAAAAAATAGACAACAAATGTATCTACACTGTCAAATCATCTGTCAAATTGTCAGATATTTAAATGTGTAATTAAAATGAATTAATTATACATTTAAATTAATATCACAAGAAAAGTTTTGAAGTAGGCCTAGCTTTATGGTTTATGGTAGCTTTCAGTGTTGGGGAAAGTTACTTTTAAAAGTAATGCATTACAATATTGCATTACTCCATAAAAAAGTAACTAATTACGTTACTTAGTTACTTTTTTATGGAAAGTAATGCGTTACGTTACTTTTGCGCTACTTTTTAAATCTGGACAGGGCTTGCTTGTTTGTTTTTAAAATAAAAAAGGTCCTTTTTTTGGCAAATATAAAAGCCTTTGCACACCAAAAGTGAAATGAATCAGCCTCAGGCTGAAGGGAAAGTACATTTACGTCCGTACAGTAGAATGCAGAAGAAGACATTTCACATGCAACACATTGGTTAATAGAATGGGAATAAATACATAAAGGATATTTGTGTTGTTTAACATTTAATTATTGCAGGTTTGCGTCATATTCTGAGTTGCGTTATTTTTATTCATTTTGAGGAATACTGAATCTGTGTGTTTTCTTTTTTTTTGTGAGTGAGATATATTAATGCATATTCATATTTATTTTAGAACTACAGTAACATCTTCTGATTTCTCTCAACATGGGGACAGGAGAGCGTCAGTCAATAACTTACAAAAAAAAAAAAAAAAAAAGTAACGTGCGTTCTTTATTTGAAAAAGTAACTCAAAAATGTAAATTAAAAAGCAATGCGTTACTTTACTAGTTACTTGTAAAAAGTAATCTGATTACGTAACTTGCGTTACTTGTAATATATTACCCCCAACACTGGTAGCTTTATGGTAAAAAGGATGACAGATGACACTGATTAAACATTACGACGTGCATATTTAAACACACACACACAAAAACTCATAACAGAAATGAATAAACAAAATTAGCACTAATACACACACTGAAAATTTACTTGAAAATGCTAGGAAACGATTTTCACTCACTAATTGCTAGTCAATTTCACAAATAGTTACAAAGAAACCTCAAGTAACGCACTGAATTAATGTTACGCTTTATTTTAAAAACAGCGGCCATCTTTTAACTTTCGGTTGCGTTTACTGTTGCAAATACCGATCACTTGTACTTTACATTTGTCGAAACATGGCTTTCCAGTGTCAGAGGGACGGTTATGTGCGGGAGGTATGTGGCTTTTTCAGATTTTATGATATTTCGCTGTATGTGTATCGCCAGGAACTGTAGTTATATAATAATAAATTAAAAATTAATAGAATAAATAAAACATATAAATAAAAAAAAATAAAAAGGCCATCTTGTTTGTCAACTTTACTTTTACAGTTTTTTTCTTTTGTTTGGACCTGGTAGTGTCTTGCGTGCCTGCAGAATGAAGCCTAGAGAATAATGGAAAGAAAGAAAAGCTGAAGGGCTTTAATCTGAAACTGAAAGACACCATTCTGTTTCCAGAGGGCGGAGGACAGGTGAGTTTCCCCTCTCTAATGCCATGCCATGCATGTAAATAGATACAGTATGTAAACAATCCCTGCAATATTTTTCCTTGCATGTCTTATTGTTTTTCATTTCCAGCCTGATGATCAAGGGACGGTTGGAGGTGTCAATGTCCTGCGTGTGTTGAGACAGGGTCCAGAGGCAGTGCATTTCATCAGCTCTGCTCTGGAGGAGGGTCAGGAGGTACACATCAAACTGGACTGGGAACGGCGCTTTGACCATATGCAGCAGCATTCGAGTAAGGAAGGAATGAGTGTGTTTAGATGAACTTTTACTTTAACCTTGTAAAGGCTGATATATAAAATAATAGTCAGGAAAATATCTAATTAGACAAAAGATTGCAATTTGTTTTTCTTGAGTTTCAAATTTGATTCATCAGGGTTTTATTACTCTTATAGTATGATATAGTGAGAATATGCAGCTTTAGTGACACTAGGAGAGGAAAAAACACGTCAGGACTAAAATGAGCAACAGTATGGTGCAGTTGCTGATATTTATATTTCAAACAAGATAAAATTCTGATAGCTTGTGATGTAAATCAATGAGATCTTCGTAACAGTAACAGACTACACTCTTAAAAATAAAGGTGCTTCACGATGCCATAGAAGAACCTTTTGGTCTAAATGGTTCTTTAACATCTGAAGAACCTTTCTGTGTCACAAAAGTTTCTTTGTGGCGAAAGAATGTTCTTCAGATTATAAAAAGGTAAGAAAGAGATGTTCTTTAAAGAACCTTTGACTGAATGGTTCTTTGTGGAACCAAAAATGGTTCTTCTATGGCATCGCTTGAAGAACCTTTTGAAGGACCTTTATTTTTAAGAGTGTACTTATGTAATGCAAGTAAATAGTTGTTGCAATTTCCTAATAATGTGTCTTAGTAAGATGATATTTAATGCTTAGTTTTATGATCAAAGCTCTGTAGTTTTTATTGTGGGGGCAAAGCATATAGTGCAATGCAATACAATGATGATTGAGAGAGAGGAACAAAATTATGCATGATATGGATAATCAAGTAAACCTAAGTTGCTTCAATCCATTCAGTCATTACTAACAATAAAAAAGGTATTTATATGGTTGCCTAATCAACACACACACACAACCTTTTACTTACTAAAAAAAAGTATTTATCAATCAGATGACATAAGGCATCTGCTAGATTGTGTGCAACAGGTTTTTCCACAAACTTTTGATCATGTAGAGGGCTTAGAAATTTGCACATCAAATATGATACAGTAGGCTTTATAGGGTTAAATGAAGCTCAAACTAATTTCATCACATGCTTATTGTCATTTCTAAAGGTCAACACTTGATCACAGCTTTAGCTGATACAATGTTTGGATACAAAACTACCTCTTGGTAAGAGCTTTGGCAGGATCTATTAAATGATTTGGGAAATGAATTTGATTTCTAAATGTTAAACCATCCGGCTGGTTATGAAATGATCCAGGGATTTAGGACGTCAGCGTAGCAGCATGGAGCTGGACACAGCCACGGTGAAGCCTGGAGAGATGGAGGCTTTGGAGGCGGCTGTGAATGAGAAGATTTGTGCACACATTCCAGTTGCTGTCAATCTCCTGTCAGTTGATGATCCTGCTGTGGAGAAGGCATGTGTGCACCTTCAGAAATCATCTTTTAGTTTTTTTTAGGAATCACATTTTCACAACATTTACACACTTTAAGTTGTACAACCCAAACTACAGAACAAGTGAGTTATGTTTAATCAGTAATTCAATGTGTGCAATAATAATAAAAAGAATAACGACACAACATTAATTACATTTAAAATGAAACAAAGCACAAAACAAAAATAAATAATCAAAATAAATGATATTCAAAGTGAAAAACTATCACATACACTGTTGTTCAAACGTTTGGGTTTGCTAATATGTTTTTAAAAGAAAGTCTTATGCTCACCAAAGGTGCATTTATTTGATCAAACATATAGTAAACACAGTAAAACTGTAAAATATTACAGTTTAAATCACCATTTTGGGTGAATGTATTTTAAAATATAATTTATTCCTGTTATGCAAAGCTGAATTGTCAGGATCACTTCTAAAGTCTTCATTGTCACATGATCCTTCAGGGACACTATTCTAATATGCTGATTTAATGCTCAAGAAAACTTTATCATTATTATTAATGTTGAAAATGGTTGTCCTGCTTATTATGTTTTGTGGGCAACACAACCCCAAAATTTTGCTACCATGCAAAAGTTTGGTGTAAGTATGATTAACAAAGAAAAGATTACTTTTAAAAAGGCTTAACTACTTAAATTTTCAGCAAGGGTTACATAAAGTTACAAAAGATTCTTATGTCAGCATAAACCTACTTTTTATCTCTATTAGCTAATACTATATATATATATTTTTTTTTTTCTTTTTTAGAAAAAAAAGTAAGCACCATTGATAATAATGTCAAGAACCATATAATTAATTACAACCACCCAATCAACTTTGCCCATCACAGGACTACATTATATTCTCATACATGATTATTCGCTCCGGAAAACCCCATCCCGGATACATTTTTATAGAAAGTTCAAAACAACATTTATTTAAAATATCCTATGTTATTAGAAAAGACGTATAAATGTCCTTACACGTAACGTGTGAAGGATCATAGAATGACATTCCTTGCTGATTAAAAATATAAATAATTATAGAAATGTGTCCTTAAAATAAAGACTAAAGTGGCTACACAACAAAAAACTGGAAAATATAAAGTAATACAATTTGTATATGGAGATAAAGAAGGGAAACATTCTTTGTTTCCAGTTGCCTTTATTTTGATTTGATTTTATTTTTTAGATTTTTAAGTTGTGCAGCAAATCTTTCCCTTATTTCCTCAATTGTGGACAAAAAATCCCATTATTTTTTATTGTCTTCAACCTAAGTTTATAGAATTAAATAAGTATCTTTATCTGTATCTTTTGGTGACATATAGTGAAATATATCTTTAATGATTTTAAAATAATACTGTCTCCAAATTCACTTCTACTTTGCGCAATACTAACAAATCGAATTTTTACTATTCTCATGAACAGGTGAGAAGCCGTGGTCTTCCTGATGACCATGCCGGCCCCATCAGGATCATTGACATTGAGGGTGTAGTTGCTAACATGTGCTGCGGGACTCATGTGTCCAACCTCAGTCACCTTCAGGTCAGCTCTCCTCTCCCTGTCGAGCACATTTAAGCTCATCCACCAACTTAACCTGTGGATTTTAGTGTATTATTCAGAGCTATTCTACTGTTTAATCTCTCAAAAAAAATGTCTCGTTATAAAGATTTTGGGGACCGATAAAGGGAAGAAGAATAAAACCAACCTGATTTTCCTAGCTGGCAACAGAGTGCTGAAATATGCTGAAAAGAGCTACAACATTGAAAAATCACTGACCGCCCTTCTCAAGTGAGTTACTTCCCTTAGGGGAAGTAATGTTATCAGCCAAAAACGGTAAACTTTTTATGCACGTTTGGAGACATGTTCGGTTACATGAGACAAGGCGTTTTGGAAGACTGATAAAGCAATTTTGAAACGGGTTTCAAAGTGGCAGTTTTTGAAAACAGGCACCGTTGTCATTTCGTGTAAAACCCCACGGGAATCTTTTAAAAATGAGTGACGTCAATGCGAGGCGTAGTAGGTTAGGTATGTAAGAAATTGCACAGGACATGTCCGATAGTTATTTTAATGGGTTAGTTCCCCCAAAAATGAAAATTCTGTCATTAATTACTCACCCTCGTGTTGTTCCAAACCCGTAAGATACTCGTGTACACTATTAGGTAGAACATATTAAAAAGGGGGGAAGAAAGGAAAAATTAAATTGCACCCAGACCCCTTTAAATCGTGTCCGAAGTAACAAAGGTATTAGGGTTTGGAACAACACGAGGGTGAGTAATTAATGACATCATTTTCATTTTTTGGGTGATGACGAACCCTGTAAAGGCAGAGTGTGAGCCGAGCAAGAACAAGAACCATGACACAACCAATGGTGGGAATGCATACTGTTGTTGCTGCTCAAGAGTTTGCAAACGCTTTTGATTTACTTCACCAGTATTACAACCAACAGTGGCGGGGAACGCCTTCATATACATCATATAATCTTCAATTCCCTACAGGTACGTTTGCTAACAAGGTGCACAGTTGCCGATTGGCCGTTTTCGCGGATATGTGTAAATGCGAATTGTTTTGAAAATGTTGTCGTGTATACGTGAAACTTTTTCAAAACGCAAGGGAAAAACTTTTCCGTTTTCGACTACATCGTTGTCATGTAAACGTAGCCTGTCAAGTGATCTGTCGATTGTCTTCTGCATGGAATTATGCGGACGCAAACAACCCAAAAGTGGGATGAAACAGCGCGGTATTAAAGTGCTCAATGGACTGAGCTGCGCGACCGACTCGACAGCGCAGAGAGGACGTGTTTACTAGTGCCACCGAGCTGACAGCGCGGCGCTGATCAGTTACAACAGCGCAGCGCGAACATTACTCTCGCAGAAGTTCGTGTTTTTTTTTCCTGCACATAACGTAATGAAGATCAGTATTAAGTTATTAAATTTATTTTGCTTACCTTTTTACTACATGTAAAAAGTTGTACTTTGAAAAACTGCAAATATAATATATATAAGACTTTAATAAATTTACAATACCATAGTCCTTTTGAGGAGCACACCCAGCTTCTAGTATATATATTTTTTTATTCTGTACTTGGTTATTATTGTCAAGTTCTACATTCAGCACAATATTGCCCATTTTAAATTTGAACTATTATTAAATAGCCTAGTATATATATGGGATTTTTGTTGTCTCTAGTAAAGGGAAAGTTGTTATTTAACTTTAACATTGCAATTTTATATAATGGATACTGTTTGTAAGGCTTTTCTCTACACTCCAAATTAAATAAATAAATACATTTTAATTAATTTAAAAAAACTCTTTAAAAATTAGGGACAGTGTATGTAAATTCAATATGATGTATTTTGAATTTTGCACTGCATTGTGTTTTAGGTTTATCGGTTTACACTTTTACTATAGTAAAACCATTGTTAATTTCCATATTTCCATAAGGGAAAATGTATGTCCTGACAGAAAAGTATCAGTACATTTTACTCTTTTTTTCAAGAATAAACATATGCTACAGTTACACAAATATCCTTAAATGTAAAATTTACTTAAATATGCCTTGATGAACGAAACCATAACATATTTTAATTCTAAGAGGATAATGGAAGTTTCTGCTGTGAACATGACTACTAAATATAGGCCATACGTGCTTCAAAGTAGCTAACACTACTGTTTACATGTAGTAATATGAAAGATAATAAGCAAAAGAAATGTAATAACTCTTCATTATGTTATGTGCAGGAAAAAAACACAAACTTCTGCGGAGAGTAATGTTCGCGGTGTTGTAACTGATCAGCGCGGCGCGAACACTTTAATACCGCGCTGTTTCGTCCCACTTTTGGGTTATTTGGCTTCCCATATGAACTAATGTTTGTCGTTGTGGTTTATTAGGACAGTGGCAGATGAGCATGTTGATGCCGTGGACAAGCTGCAGAAGACGGTCAAACGTCTTCAGAAGGTAACTTACTGTGTCAGTAAACAAGGATTAATCTTTCACATTTGCAATTATTAATCATCACCCTTTATGTTCCTCTGACAGAGTAATCTAATTATCCTGAGGGAAATGGCTGTTCTGATAGCGCAGAACTTCAAAAACAAACCGGACAGAGGAAACTTCTTCACCTTTCACAAGTGTGTTTGACTTCTCCTGTTGAAGCCTTTAGTGAATTAAAGGTTTATTAGTGACTCAAATCGACAAGAATTCAAAAGTTCAATCCAAGTTGCCTAAAAATAAGCCTTGTTGTTTTCACAGTAAAGACGGTGATAATGAGTTCATGAACATCATCGCGAATGAAATTGGATTTCATGTGAAGCACATCTTTTATTCTTTGAATAGAATGTATTTGCATTGTTATTCCCAGATGCTGGAGATTGGAGTGTAGTTTACACTCTCATTGCTGTGTTTGTGTAGGACCGTGGGTGAGGAGAAGGGTGCAGGACTTTGGTGGGACCTCGGTAAGACCCATGCTAGTTTATTCCCTTTCATTCTGACAATTTTTAACCCCGACATATGAAATAATTGTAAGCAAAATAATTTTTTTTTAATATATTTTTTATGTGTTTTTTGTTATATAATTTTTTTGATACATCAGGTTTTATGGCTCATATAGTACGATTGGCGATCATACTAGAAGAAGCAAAATCTCAGTTTATTAAAAAGGCCAACTGAGCAAAAAAAAAAAATTATGCAATTTTGTGCAGTTGCTGAGATTTACAGTCTAATGCCAAAATGTAAGATGAAATAGCTTTTAATGCAAATCGATGAGATCATCTTTATAACAGTAAAGTAGACCTACTTGCTAAAATGCCTATAAATAGCAGTTGTCAAACTATCCTCTACGATTTTGTTAATAAGATGATTTTTAAATGCTTAGTTTTATGATCAAAGCTCTGTAGTTTTTAGTTGTGGGGTCAAAATTATTGTAATGAAAGGATGTGATGAATCGATGACAAATAAACACTCTCAAACGCCTCGCTGATTCTATGTGATAGCTCGACGTATGTTACATGATTTTCGATTCAGTTGCTTCAGCCCAGTAAGTGTTCATCTTACAACATTACTAACAATGTAAAAGTAATTCTTGTGTTTACTTTAAAAGTCAGTTTAAAGGGGGGACTTCACAGCAAAAAGACACATGAACCATAACCTGAAGGGAGGGCGTTTTTAGAATAAAACTACAAGGCCTTTTTCGTACTAAAAAACTATAAACTGTCAATCAAGATGACAGAAGGCATGTAGTAGATTGTGTACAACAGGTTTGCGTATGTTTGGATTCCTACAGTGCCATAGAATTCTGCATATCAAATATGATACAGTAGGCTTTATAGGGTTAATTGTGTTTTTTTTTTTTTTTATTAAAGTGGCTGCTTAATCTGGCCGAGAACCGCCCACTTAGACAAGCAAATACTGTCTGTCTGCATGTAAAGTGACTTTCACATCTCAGATAGTTCATACCACAATAATACAGTGACATGAAAAGGAAAGAGTTAAAATGACGGTGACCGTGAACGGTTGTACATAAAATACACCTTATTTCACTGACATAACACAGAAACAAATTAACTCCGTTAACCGTTCTTCCATCTAGTTTACTTGCTACTACTTTGACTTTTTCTGCTAATATTCCTTTGCTTTGGCATTATTTACTTTATGCACCACTGCATGTCAAGAGAATGATGCTATATTAAATACCATTGCATTTTGACATTTTTCCAAGGATGCATGTAGATTTATGTTCAGTGCAGTGATTCTTCCAGTAGGTAGCACTCTTCTGAAACACATTCTCCTGTGTTTGTGTCCTGGTGTGCAGGGTGTCAGAGCTGCTGCAGGGTAAAGGAGCAGGAAAGGCTGGACGTTAGTTTGGTGAAGAGAGCAGAAGCTAAGGCTTTACTGAAGGAGCACAGCTGCAAACTCCCCACAGGAGAGGAATAAAACGACCGCAGACATACACTGACATCCAGGTGCTGTCATGATGGGCCAGACTCTGTCTACACCAAACACATGCATCATGTTGCGACACGTCAAAACGATATTATTTTGTTGCAATCAATGAAACAGTCCAAACAGTCTACGTCGCAACACATCATGATGCACCTTCAGTTAATAGAGGCTCCATTTCTGTTTTTGATGAACTACATAACTATTTTCCCCCTCCATCAAAAAAAAATAATAATAATAATAATTTTAAATTAGTTATAATGTATAGTAAACTTCTGACTTGTGCATAAAGAGTGGTGAGTTGGGACCTTCACATTTAAATAATTTTACTAGTAATATATAAGAGTACCACGGTGAGGGAAAGGGTTTTCAATAGATCTTATAATGCAATGTGGTTTTTTATAGAATGGATTTTCTGTTGGAAAAAACAAGGTCTAGGAACAAATTGCTAGATAGAATTTGTTAATGCCTTTTTCCTGGAAAGAAAAAAATAAAATAACTTCTAAGGTATAAATTTTGTAAGAGGATTGAAAGGTTGCTGTTACATGATGAGTTGTTTGTGATTGAATGACTCCAGCGCTATGAAGTTCAAATTGTTTTAATATTTAATTTCTTGCTTTGTTAATTTAAAGTAATCCTTCAGAAATCACCATAATGCACATAATTCATTGGTTATTTGTCCAAGCCATTGGGCCTGGTTCCTAATAATAATGGCGGAAAAAAAAAAAAATAAAAACACCAATACTCAATTAAAATGTCTAAAGAATAAGAAGCACAAGCAAGCGTTCTAAGTCAGACATATATATAAGTATAGTTATATAGTATTGTTAAAATATGTTCGTAAAAATTCTTTCATAGGAATTGTTATGGAACACTCAGTTGACATACATCAAAATATAGTAGTATTAAAAGTACATTTATATGTACATTATAAATTTAATTTAGTGTCAAATCTTGATACATTGGTGTCCAACAAACATTCGTGTTTTGTAGAAAGTATATAACAGGTGTAAAAAAAAAGTTAAACAAATGAAAACGAACAATATGGCAAAGATCTATTTTTCAGTGTTTTATAAAAAATGACCTAAAGAACATTTCCAAAAATAAATATTACAGAAATAACATTACAAAAAAATCCACATTCTTAGGGAGGATAAAAATTTACTCCGATTTATATTATATATATAGTATATATATATATTATAGATATATTATCTGCAGTTCATACATTCAGTTCTCAAAAAAGAACTTAACACAAATGCCAGACCTTTTCATGTAGATCCAAAGGCACTAAGATAAAAAACACTAAAACTACAAACCTTTATCTCCACACGCATCACGTAAATGTGTATTAACAGTTGCTAAGTTAAACTCTTAAGTATCTGCATCCCTTAGTTAGAAAACGCGAATTTACACAGGACAAGCGCTGTTCACTGGCCAGTGGTGGTCTTAGATGATGGGTAGGAACTATGGACAACATGCTAGTTTGAAACACTAAGTAATTGTGTAGTTGCACACAGTCTTTTGCAGTTCTTTCTCAGCTCAAAGCTGTTTTTTGCTTTGTAAACCGAGGGCTCCGGACACGCAGTACGGGATGATGCTGACCGTGGCGAGGGGAACGGTGGCGCTCTTGCAGAAAGACAGCAGGTAGAAGAGGGCAGCCGTGTCTGTGGGAGGCTTGATGGTGTCGAAGAGATGCAGCAGAGACAGAGAGGCGACGATACAGGTGATCCTGACCTGAGCGCTGCTGCTCTTCTTGCTTTCCGTGTACAGCGGGGAGTGAAGGCCGAGTCCCAGACCAAACAGGGTAGGGGAGGGCCCACCGTTCCTTCAAACGGCACTGGCCGGAACGCCGGTGGTGTGACAAAATAGGCGACCCAGGCTGGATTTGACGGCCGACCAACAGTGGGCCTTCTCCAGGGTTCCAACAAGCAGATCCAAACCCAGAGCTTGAGAAGCCAGGTACAAGCCCCAAGACGGCAAAAGAGAGCAGGAGGTAAAAGTGTGCTGTTGAGAGTACAATTCTTTAGAATGGCACTGTAGATCAATTTCGTCCTTTGAAGGCTGCGGCAAACAATCATGCTGTGAAAAAACAAGGAAACAATGTAGCTCTTGGATTTACCTCAGACATTTTTAAACTGTTTGTTGACTCAATTAACCCAGGTACACTACTGGTCAAAAGTTTAGAATAATTGCAATGTGTGTGTGGTTGGCTGTGGTGAGGTTTTCAAAAGAAAGGTCCTTATTCTCGCAAGTAGCCGGCTGCAATGTCTTTGATCTAAAATAAGAGGTAAAGATTGTAAGATTGTGAGGCTGTCACGGTTTTGCTATATTATCAAATGTTGTTTATTCTTGTGATGTTAAAGCTGAATTTTCAGCCTCATTACTCAAGTCTTCAGTGTCACATGATCACTTCAGAAATCATTCTAATATGCGATTTGCTGCTCAGTTCTTATCACTTATTTACTGGTGCTCAAATAATTAATTTTAATGAATTTATAATGGTCCTCAATATAGTCTATGTTGAAAAAAAAGTTTTGCTACTTAATATTAGTGGAATCTGTGATGCATGTTTTGTAGGTATAGAAAGTTCAATGAACAGCATAAAAAAAAATAATAATAGAAATATTTTGTAATATTAAATGTCTTTACTGTCACTCTTGATAAATGTAATGCATCCTTGCTGAATAAAATTATTTTTTCTTACTCCTATCCCAAACTTTTGATCATGGTGTAGTTTACGGTTCAGAAAGAAATACCAGTTAAAACTGCATAATAATAAAGTGTCCTTAGCAAGCAATCAGCATATCAGAATGATTTCTGAAGAATCATGTGACACTGAAGACTGGAGTAATGATGCTGAAAATTCAGCTTTGCATCACAGCAATAAATTACATTTTACAATATGCAAATGGGCAAAAAAATACATAAAACTAAAAATTTTTAAATATATTACCATAGAAAAACCCGATATCTCTAGATGATTGGATTAGTCATGCAGCCGCTTAAATGATATCAACCCTCTTCGAAAACTTGACTGTGGGGGGAAATGAGCGGCGATGAAGACTCGAGAGAGACAAACACAGACCTGGACCGTCCAGAAGAGCGTCCAAAGTGAACCACGCAAGTATCTGATTAAAAAACAGTTAGTACATCATAAACATATTGCAGAAGCAACTATCTATTTTGAAACAAAAGCGGTGTTAAACTGGCCTGATTGTGATAAAGATTGACTTACAGGCTCTTAGACGAAGTTTTCTTCTCTTTGCTCAGCATTATGGCAAGGATTGAAGTGACCAATGTGTAGTAAACACCAGCAGCGCCCATAGCATGACCAGATGGGCTTCCTGCATCAAGAAGCAGCTATGTGATCAAAGTGCTCTTTTGATGTATGATGAAACAGGTGTTAAGTGGATTAGTGTGGTACTTCTAGAGGAGATAGACGCACCTGGGCCGGTCTCGGTCTCACAGGTCATGGGATACTGCTCAATATGTGGCGTTGAGCTGTTGATGTAGTAAGAAGTCTCATGGACCCACCAGTATGGACGTTCTCCAAACAGGATCCTTAAACAGATGAATAGAACAACATTAAAATTCGATTCATGATTTAATTTGACAGTGAACTCTTTATTGGTCTTTTTCTTACCATTTGAAGACCAGATTGAGCCAGTCTCCTATCACAGCCACCCAGATGAGCTTGATCCCGACTGATTCTTTCAGATGGAACCAGATGGGAAAGAAGACGAAGAAGGTGTTCCTCAGATCTGCCGCGAAGGAGACGAAAAGAAACCATCCTTGGGCATCTTTGTAATGGGTCTGAAGGTATTGGGTGCTACTCACTCCAAATCCGTGCAATGTATCCATCACAGCATTCATGTTTAGACTTTCTCTAAGGCACTGTGTGTTGAAGAGCTAGTCAAGAGTGATAGTCCTCCAGCGCCTACCCTTGGTTTTTATACTAGCAGGCCCACCACCACAACGCATGGACAAGACGATCTTTGAACCTTGCACATGTGTAATAAAACACCGAGTGGAACAGAAAAAAAAAACGTCAGAGTTAAGAGCGTGTTTGTCCTGTCAGAAGAGATAACGCACAAACAAGTTCAGGAGAAAAAGGACGTAGAAAAGACAAAGCAGTGAATCATTGAACTAATCTGTGACCCTCAGAAACACATCCAACCTCTGTCAACATTTGTAGCTCTGTTTCTAAATATATCCAGTTATATATATACAGTATATATGTGTGTGTGTGTGTGTACTAATAAATATAAAAATGTATTTACTAATAAAAAATTTGATCAAAATCTGTCTATTTGCATGATTTATAAAGCATTAGGTTATGAGTGATTTCTTACAAATGAAATATTAATTTGGTACATAAAGAAAATTAATCCTAAGGTTTGCATTATGATATTATTTCCCTATATATAAAAAAAATAATTCAAAATATTTAAATTTGACCGTATTGTGTATAAATGTTACACTTTTAAGTAATTTGTTTAATGTAAATCAGCATAAAAACAGTATTACAAGTGTAAATACTTTACAATTTGAATAATGTCCTGTTGTAAAACAAGTTATTTATTTTGCCAAAACAAGCACGTGTTGTGATTATTCTATAGACCTGTCATTTTTGACTTTTGGAAAAACTAAGGCAAAAATGTACCCAAACAAAAAAGGGGAATCCTATTCAGAAGATAATCTCAGTGTAGCCTGTTGCTCTCAGACAAGCATTTTCACTGCTTACATAGGTACTTGCTGATTTGCATTGAATTGGTTTGTTTACATGTGTGTTACATAAGCGAATCAATCATTACATTGATCAGTGATGCTTAAATGACAAGCATAACTGTAATCAATGCGAGGCTTTTTGTTAGTTGTTAGTCAGTTGTAGCTGATGCTTGTAGTGTTTGTTCATCTTTCCAATTGCTTACAGACTGTCTTTGCACAGAATTGAAGAAAATTAAACTCTCTGCAAGGATGTTGGATTGGTCACTTTTCAATACGCTAATCAAAATAGCCCACTCCCATGTTTCTATTATATTTTGGTGCCAAGACAAGAGTGGGGCCCTCAAGGGCCTGTGGGGCCCAAGGACCTCAGTACACTTCTCCAAATCCAAACCCTTGTGAAAAAGAAGTGTGCTTAATTGTATTGAATGCAAACTTATAGTGTACCTACAATCATAAAAGTATATTTTTAAAAAATTTACTTGCAGATAATATAATATTATTCATATAGGCACTTAATGGGTAGGGGCCTAGCTTAAAGGACACGTCGTATTTTCTTAACAACAAAACACACTTAAGTACACTTTCAAATGTTTTGTTGTGCTTCAAGTTTACTTAATTTGTTGTGTTGACTAACATACTAAAGCACTTGTAAAGTACTTGATTTTATTTTGAACCATAGTGAATTATTTGAGATTATATTTAAATGTAATATTTTTAATCAAATGTAACTTCATCATTACAAATGTGTACAAATACAGAGTTCTGGCATGAAACACTAGATGGCGCAGTCCGACAGGTCTAACTCAATCAGACCTAATGACATCATTATCACATGGCACAGCTGATTGGTTCTCTTCTGTATTGGTAGCCAATGAGCTCACTGCTCAACATTCAAATATATGACTATTGGCAAGTTGTGGGCTTGCTTCAGACACCTCCACCTTCCCATCTCCCTTTATAGCTCTGCTACGAGGTGATTCATGTATGCTATATGGGGGTTATTTCCGAGCGGCAACCTCGCCTGCTCTCCCGCTACGGGAAGCCCACGAGTGACTTAAACTCGTAATTCATTCATCACGGCCTCTAATAAGGCTGGCTGCTAAAGGGCGTCAATCCCATAGACTCCCCATGTTAAATTGCCCAATTTAACAGCAGAAAAAACATGTTTACAGCCTGGTTCAAAAAAATTATTTTGGTCTATATAGCTATTTTTGCCCTTCATGACAACTGTGAGGGGGTGATTTTTTTTAATAACTCATCCATTTAAATTATATTAAACCTTAAAGTTCTGCATAATTAAGGGCACGGCCACTTGAGTGAAAAGTGGACGTCGCCACCGTCGCGCTAGGCGGGCATGGTTTCAGCAGCCAGCTCCCGCCTCTTGCCATCATCGTCATCCTGGAGGTGAGCGCGCGGTGTACGCGCTGCCAAGAGGCGACATCTGCTCCAGCCACCCACTTATAGGATTTAAAAAACGCTCGTCGGAGTCTACGGGTTACGTACGGAACACGACGTCCATGTTTTTTATACAGTCTATGTTATTTCATGTATGTTATATTTGCAGCAGAAACTATTCTTACTGCTCAGAGCACCAGCGCTTAGCAGATCTATTCCGAGACCAAATACATTAACATTGTCATGTACATTACCATGCCAATCCCTCCGAGAGTTGTCATGACTTAAATACACGACATACACATTTCAATAGAAATGACATTCAAGTATATTCTAGTTTATCGTAAATGCTTAACATTACATTCAACTCTAACCAAAGTAAAAAAAAATAATTACATATAAATACACATAAAGATGTACTATTTAGGTGGGTCATAAAAACACTCTTAAATTCAACTAATTGCATCTAATATAAATGTAACCTATTATACATTTCCATTTAATTGTAAACAACATGCAAAAAAGTTTCCAAAAACATTACATTCAAATTGTATGCAAGTATATTCTTTTAAAGTATATTATACTTCATAAGTATGCTTATATTATGCATAAGCGAAGCCCACTGTACTTAAAACGTCTTTTTGTAAGAAGTACACCAAACCAAAATGTCACAAGTCAGAACCCAAATGGATCAATGAATTTATCATACAGAACAGTATGGCTCATTCTTTTTCCCATTTGCAGATTGACAAATGATAACAAGCCAGACAGAACCATTAAAACTAGAATATTTATATTAAATGCATCGTTTCAAAATGTCATCACAGTGACATCACACTTCATGAAACCAAAGACAAAACTAATCAGTCTGTCTATTTTATCAGCATATGTCCCATCAGCATCATCACAGGTGAAAGGTCCTGAAATCGAGGGCCTCTGAGTTCTCCAGTCAACATGCAAACAAAATCAATCCATCTAGCCTTGAATAAAATCCAACTAGAAAAGGAAACCGGGGTCCGACGGTTGGATGAAGCCTGGCGGGCTGCCTTCGTATCTGCAGTGTGATCCCCATTCCTGTGCCCTGTGTCCGTCCTCCACTTTTCCAGGCTGACCGTCCTGATCTCAGACTGCAGAGATGGACCTGCTCCACAGCTGGGGGGTGAACCTAGCCGTCCATTTGCAGACGGAGTACCGGGACTATGAGAATCTGTTTCAGTGGGTGTCCTCTGTAGCCGATCTCCACACCACCTTCTTCATCTGCAGCGAGACATAGGCGTTAAACTCATCTGGGTGGCTGTGCTTGGAGACTGGCTAAACCTCGTTCTGAAGTGGTGAGATGCTCATCGTTTTGTGTATTGTTAATCTCTGAGCTAGAAATAAACATGATAAGATTATGCTGGTTGAAAAAAAGACTTGGAACCAATTTGCACTCAGAAATTGCTAGTAAACTTCACAAACAATTACAAAGAAACAGCAACACATTGAATTAAACATGAAATTTTGAAGTAGAAAGACTGAAATGGTATTTTCTTGTAAAACATACAGTGTAATAAATTGGTGTATTATCAGAAATATTATAAATTAAATACTGCAGCACAAAGAAAACATAGAACACAATTATGTAATTAAATAATATTTATGTAATAAATAACTTAAATATTAATAGAAATAACTAAGTTTAATTGTAATTCATTTATAATAATTCCAGTAGTTCACCATTTTAATTTACACCGTAAAAATTTTTTTATATATAAGATATATATATACTATATTTTTGTTTAAGTTAAGTAAACAAACATACTGAAGTATATTCCAAGAAAGTACTGTTTCTGTCTTTCTACTTAAAGAAAATCATTCTTTGAAAAAATATTTTTTTACAGTTAATAAATTGGTGAATTATCAGAAATATTATAAATTAAATATTGCAGCACAAGGAAAACATAGGACACAATTTGATGATTTATAATGAATTAAATTATATTTACTTAATGAAAAATAATTGAAATAGTAATGTTTAAAATGAATAGAAATAACTTGATAATTGAATTTATAATATTTCTGATAATGCAATTCATCCAATTTATTACACTGTAAAAAATTATATTTCAAGGTGAAGAAAAAAGTATGTTTTACATTATATTATTTAATTTAAATGAATTATTATGCTGCACATTTTCTTTCCTCTACAATTAAACAAATGATTTAAATGATTTTTAATGATGCATTTCCATATTATTTGATGATATATTCATAGGGTGCTATTCGGTGAGAGGCCGTACTGGTGGGTGCATGAGACTAAGTTTTATAGCCCTATAAAACATCCTGAACTGCAGCAATTCTCCATCACGTGTGAAACTGGACCAGGTATATTACACAACTATCTGAAATATTTGATTTTGATGGGTCTGTCACAGCTTTTTGTGGTCAAATGTTTTTTTTATAATGACTTTTTACTCTACAGGCTCTTCATATCTCACATAATACAATTATTTCAACTAAAAAGCATTATTTCATGTCTGTTTATGAATTTATTTTTGGTAAGTAGCATAACCTTTTGAGGTGACAGTCCCCAACTGACTGAACATTGCATGCCCTTCTTATCACATTCATTATGCTGCGTATGAATTACAGCTTTATCTCCAAATAAAACCTGCTACTCTGTAGACGGGTAGTTATGCAATTTAAGCAAGGTAGCTGTTCTAATCTTTCATGTGGAAACGGATCTGCCTCTGGTTATCATAGTGTTCCAGATCAAGGGCCGCCTTTGAATGAAGTCATACGTATTACTTACTATTAATATTACACATGTTGGCAAGTATCCATTCATTCTTGACCTGAATTAGTACCCTGGATCAATTAAAAAGGCCCATAAATGACATGTCCTGAACTGATATTGTATCTAAATGGCTGCTGGTATTTTGCCAAAGTTGGTTTGCTGGTCTTATCTTGTTTAAGCTGGATTTAGCTGGTCTCCCAGTCTGACAAGTGTCCAAAACTGCTCTAAAACCAGCCTGAGAAACCAGCAGACCAGTATAGGCTCCTGAACAGATGTATCTCTAACCAAACAACATTTGCTTTCCCGCACAATCTCTGATTTGATATTTTCTAGTCTGTAATTATAATTGATGTTTGTTTAAACGTTACCCTGTGTTCACCGATGCGTGTTTGGTTCTCGCCTGTCAGGGAGCCCGTCGGGTCACGCCATGGGTTCTGCAGGTGTTGGGTATGTGATGGTTACAGCAGTGCTTTCCATTGTCGCCGAAAGAAGACCACCTCCTTTACATTATAGGTGAGTCTGAGACATCTGAAGAAAACCACAGTTTTAATGTAACACACCTGAGAGTAACGTCTGCTTTCAGATGTTTGCAGCTGATGCTCTGGATGCTCCTGGGTTTGGTGGAGTTACTGGTGTGCATGTCTAGAGTCTATCTGGCAGCCCATTTCCCACACCAAGTTATCAGTGGAGTTATTTCAGGTAGGTACACTCTTAAAAATAAAGGTGCTTCAAAAGGTTCTTCAAGCGATGCTATAGAAGAACCATTTTTAGTTCCACAAAGAACCATTCAGTCAAAGGTTCTTTAAAGAACCATCTCTTTCTTACCTTTTTATAATCTGAAGAACCTTCTTTCGCCACAAAGAACCTTTTGTGAAACAGAAAGGTTCTTCAGATGTTAAAGGTTCTTTATGGAACCATTTAGACAAAAAAGGTTATTCTATGGCATCGTGAAGCACCTTTATTTTTAAGAGTGTATCTTCTTTTTTTCATATGTGGCTCAGTGATGCATGAAAGTGTTCAACATACAAAAAAGGGAAAATTTATTAAAAGTCCCATTTTTTAGAAATGTACTTTTTATATTCATGTTGGTTTAGAAAAACTTGTATACCATTTTCAAGAAAAGCTTTTTAATGTCAAAATGTCATGTAGTGTAACCATTAGGTAAAAAATTAAATGTTATGCCTTGAATACATGTGAGTGTACACATCTCAATAACTATTTTCAAAAATGGTTATAATACATTTTTAATGTAGGGTAAATAAAACGATATGTATTTTTTATGCATGAAAAAAAATCATGAATTAATATATTTTTGGGAGTCACACTACATGACATTTTACAACCAGAATCAGTGATATTTTAGTATTGTTGAGATACTATAATTATAGTTTTTTTTATTTATTTTGAAATAGTTTTTTTCTTCTATTTTCCACTTTCCTTAAATTGTAAAGTTTTTTTCTATGTAGGTTTTATTAATGTATTGTATTAATTTATTTCAGTTCTAGTTATTTCAGTACATCATGTTAACTAAATTGAAAATGATGAAATGTTGCTTTGTCATCCAGCTGAAATTAAATTAGTACGTTTTTTACGTTTTATTTTATTTTAGTGAATGTTTTTTACTTCAGTAACAATTTTTTTGAAAGGTTTTAGTTTTAGTTTAATATAACCCTGACCTGAACGTTTCTTAATTTATCTTTTTCAAATATTATTAAGGAATGAAGCAGTTTTATTAAAATAATTTTCTTAGAAATAATACAGTATTTTGGAGTTTCTTTTAGTTATTTTCCTTTCTTTCCTTTCTTATTTTTTTATTAATGTATTTCTTTTTCTTTTATGGCCCCCAAAATAAATATCAAAAATACTTTTTATTCAGAAATTAAAAACATGCTTATCTGAAAAAGATTTGGTGTATGATTTACTTTGAAATCATACTCATAAATTGCTTGTAAATTTCACAAATAATTACAAAGAAATAGCAAGTATCATTAAACATTGAAATCTTGAAGTGAAAGACTGAAATAGAACTTTTCATGTAAAACGTACTACAATAATCTGTTTTATTTACAATTTGAAAAAGAATGGTTTTTGAAAAATGAGCATAACTATATTCACTTTATATAGTGCATCAGTGCTTTCATAGTTGGTCTTTTATTTCCAGGTATAATTGTTGCAGAAATATTTTCCAGAGTGCAGTGGATCTACAGCGCTAGTCTGAAGAAGTACGTCTGTGTGACTCTGTACCTGCTCTTTTTCGCGGTGGGTTTGTATGTGCTTCTGAAAGCCGTGGGTGTGGATCTGCTGTGGACATTGGCAAAGGCCCAGAAATGGTGCATCAGTCCAGACTGGGTCCTTTTGGACAGCACCCCCTTCGCCAGCCTGCTGAGGAACATGGGCACACTTTTTGGTCTGGGGCTTGGTCTTCACCTGTCAGGCTACAATGAAACAGCAGGCCGGAAACACAGCAGCAGCGTCTCTATCAGGACAGGATGTATTGGTGTGTCATTGGTGCTGCTGCAGCTCCTGGACAAGATGACGTCTTCCTCAAGCAACCAGCTCCTTTTCTACCTTCTGTCATTCTGCAAGAGCGCTGTGGCTTTGGTGCTTCCCACTGCACTCGTTCCTGGAGTCATATGTTGGATTTCATCAAAAAGCAAGCATGAAAAGGACATGTAGTGCTGATTTTCAAGTTAAATGCAGTGGTTCAGCAAAGTTTTTGCAGTGCGCTCTTTATAAAATACCTCAGATGGCATGTACAGGATGGGTGGCTACTGCCTGGTGACCATATATCCGTTTAAAGAGAGAGAGAGAGAGAGAGAGAGAGAGAGAGAGAGAGAGAGAGAGTCTTTTAGAAATGTAGTTCTTTGAAATGTACTTTCTATTCATATTGGTTCAAGAAAATGGTATCTTTAAGTTTTTTTTTCATGTTTATAATGGCTGTAATGACTGTAAAAATGTAATGTGTGTTTTTTTAATCTTTAATTCATACAAATTACATTTTTGGGAGTCGCACCACATGACTTTCACAACCTCAACTAACTTTGCTTTTTCATAAAAGGCATTTTTCTGGTAATCGTCTAATATTTGATTAGGCTTATTGACTTTGACACAATCATTGCAGACAGCTGATTTTCAAATATTAAGAAGCAGTGAAGCAGTTTTGTTAAAATAATTTAAAAATAAAAAATTGTATATTAGTAAAAGATGAGAGAAAAAAACTTTCATCAAGCATTTTTTTTCTGCAGTATGTCATTTAGAAACAGTATTGAATATGAAAAGTTGGTCAGCATTATGAAAGCCAAATGTCCATGTTGAAAAAAACAACCTTTTAGGTCTATTTCTTAAATATTGCGAAAAATTTTCTGCAATACATTTTCATAAAGCAAGTGAAAATGTAATGAAAAAATAAGCAAATATTTTTATTTTTTCTTTATTTTTTATTCATACATTAATAAAGAATAATAATAATTATAGTTCATACATTTTTGGGAGTTTCACCACGTGACATTTTACAGCCTGAACTAACCCTGTGCCTTTTCATAATGGTTATTTTTTCTGGTAATCATCTAATATTTGCAGAGGTTTATTGACCTTGACACACAGTCATTTGGCAGGCTTTTTTTTTTTTAAATATCCATAAGCTATAGAATTAATACCTTTATAAAATAAATAAATATGATGGAAAACTGCTTAATAATTTATTTACAAGAATTGCATCCTTTGAATGCAATAATGACTTTTTCCCCATACAATATGTATTTTAGAAACGTTTGAACATGAAACGTTGGTCTGCATTATGAGACACAGTTGATTTGTGAGTGTTTCAGGATGTTCGTCCTCTGGAATACATCCTGCCTGTGATGACTATGATGAATGTATGTGGCTGTAATCAGCTCTTTAACAGACCTTTCCCAGATTGCTTGAGCTTGTTGTTGGCAAGTCTTCAGATTACGGCGGCTCCCTGTGTATCTTGTTATCTGTGAATGGTTTTAAAGGCGGCTGGTCCATTCACTAACTAACTTTCATTCACATCTTCTGTTCAAAGGTCCCTCAGTCATGCTCTGTACATAAGGCTGGGTTCTGTACATTGTTCGTGACGGCTGTTAAAGGGGTCATTCAGCTCAAAACTTATAACTTATATAAGACTTATAGCACCGTTCATCTATGTAATATTTGGAGCAACACAATTAATATCCTACCAAAAACTGGCTTTAGATGAACAAACAGCACATTTTTCACATTAGATTAGATATTTTTCTTACAAATGGATATTTTAAAATCAGAAACATAAATAATGTTAACATCTTTTATATCCAGGCAATTTTGTTTCATTGTTGCAACATACAATTTTTCTCGTATATATCCAAAAATTATATATATCCAAAATATAAATATTAAATATATATCCCAATGGATACAATCCAAAATTATATCTTCAATTAGATTGTATACTTAGATATTTAGATTTAGTGCTTACTTGCAGTAATAAATGTAGGATATCTCATGGTGTCTTTTTATGTCTTTAAAGTGCAAGTGACGTGACATGTGGCCAAGTATGGTGACCCATACTTGGAATTAGTGCTCTGCATTTATCCCTTCCAAAAGTGGCACACACCAGCAGATGACACACACACCCCCTGAGCACACACCCGAGCAGGGCAGTGGGCACCCGGGGAGCATTGGGGGTTCGGTGCCTTGCTCAAGGGCACCTCAGTCGTGGTATTGAAGGTGGAAGATAGCGCTGTGTACATTCTCTCCCCCCACCTACAATCCCTGCGTACGAGACTCGAACCTTCAACCTTGTGTTACAAGTCCGACTCTCTAACCATTAGGCCAGACTTCCCCCTAAATTCAGTGGAGATGCATAGCGCGCGGGCGCGAAGGCAGTCCCCCACTACCATAAATTATGCAGTCGAGATTCCCACATTTGGGGAATTTGCAGAGATCAGCACAAACCGGAGTGCAATGGCCAAGCCTCACCCTGGGTGAACCACCTTCTTGATCATGGTGTCTCCCCTGCCAGGTAAGTATAATTTTAATTTGAATATTGTCTCTAGGGGTCGACTGTTTTGTTTAGTTACTGTTACCCTCTAATGATGCTGCATACTTTGTCAGATTTAAAATAAGGTTTTACAAGCGTTTTTATGTTTCTGGAGGTTCACTTATACATTTCAAACTTACCACCGAAGCCTCTGTTAATTTTTTCCCAGTTCCAGTGATCTTCCTACATTAAGGGTTAGTTTCAACCAAACAATCTTTAATTACTCACCCTGTTTTGTTCCAAACCCGTAAGACCTTCGTTTATATTTGGAACACAATTTAATATATTTTTGATGAAATCTGAGTCTCTTCGCCGGTGCGCCACACGCTCGCGTCATGATACTGTCGTGAACGCGCGTCCACAAGTGACGCAGTAGAGATGAAAATGTGGAATAAAGTCGTTATTTTTGTTTTCTTTGTGCAAAAAAGTATTCTCGTAGCTTTGTAAGTTTACAGTTGAACCACTGATGTCACACGGACTACTTTGTCGATCATCTTGGTACTTTTCTGGACCTTGAACGTGGTAGTTACCTTGCTGTCTATGGATGGTCAGAGAGCCCTCAGATTTCATCAAAAAATATCTTAATTTGTGTTCCTGAAAGACGAAGATCTTCGGCGTGTGGGGTAGGGGGGTTTTGGAACCATGTGGTGAGTAATTAATGACAGAATTTTTATTTTTGGGTGAACTAACCCTTTAGTGCACTGTAAAAATGATTTTTCAATTTTGTAAATAAAAGATTATTGAAGTACATTTTACAAGAATAGTATTTCAACCTTTAAAATGTAATGTTTAATTTAATTAGCAGTTTCTTTAGTTTGAATCTGAAATGTAATAGTAATTTCAGAGTGAAAGTGTTTCAAAGTAATATGCACCATTTTTCCGTGTGTGTGAAAAGAAATGTATGCATTGTATTGAAAAAGTGGGTTTTAAAAATGTATTCAATTTATTTAGAACACAAAAGTTCTTCTTTGCATTGTGTAGTTTGTTTAAAATGTTTATGTTCATTATAAAAAAAAAACATCTATGGACACAAACTTTTTTTTTCTGAAAAACATCCATAGTGATTAATTTTCCCTTCTGAGGCCTGCTTTTAAATATTAACTTGCATTGCCTACTAAACCTCTTAACATGTTTAAATTTTGTTCTTCTGTAAGGGTTTGTGATGGGCGTAGTAGGCCAAAGTTCAGAACATTTTGTTTATGCGGCTTGTGGCCTGGAGAATCTGTCCGGCCCGTTACATCACAGACTGCACAAACATCCTTATCAATGTTTTTCACTCCTTACTGAAGGTTACAGATTGGACGTGTGCCACACAGTGCTGTTCTGTCCCAAACAATGCACCGGTTGCTATTTGGCCATTGGCTGTAAAAAAAAGAGTAGTTAACGCAAGCATTCTTGCATTATTTGCACCCTCATGTCATGCTAAACCTGTAAAACTTTATTTCTTCTGTCAGACGGTGAGATGTACTTCCAAGAAGTACACATTAGCATACTCATAAAAAGTAATATACTTTAAAGGAATATACTTAAGTGTGAACTGAATGTAATGTTTTCATGTTATTTAAAATTCAATGAATGTGTATTATAGTTTAAATGTATGTTAAATGCTTTTCTGACCCACTTATGTAGGACGTCAGTACATTTTTATATGTAACTTCATAATTACATTGTTTTTGAAATATGGTTAAAGTGTACTGCCCAATGTAATGACAAGCATTTATGGTAAACTAAAATATTTTTTATTGTAATTTCTATTGAAACTTGTAAGTTATCTATTTTGTAATTGCACATTTGTAATGATGAAGTTGCAATTTTAGAATTGTTAAACATTACTTCAAGTGTAATATCAAATAACAGTCTTAGTATTTCCACAAAATTTTAAGCAACAAAAACTTTTTTTTAACATTGATAATAATAAGAATCATTATTAGTAACTGAGCATCAGTAATAATTAAGCAGCAAATCAGCACATTAGAAGGATTTCTGAAAGGCTCATGTGACACTGAAGACTGGAGTAATGATGCTGAAAATATAGCTTTGCATCACAAGAATAAATTTCATTTTAAAATATATTAAAATAGAAAATAGTTATTTCAAACTTTAATAACATTTCACAATATTACAGTTTTTACTGTATTTTTGATCAAATAAATGCAGCCTTGGTGAGCAACTTCATTAAAAACATTTTTTTAGTCCAAATTCTGGAATATTTTGGAATGTATATATTAGTGCACAAGATGGATTCGCTGCTTTCATAATACATTTATGTTGGCTTTGTGTCCTTACAAGCTTCACTCCCCATTCATTGTACTGTAAATGTGAATTTATGTAAAAGCACAACCAGCATATTCTTCCAAATATATCATTTGTGTATTCCATTGAAGAAAGAAAGTCATTCAGGTTTGGAATGACATGAATGTGAGTAAATGAAACGCTGCAAGAAATCACAATACACCTGCACTGTAATCATATGATATTTTGCTTCCTCAGCAGTCATTCCCTCCTTATCGTTTTTTATCACTGTAGTGCAGAGTCTTGAGTGCGTCTCTTCCTCTTTGTACGCACTGATAAACAAGACTTGGCCAATGGACTTCTGCATGTACAATGATACCAAGAGACATTTAAAGAGAGGTATGGTTAATGACTGCTTGACCTGTTTTCCGCTCCATTGCATGAATGATCTGTAATAAAATTACAAAAGCTTATCCAGACACACACACACACAGCCTTACAGGTCCACTCGGCCTAAGTCAAGGGGGTCACCTTTTCCAGCTGACATAGTTAAAGGAAGATGGCACAATCCTGCTGCATAAAAAAGAGTTGAGCAAGAGTTGTCCATGCGTAACAGTAGTGAATGCTTGTGCTCACAGACCTGCTGTGCGTGCAGGAGGACAGGCTGTTCAATGGAGAAAAAGTGGGCCTATAATGCTTTCTGTCCCATTGTCTTGTATGAAATATAATACAATGATGATTTAAAGCAATAAATTGCATGTTGTGAGTGTATAATCTTTTATTAGCATAAAGGCCCCCCAAAAATTGAGTTTGTTTCTTTATGGGAACAGATTTGGAGAAATGTAGCATTCCATCACTTGTTCACCAATGTATCCTCTGCAGTGAATGTGTGCCGTCAGAATGAGAGTCCAAACAGCTGATAAAATAAATTCATCATAAGACATTTTAACTTTAAACCATCACTTCCGCAAAATTCAAGTCTTTTATCCATAATACTGCTTTCTCCAGTAAAAAAAAGTTGTCTAATCTGAATCAGGAGAGAAATATGCACAGATCAAGCACTGTTTACAAGCAGAAAAGTCCAAAACAGTTCTAAACAAATATATTGATGTTGATGTGGGAGAACAACAGTGGATGGACTTTTTCACTAGGTTTTATGGATTGGTCTTTTAGCCAGAAGTGATGGCTTAAATTTACTGCAAAATGCCTTCATGATTGATTTGTTTCTTAGAAACAGGCAGCCTTTCACTTCACAAGACATTAATTGATGTACTGAGTAAATTAGTACAGCTTCTAAAAAACATTAAAAAAAATTAAAAATCATTTTGGTTGTGAACTATTCCTTTTCACATTTTTTACAAGATAATGATAACAATTTGATAAACATAAAATGTTATAATTTTGTATTTAAAACTATTTTTGAATGTGACTTACAAGTCCAGTTACTACAGTCATGGCCAAAAGTTTTGGCAGTTTTTTGTACTGAAAAACAATGATAAGCATATCATAAGTTTTAAAGGCTTTTATTGGCAAAAAATAAGAGTCAATATTTACAATGTTGACCCTTGTTCTTCATAACCTCTGCAATTCGCTCTGGCATGCTGGATATTAGCTTCTGGGCCAAATCCTGACTGATGGCGATCCATTCTTGTCTTATTAGTTCTCGGATTTGATCACAATTTGTGGGCTTCTGCTTGTCCACTAGCCTTTTGAAGACTGACCACAGGTTCTCTATGGGATTGAGATCCGGGGAGTTTCCTGGCCACGGATCCAAAATTTCAATGTAATGATCTTGGAGCCACTTCTTTATCACTCTTGCTTTGTGACATGGTGCTCCATCATGCTGGAAAATGCACGGATCATCACCAAATTGCTCATGGATCGTTGGAAGAAGTCGCTCTTGCAGGACGTTTTGATACCATTCTTATTCATGGCAGTGTTTTGGGGCAGAATTATAAGAGAGCCCACTCCCTTGGTTGAAAAGCAACCCCACACATGCATGGTCTCAGGATGCTTCACTGTTGGCACAACACAGGACTCATGGCAGCGTTCACCTTTTCTTCTCCGAACAATCGATTTTCCAGATGTACCAAACAGTCGGAGCTTCATCAGAGAAAATAACTTTGCACCAGTCTTCTGCTGTCCAATCCTTGTACTTCCTGCAGAATTTCAGTCTGTCCTTGACGTTTTTCTTGGAGAGAAGTGGCTTCTTTGCTGCCCTTCTTGACACCAGGCCGTTGTCCAAAAGTCTTGGCCTCACTGTGAGTGCAGATGCTCTCACACCAACCTGCTTTCATTCCTGAGCAAGCTCTGCACTGCTGGTGACACGATTCCTCAGGAGGAGACAGTCCTGGCGCTTGCTGGACACTCTGGGACATCCTGAAGACTTCTTCACTGCAGTCGAACCTCTCTCCTTGAAGTTCTTGATGATCCGGTAAATGGTTCTTTCAGGTGCAATATTCTTTGTAGCAATTTCCTTGCATGTGAGGCCATTTTGATGCAAAGCGATGATGGCTGCACTTGAACATCTTTTGGATTTTGAACCACAAAGTTGATAGTCACATACTTTTTCCGGTCGTACCACAGTGTTCTGGTTGGTTGACTAAAGAAATGAAAGAACCAGTTTAGACAAAGTATTTCTCATTAAGTTGCAAACTGTTGCATCACTGTCTGAGCTAACATAAAGAAACCATATATTTTAGTCTAAGTCCTGAGTTCATTGCAAAAATGACATGTACCCTTCGAAGACATCGGCATGCGGCTTCCACCATTTCAAATAAACCCTCATGTTCACACCATATGCCAATTCTCTGGTCTCACAATCTTTGGCATTTTGACTTCTCGTAGAGTTGTTCTCGGAGTTTCCTGTGTAAATGTATAGAATTTCTTTACTTTCAGAGAAGACAGAACTGACTGGAGAGAGCTCGGTGCATATCTGTGTGGCTCCTTGAGTGATTGGCTCTATTTTTAGGATGGATGGTATCAGCTGCTGGAGAGGAACATATCACTTCAGTCCCTGCTTTTCCCATTTAAAGCTGGTGGTAGAACATTCAGGAAAATCACAGTATTTTCTACCCTCACCCGGACCATGATATTCCCTTTCACTTTCACAGACTCCAGCCTGAGGAGGAGGTGTGAGAATCTGCTAGAGAAACAGATGCAAACCTCAACAAAATGTTTACTTGAGCTTAAAAAAAAGAGTCAAAATGCATTTCAGTACTGTAAACTGTACACACACGGAGGTTATGTAATCTCGAGGGGTTGTGGTGTTTCTCATAGAGCTGATGTTACTGAAACCAGTTCATGTTATTCATAAAAATGGCCTCATTGCAAATATTGAATGTGCCTGCAGCGCCATCTGTAGAGTTTGTGCACGTTATGTCAATATGTTTCAATGTACGACCAAATTCAAATGCACATTCAAAGTTGCATCACTGTAATAATGTTTAAACATTCAAATAAAGCAGGCTACTGGTTTTTATGAGAACAGAACATGAGAAATAATTAGGCCTATTTGAAACAAAATATCAGCCATTCTAATTTGTGCAAATAATATCGAGTTAGTATAATAAACTAATCGCATAAAACATTGCGTTTGAAATATTAAAAACACATTTCCGCATCTATTCAAAACGTTTTTGTACACACAACTTAGCAATGACATTTGTATTAGAACAGTAGGATCAGCTGCATAAAAGAAAAAAATTACTTAAAAAATTATATTACTCTATTATGGCACAAAAAAAAAAGTTTAAATGCATTTATATTTCGCATCATCTTAAGGGTTTTTGTAGTATACGAAATAAACTCATTGTGAAATGCACCAAACGTAGGTTTCACTCTGAAATACTTATATTTGTGTAATATTATATAAAATCCACAAATAAGGATGTTATTAACCAGAAAGGTTGTATTTGTACGAATATTGCTCTAAAATGATTTCTAAAACGTCTGCTCTCTTCTTCTTCTTCTTCTTTTGGAGTTTTATGGCGGTTGGCAAACAAGCGATAGGTGCATTCCCGCCACCTACTAGTGTGGACAAAAAATATATAATAATAAAAAATTAAATATTAAAAAAAAAAGAATAGATACAATTATCTAATAATAATAGAAAAAAAATGAATTCTTCTAAATCCTGTTAAACAGATCTACTTTTTTAAAGAACGTCAACGTCTGTTCTCGCTGCTCTCTGCCATGGTTTTCGTCCTCACGTCACTTCCGCTGTGGTTCGGTGTGGCGCGAGTCGCGAGAGAGTGAACAATCGAACTGAGAACAGAAACACACAAACTTCTGAACACACAGCTGCTGTATTATATCAGACAGCAGAAAACAGACATTTCCTTTTGACAAATTTGTGAAAAGAACAGCGGTTGGATTCATCGAGGAGAACATGCCGCGGAGAAAGGTGAGGGAAAATGCGAGAATTGGGTCAGTCGCCTCAGCGCGCGCTAACCGCTAACTCAGTGTTTATTTACATTTTTTTGAATAGTTATAGTTTCAGTTAAAATATTAAGACTATTTATCAACAGTATTAGCAGCTAACATTTTATCACGTGAGTATCGAAAACTACCGAAGTGGCTCCGAAATTGTGTGTTTTAAGCTTGATAGTGAAGCTAGTTAGCGGTTTGGCTTTAGGTGGGGATGTATAAAAACACATTTCAGATTGTATAATAGTGAAATATTTCTGTTTGCTTTTTATGCTCTGTATGTTTTTGACTATTTATGTTGTTGGCATCTCTAATTATTATATTTAGTCTGACTTGTTTACCTGTGCATGGTGGTATAGCTTAGCAGTTTACATCCCCGTTTGCAGAGAACAGCAGGCAGTAGTTCAGACGGGACTGCTGATTCTGATGACTCTGGAGATCATGAGAAGACCGACAGCTCACACAGTGAAGCCAATCAGCGCAATAACACCCGTCTGACCCGAGCATCACTGCGCCTGAGCCAGAGCTCTCAAGGTAGAAACGCACAGCTGATATATTAGCACCTCATACAGCTGGTCAGTAGGTAGATTTTGGGCTTGATGATTTTCTTCAAAGCGCCAATTGTCCAAAACGCTTCAGAAAATGTAGACTTTGATACTCTTTGGATGAACCTATGTGTTATACATGTAAAAGAAACATAGTGTTTACTATATGGTTGAAGAGAATAGACATGTGTGCCTGCAAAATTTCACCTCCGCACCCTTACAAATATTTTGATTCTTTAATAAATCAGAAAATAAATCCTAATGCTATTGCCTGTGTCTATTCACAATTGGAGGCTGTAATAATAACAATGTGTCCTGTACATTTTTCAAAAGTAAATAAATATGCATGTGTGCAAATATATATACACACACAGATCACAATATAAATTGCAGACAAAAATAAATAAATCAACTTCTCAAAAAAAAGGATGATGCTTCGAAATCAGCAAGAAATTGTCTAATTGGAAAACAAATTCAAAATTTTTTCCATTAGTTTATTCACAAAGTTGGAGGCTATAAATATGAATGTATCCTGTTCAAAAATAAATGATATACATATTTACACACACACACACACACATATATATATATATACACACACATATGTATATTGTATATATATATATATATACATACAGTAGGGGTGTGTGATATTGACAAAAAAAATCTTGATATTTTCTGGGATTTTATCAATAACAATAATTAGACAATATTTTTCCTTGTTCTGTGCTGGTACCATTAAAGGGGTCATATGATGCGATTTAAATTTTTCCTTTCTCTTTGGAGTGTTACAAGCTCTTGGTGCATAAAGAAGATCTGTAAAGTTGCAAAGACTAAAGTCTCAAATCCAAAGAGATATTCTTTATAAAAGTTAAGAGTTAACCACGCCTACCTAAAACGGCTCGTTCTAACACGCCCCCACATATCTACGTCATTGTGTGGGAAGATTTGCATAACGCCGGCCAAAAGTTCATGCAAAGAAAGAAGGCATAACTCTTATTCTCGCTGTAGTATTGCTGTTGCCGCTTGCCATGTCGTGAAGACGCTGTGTGTTGCGTTGTGAAAGCGAAACTACTTTGTTTGGCCTTCCAAAAGAGGACGATATCCACTTCGTCATGCCTAGAGCTGATCTGTGCTGGTCGCTGAGGGAATACATCAACTTCCACCGTGGACAAAGCGGAGTCCAGCCCGCCTCAGCTCACTCTATCCCGGCCTCAGCGCACGCTAAGCCGGGGCTTCCCCTCACGCTAGGCTGCTGTGTTTTTCGTTGTCACTGATGATTCAAACGTGAGTTTTGTGGCGTGTAGAGTAGCACTTGTTGTTTGTCATTTCTTTCTTCTCCGATCACAATGCAGACATGGTTTTATGTTTACGCGGTGCAATGCAACACAACGCAACGCATAAAAAGACAGTAAAAAGTCATTATAATCAGTAATTATGTCACCACTGGATGCAACAAATGCCTCGTTTGTAATGGGTTTTAATGTTTTTGTCTCGTCGCTCCGGCCGGACACGGCATCAACAGTATGTGAGGGGCATAACATTTCCGTCTCACGCTTGAGGTATTCGGCCAATCACAACGCACTGGATAGCTGGCCAATCACAGCACACCTCGCTTTTTCAGACCGATGAGCTTTGTAAAAATCGACGGCGTTTCAGAAAGGCGTGGCATAGAGGAGAAACAATGTACAGTTTGTGGAAAATAATGTGTTTTTTTTAACTTTAAACCACATAAACACATTTCATTACACCAAATACACAAAATAATGTTCTTTTTAGCAGCATCATATGACCCCCTTAAGACTGCCGAAGACAGCTGACTCGATGTTTTTAATATTCTTCATATTTTCCTGTGTGGTGGTCAGTTTACAGCAGTGATAGAAATGTATCTTTTCCAATAAGTTTAAACTTATTTTTTGCATTTTATGGGCATTTTTTAACCTTTATAAAGCCATTTTTTCTAAAAGTGTCCATTATCTTTTGAGTCAAATTCTTACATTTAATCAGTGAATTAGAATGATAAGACATTTGGGCTGTTACCAAGCCAATTAAATCAACACAGACGCTGCATCTGAAGTGGCATTTAGATGTATTTACACAATGTTTAGTGCAGGACATGAATGCATTTAACCTGCAATTACAAATGCATACATAATGTTTTGATATATTAAACATAAAGCACTGAATACTGATATATGAAATGATTTAAAACATGAAAAAAAATCCCAAACATGGAGAAAAGAAAAAAGCCGAAATTTGAAATTAAAACCGCCAGTAGGTGGCAGCAAATCACTGTTAATAAGTGAGTTATTGCGATTGAGCCGAATCATTTAAACGGTTGATTCATTCAGGAACGAAACACTGTCGTGTTGCTCAGAGACGCAAAACAGCGCTGTGGCTGTATTCGGAATGATTTTTGTTGGCGAAATAGAGCAAAACAAGCAATATGGTGTCTAAAACGTAAGTCTCTTAATTAACTTATTGTTTATTGAATTCAATGTCACATTTGTAATCATGGAAATTTTTGGAGAAAACCACACGAAGAGTGCCGGTTTTCTCCAAAAATTACCATTGAGCAAACTGACTTTATGGGCATTTTTACCTTTATAAAGCCATTTTTTAAGCTACCAAAAATGCATTTAATAGAGTGAATCATGCAGTGAAAGAAAACACACTAAATGCGCACACACACTAGTCTAGACTTCACGTAATGTATGCGTGCGCTCTGTAGGGATGTTTTGAATGTTTTTTGCAAAATACTCGATAATGTCAAATCGCACATCGTTAAAACAACAATTACGATATTATCGCAGATGATATATATCGCACACCCCTAATATACAGTATGTATATATGTATACATAAAACATAACACATTACTGTGATGTATTTTTGTTCTATTATTCATGAAGGTTACAGTTGTATTAAAATCCATGCTGCCAAGCTTTTATTCTTTTCTGTTTGACACCTTTACATGTTTATAAGATGTTATTTCTATTCCTCATCTAGATGCCCCACCAGATGTGAAACAAGCAGCAGAGAGATATGAGTCTCCCCCCAGGACACCCACAGGAAACGCCCCCTCATCCGAATCAGACATCGACATATCCAGCCCCAATGCATCCCACGATGAGAGCGTGACTAAAGACCAGAAAGACTCTGGCAGCGATCCCTCCCATCGTCCAAAACGCCGCCGCTTTCACGAGAGCTACAACTTCAATATGAAGTGCCCCACACCTGGGTGCAATTCTTTAGGTAATTGCTCTTCAGATTAATTTCCTCTTGCATCTGCTTAATAATAAAATCCAGTGCTAATGGTTTACAGGAGCTTAATTGGAAAAAAATAATGTTCACAGTTTTTTTAAAACATTTTAAATTTGAATGGATTGTTTATAGTCTGGTTTAAAGCTAAAATCTGTTTACCTTCCTGTATTTCTTTTTTTATACAGGACATTTAACAGGGAAACATGAGAGACATTTCTCCATATCAGGATGCCCTCTCTACCATAACCTCTCAGCAGATGAGTGCAAGGTGCTTTAAGCCCAAAGTATACTTTGCTTGTCTGCTTTATTTGCTATTATTTTGATTTTGTATATTTCTTGCATGGAATGAGCTTAAAAACATCATTTTGTCAACCACTAAATTGCAGTGATTATTTAGCATGGGCATGTGTGGTTTATTCTTTTCCGTATTGTTTAGCACTTTCTCTGGTGTTTATCTTTGTGTGCTTGTCTTCCTGATCAGGTGAAAGCCATCGAGCGTGAGAAACAAGAGGAAGAGCGCAGTCAGGGGCAGAACGAGGAGAACAGGCACGCTACTCGACATCAGGTGCTCGCCAAGCAGATGTTTGCTCAACACTAAACAAACATCACACAAGTGTGTTAATGCCTCTTAAATGCATGCATGCTTTTGTACTAAAAAGACACTTGCGTGAAGGCCTAACGTCAGCAGCATGGTGCCTTCTATTTTTAAGATGGGTTGTGATTGTTTGCAAGCCATAAATTCTGTGGTATCCACAGTGAGGTTATGACTGATGAGTTAACCATGAAGAGCTTTATCTGGATGAGGCACAATGTACCTTTTAGTAAAGTGGGATGTAATATTAATTTGTGTTGCTCTTCCACAGGCACCAACTCCAAGACAAGTTCGATATAAAGAGAAGGTAATGGAGATGAGGAAGAGGAGGGATTCTGGACTGACAAAAGACCAAAAAGAGAAGTACATGGTAATCCTTACAGTGATATATTAAAATGTTTATTAATGCAGGGATGCAAACTTGTCACCTTTTGGCAAAATTCGCCATTTTGATTCATGTAGATCTGGTGAGTTTTTAAATAGTTCGGGGGTGGGGAGGGGGGGGGAGTCTTTTTACAGTGCCATTAGTACCAACTCAATTCTGTACCCGCTCGAAGGCAACCACTTTCAAATGCTCCTGTGTGTTTTTGTGTGGGCGCTTTGGTTTCGAGTTACAAAACCAAAATATTCTATTTATAATGTGTTTTTGCAGTGTTGCAGAGTATTATAGCTAATCACAGGCATCACTGTTGAAAGCAATGGCCAGTCAGAGGTGTTTGCTGTAGGTTAGTCAGAATCCACTCTGTCTGAACTAAGTTTTCACAGGTTTGCAGAGTTCTACACGCTCGTAGATCTTCCCATTATATCGAGGAAAAAAACGCATACACGGTAGTCATTGATTATATCAGGAGTTTAAGTTTTAAAGATAAAGCTTAAATCTAGGGAGTGGAAATGGCAACTGAGCTAATGTGTGATCCTCTGCTGCCATCTACTGGTTATAATGGTAACTTATATAATTGTAATGTCATTTTGATCTTAAAAGTCTTTGTTTTCCACCAGGAGACACATTTCTTCATGTCATCTTCATGAATGAAAAGCGAATCTTTAAATTATGTGCTCACCTGTAGAGTTAAAAATAATAAAGGCTTACAAAAAGTGTTTAAAAATACTTGGCGAGTTAGCATCCCTGATTAATGCGTTTTTATATAAGCTATATGGTCCTGATGTATTTTTGTTAGCCAACCCAATTTAGCTCTTGTTAAAAATAATTATCTGGCTTTTAATTAATGTATACAGTGCCATTATATTTTATGTGTCGGGTGGTATTAATGATGTTTGTATTTGTGATCGATCTACATCTGTTCTTTTTTGATGTATCAGGAGCACAGACAGACACACGGAACCACGCGTGAACCACTGCTGGAGAACATCACCAGTGATTATGATCTGGAGCTCTTCAGGAAAGCTCAGGCCCGCGCAGCGGAGGATCTGGTATGAACAGACATGACTCTCAGTTTACACACTTCTGACATAGCAGTGCATCACTCAACTAAAATCTCAGGACTAAAATCTCACCCTTTATCTTCATCCCATCAAATTGAAAATAAAGAAAATAGTCATTTGAGATGTCATAATTTAAGTTTTTAAATTATGGACATTACAGCGTGGTTATGTAATATATTATATATTTTTTTTTATTCAATAAAAATAACCATATGATGGTATTCTGTTACTGTGATTAAATTACTTTACTAGATTTTGGTTTTACCGCCCAATCCTAGTTCTTACATGTTATTTTAGCTAAATTAGCTTTATTTAGATATTTGATGTCTAAGGTTTTTGTTGTTTGTAGGAGAAACTGCGTCTGCAGGGTCAGATCACAGAGGGCAGTAACATGATCAAGACCATCCTGTTTGGCCGTTATGAGCTAGACACTTGGTACCATTCTCCCTACCCTGAGGAATACGCCCGTCTGGGGCGTCTGTACATCTGTGAGTTCTGCCTCAAGTATATGAAGAGTCAGACCATCCTGCGCAGACACATGGTATGAAATCAAACTTTCCTAAATAATCTCTGTTATGGTTGCATGTCTAAACATTTAGTCAAATGGTAGTACTGGCTGAATCTATATGGAGGTTAAGTTTGAAATGTTGTCATATGTGATCTATGCAGGCCAAATGTGTGTGGAAACACCCTCCTGGTGATGAAGTCTACAGAAAAGGTGCCATTTCTGTGTTTGAGGTTGATGGGAAAAAAAACAAGGTGGGCAATGGATGTTAATGTAATGCATTGGTTGTGGCTGTTTGAATGTAAAGAGTTCTGGATGTGTTTGTTGATTTGTGGCATTGACTATTTCCGCTCTTATATGAACTTCTAGGCTTTTGATGAGTTTGTTTGATGAACATGAATTTTATTCATCCCCACCTCAACAGATCTATTGCCAGAACCTTTGTTTGTTGGCCAAGCTGTTTCTGGACCATAAAACACTGTACTATGACGTGGAACCTTTCCTGTTTTATGTCATGACTGAAGCTGATAACACAGGCTGTCACCTCGTGGGATATTTCTCAAAGGTAATGAGGTGCTTGAGGCTACATGTTGTGAATTATGATCTGATCTGAAATGCACAAAAATATAAGCACTTTGTCAACACATTTGCTTTTCAGGCCAGCTTCCCTCTAGCCAGTGTCTTTGGCTGATTTTCAGTCATAAGCTTCGTTTACGTAGTATGTGAGCCAGGACAAATAATCTTCTCCAGTATTGGCCCACTGGTTATTTATCCTGAAAATGTTTATCCTGGTTTCCATTATCTTGCATTGGTAACAAAATTCCATGAGCTTTCATGCTTGGGGTCGACTGAGCGATTTTTCAGATTTTGATTAATTCGGATGTAATGTTTTACCATGTTTTTATTATATTTTATTCAAGGAATCATGGCTTTTAATAAAAATAATAGCAAACAGTATAGTTAGACACATTGACAATACATTAATGGTGACATTTAAGAGAAATAAATTATCCGACTGCATGACTGTGCACCTGATTAACTACTCGCATGTGACGCGCACTATGATGGACCATAACGTAGAACGTATCACTAGTCCTAATCGGCTATTCACACAAAATGCGTTTTTGTGTTTTAAGAAAATGAGAAATGAAAGGTTATGAGACTCAAACAACTTTTAACTTTGCCGTGTCATACGTGATACACTGTCAACATGTCCATCAAGCACGTTTACATAGAAAAAAATATTGTTTGCATGCTGCTAAAGTCTGTCTCAGTAAAGTGGGGGATGAACTTATTCTTTCCACAGCAACCTTGAAGGGACAACAAACACACAGCACATGGCGGGGGGGGCACAACGTGGGACAGCACGACAAACTCACAGGTGATAGTTGTCCCAGTTAATCAAGTAATTCATTTTTTTTATTTTGCAGTGCTTGTTTCACGCAGTATGTTATTTTGATGAGCATCACATGAAATGTTTTAGACTGTCCTCCCTGCTCTTTCGAGTCATTCTTAAATAATTATGTACTGAGGCTCAAGCAAAACTTGTTGTATCTTTAATCATCGTGTGACTGCAACTAAAATTGAATCGGGCTTTGAAACTAGGGAAGCAGTGACAATTAATTTAAGACATCTGTTTTGATCTTTGCTGTTTTCTTTTCTGAATATGTGAATAAGGAATCGGCTAGCATGGAGTGCCAGTCTAGGCTAAATTGTGTGAAGTTAAAAAAAATTCGGTGAGTGAACCCAGGCCCTTTAAGTGTTTTTGTGGGGGATTCTAAGCGAGAAAACTGAAGACACTTCACCATAAAATAAATGAGGTTACTGAAAGTTCCTCGCTAATGCATGCAAACATGCAAATTATAATGCTACTTTTTTAGTGAACAATTTTGATCAATGTTAGCCTATGGTGTCTTTTAAGTCAAGACACAAGAGTTGTCATGTAATATGCACACTGACTAAACTGATTCTCCTTTTTGTTCAGGATAATAACTCATTCCTGAATTACAATGTGTTTCCCCTGTATCCTGAACTATGGCCAAAGTACATGAGGGCCTAGGGCCTAACGGCAAAGATGCTCATGTGATTTCAGTGATTACCTTTATCGTCATACGAGATTGGTCAATGTCCAGGATATAAGATCCTAGAGTCATCAGTGGTTTCTCACACCACTATCCTGGGCGCCCCGCCAACACTAGGGCCCAGGCACATTTTGTCTTGTCCCCCTCCCTAATCGAAAGCACACCGGTGATTCAACTCATGGGCTACATTAGAAGAAATCTCCAGGACCTAAAATGGGTGTCCCAGATTAAGGGAGACATACAAAATTTCAGTGTTGGGGTACTGCCCATGACGGCAGGTTGAGAAACACTGATCTAGGATGGTAAGTCTAAAGGCATGGTCAAATTAATTGAAATCATGAAACTGATACATTGTAACAACAATTGATTAAAAGTTTAACACATTCATTTTAAAAAAGCCCTATATGAATCTTTGTTTCCCCCAAATTTTTTAGTTTTTCCCAATTTCTTTTTTTCATTTTAATATTTCTGAATTCCATTTTAATGTTTTCATTATATTTTAATAATCAAAAAGCCTGTCTAATCAGTCAAAAGAATAAAACTTGTACATGTTGTAGTAGTGTTATAATTATTAGTTTGTGATTGAGTCGAATTGTTACAATAAGTCCTGCGTCGCAGCGTACTGAAATGTGGTTTTTTTTTTAATATTTGTTTTTAGAGACTTCTATTTGTTATTAATGTTTTCTGGATTTAAATTTTTAAACAAGGGTAATAGTCAAAACGTGTGGCTAAGAGCAATGAAGCGTTAAAACAAAATTCAATCAAATAAAATGTAACAATTGAATTTTTTTTGGCAAATGGCAAGTTGGCCAGCGGGCACCATAGAATTTCTCTAGTAAAATTTAAATTCTAGGGACAGCCCATTTATAGTAAGGGTCTGCAAGTCCTGCAATAGCCTCCGTGTGTTGTTGCTAGTCTACACAGATCATTTCATGAGCCTCCGTATATGGCGGGGCACGTTGTCTGGTACAGAACGTTTGGACCGAGTTTCTCGATGTTTTTCAAAAAAAGTTGTAACTGTCAACTAAAATGTTACTACAACATATGTCAAATAACTTTTTTCACGTTTTTCTGTTCTTAAGAACGCCTCGAGTTAAAGAAAATGCTATTCTAATGGCAGCCACATGAGATTTTTCACGGATTATGTTATAATGTTAACAAATGCACTGTGTAATATCTTGCAGAAAAGGATGGCATGACTAGCAAGCTAGGTGAGTGTTAATGCTGATTCTACTATCAACGGTCCAGCACGATTTCGATTCACGAGTTTGTGATTTCCTCTATTGCGAGATTCACGAGTATGTTAATTGGGTGTGTATTTTACAAAGATGAGAGATTTATCGGGATCAATATAATTAAATGTTCTTATTTTATTGTCTGGATAAAATGGGCTGGCACATTTCTTTGGGTGAAAGAGGGTCAATGTCGCAATACACTGTCGATTCATCTAATCTGAAGATACGCACTTTGCTGATGAGTACTTGGGCTCTTTGTGGTATTGTGTATACGTGACTTCTTATATTGTCTCGATGTGGTTGTAAGGATTGGGCGTTGGACGAAAAGCTCTGCTGTAAATGACACATTTTCACTATAATGTAATGTTAATAACAAAACTGACAATTTAGAAATTTTAAACCAGCCCCAAAGGTCAAATAAATTAAGATAACCGACCACGAATGAGCGAAGCGACTCCGCGTGCATATAACAAGAAACGGCTTTGTCCTTGGCTTTAGCTTTCCTTTTAAAATGAAGGCAACCACGTAACTGCATTTTGTAATGCAGATAACCAAACAGGAAGGAATGCTGCATGGCATGCAACTGACAGTTGGTGAAGCGTAAATTAAGATGTGTCCGTAAAGTCCTAAATTTGAAGCCAAAAACAAATTGTTTGGACGTAATTTGTGAAACATAGACATAAAAAGAGCGGCCATGAGCGGATGACTGAATGAGATGCGATTCACTCTCTGCCGAAGGCAGTGGGGGCACGATAAAAGAAAGAATAAAAATCTACGGAGCTTTTCTAAAGAACAGAAGTCCCCTCGAACAGTGGCATTCATAATTAAACGCCGCTACACCTGAAATGGAAATTCGCAATTGCTGTTGTTTTAGGAGCGATCTCAACCGATTTGAATCGTCCAGCATATTTTAGAGTGCGATTTCGCACGGCCTCGGCGGTTAAGTCTTTACAACGTCCCTTAACGTACAACTTGGGGCATTCCCCTGTACAACTTATCATTATGGCCTACCTGTTAATATTTCCAAATAATGAGGCGACATGAAAATTGCTTTAAAAAATTCTCACACTCATATGAAATTGTCCAATGAACTGCTTTTTATACTCAAATCCGAAATGTACATTCTAACCTGGCGCACGTTGTATAATTATGATCTGTACTGTCCATTTTTAACGGTTTTACATTTCTCTACCATTTCTTTCTGCTGTCTTCTATATATGTGGCAGTTAGGGGGATTTAAGTTTATTTTTTTTAAATTTAATTATCTGTTATACTCCATCTCTGCTGGGGGTAATTACCCTATTCCCTGCTGCACCTAGTTTTGAAAGTCAAATTCCTTGTCTGGTATAACTACATTGGTAATAAAGTGCTTCTTTCAGGACTTCGGAAGGTATAACACCTATGACTACTAGCCAATCAAATGTTGGCGTGGTTAAGAAGCAATGAACAGCAGCTTTCAGCCTGATGTCACCTTGATGCAAACATGAAATATTAGACATACAGTAGAAGTTCTTTACAAGTTTTTTTTTTTATTCGATTGCGCTGCTTTTCCACTGTTTTTTCTATGTAAACATGGACGTATTTTGACGGTTGCAGCTAGCATCTCTTACACAGCGTCATGCATGAAACGGCAATTATAACAAGAAGCAGCGCCTCGAAATTAAAAGAAAGTTCAGTCACATCATGCTTTGGCATGTTTTTTTCTATTCCAGCTGTCCCATGTTGGCAAGTCTTTGGTCAACAGTCAAAAGCGCATTCCGTGTGAACGGCCACCGCGTAGAGTGCGCATCAACTCTTGGTGATGCGGGTTAATCACGGTGGGCGCCGTACATGCCGTTGATCGTTCCTTTTGCTCTTAACCTGTTTTATTATTCATATTTGTCAAAGTGTCCTAATTGTAACATTGAAACTTTGTAAATTTCGAATGTAATCGATAAAGGTAAAGAAAATCCGCCCAGGCCTATTGGCCTCTGTAGATGGCATCCAGTACTTGACATAGACTCATGATTGGCAAGTGTAAGAACTGTAACGGCAGTGGCTCGCCTTATATGTGTACATTATTTCAGAACATTGGAGGTGTGGATGGGCCATTATCTCTGTGCTGCTGGTATGCCTCAACACTGGCAGGGGGGTCACAGTCTTTTGTTTGTCATGGGTTTTCGAGGGGAACCGCTGCGGTCAGGGTGAAGAGAAGGTGGGTTTCTCACAGACTCGGCCTCTCGGAGGCCGCGTCCTCGCAGGGATTGTGGCTCAGCCGGTTATCGCAGGCTACTGGGAGGAACAGATGCTGCCGGGCGGTACAACATGTGCACTTCAAGTCAAGAATAGCATTCCATCAAGGGTAAGTTAATTGCCCGCGTGCGGGCCCACGCAATGGCACCGATTTGAAGGCATTTCACTGTGGAAGGCATCCCTGTCCACAGGCCCTTTTTTTGTTTTTTGTCTTGTTCAGAGATCAGTCAGTAGACGGCAGTGAATCCTGTGGACATTGTCAGTACTCTGCAGCCCTCTTCAGATGCTCAAGTACTGGAAGGGAAGCATCTGGTCCTGAAAGCGACGAGGTTAAATGCAGGAAACTGTTATTTATTTCCTTTCTTTTACTTGTTCTTTCATTCAGGGGCATGGTTGTTTTCTATAGAACTGGAACTATTTGGTAAATGGTCATAATGGATTAAGCTTTTCATTAATTTTGCTGAAATTTTTTTCAATTGAAAGATGCAAAGCCAAAAAAAACATTGATTTGTAATAAAAACAACGTTTATTTGCATATTGAATTTATTTTACGTTTATGTTTGCTGTCTTTGGGGGGGGCAGAAATATTTGCCATTAAATATAGACTTTTATTAACACATTTGGTTCAACAAATAAGGAAAATTTTAGAGACTAAAGTTTTATTGTTTCACACCGAATGGCATGGAATTATTTGCCTGGGCATCAAGCCATTTGTACCAGGTGTAACGCGAGAATTTCTTTTCTATTCTAATGAACTGCGCTTGTTAAAGCATTCAATCCATAATGTAAATTAACTTTAAGGTAGTATTTTTTGTTTTTTCCACTAGCAGTAAATTACGTTTACAGTAAAATAGTCAAATTTACATTTTTTGCAAGTGAAAACTATGAATCACAATAGAAAAAGGACATTCCAAGAAGTACTTGTGTGATATTTTATGTGATTTATATTTTATTTAGTTCTTATTTTTATCATCTGTAAATGTACATTTGGGTGTTTTGTTGTTCAGTGAATGTTTATTGGATTATTGTAGTGTTGTGGGTTACCCTAATGCTGTCTGTGTGTATGACCCTGTGCACCGTCTATTAGGGCTGGGTTTATTTTTGCTACACATTTTCCCAATTATATTTCGATTTCTGCATTCACATCTGTTTGCAATTTCTAATTTCATTCAGTATGGTGGATTTATTTTGGTGGGATATAGGGTGTAGGTCAGGTGGGTGTACGTAGTACGTTGCCAAGATTTTCTCAAGTTAAAAAAACTCTGGTCATTTAATGCTGTTTAGATATTCATGATGGGGATCAGTTGGTACTAACATTACTATAATGATGGAAAGGTCAAGTGTAACTGATTTGTAGCTATAACCAACTGCTAAATAGCGACGTGAAGTTAAATTTGTTTTTTTAAATAATAAAGTTCACAATTGTCCCTATAGATATTTGCTATCTTCAATTCGGGTTTTTTTAATCTAAACAGTTAAATGTGGCTGTCATAAAAAATTGTGAGGTGGATTTGTTCCGGAAACATAATGTAAAACATCGAAGAACATAAAAATGCTATATGAATGTTATAGGTTCGATATAGCTACGCGCGGGCCCCGCACATGTGAAAGCGGCGCTTGAGTGCCTAAAAACGCGTAATATAAATGCACTGAAATTATTATTATTATTATTATTATGGTTGTAGCGATATATTTTGGCAAATACCGCCTCTAACAATTAATTGTTCTACTATCGACTGAGTTTATGGTCCCCTACTATGTATTTTCTGAGGTAAATGTTGACGTTTACATTACATATTGTTTACAAGAGGGCTGTGGTATCACCCTAAGCGAAAGTTCAAGCGATCTGAATAGCTTATCACGATAGCCAGAGCCACGATGGCGTATCTAACGATACAGACCTGCACTGAATTCAACCTCGCATAATTTTGAAAATCCGCTGTGGTTAGTAAGACAGCTTTCTTAACTATAGGGTGGCGCCATTTTTCAACTATTGCAGAGCAATGCCAGTTTGAACGCTCTGGCATTAGTGAAGGTGCCGTCCATAACTCTACCACATAAGCAAGTAGTAGGTTAAAGGGCATATGTTTTTGCATTTTTACATTGTGCGCGGGGATCGCACCCGGTGTACAAGTATTTGCTGATTGTATTTTTGGTATCTTTTTTGAAGCCCATAATAATTAATGTACTCGGGGGGGGTGTCTAATAAATGTATATTGAATGTACTACATTTTTACTATAGTAATCAATAATTTACATTAGCTGGTATGGTTTATCATTGGCACAAATTTAACATTCTCTTATCGATAAAAACAAAAAATGAGGAAGAGTTCTAAAGTCACCGCGCTGTCTTCACTGTATCTAAAAGCGCACACAACTTCTCAAGATGGCTATTTATAACTTTCGACCGTTCAACGTAGTTCGCTAGGTGCCACCGGGGCAATATGATCATCATCGCAGTGTGTGCAGAATGTTCGCTTGTGAGTGCTGCGAACATCCGTATTGCGCTCGACATTTTTTGTTAGACGTTTCCGCGGTCTAGGCCCTCTTCCGAAGATGGCAGCGAGTTCAAAAGCGACTCTACCGCACTATGCTCCGTCGCTGTGCCACATCTTGTGTGGAAACAGAGCAGTTTGATGTTTAAGTGTCATAGTCCCAGGACAACACACAATCACTTGCGGCCCGAAATCCGACCATTCAGGAAGCAAACCTTTTTAGCGCTGGCCCCTCAGGTTTATCACTAAATGGGTTTTTAATATGGCGGGGCTGGGGGAACACGTAGAGCTAGAGGTAGCATTATCTTTCATCAACAAGGAGGTCCTGATAAGCATCCATTGTGTCTAAAGGATTAAGCCACATCTTTGATTGTTAATAGAAAAACGCTGCAAAACGGTGGTAATGGTTACATACGACAACCTCTCTCGTCTCTCGTCGTCCTCTTCTTCGATCATTGCGTCTAAGTCTCTCGTGTCTCTCTCTCTCTCTCTCTCTCTCGTCTACGGGCTCTCTGCTCTGTTTGTTTTTGAGTGGTTAAATAAGCAGTTTGAAGATGAGATTACACGTTTATCTGATTTAATAGTAAGTAGTTGAATTGTTAGAATTCCAAAAAAAGTAACACGATAAGCTGGGGCAAGCTAACTGGTGTTTTCAGAAAGCAAGTGCTTTTATCCACAGTGGAGAGAGAGCGCGTGCATGTTTGCCAGGTTGACAAAGATAAGTAGCAACATTTAGCAGATATTTCTGTATTGCGTAAGTGTGAAGCTCTGTTTTGGGGATTAGTCTCTTTATATCAGGCAACCCCGTTTGTGTTTCTGTCCTAGGCAGACGCCAAGTGAAGGCTCTTGTTTGTAGCCTATATATGTCTTCTGATGTCATTATTTTTATAGAAACGCGCGCACTTTTCTAAACTCAATGTGAACGTTGTAAACTTTTGAACACATTAAGGCTGGTCGCACTTGGGCGCGGCTGCACACCTTGCCACAATATCGAGTACAGGGGCCAGCTGTATGGATCTCCGTATCTTCAAATCTCTGTGACGATACATCGTCGTATCGATATTTTGAACACGGCACTAGTTTACAAGCCATTATTGACCTCTTGATACAGCTATGTTAAAGTTTTGTATCTGATTTTTCCTTTTAACTTACAATCCGGAAGGTTTAATATCATGTTTTTATTTTGTGGCTGGTATGTGGCTGGGTATATTGTGGGGAGAAGTATGATGCATTCACAGTGCACAACGGCGCTGGTCTGTTGGAACTGGGTGCTAGAACGCGATCTTCGCACTACGGGGGAAAGGCCACATTAAACTAGCGGCCTAAAACTCGTTTATTGTTTTGAATACGTCAATACGAATTCGACAGAATTTGAGACTTTGTTTTCATATTACATTGAACCAATCAGGCAGGGAGTGCTTATGGCAAAGATTTTATGTAGTTTGTGAAATGCCCCTTTCAACTTTCCTGCATGTAACGTGAAACTGCTACCTAAATACGATTCTGGGGATTAAGAATCGCATGGGGATTAGGTTTCTCGTAAAAATGAAATACGGATTAAGCGCGAGTTTGTCGATTTATATAATTTATCGGCCATTGTGTTGGTTATGTACCAATAAAGTGTAAAAAGCCATCTCTGGAAGCGGCAACTGTTCTAGGCTATGAGTTGGGGTTGGGAGCGTGCCATGTTTGCGTGTATTCGTGTATTATTTTTACTCTGGTTCTCTTTTGTTTCTGTATGGTACAGGACCTGATTGACGAGTGGAAGGCCAAAGAGACCAAAAGAGGCAACAATAACAAGACCATAGACCCCAGCTCTCTGAAATGGACCCCTCCCAAAGGAACCTAATGGACTTACATGTTACATTTCGTACTGCCGTTCTATCTTTTTTTTTATGACTCCATCAACAATGTCTTCTGCAATGGCTTCAGCTGTTAGTGTAATTTTTGTCTCTTTACGTGCCCCTTGTAACTCTGGAATCTCTCACTTTTGTTTTATACAGTGCTATTTTTTTTTTTTTTTATCGTATTTCATTCATATTTTTCTTTGGCCAAAGTATTGACTATGCCCCAGAATGTATTTTAAAAGTACAAATTTTTTTTAAAGCAAAAAGTAGTTTCTCAGAATGTAGTAAAAAAAAAAGGGGGCCTTACAAAAAAATAGATTTACGTTAATTACACTATCTTCAACGTTTATTTCTTGATTTCTTTGTGTTGAAAGATTTGTGCAAAGGATTTCATTTAAATCAGAACTGGGAAAAAAAACTAAGGTGGTTTGTTGTCAGCTGTGGTTGTCTGTGTCGTGCCCATCACATTTGATACCTGAAGCAAGACATTTACTTGCTTAAAAATACTCCCAAATGACGTTCTTTTGAATTATAATGTTTGTGCCAGTTAAGAGTCAAGAATAAGTGTATATTGATTCACGAAGGCTGGTGGAGTCTGTAATCGAGTGCTGGATAATGTCATCAGTAGTACTGCAGTCCGTTCCATTCCTCTCGCACATCTGCTGTGTGAAACAACACGATTTCACGTTTTAAAACTGCTGGTTCATTTCATCATTTTTGCATAAATACAGTTCTTTCAGTGTTGTACCTGTTTGTTTGTTCAAATCTCCAGATCTGTCCATTGCTGTGCTGCTCTCTGGGATTGTTCTTCTGAAATCACCTGCAGATTAATATGAAAATCAGTTTTTCACCTTGTTTAAACTGCTTAGAACCTAGCAGTGCTGTGTAAAACCATGGGTTTTTATTTTCTTTGGCTAAACACCTGTAAGAGAGACTGAAAACATTTACTACTGGTTTAAGTAGAGCAGTGGAAAGCCATACCTCCTGAAGATCTCTTGCCCATGAGTCCCACAAACATGTCCCCCTTATGTCCTTTGAGGAAATGGTGCTGGTTTTTAATGCATGTCTTTAAACCAAGACATTTATAGACAGTGGCAAAAATCAGTCTGTTGGGATTGTACAGGTTTTCTGCTGGTCTTAAAAAGTCTTAATTCTCCCGTCCACAATTGAAGGCTTTAGAAAGGTCTCAAATAGGAGCAGAAAATCTCAAATTCATAGTCATGGGGGGGGGCGATTAATGGTTGATCATGCTAGCTGCACACTCAATATCTTCCTCAATATTTTTGTCTTGTTTCTAAGAACATCCTTAAATCAAGGAGTCTTGTTTTCTGAGAAATTGCTTGAGTTTATGCTTAAAACACGAACTATGCATCTGTCCTATGCCATTTTGTATGAATATTGATTTAAGAATCTGCGCTGAAAACGAGACAAAATAGTTATGAAAAATAGGATGGAAGTTATATTTTCAAACAGCATTGGTAATACAACTCAATGTGTGCTCCCTAGACGTTTACACTTAGAGAACGGTTTGACATGTTGCGTTTCTTTTGATTTATTCCGTAAATCATCTTCAAAAAGGTCTTAAGTCTTAAATTTAACTTTAATCAAAACCTGGCAGGAATCCCTGGATGTCGAATAAGCGGATGTGTATAGAACATGATTTTAGAATATGGGGGGTATATAATAAGATGACTAAGGGGAATATCTATATAGGTAGGTATATAACTATAATGAATATTAATCGAGTATATATGATAATGTAATCAAGAGAGAAATGATGTAATTCATAATACTTGAAGTGATTTACTGCACGTCTTCGTTCCATTTTCACAGGCGGTTGAACCGCTAATACGGTAAAGTAGGGAAATACAATCATGTAAATACAGCAGAGGTCAAAATGTTATATCTATATCGGATTAGACGAGTGTTTAAATAATTTTAGTGAATAAAACAACTGAATTTCCTGCGAAGAACAACTGAAATAGTGCACTAGAAGATTAAATATTTTGACAATGATTGGGTTTAATTTTAAAATTTTAACACTTATTTTTTTAGGTTGAGTAGGTTTTGATTTACAATTTAACAACCACTGTAATTTGGTGTAATAATCAATTAGTATTAACGTACAATCAACAAAGTTGTTTTAAACCTAAACAATGTAAATTGTCTTGAGGTGTAGGGCGCCTAGAAGGCGCAACCAACCAAATCTTAAATCTTACCGAGGGAGTGTGGCTTTTTCCCATTAGTCCATAGAACTGATGAGATTTCGATCTTTTGAGTAGACTGGCCACTTGGCTGGCTAGTGTCTCGTCCACTGGTTCATCCTGTTAAACAACCAAAGCATTTTTTATGGATGTGAATACGACATTGTATATTTTGGTTTTACGCTGGAAAAAAAAAACTAATTTTAGAATTCCAGTACCAGTATTTGTAGTGGATAAAAACCCATTAATTTACTTATTAATCATAACCTTTATGATTCCTTATAATAATAAATAAATAAAATAAAACATCACTCACCTCCCAGTTATCTGAAATCCAGTGGTCTCTGTTGAGAGTGAAAGACAATCCTTGAACACTACAGGCAAGAGCAAGTATGGTGAGCATTAACGCTGAGAGTTTCCAAATCTCCATAAGGAACAAAAGTGTGTAAATAAAATACTGAAAATAAGCTTAAAAGATAAATCTCGGCTAAGAGATTTTTTTCCCCGTCTGTACAGTCTATCCAGCCAGCAAGAGGGTCTTCTGAAATCACAGATCTTTTCTGTTCTTTCACATAGTGGCGGCTGCATTTATAGCCATAAGGCTGCCAACCCCCTCCCAGCTCTCAGATCTCAAAACCACCCTCGTCATAATCAATTCACTTAATGCATTTATTGCAAAATAACCACCACTTGACTTGAGTGATCAGTGACTCCATTTGTTGTAGGTTTCCAAGATTTTGATTAATCGACCCATCACACATCAATGAAGATGCAAAATAATTCATGAAACAATGTTTTATTTTTGATGTGTTATTTAATCCATTATTAAGCCCTTTTATGGAAGATCGGTAGATTAGAATCGTGGATATAATGTAAGAATACAAACAAATTATGAATTCGGTGAGTACTTACGGCACTAGCAGTAAATCAAACTCACATAGCTATATGTTTGGAATGACATTAGCAAATATTTGACCTCCTTTTCTTTGTTTGTAGAACATGTATATCTAGTATAGAGGATATTACCTGTATATAATTACATTTCTGACATTACAATCTTTGTTTTCAGAGCCGAACAGATTGACGAAGGCATCTGAGACTGTCACAGGGCTTGGCAAACAATCCCTTCTGTTGACTAAATCACTGCATACTTAATTGTTCAGTAAGTATTCATATATTAGATTGCACTTGACTGCCCGTAAGCAAAAACATATTGCTTCCAAATGAGCCTGGATTTACAAAACCAGTAAACTGTAACTTGTTATACATATACTTAGTAGTATGTGATCTGTTGAAAGGTGGTTTAATGATATATTCTGCCGAAAAGTGATCCAGTGTTTAAGTGTTATGTTCTGGAAATTCTGTTTAATACTGGAATAAAACGTACTGACTTGGCTCACACAGGGTATGCCAACTTCCCAAAATGACTGGCCTATACAAAAAATTGCTTATAAATTTATCAATATGCTTTATTGTTACCAAATATTGGACTCAATCTTTTTATCAGTCTGTTTTCATTCAATTAGCACAGGTTTAGTATTTAATTTTTGGAACTGATTGATCGTAGTCCTTATTTATCTTAACTCATGCTCCTCAGCTTTTGAATAAACATTGCAAAAATTATCCACAAACAAAGCCTTTTTTCACTCAAAAATGTGTGCATAAGCTAAACTGAGGTGCAGAAGCTCAGATCAATGAGAGCTACTATCAGAAATACGAAGCCTGTGCTAATCGGGGGGGAAAAAAACTAGTTGCCAGAAAAAACTGAATCCAAGATTTGGTGATAATATAGCATGATGAGAGATGTACAAGCATTTTTTTAAATGGACGGTCATTTTTGACAGGGAACATCAAACTAGGTAAATGATTTTCAGAATATAATAGATCGTCTGGTCATTGTCGGTGCACTCTAAAAAATGCTGGGTTAAAGTCAACCCAGTGCTGGGTAAAATAGGGAAAAACCAAGCAATTGGGTTGTTTTGACACAGTGGTTTGTTTTTCACCCAGAAAGGGTTTGGTTAAAGCATTCAACAACCCAACCGGTGGGTTCAAAACAGGGGGCGTCAATTGCTGGGTTTGTCCCTATTTTATTTTACCCAGCACTGGGTTGTATTTTAACCCAGAGGCATTTTTTTAGATTGTGATGAACTCTTTGTGGGCTGAGGTTTTGGAAATGTAGTGTTTCTTCTCCTGAGGTCTGAAAAAAAGCTTTTAATGCATGGGCTACCTATGATAGAGACACATGATTGTTTTGGTAACTCCTTTATTTTGATAGTCCGTCACTTTAGTCAATTCTACCTCTAAAAATGCTGGGTTAAATATAACCCAGTGATGGGTTAAAAACGGACAAACCCAGCTATTGGGTTGTTTTGTTAGACCGATCGTTTGGGTTGTTTTGAACCAGCGGTTGGGTTCAAAACAACCCAATAGTTGGGTTTGTCCTTTTTTAACCCAGCATTTTTTAGAGTGTATAATCTTTAATGTACTTTGCTACTACATGTCAACTAGCAGTCATTAGAGTATTAGTAGACTGTCTGCTTAATATCTACTAACACTTTAATTTTATGGTCACTCAACAGACATTCTGCTGAGTATAAGTAACTTTGCAAGTACGGCAACTTATTCCACTAACCCTAACCCTAACCTAATACTCCAATGAGAGTTAGTTGACATGTAGTTTGCAATAGTTACTTACAGCTTATAGAATGTCTACATTGGGACTATCAAAATAGAAATTGCAATCTTGTTTTGTTCTTGTATTTAAAAACTGAGCAAGAACTGGCCACTAATATACCATGAAAATGCCAGTGGGCAGTATGAAATGGTTGGCATCAAATGCTGGAAGCCTAATTCGCCATGGGTTCCTTCCAAATTTCCCTGTTTTATAATGTTCTTTTTTTCCCCCAAAACAAGGTCTGTGGTAAATATAAATTGATGATACTTTCATACGTTTGTTGCTTAGCAACAAAATCAATTACACACAATGCCCATAATGAAAGCGCCTATTTTGTGAATTAGTTGTTTTAATTTTTAAAAATTGTATTTTGTATAAAATAATTTGGGGTGGTGGTGTGTGGGCAGTTTTTTTACTTGTACAACACAAGTCCAGAGTATCGTCAGTTTACGTACCTTGTAACTGTATTTATGCTAATATGACAGCATATTATTAGGCCCTTTAAAGCAACTGTATGTAGTTTTGTGAGTGGAATTCACTGTCGAAAATATACCACTGTCGTAATTACCATGGATAGCTCCTGAACACATCCATGTTCATAAAAACAAATTAAAATACAAAACACTTGCTTACAGTTGCTTTAAAGGTACGTATTGGTATCTAAAGTGTACATATAAGCAGTGTTGGGGGAAGTTACTTTTAAAAGTAATGCATTATAATATTGCGTTACTTCCTAAAAAGTAACTAATTAAGTTACTTAGTTACATTTTATGGAAAGTAACGTGTTACGTTACTTTCGCGTTACTTTTTAAATCTGGGCTTGGTTTGCTTGTTTGTTTTTAATATAAAAAAAGTTATATTTTTGGTATATGTAAAAGCCCTTTCACACCAAAAGACTCAGGCTGAAGGAAATGTAAATTCACGTCTTTACAGTATACACAGAAGAAGAAAGTTCAACACTCTTAAAAGCAATAAAAAAAGAAGAAATGTTAGTTTATCTTGTGTAATTTTTGCTTGTGAAAGCTAGTACACTGGTTAAATCACAAGACCCAGCGGCTGGCTTTTAAAAAAGACAAACCAGCTAATTGGGTTTTGTTTTGACCCAGCGGTATCAATTCAAAACTCTCAACCGCTGGTGCCAAACAACCCATAGCTGGTTTGTTCCCGCTTTTTAACCCATCAGCTTTGCTTTTTAGTACGGTTGAACTGGATCATCGAAGGGTCAGAAGTAAAGACATTGGTTAATAGAATGGTATTAAATGCATAAAGGATATTTGTGTTATTTAGCATATTTAATTATTGCAGCTTTGAGTCATATTCTGAGTTGCTTTTAACTGTTTTTATTGATTTTGAGGAAAACTAAATCAGATATTTTTTTTTGTGAGGGAGTGAGATGAATTAATGCATGTTCATATTTATTCTAGAACTAAAGTAACATCTTACTCCCGATTTCTCTTAACATGGGGACAGGAGAGCTGTCAGTTAATAAATTGGAAAAAAAAGTAACTTGCATTATGAGTTATTTGAAAAGGGAACTTTTTTTTTATTTTAAAAAGTAATGCGTTACTTTACTATTTACTTGAAAAAAGTAATCTGGTTATGTAACTCGCATTACTTGTAATGAGTTACCCCCAACACTGATCCATATAGCACCTATCTAAAAAATGCTGGGTTAAATACAACCCAGTGCTGGGTAAAATAAAGACAAACCCAGCAATTGGGTTGTTTTGACCCAGCGGTTGGGTTACTACCCAGAAGGTTGTGTTAAACATTTAATCCAACCTCTGGGTTAAACCAACCCAATTGATGGGTTTGTCCCTATTTTACCCAGCAATTGGGTTGAATTTAACCCAGCATTTTTAGAGTGAGTTCCTCTTTTGAAGTACTTGCTCCATGATAGTTTTTTGTCATGCGTTTATAGTGCAGACTATAAACTGGGTATTAAAATGTTATAAAAATGGTGTTTGATTACGTCAACATCTTGAGAATCCCTCTGGGAAGCATTGAAAGCTGTGGTTCTGTGAAGGCATTAAATTCACATTATTCAAAGTACTTTTCAAAACGCGATGCCTTGGGTTGCATCGTACGGAAACATTAAATTTGAAAGTTGTTGTTTTTTTTTTTATTCCAAATGACTAACGTATCAGGCTTCACACAAACCGCCTCTGTCATTTGAAACCTAGAGAACACCTAGGATTTTGGTGCTCTTGATCTTCATACCACAAGTTGCTAAGGGGCAAGCAAGAAACCATTTTCGATAATTTCACCTGAAGCGCCTACTCACGAGGCGCTTTCCAAGCCACGAGGTCTACACGCTGCGTGCTGCTGATCAAAAAATTCAGAGGCTCTTCATTTTGCATATAAACAGCTGTCATTAATGGGGTCTGCATGCTGGCCGCAGATACCTGTAAGACTCAACTTGTTGTATGGCCCATACTATTGTTGGGCATATAGTGAGTTATTGTTGGAGAGTATCGCCATTGGGTTAATCGAGTTTGATCATCATTGCTGGACAAAAAAATTCTAAAGAATAATTAGCACCTTAAATTTTTTATTATGTATCTGAATTTCTATCAAATTTCGGCAGCTAATTGGGGGGGAATTGCAGTGTGTTAAACAAATAGTTAATAAGCCTTGTAAGACTTGTACAAACTGCAAACAAAAGCAAAGAAGCAAACATGTATGCAAACTATATTAACTAATAAACTGAATGTGTTTTAAATATACAATAACCAGCTTTAGATATGTATCTTTAAATCCAATTAATTTCAATCTCATACATTTCATGTATTCTATCTATCAAGTTTTGTCTATTTTTGCATATATACATATGTGTGTGTGTGTGTGTAAACTATATATTGATTTCAATCCAAGACAATATATTTACACACACACACACACACAGCAGCAGCACATATAGTATTATATATACATACATATCATTTGAAAAAAAACTTGATCAAAAATTTTAATTGAATTGAGGGTGTCGAGCCATTTACATTTATGTAGATTTTTAATAAATGCAGATATATTATTTAATACATCAAGGCAAATGCAAATATTAATACTAACTATGCTGAGTTTTATTTATTTATTTATTTTGAGTGCTGAAATCTTACCCGTTTCATTTATGTTTAACTGACAATTATGCTTTACATTAAGTTGATTAGTTTGTCAAAACTGTGTAATCTGAATGGATGGAAATTTTATATGCAGTTCAAAAACATAATTTCAATTAAATTCAATTATATGTGTGTGTGTGTGTAGTGCATTAACCTTTGCATTTATAATTGTATAGCCCTGTTAAAGCAAATGAAAGTATTATACAGCACCCACACATGGAGCTCAGGGCTCTCCCTCTCTCTTTGTCTCCGGCGCGGTCTCTTGATGAGGTGTGGTCGTTATCTATTGGTCGCTTCCACCACTTTGGACTCTCATGACATTTCCTGAAGCTCTTTCTTCCTTTGTGCATCATCTGATCGCTGACATTGTTGCGTTTAATAGATGTGACGAGACATTTCTTGCTTTTGTATCTGTAGTTCAACTTGTCCTGTAATTTCTGAAGCCTTTTTCGAACCAGACAGTTGAATCTGATAAGGTACTTTTTTCCCCTGTTGTTCCAGGTTTGCATTTAGAGGAGCAGAACAGCGTGTGCTGGAACAGGTTTTGTCAGCCTTTAAAACGGTTCATGTTCAGTTTTTATGTGAGAATGAAAGCTATCGAAAGCCTTAAAGAAATGTACCAGCAGTTTGATCTGAATATCTTCTGTTAACTCAATTTGAGTGCCACCTTGTGCAAGTAGATCAGATATCCCTAAAATATGACGTTTGTTCATTAACCGTTCATTGAGTTTTCGTGGGAAATAATTAGCTACAGTCAAAGAATCTGAGCGATATTTTTAGTGTCAAGCACAAATTTAGACAAATTCTGTTAAACCAATTAGAATGGTTTGTGCTTTAAGTGAACATCATACATTTTTAATAAAAACTTTACTTAGAGAGACTCTAAATGTGGTGGGAATTGTTTACAGACTGTATCTATGTAGTATAAAGACAGAAACCCTGCCAACAGATCAAAAACACCTCCTTTGTTATTAAAGGAGTCACTGTTAAATCATTGTGTTCTAATTCTGTGAAGACAGATTCCCCGTCAGATTGGCCAAGTGCCCGTTTGTGCATGTGTGTGAGAACAAACATCGAGTCCAAAAGACTCCATTTAACGTTCTTGTAGATTTCAAGTGTTATTACGGTTACTTTAATTGTAGCAAACTGAGCCTGGGATCACATTTGCTGTTTTGCCAGCTATTGGAGTGTAGCAGCACATATCTTTATGAAATTTGACAAGCCCTTATAGAAACGATCACTTATATCCCACAAAGCCAATTCAAGCCAAATACACAATTTTAATCCCATAGTCATTAAAACGGCATGGTTGAAATACAAATTATGCATCAGTCTAATTAACTACTGCTCTTAGATGGTACATGCAAATTCATTTTAAAGAAATTATCTTATAGATTTTATATACTTTTTATTTAATTTTAATATACATTTAATTTGTTTCCATTTACTGCGTTCATTTAAACAATTTGTGTTTATTTAATATTGGCATCATTATCCAGCTCTTGTAATCCACTTAGATAAACATTTGCTTCAGTCTCTAAAAAATACACAAACAAAACACCCATGCATGTAATGTAAACAACCAAAATTCATACAATATATTTAGAACAGACATGATGTACAATAAACACATGATTACTCATTATTATTATTGTGCTAAACCGGTTGGTAAATCGCTTTTTGTTTCGCTTTTAGAAGGATGAATACTTCAGCTTGTTTTGTGGTGGTTGGTTTGCTTTTATTTGTTTGATTTGACCAGGTAGCATTGTTCACAAGATATTCTGTGCCTTTCATGACAAATCAGACACCACTCAGATGCAGCTGCTGTGTATGAAGACAGGATTGTAAACCTTTGCTTGGGGACAATTCCTGTCTGACAAGTTTACTTGGTCCTTGACCTTCCGAGATCCTTGAAGTCTCCTCCCATGGAGTCATCACATAACCAGGCTGAATGGACTAAGTAGCTTCAACCAATACCTTTTATCTTAGGTGTGATCTTACCAGGGCGAGGCCAGTATCTCTTCAGAGATGACACTTCGTTTTAGGCACGCAAATTCATAATTGTCTTGACTTATGCTTCAATAATAGCAACAGAGCACTGTCGAGCACAAACTATTGATGTCTAAATTTATGAACATCTTTGCAACTGCATGTTCTTGGATTATGTCATACATTGATTATATTAAGTCATAAAGAAAGGTTGGTTTTTCACATTTAACCATGTTTCTATCCTGGAGTCCCACAGGGTTCAGTACTAAGCCCCTTTTTATTTTCTGTTTTCACCAGATTATATGGTTTCTCCTGCTGGTAGCAAACTGATTAAGTGTCTCAGTTTGCAACTAAAAAGGTTCAACTCATGGGCTAGAGATCTTTATTTTCCAAAATATATATGCTTATGAATATATGTGAGGTGAAAATACTGTCAAGTATTAAAGCAGTTACAACAATATTTGGCCCAGTGTATGTCCCATGTTTTTAGCTAGTAAGCCAAACCTTTGCTTATTGTAAGTTTTGCTAAAGTGCCTATGCCAATATGAATAATTCTGCATTTTTTTACATTCTGCATTAGTTATATTCAATGTCTTCTGGTCCTTTTGGTTATCATACTTTTGTTTGAAAAATATTGGGTCACCACTTGATCTATAAACTGTAAAATATATATATATATACTAATTTTGAACCACTGGATGAAATATGAATTAAATTAATCAAAATATAACTGCAGTAGACTTTCATATGGCAGTGCATTTCAGGTCACAACATGCAAATTAACCCCTCCATGCTGAAATCCATTGTTTTATGCAAATTTCCCTTGCATGCTTCATGAAATAATTATTTATTTAAAAAAGAAAACTCTGAAAACATCATATTTACCTCTCAAACATGCCTAGAATTGTTTTACTTTTCCCTTTTACTAACCCTTAAAACATCGAGCTGCTCTGAGGTGACAGATTCTCATTTTACCTTTAGATGGCAGTCTTGTTTCATTTGTGAAACGTTAAAAGCGTCCTGACAGATTTCTGTTGACTACTTCTTTCTAGTCAAGTCATGCTGTGTTTACCAACATTAGCTTGACATTCATCCCACATTTAACATTTCTTTCTATCTGCAGATACACAGTAATAACCAATCATTATCTTGCATAAACGTCAAGGAAACATTTAAAATGGATTTAGCATTTTAAAAGAAACGTGGATTGCATGTGATTACCTTCGGCTAAACTATGAATGCTAGTGTAATTCCCAGTCCGATTTCTTCTGTGACAACAGTGGCACCATCCCAACATTTTGGTATATTAGACATCTATGTTTGGATCATCTCCACGATACCTGTAACTGTTAAAGGATGTTTGGAAATATCCAACAATGCTTTCATTAGAAAATGACTAGACAGTGGCATTTTGACTGTACAGTTGTGGCTTATTTATGGTTGTCGTAGTTGTTTGTGATTTTTCTGACTCCATTGTGTCAGCATTTTTATGTCCTTTCACATTCACAGGCCGTTGACACTAACACTAATATAATGGCAAGAGGCTAAAATGTGATGAGTGAGTGACCAAGTATGGTTACCCATACTAGGAATTAGTGCTCTGCATTTAACCCATCCTTAGTGAACACACACACACCCGAAGCAGTGGGCAGCCATTTATGCTGCGGCGCCCGGGGAGCAGTTGGGGGTTCGGTGCCTTGCAAGGGCACCTCAGTTGTGGTACTGAAGGTGGGAGAGAGCGCTGTACATTCACTCCCCCCACCTACAATCCCTGCCGGACCTGAGACTCAAACCAGCAACCTTTGGGCTACAAGTCCGACTCTATAACCATTAGGCCACGACTAATGAGTGTAAATGTAGTACATCCACACCTGTATGTAAAAATAAAAACAGCTTTTATCCTATAAGTTACTCTTAAGACTCAATGGATCTTTTTGTTTTTAAAGCCTCAATTCAAGCTGTTCCTCACAGCCATGTAATTTCACACCAAAACCTGCTTTTAGTGTTTCACCCCCATGGATAAAAACTACATGATGTTATGTTAGATAATAATGCCAAAATCCTCTCAGTGCCATCATGTTATATAATGTTCTGGGTTGCTAGCATGGTGCAGACAGACTCCTGAAATAAAGTCTTAGTAAGTCACAATAGCGGGCGTAACATAGCACAGAGCTATAAATTGTCAGCGAGAGAGAGAGTGTTCAATTGCATATTTGATCCCAAAGGCCTGATTCTCATGTTCCTTGAGTCATTTTTCTGTGATTTTGAGGCCCATGGCACATTGTGTGGCCTATGAGTGCAGAAGAAGGCATTGTTTTTTTTTTGTTGTTTTTTTTTCACCAAGACAACCCAGAAAACCTCCAGATCCTATGAGACAGCTGTCATTTTTTATTATTTTTGCTTGTTGTCACACGAGAATAACATTTATTGATGTGGCAAAGCACAAAAATACATTGTGCCTGAGAAACACATGAAGCAGATCCAAGACATGCAAGCACTGTCTTTTGATAATAATGGCATTTTGTAGTACATATTTAGTATACAGTATAGTATACACTATATGTATTCTTAGTGTAGTATACTTTCTATATAGGAGCACCATAAAAGGGGAAATTTGTATTGCAGGAACAATGTACACAGGTTTCACAGATTCGAGATTTAGATTTTGCTTTGTTAAATCTAAACATTGAAAAATAATATAATTTAACATAATAAAAAAATGAACATACATTAGCTGTTAATATATTTTATGTTATATATGCTTGTATATCATTTAATAATTCTTCATTTAAAATTATACGCACACTCCCACTATCCAATTATATTATATTGTATACTTTTTGGGGGTCAGTGAGTGACGCGTACGTAGAAACACACAATCCATATACTAATACATAAAGAATGATAAATTTATATTCTATTAATATATATTATATGCATATAATTAAATCATTTTTTGTTCAAATAACTTATAAGAAATACAATCCTACATAAATATGTCAAATAATAATAAACGATAAATCTCCATAAAACATATTAAACTCATAAATCAGTTACAAATAAAACTGGCTTATTTGCAATGGAAAACACTGAGAATGTTCAGTCCTGAGACAGACCTGGTGAACATATTAACCTATTTCACATTAGTATGTATATGCCCACCACTTTATTAGGCATTAACAACCAGCATTTTGTGCAGAGAACGGTTGCCAATTCAAACAAACATCAGTCATGGACACAATTACATTTTCTCACAGACCTTGTGTGTTGATGTGGGTCCCTTATAAACAATAACCCACATGCACTGATATACACACTCGTACACTATGCAATTAACAGCGAATTCTCTTGCCAACAATATAACGGTCATCACAAGCAGTTACTTTCCATTTGTAACAGTCACTGACTTAAATTTGTCAGGAAAGCTCTTAGTTGTGCTTTGTTTTTGCCTGTTAGACAGCTGATCACATGCACGCAGAAACCAAACCTGCAAGCTTGTTATCATGGTTATGTCCTAACATTTTTCCTTTCAGCAGTTTGATATTACAACGGCATACATAATGAATGCAGGAAAATGTTTTTTTTTAGTCCAATCTTGTGGAAACACTGTTCAGAACACCCGGCAGTGCTCTGCTTTGCATGGTCAAATGTGCTTCATTTGTCTTCCAGCCAATATCTAGCTCCTTTGGTGAACCACAGAGGTGCAGAAGCCAAGAGCATAATGGGTAGACTGGGAGCGTTGTGCAACTGGACAAATGTCTGTGAGGAAAATGACAGTCAATTCAAAATGTGGCATTGTGTCAGTGATGTCAGAATAGATTAGGATTTGACGTATCCCTCATGTCTATTTGACCTCCTCTGTAATTATCAGATCTAGTGTGCTTTACTGCGCTCCTACAGTTATTACCACAGAGCAGCAGTTCAAATGAGTCTGGATGGATGTCACTGATTTATACTTTAGGACAGAGCTATTCAATCATTTGAGGGCCGGATTATCGAATTGAAATTTTGAAGGGGGCCAAGGGGGAGGGGCCCGTCCCGATCTCTTTCTGAGGGGCCTATAAAATTAGAAATGTAATTTAAATGGATATTCAGCAGTAAAATATATAATATTATCAACAACAACATCTATAAAAGGTTAACATTAGTGCTGTCTGTCAATCGATTAAAAAATATCGGGATTAATAGCATATTAAGAGATTGTCATAATTTCACCATGAACCTCAACTTAATGTAGAAACAACATAAAGGTCTATATTTTAAATAGTTTTATGGCATCTCTTACTTTATATTAACACAGGCCAGTTTTTTTTATACCACTTCTGCTCACTGCTGCTCAGTATTTTTAGCCATTATTATAATCACATTACACTCTAAAAAATGCTGGGTTAATACAACCCAGTGCTGGGTAAAATAGGGACAAACCCAGCTATTGTGTTGTTTTGACCCAGCGGTTGGGTTACTTCCCAGAATGTTGGGTTAAACATTTAAACATTTAACCCAGCCGCTGGGTCAAAACAACACAATTTTTTGTCCCTATTTTACCCAGCACTGGTTGTATTTAACCCAGCATTTCTTAGAGTGTACTAAATTGAAGCCATTATTTTTAACATTTATAGTCTCTGAAAAATAATAAAAAAAAAACCAAAACTTTTTTGTGTTTTTTTAAAAATGTTTTTAATGTACATAAACAATCTACACTAAACGATAAAATTGTAGCCTATATGCCTCCTTAAATGCAATTAGTTGAACATAAAAGTTCAACTAACACAAACGGTTTTAACCCTGATAATAATACTATGTTTCTGAGCTGCAAATAGCATATTAGAATGATTTCTGAAGGATCATGTGACACTGAGACGGAGGATGATGCTGAAATTCCAGCTTTGACTTACAGGATAATTACATTTTAAAATAGAAATTGTGAAATATTTCATATAAAACTATTTTACTGTGTTTTTTACGTAATAATGCCGCCTTGGTGTAGCAGAAGAGACTACTTTGACTATCTTAAAAATAAGAGTGGTGTAGAGTTACATTATTGACCCTTCTTCCAACCATTACAAGAAATCGTCTAAATGTATGGTCTTAACAGACTTTTATGTGTTTAAATGACGCTACTGTTCATGCGGTGGTAATGGTTGGATAATTAAGATTACCTATGTAAGGCTTCTGACTAAGAAAACAACCAGGACCACCAAGGTACACTGTAAAAAAATCTGTGACATTTACGGTAATATACCGGCAGCTGTGGTTGCCAGGATTTTACCGTAAAAAATACGGTAGCAACGTTTTAGGTTTTAACTTACATTTATAGTTAAATACTGTAATTTCATTAACTTATAATGTTAATATACCAACCTTATTTAAGTACTGAAATCTGTTTTGTACCTTGTAATACACTGATAACCCCAAATGCAGGTGGTGATGAGAAATCACACGATGAACCAAAGCCCATCACAACCAGCTTTTAAATAATAACATATATAGGTGCAGTGTCATTCACACAAACACTTAACACCATCACGGTAACACACATGAACCTGAAATAATGCAATAAACATTCATTTAACAACCTTATTGTGACACACAAGCCTAATATACAAAACTGATAAGAAAAACTAAGAAGAAACACAGTTATTTCAACAAAAAAAACATCAACTATGAAGTGTCATGCAGAATTCTGGGAGTGTCAATTTACGGTATTTCACTGTAAATTATACAGTATTTTTCCTTCCACACGGTATACGACCGTACATTGATGTCAATCCATTAATGTCCAATACAGTTTTTCACAGTATTTAGTAGGGGAATTTACCGTTAACCAATTAATAGGTTTTTACTGTAGCATTTTTACAGTCTTTTACCGTTAAATTCACGGTCATTTTTTACAGTGTACTGTATTCTAGAAAACTACCTGATAGCTAGCTATTGCTCACAAGCATGCACAAAGTTTGATGCCGTTGACTTTACAAGGCTTGTTTAATACATACGGTACATTTCTTCCCCTCCTCCGCTGCCTGCTGTATTTGCAGGCGGCTTTAGCGCCAGACACCCTGAGGCAGCGGTAGCGCCAGTGAGTCTTCCCACCTCTGTTTTTGTGGTGGGAGATGACATGTTGAAGCTTTGAAGAGCTGCAGAGGGAGGGAGGGAAGGACTGAACACATCACTCTGCGAGAGCACAGAAATGTCATGTGGCCAGCAGTCCGCCCAGATTCCCTCACTGTCTAAGTGGGCCAGAGAAATGTAGACAGGAAGTACAACTCTCTCTCACACACACACACATACACGCACAATTAAAAACTCCTGAATACTGCAGTGCCATATTTCCGTCATACCTACCCTGTCTGAGTTGTGCTGTTCGTCAGCATTGCAGTGCGATGCTACAGTCAGCTCAAAGCTGTGCCAGAACCCACGCCTAACATTCAGAACTGCTGCAACACATGACAGCTCCTTTAAGAGAGAGAGAAAAAAGAAAAACTTGGAATGTTGAGTCTCTTTAAATACACCAAACAAAAAAGAGACACAGCACAAACAGACCCAGACGATCCACCCACCTGCAGCACCTACACCAAAATAAATAAAGACACCAGGACAAACACAAATTCTTCTTAAGTATAGCACAATGCTTTCTCTCTCTCTCTGAGTGTGTGTTGTGTGTTGTGTGTGTGTGTGTGTATGGTTATGTGGTTTATAAGGACACAAATTTGTATAATAACATGGGTATGACATAGGTATTACAACGAGAAGGTGATTTATGAGGACATTTTCAGTGTCCCCGTAATTCAAAAGGCTTATAAATAATTCAGAATGAGTTTTTTTGAAAATATAAAAATGCAGAAAGTCCCTGTGAGGGGTTTAGGGGTAGGGTTGGTGTAGGGTGATAGGAAATACGGTCTGTACAGTATAAAAACCATTACGCCTATGGAGAGTCCCCATAAACCATAAAAACAAACCTGATTGTGTGTGTGAGCGTGTCTGTTTGTCGCACTTGTGAAGTCATTGTTTCAGTTTCTGTGTGTTTTTCTGGTGTTTTCTGGAAAAATGATATAAAGAAAATGATATTCAGAAAAATGATATAAAGTATAAAGTACAGCTTGTGTATGAATGTGTGTAATTACTACGGTGGCGTGACGAATCTGGTCCTCCCTTGAATTTGGTTTCTATCAACAGTTTATATTTACCAAGTGCGTACACATGATATTCATCTAAAATATGTATATAACTGCTTATTATATAAAACAAATTGGACATATAATGTAACCTCTTTCACCTGATAAACTGTTAATTAATAATAATAAAAAACGAATAATTGAACACCATTACATTGTTGTTTTTATAACTGAATTATTGCAAAATCATGTAGGATAAAGTGCAAAGTAATTAAGATAAACTATCAGGCTAATCCGGTATCTGTATGCTATGCTGGAATGTAAGCTAACTAAAATAAATATTAATGGACATTATAACGTAGTTCAAACATCATAACATGGTTTCGTAGGAATTCTAATCAGGCTCTAAAGCAAGTACCCATTAAAAGTCATTTGAGCCAAGAAGATTTTGGGGGAGGACTTGATTGGTTGTGACAGTGACTCACTGGAATACTTCATTCTGATTGTTTAATCGTTATTCTGCAGTGTAATATTTTTGTGTAATGGCATTAATCTGACGGGGGATGGGGAGTTTATGTTACCATATATATATATATATATATATAAAAACTGCTGATATGACTGGAATATTATAGTCTATTATTTAAACAGTAAAAAAAAAAAAAAATCTCAATGATACTATTTATATATTCCTATATACTATTAAAAATTATTAGAACTAACATAATAAATAATAACATACATAATATTTAATAATTCAAAATATTTATAATACAACAAGCAGGAAGATGTACAGCAGCCAGTCAATATTGCAAAATAAAAGGTAATAGATCACTGGGTTTATTTTATGCTAATGATGAGCTGATTTTAGATCATTTCTTTAATAAAACTGTATTTCTAATATATTATTGTAGAAACATGCATGTTTGTTTGTGGTGAGTTGGATGTGGGTACACCTGTACACTGAGACTCAGCTGTGCCACCAGCTCACCTCCTGCAGGGTTTATGGTTATGCTTGGATCTCCTGTCTGAAGTGCCGACCTTCATTTAGAGACAGAGAGATTAGAGAGGAAGCCCTCTGCATCCCTCCTATAGAGATCAAAAGGCCCCAAACCCACATCTCCCATGCAGAGCTGCAGTCTAAGTTACTAGGAGTTGTGCGCAGTTTGAACTGCACACTCCAAGACAAATAAGCCACAGGACGTTTATACACAGAGCAGCAAAGACACAGTGAGAAGGCAATGCTAGCATGCTGCGTACTGTTTGTATCATTTTCTGCATTTCACTTCTGCTGAAGTTTGTGTTCTACTTTAGCTTGATTGGTACAATAAATTGCTTGTAATGTTCCTCATTTGTGAGTTGCTTTGGTTAAACAGATGAAACCATACAGATTATGCAAAGATACGTTTTAAACCGTTATATGCTAAACTATTACCACATGACCTTGTCACTTTGCATTCATTTTTCATTAATGCAAAGTGAGTGCCGCTAATGATTTATATTTAACTTCATATTTTGCCTTTTTTTCTCAAATTCATTATGGTTTTCACATACACATTGTTTCAAAGAAGCTTTACAATCATGATGTGAATGTTTATAATATTTTAATATCTTCATGCATTATAGTCGCGTTTTGCTTATTAGAGCTGGATGGTAATATCGCTTGTATTTTGCAAAGATATAAACAATTAAGCAGTTGAGTTTTGCTATATAGCTCTATCTATCTATCTATCTATCTATCTATCTATCTATCATCTATCTATCTATCTATCTATCTATCTATCTATCGATCTATCTAATCTATCTATTTATCTAGCCATCCTCACTCCTCCATCTACTATATATATACACACACACACACACACACACACACACACACACACACACACAATACACACACACACAATACACACACACACACACATACATACACACACACACACACACACACACACCACATTTTGGTCATGTGGCAATTCAGTGCAAATTTGCATATTGTGTACATATTGCAGAAATAATAAGTAAAAGTAGTATGGTAGTATGATATTCAAGTTTTTATTTCAATTTTATTTAGTGCTTTTCAAAATACACATTGCTTCAATGATCTTTACAGAAAATCGTGATGTTAATAATATCTTAAGATGCCTTATAATGTTCCCTCTTAGTTGGGTTCAGACTTTTTTTCTGAATGTTTTCGTACTAATTACGTCATATGAATTCACCACCTCGTTGAAAATTTCTGTTTTCTCATTAAATCAAGGTTGGCTATTCCAAACACTCAATGTCTGTGTTAACAAAACACCAGAAAAAACCTGAAGTATTGGAAAATGTCTGTGGAAATTGGTTGGTTTCTGATTTGCTTCATCAGCAATTTGCAATTCATCATTGTTTGATTAGCTGTGGTTTAGTGCTGCTTTCATTTTGATTTGGCAGTGAGTGATTAAGGAACTCTATTGGATGACCTCCAAACTGTGTTGATTAGATTTTGATTGCCATCACCATCCAACATTTTGATAAGCTTCCAAGAGGAGGCCGACAGACTTGTGATCTCGGCTCACCGTCGACCGGTTGCATTCGAATTTTGCGTGATGGCTCCATCAGTTTCTTATCTGACTGAATCACTCTTTGACTGGCCACAGAATCCCAGACTGGTCTGTCTGCACCTGCAATTACTGTGAGTCTGAAGGTTCTTTAATCAGGATCTGGAGTGACCTCATCTGTAAACTCTGTCATAAACAAGCCTCGTATTTAAATGGCTTCTTCATAACAGTTTACTTTTCTTACAACATACAGTATTATTCTAAATCTATGCCTACGCAAAAAGCTCAGACAGTTCATACAGATGTAAAATCATTAACCGCTATGAAACCTTTCTGTAACAGTCTGGCAATGTTGAAAGAAGTATGTGTTACACAAGCAAACCAAACGGACAGCTTTTAAGGAAATATATAGTAGACGGATACAGATCATCTATTTATTTGTTTGTTTGTTTGTGACCCAAGAGATTTACCTTTACCTTTCTTTTCTCTCTCTCTTTATTCTCAATTGTTATCAGTTTTAACTAATTAATTAATTCTAAGATAAATTATCAATATTTATTTGTTTGTTTATTATAAATTATTAGCTTTGTTCTAAGTTATTTATTATGAATTTGTCCCTTTTTTGTTTCTTTCTTCTTGTCTGTATTTGTTTGTTTTAAAATATTAGCATTCTTTTCATTTTTCTTTGTTGTTTGTTTCTTTCCTTCTTCATTCTAAGTTATCAGTATTTGTTTTTTGTTTATTATAAGCTATTAGCATTCTTTCATTTATTTATGTGTATTTGTTTCAGCATTTATTTGTTTGTTTTTATTTTTATTTATTTATTTATTTAAGTTGATTAAGTTGTTTCAGCATTTATGTTTGTTTTTATTTTAAACTATTAGCTGTTCTTTCTTTCTTTCTTTCTTTCTTTCTTTCTTTTGACTTAGGCTAGTAAGCAACCAACTAGACAATAATGTACACCACTCAGAAACACCAGTGGCAAACACAAAATTATACTTTTACATGTTCATTCTATACGCCAGATTTAATCCTGGAGTGCGCATTGTCGTAGTATTGCTGAAGTCCTCTGTTATGTCATTATAGTGAAAGGGCCGTGGTAAATAAACATATTACACACATCATTAGAGTGAAAGGCTGTTATTATTCGACTGGAAGTCAGGTGGGGTGTCAAAATCTAACTCACCCACTTTGCCAGATCAGCAGTATGTAATTTCATTAGATAATTATAGCACTCAGCAGCTATGACATACTACATCAGTTACACTGAGCGCGGCTCTCGGGAATATGTCGTCCAACGTGACGGCGCACTGCGTTTGGTTTCAGTTTGGCTCAATCAGGTGAATTTGCCCATGAATGGAGCACCTGGACAAATGAGTCAGCTTTAACGGCAAAACGTGGCCACAGCAAACAAAGAAACCAAATGAGCAGAAACGACAGTTATAGATTCCTCAAGGGATGCCAGGCTTTAACAACGTGTTGAAACCTTTAAGAAAATCACGAGCTGTCAGAAATGCTTATGAGCGCATGAAAATAACCCCTCACAAGGGGGGGCAAGGGGGGTTTAAAAACCTCAGAAAACAAAATAACACCTCCACACCTCCCTCTTCCTGGTCTTTCTAGTTGCGTCTACATTTTCCATGGCTGCCCGCCCAGCTGCTGAGAGAGCTGTTCCTTGAAGCCGCAGTGTATTTAGAAACGAGGTTGAGGGAGATCGCTCAGGCTCCGTGCGGCAAACACAGGCCTCTCAGTTCTGGGCTGAGGCTTGGCAACAGACCTGACCAGAGAGACCAGGCAGCCAACACTCCCCACAGCATGTGAGAGCAGGCCAAAGAATGAGCCGTGTGTGTGTGAGGGAATCTACCTCGGGGCAAGAGCTTCATCTAAGGTGTGCCAAACAGCAGAACCTGTCTGTCCTTGATTTACGTTTGCATGCATTACTTGTCCGGCTGATCTGCATTTGGAAAGAGTGACTGCCATAAGTGGTTAAGTCTTTGACCTCTACACTTTTCTGTGAAAGAATCATAATTGTCTGAAAGTGCGATGTGACGTGAGCGTGAACGAATGCTTGGGATTTTTGCCTAGTTGGGTGGTGTTCCTGCCCATGTTTTCGTCTCATATTTGCTGTCTGCGTCAGGCTCTTGTGGTTTCTCAGTTTTTGTTGTTTCATCTTGATATGCAGGGGTCTGGTAAAGCTGGAGGAGGGCCCAGATGTGTGCAGATTTGACCCATCCGCACAGAAAGAGGAGAGGGGAGCGCGTTAAATTGGTTCCATACGTTTCGCTGACAGTGAGGTCATTACACTGCGTTACACGGGTGACAGTGTGTCGTAGTCGAGTTCACCACAACTGTCAAAAAGATTTTCAAGGCAAGACATTCAGTGAATTTTCAGTGACACAGCGGCCTCAGAAAATCTAGTCTAGTTTCATTATACATATGAAAAGAGCAGCATGAATATTTCTCAAAACATCTTCTTTTGTGCTCCATAGAAGAAAGTAAGTCATGCGTGTCTAGAATGACATGATGACAGAATCACCTCTTAGGGTACGTAAATCATCATTTATCCCTTAAATGTCTTAATCAGGCATCATTCATTTGTGTTTCACTTTCATACACATTTCCTTTACACGCGTCATGTAGAGCCTCACCCTGTGTTCTTAACTATATTGAGTGTGTCTAACAGTCTTGCTGAATGAGTGTAGAGTCTTTGGGATGCTCCAGCGAGGTGGGCCATCTGGTCACTGCCGCCGGGCCCTTGAAGTGCTGTGAGAGAAGCCGCTGCGGTCGGGCATGGCGACTGGAGGTTTGCAGCACAGCACTTCCAGCCCTTGCGCTGACCTCAGAAAAGGAAATCTGGGTTGGAGAAACAGAGGGGTTGCTCCTGAGCTATTTCAAGGGTGCTCTGCCTATCCAGTGCCACCCACGAGATTCCATATGACAGAGGAAGAGTCTGAGTGTGTGTGTTTGTGTATGTCGAGCCCCTCAGATTGTACTAATTTTATGACAATTTATATGTAAGTACACTTGCATATGTACTTCAGTAGGATACGATTTGGAATTCGATAAACCTATAAAACAAAATTTAAACATGTGGTTTATAAAAAAGCCTGCCCGCTTTTTCAGCAGTGTTGGATTTTTTTTTCTATTTATTTTTCTCATAGGGATTTTAAAGTCTTTGTTAAAGCGATATAAGCCATGATCCAAGCCAACCAGCTACAAGGAGAATCACAACCTGACAAACGTTTATTTGAAGCAAACAATTATATGAATATTGGCCAAAAATAAGTATTGCACTTTAATGAGGGTATTGGCTTTATGAGGGGGAAAAAACTACAAATCCCATGAGGCTTTGTGAATGACAGTCAAGTTAAAAACAATGGAGAAATATAAACCTAGACATTTAAAGTTGTTGATTGTATTTTAAACACGTCATTTTAAGTGTGTGTGTGTGTGTAGAGAGAGATAAAGTATTGATAGAGACATATATACAGCATAGCAATTTTTGTTTTTTGCACAGCATCATGCGTAATATAGTTTTTCACCACAAATTCAGCAGTTAAACATAATTATTTTAAGTTGAAATAATGTGAACGGATAGCTTTAACAAAAGCATACACCATCAATTAACAACTACAGAACTGTAGGTCTGTCTTTGAAGGTTTATCATTAAAAAATAATTTCCCTAATAAATGTTCTCCCTACTGTTGATGTTTAGATGTTGTGTCAGTAGGTGGCGACAACCGTCTTTATGAACGAGTCATTGAATCATCCGTCAACCGATTAGTTCAAAGACACCGAATCGTTAAGTAACGGAAGCTGTGAGTTATTAATTTGTCAAATTAACTGATTTAAATCACTGATTTATTTAGTATCGCAACCAAGTCGTACAAAAACGCTGATTCGTTCAGGAAGGAAACATCTGTATTATGTATTGCTTGAAGGGTATTTTCATTGTCAGAGCAAAAACTGGCAAAGTAACTGGGAATATAATGTCTAAAATGTAAGTCGCTTGATATTAACTTCTTGTTCACTGAACTGTGTATAAAAGCAAATATCACTCTCAGACAGTCAAGCAGTATGACTGCAATATTTCAGAACTGAAGCCTTGCCAGTGTGATTTTAAGTATAAGACAAAAAAAGGCCGGGAAACACTGGTTTTCTCTCATGTAAGGACATCCCAACTGCAGAATTATTATGATTTGTGAGCACACTATCATGGAGTTATTAATAAATGAGCTAGTGTACAATATTTTATTCATATTGCCATTTTTACCATTGCCCAGTCTGTACTGTATTGCCCAGGTCTGCTAAGCGTAAGTAGTCATGCTCTCCATACTGAATATACTGAGACTCTGTCCTCTGGCGTTTCACTCAGTTACTTGCACATACTGTAACAACAAAACCACAAAGTGAGTCTCAGCAAGTAGCCGTAAATCATAAATCACAGTCTTTTTTGACGCCACGTTTTAGTCTGCATACCTTCACCTAAATTTGTAGGTTTGTATTTTCTTTTCCACGACTGTATAAGCAGTCGCTAGTCGCTACTGTTGATGGATATGCAGAAGGGGAGATCACGAAGAGAAATATGAGGCTTGTGTTACAAAGCACGAGCTCACGATTGAGAGAGGCATGAACGTTTGGTTCAGATGAGCTCATGGGCATCTCTGTTTCAACAGACATCAATCGTATTCTGTGGATTTGTGGTTACTTCTAAGAACTACCTTTTTATAATCAGTGGGAGTCTGACTGTAAAGCTGTAGTTACTTTAGAGACTGAAAAGTATGCTTTTTGACATAAACGTGGACAGAACTGACATTTGAAGAGCAACTACAGAGCAAAGGCTATCAAACGCACTTATTCATTTTTTGAATCGATTCTTAAATCCCAAGCTCAATATGTATGCTGCTTTCAGTTGACATGTAAACAAAACTTTGCTTTGTTACTTATGAAACAAAGTCTCTGGTATGAATCAAATTATGTCAGTTTTATCACGCATGTCAAACAATAAATAAATGTCGTTCTGGTGCTCTTTAAAGCACAGTAAATACAGTAGCCTATGTCAGTTTTATTTATTTATTTACAATGAAATATCAGTTTCAAAATCATTCTGATGGTTCACTGACTTCTAAGGCGAATGATTTTTGTTTCTTTCCAAACATCTGTTATGGAAGTTTGTAAGTTTGGTGAAAAAAGGAGGATTGCTTTACGGCAGCAACGCTGCTCTCTATCCACTGTATTTACGACAGTGGATTTCACTCACTTAACTGTAGGGGGCTCCAAAGTCAGTTGCTTTAATGTGGCGTGGCAGGTCGCTGTAGCCATGTATCTCAGTTACAGCACAAAATAAATATGAATGAACATCAGAAGGTATGTTGAAAGAAACAGTATACAGTTGACAGAAATGTATGGTGTCTCATGTAATAGATCAGTTTGTGTTTTAACAGCGTAAGTACGTCACGTATTACAATATGTCAGTTAACTTAGGCCTACCTCAGGAAAGCCACCCTGTTGAAAAAAACAGCATATGCTGGTTAGGTATGTTTTGATGCTGGGATACTGGTTTAAGCTGGTCTTTGCTGGTTTAAGCTGGTCCTTTTCTGGTTTAAACTGGTCCTTGCTGTTAAACTGGTCCTTTGTTGGTTTATGATGGTCCTTTGCTGGTTATGCTGGTCCTTTGGTGGTTTTTGCTGGTCCTTTTGGTGGTTTTTGCTGGTCCTTTTGCTGTTTTTTGCTGGTCTTTTGCTGGTTTATGCTGTCTTTTGCTGGTTTATGCTGGTCCTTTGCTGGTTTAAACTGGTCCTTTGCTGGTTTAAGCTGGTCCTTTGCTGGTTTATGCTGGTCCTTTGCTGGTTTAAGCTGGTCATTTGCTGGTTTAAACTGATCCTTTGCTGGTTTTATGATGCGTTCCTGCTTGCCTGGTTTATGCTGGTCCTTTGCTGTTTTAAACTGGTGCCTTTGCTGGTTTATGCTGTCTTTTGCTGGTTTATGCTGGTCAGTGCTGGCAAGGACCAGCATAAATGCAGTGTCCACAGTTCGATAGTTACATATGTACACAGAATGAAATATTCATTGTATTTTTGTTTAACCTGTTGATAACACGCTGATGTTTTATACCTCACTTAACTGTAGGGGGCTCCAAAGTCAGTTGCCTTAAATGAGGCGTGGCAGGTCGCTGTAGCCAGGTGTCTCAGTTAAAGCCACAAAATAATGAATGAATATCAGAAGGTATGTTGAAAGAAACAGTATACAGTTGACAGAAATGTATGGTGTCTCATGTAATAGATCAGTTCGTGTTTTAACAGCGTAAATACGTCACGTATCAACAAAAATTTTTATTTGATTAAAAAAATGTCAGTTAACTTAGGCCACCGCGAACCAACCTGTTGAAAAAAACAGCATATGCTGGGTAGGTATGTTTTTATGCTGGTCCTTTGCTGGTTTTTTGTTGGTTTATGCTGGTCCTTTGCTGTTTTTTGCTGGTCCTTTTGCTGGTTTATGCTTGTCCTTTGGCTGCAATTATACTGGTCCTTTTGCTGGTTATGCCCCCCCCCCCCCCCCCCTGGTCCTTTGGCTGTTTAAGCTGGTCCTTTGCTGGTTTATGCTGGTCCTTTTTGCTGGTTTATGCTGGTCCTTTGCTTTTTTATGCTGGTCCTTTGCTGGTTTTTTGTTGGTTTATGCTGGTCCTTTGCTGGGTTTAGCTGGTCCTTTTGCTGGTTTAAGCTGTCCTTTGCTGGTTTAAGCTGTCCTTTTGCTGGTTTATGCTGGTCAAGTGCTGGCCAAGGACCAGCATAAATGCAGTGTCCACAGTTCAATTGTTATATATGTAGACAGAATAAATATTCATTGTATTTTTTGTTTAAAACCTGTTGATACAACGCTGAATGTTTTATATATTTGGTTTTTCAAAAAATTCTTGTCATGAAACAATTTTTTTGATAGAACGGTGTTATGTTATATTTCAAAAAGATGACTAGAGTAGTATATAAATCTATATTATATATCAAGTTATATTATTAAAGACTGCCTTATTGCAATTTAAACGCTTGATATCACCTCGGTTTTTCAAATGTGAGTGTTGATTTATTAAATGTAAAATCATAGGCTAATATCAAAATTAGCAATTGGATTTAAAAGTTTGGATTGTTGTTGTGATTATTTTTCTAAATGGTTCATATTTGGCAACCTAGATATTAAATTAGATTTCATATGAATGAAAACAAGGCTGTGAGCAGAGTAGACCTAAAATTTACAAAAATATTGAAAATACTGCCAAAAAGACATTTTCAGTTCTTTGTCAGCAGAAAAAAGCCAGCGGTTACTCTTTTTATAATTCAGACCTTTTAGACATTTACAGGTGTCTCAGTAATGTTTCATTTAAAGTGTCAACTTTGTCTCAAATGTTTCTGACAATTTAAAACAAGTTTAAGGGATGTATGGATATTTTTACTGAGATTGTTTTGTCTTTTTATTTATTTTTGCAGTGTGCCCATCATAATTGCCAACAAACGCGTGGCAATGATTCTGGAATCATAGAAATCATGGAAACCAGAGGCTTTTGGTTTTTAAGCATCTTTGTAGTCAATCAGGAGCCACCTCGCAGCTGAATGAAGTCTTGAATGAAGCAGGCAAGCCACCCAGGAGGACCTCCAGGAAGTCATGTAAGTCTCCGGATGGAGATTTTTAGGTTAAAGTTATTTTAGGTAGCTTTGCTTTAGAGGAAATTATAGCAGCAGTGGTAAAATGAAGAGAGAGAGAAGGAGGGAGAAAAGGACAGGCGGTCAGTAAAGTGTATAATTTTCTCATTTCTTTCGTGGAGGATGAGGTATTCCTCGAGAAGGCTTCATTAGATTTAGTCCAACCCACTGACCCCAAATAAACAACGTCGGTCTTCTTTAGACTGTGGAGACCGCTGTGGGGGGCTCGGTGTCTCCTGCTGTAACCCTTTCTGCACGCTTGCACGTTATCTAAACTTCATCTCGTATTGTAAAACTGTCGACACTATTTACCAGTTCACCCCATGGAAAGCTTAGAGGCCACAAATGAGCAGTTAGCATCATGTTAGCTTATAGGGTCGTTTTATCATCATTGTACTATCATTTTATGCAATCCAGTCATGCAGCATGATAACTACTCTCAAGAGAGGCTTGAATACATTTTGAATTTTGGCATAATATCTTTTACCACTAAAAAATAATTTTAGCTCACTCCTCTTACAGTAACATAACAATAAACTCACTACATATTTCTGCTTTTAAACCATGCATGAGTCCATTTACTTCAATCGTAAGTGCAAGCTGACACTTTTGCTTTTGTAAAGAAACTGAGGGACAAGTAGAAATTGTTTTCATTAAGTCATAATTCTCTAAATGGTGTTCCTAGAGCTTAAGTTATATTGAACCTGGAACATTCCTTGATCACCTAGCAACATTATGCTGTCTCTGTGTCTCTTTCAGCTTTAATCATAGCCTTTACAGGGTTTACGTTGTCTCTTTTTTAGTAATGTTGTGCAAAAGCGGCTTCTTTTTAGAGATTTTTTTTTACTCAGGTTTTGCTTTGATTTCTATGACAGCTGGAATTAAGCTCTTCAGCCTCTTGAATGCCGCTGAAAGAAGCATACATTTCACCCTTAATCTAAAAGAGAGATTGGCCGTTGTCCATTTGTTTGCACACATGTCCAGAAGCATTGAGCCTTAGTGCTCATGCAGGCAACATTAGTTTGAATCTGGCTTGCAACAGTTCCTCTTATGCTGATGAATTTGTGGTCAAATACAATAGATACCATATCTATATATATATATCGCACAGCCAGTGATATCAACAACAAAATATAGGGGAAGTATTTTAAGCTTTTATGATTTTATTGTTTGTTGCATCTTAGCATTGCTTTTTCAGAAGAAACCCATATTTTATTTGACCATGACCAGTTGAATACTATTGCTCTAGGAGATGTATGAGATCATTTGTGCTGTCAAACACATGCACAATGCAGAGCGATGTTTTGGCAAACAGAAACTTATAAGCAGTTATTTTAACGAGTATTTTCTCCATCCCACCACACGCTGTGCTTTGCGATTCCCAGTAGCACATCTATAAAACAGCAGTTAATGACATTAACAATGAGTACTGAATGTCTTTGGCTCTATTCCAAGTTTAACGAGCTGCCTTTGATTGATTTATATCACTCTACATAGGCAACAACTCAAGCAGTGGCACATGAATATTGCTTTTCATTTGAGGCTTAACTAACAACTGAATTCAATAGAGTGGTGCAAGCATGGCGTATATCTGTAGGCCTAAACCTGGAAACGAGTTAGCAGTTTAGTGATTCCAGTTCCATCGTCAATGGGATTTTTGAATGGGTTTTTGGTTAAATGTCTGAAATAAGGTCTGTGGTTAACACAAGCTCAAAATATTTTCCACGTTTTATTTCCTGATATAAAATACATCTCTAATTACCCCTTTTTTTACGTTTTACTTGTCTTGATAAAGCCGGTTGATAACAAGTGGCTAAATGGGACTACAGAGCTTGACGGGGACATTAAACATCATTGCACTGAACAGGTAAACGGATTCACTCACAAACACAAATCCGCTTTTATAGCCTTATTGTGTTTATAATCGTGCTCTTGTTTATTTACTGCAGTATTCCAAAAGCCAGTGGAATATTGTCAGTGTTGAATACTGCAGTGCTCTATAGGGTTTGATATTAGAATTTTGCTAATCTAATGTCAAATACTCCAGCATTGTTTCCTAATCAGAGGCAACACAATAAAAAAGTCCTAATCAGTCCTAATCTATACTCTCTTGTACTTTTTTTTGAGAATGTTTACTGCTCCTTACTTTTCTACAAAAGCTGACTCTTAAGAAACGCACAAGAATTCCAATGTACTTGTACTCTAATGTACCTGTGCAACTGGCAATACATTTCAAATTCAAATCAGTTCGTTTATAATCAATGGCAGTGCTATCCCCGATCCACTTTAAATCATAATTGGTCCAAAATTCCACTTTTCATAACTGTGCATAACTTTGCATTGCACCTTGTTATACACGTTCTTATAAGAAAAAAAAATGACACAATGGCCTTGACCCAATGACACTAGCGTTCTCTATTATTTTTCTATTCTATTTGCTTGTTTTCTTTTATTTATTACAAAAAATAATAATAACTTGACCCTCTAACACTAGCTCTCTCTATCTTCTTTTTATTTATTATACAAAAAACTTTTTTATAACTTATACTTGTCACAGCACTTATATATTGTTGCTCTTTTGTTGGTTTGATTGCTTCAATTGTCCTCATTTGTAAGTTGCTTTGGATAAAAGTGTCTGCTAAATGACTACATTGTCAATGAGATGCCAATTGAGTGCGGTAAACTGGACAGTTCACACACACCAATATTGAGTGAGAAATTTTTTGTAAGTGGAATTGCCTTACACATCCGTCACCGGCTTCTAAGTTACATGTTGTAAGAGGTAACGCTAGTCAGTATCGGAGAAGTTACTATAGAGAATAAAGTTTATCTCTTCAACTTAAAAACTTCAGTTGCGCCTTATTTTTTATCAAATTGCCTGCACAAGTCATTTCACCTATTTTTTTCATTATATTTAATCTTAAATAAAATCCAGTGAATCTTGTACAACCTTAAGTTGAAATTGGTTAATTTTTTAAGAAATTTATGAAATGTATCTATATTGTACTATATGTATCAGATGTATATGTGTTTTTTTTACAATATATGGGGGATTAGCTTTTTGTGCAGGTACAAAAGTCAAATTTAGGATTGGAAGTGCTCGTATGATGCCTAAAAATGCTGTCTAGTTAGGCAGCTCACTAGGTTTTGAAACAGAAAAGAATGAGCCCCTGCTGGAGGGATCATGGCGAGAGAGAGAGAGAAGAGAGAGAGAAGAGAGAGAGAGAGAGAGAGCAGGAGAGAGAGAGGAGGAGGAGAGAGAGAGAGAGAGAAGAGAGAGAGCGAGAGAAGAGGAGGAGAGAGAGAGAGAGAGAGAGAGAGAGAGAGGAGAGAGAGGAGGAGGGAGAGAGAGAGAGCGATAGAGAGAGAGCGAGAAGAGAGAGAGAGAGAGAGAGAAAAAAAAAAACAAAAAAAAAACAAAATAGGGGGTAGGAGCTCTGTAATTATGGCCTGTGCTGCTGCTACTGGCCTGGTCGGTCTCTGTATCCAGTGGGGTCTGGCCAGGGAGGTCTGTCCACAGACCCAGTGTGACGGCACCAGAGTCGGGGCGGAGTCGCACCCATCCCGGGTGTGGAGCCTTCCACACATAACCCTCCTCCTCCCTTCTCTCCTCCCCGCCCTCCCAGCCGTACCAGACAGGAATTATGCTGCATGTGTGTGTGATGATAAACATTTATGTGTGTGTTTTGGCATGCAGGTGTGAATGTTTTTATGTGCATGTACATTGTTTTTTTTTTTGCATGCCTGTTTTTGAAGACTGTGTCACATGTTTCTTTGGATTTAGGTCTAGACCTGAATTTTATGGGGAGTTTTCTGGGTAGAACAGACTGTACAAATGGATTCTGTTGAAGTCAACATGAAATGGTATTGCATTTTAATTCAATCGTGTGTCATTTTTGAGGATATTCAATGCGATAAAATGTAAGCAGAGCCTTAGTTTTATTTATTTATATATTTTTTTGGATGCTGAAAATTATGGACACTTTGGATGGAAAATTATGGACTCTTAATTTTTGGCAATATTGTCGGTTTGATTGCACAGGCACTATCTGAAGAGAACTGAACTTGAGTTGGATGATGACATCACTGAAGCATCAATGAACTGACTTTAACGGAAACATTGACTGTTTACCATTGTCCTCCTACATTATCAGCTCACGTTTTTCTTGTTTAACACTGTAAAGCTGCTTTGACACAATATAAAGCGCTATATACAAACCCAATTCCAAAAAAGTTGGGACACTGTACAAATTGAGTAAAAAAGGAATGGAATAATTTACAAATCTCATAAACTTATATTTTATTCACAATAGAATATAGATAACATATCAAATGTTGAAAGTGAGACATTTTGAAATGTCATGCCAAATATTGGCTCATTTTGGATTTCATGAGAGCTACACATTCCAAAAAAGTTGGGACAGGTAACAATAAGAGGCCGGAAAAGTTAAATGTACATATAAGGAACAGCTGGAGGACCAATTTGCAACTTATTAGGTCAATTGGCAACATGATTGGGTATAAAAAGAGCCTCTCAGAGTGGCAGTTTGGGTCCCCCCCCCTCCCGAGTCAAGATGGGCAGAGGATCACCAATTCCCCCAATGCTGCGGCGAAAAATAGTGGAGCAATATCAGAAAGGAGTTTCTCAGAGAAAAATTGCAAAGAGTTTGAAGTTATCATCTACAGTGCATAATATCATCCAAAGATTCAGAGAATCTGGAACAATCTCTGTGCGTAAGGGTCAAGGCCGGAAAACCATACTGGATGCCCGTGATCTTCGGGCCCTTAGACGGCACTGCATCACATACAGGAATGCTACTGTAATGGAAATCACAACATGGGCTCAGGAATACTTCCAGAAAACATTGTCGGTGAACACCGTGCCATTCGCTGTTGCCGGCTAAAACTCTATAGGTCAAAAAAGAAGCCATATCTAAACATGATCCAGAAGCGCAGGCGTTTTCTCTGGGCCAAGGCTCATTTAAAATGGACTGTGGCAAAGTGGAAAACTGTTCTGTGGTCAGACGAATCAAAATTTGAAGTTCTCTTTGGAAAACTGGGACGCCATGTCATCCGGACTAAAGAGGACAAGGACAACCCAAGTTGTTATCAGCGCTCAGTTCAGAAGCCTGCATCTCTGATGGTATGGGGTTGCATGAGTGCGTGTGGCATGGGCAGCTTACACATCTGGAAAGGCACCATCAATGCTGAAAGGTATATCCAAGTTCTAGAACAACATATGCTCCCATCCAGATGTCGTCTCTTTCAGGGAAGACCTTGCATTTTCCAATTTGACAATGCCAGACCACATACTGCATAAATTACAACATCATGGCTGTGTAGAAGGATCCGGGTACTGAAATGGTCAGTCTGCAGTCCAGATCTTTCACCCATAGAAAACATTTGGCGCATCATAAAGAGGAAGATGCGACAAAGAAGACCGAAGACAGTTGAGCAACTAGAAGCCTGTATTAGACAAGAATGGGACAACATTCCTATTCCTAAACTTGAGCAACTTGTCTCCTCAGTCCCCAGACGTTTGCAGACTGTTATAAAAAGAAGAGGGGATGCCACACAGTGGTAAACATGGCCTTGTCCCAACTTTTTTGAGATGTGTTAATGCCATGAAATTTAAAATCAACTTATTTTCCCCTTAAAATTATACATTTTCTCAGTTTAAACATTTGATATGTCATCTATGTTGTATTCTGAATAAAATATTGCATATATAATATTACTTCCACATCATTGCATTCTGTTTTTATTCACAATTTGTACAGTGTCCCCACCTTTTTTGGAATCGGGTTTGTAAATAAAGGTGACTTGTGTTGACTTGGTGTAGAAGGGGAGGGGCTGAAAAATAAAAGGCCTTGGTGACATCAGCGTAAAAGAAAAGTTGTTTCAGAAATTTAGAAAGACAATCAGTATTTATTTATACTTGCACAAATAGACCCTTTTCACAGGGTGTGATTGCATGTAATTAACATTGTTAATCTAGCAACACTTTTTAGGTTTTATTTCTTCAAAAGATTAATGTACATTTATAGCACTATATATTGTTGTATAACCTTGGCAAATTACAGAAAACTGGTTAACGCTGCTGTGTTGTATTTTTAGCGACTGAGGGAGTGTCGACAAATTTGACATCTTTTCTTGTTTTTATTTATTTATTATTTTGTTTTGTTTTAGAAAGTCATAGATGTGTGATAATTTTCTGTTGCTATTGGGGTAAAATGGGAATGCAAAAATTATATTTGTTGTATTTTCCATTCACCACGATAGAAGTTATGGCAACTTCTATTTCTGAGAACCCTGGAAATGTGAAAAGGGTTCATACTTGTGTGCAATAAGACTAATACTGCATCCGGATATGCATAGTTGCCTAATATATAGTAAGTGGAAAAACAGTGTGTGAAGAGTGGTTTGTCTGAATTCACAGTATTCAACAGTAGGGATTTCCTACTGTTTTCTACAATTTTCTGAAGTGCGCATCCAATGGACCCTTTACTCTCCCATGAGGCATGAGACCAATAAGTACCAGTAATCAGCTAGGATGTGCATTAAAAAGTAAAAGGGGACGGTATTTAACCTTAAAAATCTCATGAGTCTGGTGCTATTATTATAACCTTGCTGTGCATTAGACTATATAAGTCAGATGTGTGGAAATGGGTGTCAATACGTATATTTCATAATTCATATTTTTATGTTATTTTCACAAATTATTATAAACATGGTGAAGTTCAAGTGCGTGTGTGCTAATAAAATGTACAGTGCAACTAACCTTTGTGGCAGGTGTGTGGGCCATGAAACTTGGTTTCATTCTACACGCCAAAAACAAGATCAAACAAGGCAGCCCGTCAACAGTCATCTATGCGCGTGCACAGCTCAGAGCATTCTTATCAACACCTTCTCCATCCCATAATACCAGAACACAGACACATTTTTCATCTTATTTTTTAAACGTGTGAGCTTGTGGGAAAAGAATACAATACAAAAAACTAAATTCTGCTGAGATATTCTCAGGTTATCTAAGAGTTTCAGGAGCTTGTGGTTTACCAGTTCTGCTCAAATGTAGGATAAACATCAAGGTTGAGATCAAAAATCCCACCCAAATGTTGGAGATCTTCTAGATGGGCTTGTCATATTGAATCTTTATTAGGGTTGTGGCAACATGGTGTAAGAAAAGAAAAACATTACAGCTCATGGTTGGAGAGTAAAGGAGAAAGCATTGCTAAAACTGGGCAGATAATATCTTGCAAACTTTCCAACAATGTGTACTTTGTTGTTATCGATGAGGGAGAAATGAATAAATAAATCAAGTGGCAGTAAATGGTGCACAGCGTACAGCTCAGAATACACTGTCCTTAGTTCAAAACATATTTATGCGGGTTACACCAGCATGAGTCAGTGATCCATATCATTTGTTGTGGCAATAGCAACACTACAGTCCTTTCAGTGATATATTTTGTGGTTCATCATCAGGAGATCTGATGACTGAAAAGTTATGTACATATAATTATTGTTATTCATAGACTAATACACAAACCTGTAAGAAGTTATTTCTACTGTTTCACAAAAATGAAGGTTTGAGAATATATAATGTTGGTAACAAAACAGTTGCCGGTAGCCGTTGACTTCCATAGTAAGAAGAAATATACTCAGTGGCAACCTTTAAAAATTTAGATGAATTAATAGGTATTTTAAACTATTTCTTATTCATTCTTTTTTTTGTATTTAAAGGGGTCATATGATGCGATTTCAATTTTTCCTTTCTCTTTGGAGTGTTTCAAGCTCTTGGTGCATAAAGAAGATCTGTAAAGTTGCAAAGACTGAAGTCTCAAATCCAAAGAGGTATTCTTTATAAAAGTTAAGAGTCAACCACGCCTACCTAAAAGCGGCTTGTTCTGACACGCCCCCACATGTCTACATCATGATGTGGAAAGATTTGCATAACGCCGCCCAAATGTTCACGCAAAGAAAGAAGGCGTAACTTTTATTCTTGCTGTAGTATTGTTGTTGCCGCCGCCATGTCGTGAAGGCGCTGTGTGTTTCGTTGTGAAAGCGAAACTACTTTGTTTGGTCTTCCAAAAGAGGACGATATCCGCTTCGTCATGCCTAGAGCTGATCCGTGCTGTCGCTGAGGAAATACATCAACTTCGCGCTGTGGATCGCCGGATCGGCTTTCACCGTGAACGAAGCGGAGTCCAGCCCGGGGTCGCCACATGTGGTTGCTGCAAGCCCTCCCGCCGCCGCTCACTCAAGCCGGCCTCCGCTCACTCAAGACCGCCGGCCGCTGCTCACTCTAGCCTGCCGGCCTCCGCTCACTCAAACCCGCTGTGTGTGACGCTGTGTTCTTTGTGCAAGCGAACTTCTTTGTTTGGCCTTCCAAAAGAGAACAAAACTAGAAATCAGTGGTTAAGTAGTATTTACAACACTATTCCAGAACAGTTCAACCCAAATATTCCGATGTGTCCAGCACATTTTATGGAGGACTGTTTCCTGATCCTGGTAGAGTAGACTACAATGCCAGCTGTTCTGACTCACAGACTTTAAGTACGTTTTTAATATTTAAAGAATTTGCCACTGACGATTCAAACGCGAGTTTTGAGCAGTGTAGAGTAGCGCTTGTTGTTTGTCATTTCTCCGATCACAAATGCAGACAGAGTTTTGTTTACGCGGCGTGATGCAACGCGTAAAAAGACAGTATAAGTCATTATAATCCGTAATTATGTCCCCACTGGATGCAACAAATGCCTTGTTTATAATGGGTTTTAATGTGTTTGTCTTGTCGCTCCGGCCTGACAGGGCATCACAGTATTGTAAGGGGCGTAACATTTCCGTCACATGCTTGAGGTATTCGGCCAATCACAATGCACTGGATAGCTGGCCAATCACAGCACACCTCGCTTTTCAGACCGATGTGCTTTGTAAAAATCGACGCGTTTCAGAAAGGCGGGGCATAGAGGAGAAACAATAATGTACAATATGTGGAAAATAATGTGTTTTTTTAACCTTAAAACGCATAAACACATTTCATTACACCAAATACACAAAATAATCATATCATCATCATACACAACATCATATGACCCCTTTAAGACCTCAACTGAAATGAGACTCCACTGATGTAGTCACCTACCTTTTCCTCTCTCTGCACATTGTGTGGTCTCTCTGACATGGAAGAAGTTGCAGTGGTACAGTCACAATACTGTTGGTAAAATGAATTCCTTACCGCCTGTGTAGAGGAACAATTCAGTTGCATTCTTGAAAACAACACTGGAAGAACTGCATTAGCACACTGGCTGCTTTTCCCCACTACCTACAGTCATTGTTGATAGATTATCTATTGTGAATGAGTAAACAGTTAATTGCGTTGTAAAATATCAGACAACGAGTATTTTGTTTTCATCGAGTCATGAAAATTAATTAAAAGATGCCTGGAGCTCTTGGTGGGAGAAAAGGTCTCTGCTTGCCAAAAAAGTTAACTATCACATGTCTTTTTGGATACGTTTGCACAAGGGATGAATTTAAAAAAAAAATATGCTGCTTCCTAGTGACTTCAGTATTGATACATTAGGCCTTATACAGGAACTATTCTACTCAGTAAAGAATCATATTTTGCTTAGAAACAATTAAGCCAAGTCGTGATGAAATGGCAGTAATGACAGATCTTGTCTTCTGTATTGTGATGCACATACAAATTTAATGGATTATTGAAAAATAAAAAATGTAGGTCATATCTATAACATGCATTTAGAAAATAGATTGGGTGAATTTTTATGTCACTCCTGTTCATTATAATTAAGGAAAAGAAGAAAATTATATTAAGTGAAGGTTTATAATTCTTTATGCAAAATGTAATTTCTTTGTATCTTTTTTGGGGGGTAAAATGTGACCCGAGCATGTTTGAATGTACAATACAATATACAAATTAACCCTTATGTTATGCATTTATTTATACTGTATGTGGACGTCTCTTAGCAACCGAGCACATCTTTTTTTTAAAGGAAACCAGTCTGAGGATGCTGTAGGTACACAGCACACATAAGCAGGCAAAAATAAACCCTTACACTGGCAGGCGGATGCCACAAAAAAAGAGTCCCTGTTTTTTTTCTTCATAAGGTCCTTTATTTTGACATGGAACAGGAGAAATTGGTATTTATATCCCTGGCTGTGTGCTGTGGCCTCTCCACAATTACAGACTGTTCATCCCAGACTCTGAAGAGGGAGGGACAGAGGGATGCAGGGAGGTGTAGTGAGATGAAGGGAGGGGGACAGCGGGACAGGAGGGGACACTGTGGGGACATCAAGGGACATCTCAGAAATACTTTGTGCTTTGAGAATCTTTGTTTTGGAAATTACTGTATTTATTGACAAAACAACATGTTTTTAAGTGTCAGTTCACCCAAAAATTTTAGAGAATGTACTGGTTGCTCTCTTCAGTGCAAGTACAAAAACGAAATAAGTGAAGATTAGCGCTTTTGAATTTTGAAAAAGAAAAAAAAAATTGACATAACAGTCCATGTGACATACTATATGGTAGAGTTATCTGAAGAACAGTTTAAAATGTAAGATGCTTTTCATTAATAATCTTTATTTTCCAGTGAGCTCTTAACCAAATCAGTGGGTGAACTTAAGAACTGAGTCTTCAAATCATGAATTATGATTCAACTAAAAAAAACAAAAAAAAACACACATTGTTACATTGATGTCATATGGCATCAGAATATATATTATATGTTGTATAAACCACTTTATGATACGTTTATGATGCTTTTGTGTCAGTTTTTGAAGTTTGAAACCTCAGGCTCCATTCATTGTAGATGCATAGAAAAGACCAACCTGTGCAATTCTTTACAATTTCTCCTTTTGTGTCCCATGGAAGAAAGTAAGTAATTCAGGTTTATTGTTTATTAATGCCAAACAATTCTTTACCAGGCCTTATTTATGACTATTTAAACCTCCTATACAGTACAGTTTGAGAACTTATTTTACAAGAATGTTTTACAAGCATGTTTCCAGCAACAAAATATATAGGGTACATCTGTATTTAGCATGTGAAAATAACCAATCAGCACACCTCACAGATAACAGAAATAAAAAAGCTCCCACCATTCTTATTAGATTTTTGTAGAATAAAATGGTAACTCGATAATAGAAATAGTATATTTTAAGAAAAGAAAATTGCAGGATACGCTGTTCGTTTCTTCTTTTTTTAATGATTTTTTAATGACGTATATCATTGTTTTTATTTGTTTATTTAAATAGAAATGTATTTATGTGGACCTTTCTTTTATTACATTGTTAGATTTATCTTGTGGCTGAGGCCACCCCTCAGGTTTGCACTGTGAATATTGTTGCACATCTTGGACTTTGGGACCTGGCCTTGGTTTTGTTAGATGGTTTTGGGGGTTGATGTATCCAGTACGCCTGCTATTTTTTCAGGGGGCTGAGGTTTTGCAGTTTGGTGGCGGTGCCTGAAGCCAGGGTGGTGTCTGAACCACCTTCTCTCCGCTGGCCAGGTGCCCAGTGTCCCAGTTTTACCAACATTGCTCCACCTCAACTATGTCACTGCAGCCAAGCCCGTCTAGGGCAGCCAAGAAGATGACGTGCAAAGCAACAGGAAATACAAGACAGCCTTGTTTATGAGTACTGTGTCTGATGCAATGCTGCCTGCACTGGACCGACAGGTGCCTTTGAGGCAGACATCTTTCAGTGCTGCCTGTAGCGTCAGCACTCGCAGCTGCAGCGACGATTACAGAAGACCCAAATTTCACCAGTAAAAGTTTTAAATGTCCTTAAAGGACTATAATGTGTTTTGTATAGAGCTGTTGATTTTGTAGTCCTAAAACCCAGAAGAGAGTTAGCGTTTTCGAGCCAAGGGTTCCCTTGGGAGTTTCTAATGGCTTTTTAGAATGGTAGTTTTCAGTTTAAGAGTACAATAAAGTCTGTGTTGAATTTAATTTTCTGTGCTTCAGAAATGTCATTTGCTAAAATAAGGATTACATTTAAAGCAAGGATGTGAGCTGACATGCTTATTGAGTTGGCCAACAGTTGTAGTTATGTTTTTAAAGCACACAATGGTTTCAAAACACTTTTGTATGGAACTTAATATCCCGCAATGTGATTCATGCTAAAAGTAAGCATGAAATGGGAATTGCGATCATCTATTTTGAAGTATATCCATTTGAAATGGATATACATCACAATAAAATAATAAGATTAGTCAGTTTGGATTTTATGGTGACTTGTGCTTTGTACTCTGACTCGTTTTCTCGAAATTTTATAACGATATACAACTTTATAACTCACAGTGTGACTTCATACGCATATCACAATGTGGCTTTTCCTTATTTTTTTTTCTTATTACTATTTTTTTTTATTCTGAGATGAACGGGCTTCCATACTGTAAGTTTGAGATATGATCGTGTATTTGTTTTTGAATTAAATTTGTCACTTCAAGTAATGTTTAAAAAAAGATTTATATAAAAAAACGTTCAAAAAATAATTTAATATAAAATAAAATAAAATTTCAGATGAAGCAAATTAGTCCTATAAATTAGCCTACAAATGGACTCTCTTGAGCTCTATTGACTTGTGGTTAAATGATCATGACTTTAACATCCTTGAGCTGCAGGCACAGTAATGCATGTAAACATGTTGTATGCTTCAGCAGTCTTAACTATGTGCTCGTGTCATGTTAATGTTCTTCCTTATTCTGAAACCGATATACAGAACAACACTATTGGGAGTCTGTCAAAGGCTTAATGGAGAGTCAGGTTGCTTTTGATATCACTTTCTGTTTGTGAGACGGATCGCACTTTGCGGAACATGTGTTCATGTTGATGGATGTCTCAGCTGTTTGTAACCTACTAACGATGAAGTGTTGGCACAGCAACTCTGACTATTTGCTCTTTGGCTCTTTTGCAATGCTAATACATCATCACCTTGACACCTACAACTTTGTTTGCTCATCTTTCTTTGCAGATACGGTTGCCATAGCAGCATAACACATTATTTCAATGTCTGCTAGTCCAACATCGAAATAGGTGTCACACATTGTTCCTTGGTACAACATTATAGTTATAAAACAGAAAGAAAACATGGTAGCATTGTTTCTAAATTGAAAACAATTTTGGAAGTTTAATTTTGGAAGAACTTCTTTAAAAAAAAAAAAAACTTTGAAGATTGAACATTGAAGAAAAAAAACCCCTGTATGTTGTAACTTCTGTAACTTTAACTTTAATTTTGGAACTTAAACTAAATTAAACTAACTGGAATTTCAAGTTTTCAGCTTCTACATTTAAAACATTTTTTAACTTGAACTACTTGGAAAAAAAAAACTATTAGAACTTCAAGTTTGGAACTTTAAATAAACGTTTTGGAACTTCAAGTTTGCAACTTTGAAATTGAAAAGACTTTGGAATGTCAATTTTGGAACTTCTAAATAAAAACAAACCTTTAGAACTTACATTTTGGAACTTCTAAATAATAAAAAAACTTTTGGAACTTCAAGTTCTCAATTTCTAAATTAAAAAAAACTTTGGAACTTTAAATTTGGAGCTTCTAAATTAAAAGAACGTTTGGAGATCAGTTTGCGCTTGATTAAAACTGAAAAAACAAACAAACAAACAAACACTCTGGAACTTCAATTTTGGAACTTCTAAAACAAAAACAAAAATACTTTTAGAACTTCTAATTTGCAACTTCTAAATTGAAAAAAGTTTTGGAACTTGTTGGGTTTTTATTTCTTAGTGGAAGTCATTACAGTATATACCATATATCATGCAATAACAGACACATGCGTCCCATAAGGCCACCATATTTGGTGGACAACACATCGTTCCTCAAACACTTGACATGACGACAAAGTGTCTGACCTTTGAGATGTGGTTTGTCACTTGTTTTTTTTTTTCTCTCTTTTCCTGCTCGCTCTACACTTGAAACAGATCAAAGGTGGCACATCCTTCACCTGTCCCTGGAATCCACCTCCTCCTCCATCCATCAGTATGTCTGCTCTCCCAGCGCATGGCAGCGGCCCAGGCCGGATCAGGCCTCGGGGAACATTTTGTAATGGACAGGTGGCACCACCGATGCCATTAGAGCTATGCCGTGTGTGTGTGTGTGTGTGTGTGTGTGTGTGTGGTATTTGTGTGTTTTTGAGATGGCACTGGTTGGGAATGGGGAGGGGGTGACGTGGAAAAACCCAGGGTGTGAGCCTGTGCAATCAAACAAGTCACAGCTTTACTCTGGATCACAGGATTTTCTGATGTCTGCGGTTTAGACAGGGCGTTACGCGACGTTCACGAGAACTTTGAGGAGAAAAAAACAGAAGAAAAGAGAGGGATTCGGCATGCATCAACATGCATACCTGTTGCCGTGCAGAGAAGGCCCTGTAGGCACGATGGGAGTTTCTCATGAGTGTGATGAGCCAAGCCCAGACAACAGGACTGCGAGAGCACTATGCTCACCTGAGCCACACTGGCTTAGAGTGGCGTCAGCCACCAACACCTTCACATTCTTCTAGGGTTATTTTTTTCCCCTCTGCATCATGTTTGTGTGGGCCGCCGCTGACTGCCGCTCGCTTTAGAGGTCTTGTTTTTTCTCATGAGTTTGTGGGTGGTAGTTAGAGAGGCAGGTCTTAACGCTCTATAATGTCTGTGTGACTATACTGTATTCTGCACGTCACAAAGAGCAGATAATGCGACTGGCACCAAGCACTCACCATGATTGTCACCTTCATAATAGGATATGAGATGAAGGCTTACAAACGTCCTCCAGTCAGATTACCGTGTTGGCTGTTGGGTCAGTGACATTATGGTTTCTTTCTTTTCTTTTGCAGACCTATTTTCCATTTCTTACTACATGTTCTACAGTCTGTTAAGTTATTCAACTACACATTGCATGCATTAAAAGCAGTTTTTTATTAGTAAAAAAGTTTCATTAAAAGGCTGACAAAAGCAAGTTTTTTTTTAAATATGATTTAAATAAAAATTATGTAAAGATGGTTAAAATTTTATTTTTGAGTGCAAATTCATTGACAACAATAAAATGATATTTACAACAAAAAAAAGGCTAATTTAAAAGGCTGGACAAATCTTTACCAACCCCACAATAGTTTTTTTTTTTTATTAATGAATTTTTATTTATTCATTTATTTTTGAGAAAAATTGTGATTAAAAAGTTAAATGTAATAAAAAAAATTGGAGTGCAAAAAACATCCCTCCTCATACATTTTTAGTTTTTTCTTTTTTGAAATAATATTATTACTATTTGAGTTTTCATATACTTTTACAACATCCGCACATATTCTGTTAAGTCTTTGCATTTTATGTACAGTCTAGAACTGCCACTGCAATTATTCAAATTATAATCCACACCCATTTACTACTGTGCACAGAAAAACTAAACAACCAGTGACTAGTCACTTTTCCTGTTGGACAACAAGGTCTAAGTGAGCGGCTCTTGGCCAGTCTGCAAACTGGACCAGACTTTATGCCAATACTTAAAAGTCTGGCTGTGCAAAAATTATATTAACAAATGACTGCATGTAGGTTTAAGAGGTCACATTTGCGAACAGCACTGTGCTGGCAGGCATTCTGAAGACATATGAAAATTATTAGAGGCCTAAATTAGATCAAGCATTTTTGTTATGTAGTTTATAGCCATAAAATTAATTCATGCTAACGCTAAGCACATAAAATACAGCCTTACAGCCCCATCTGCGATTAACAGGGAGTATTCTGTATCATTTCCACATCCGATATCAAAGAATCATTGCTCTGTGAAAGGTGAAGCTCAGAGGCAGATCTCTGGCGTTTAGTTCCGTGACACACAATGGGAATGATTGCAGCTGTCTGTCATGACAAACAACGTGAAAAGGTTGCACAAGACAGACCGAGACAGAAGGAAGAGGCAGCTTGCACATTCCTGTACGTCTCTTTACCTGCTTTGTTACATCTGGTCGGCCTTTTACTTCACCGACAGCTGACAGACACTGACAGCCACATTCCTCAATGTTGCAGTAGTGATCTAACAAATGAGAAAAGGGAAATGAGAGCCAGTACAGTAGGCAAAAGTGTCTGGAAGGGGGGACAATAATTAGTTTTAGGTTACAGGCCCCATTTACCAGTTTTGTCATTTGAATCACAAAAGCTGTAATTAGGTTGTAATTGCCTTGCCACGAGTTGTCAATAATTTACATTAGTCTGTGTTTTGGCGCATGTGCATGAATGCAATGGATGCATCCATTAAAGTAAACCCTAATTGAAGGACAGCTGATATGATAATTAAGATAAGCCGGTTACAAGGCCCCAGGTGCCAGTTTGTGTGTTAGCACTGTGATACAGCAGGTTCTTCCAGAGCTGAATCAGTAGAGATATCCCAGTGAGGATAATTGCTGACATTGTCATTTCGGGGGGGTTCTCCCATTCAAAAGAGTGGCATGCTATTGGGTGATAGTGTTGTATACATAGATATAGCTCGCTTCAGGCGCTTGTGACGCTAAATGGCTCTTAAGACGAGACCAGTGTGCACTTACCTTGTGCCTGATTGTGATTTTGATGTTTAATATGAGTTGTTCTAAAGAATAAATGCTTGGCTGATTAAGTCAATTGATTTAATGGATTAGTTTTGATTCAAGCAAGGTTTTATTTTGAAATAAAGTAAAGCCTTGTGCACACAATTTTGCTGTCTTAGAAAAATAAAGGATTTATTTTTCCATAGGCAAACCTGACGGTCTTCACTTTGTGTGACTTTTCAAACCAAACTCATGAGAATTCGTTAGTATACTGAAAAATATTTGGTGGAATTGAATAAAGAATAGGCAAGTAATGCATTAAATTAAACATGAAATTTGAAGTAAACAGACTAATATATATATATATATAATACTATATATATTTACAAATATTCGTACTTTTCAAAATTTTTCTAAATTTTTCTTTTTTGCAAAACGTACTCCAATAATCTTGCTTTTATTGCTTTTATTTAATATGATTTGTTTTTATATCTTAATTCCTTTTACAACTTTTTTTTTTTCATTGTATTCAGTTTATTGTACTAGCTGGCAATTTCATTGTGAATTTCATTGCATGAAAATGTGCGATTTGTAAGTAAAATGTTACCATGAAGGTCCACCCCTAAAACTAACAGCGGGCGTACAGCAGATCGTACAAAAATGTACAAATGAGATTGTATAAATTCGCAACCAAGTCTGTTGGACTTGTTCAATGCAACAGTTAATTTGGCTTTATTTGCTTAATTCACAGTCCTGGTTCACAACTGGAGAACCAATAGGAACACAGGAACTGGTGAAACCGGCAGTTTCGAACAAACCTCATCACAATGACGTCGGAGAGAATGGGCTGAATAAACTTGTTGAATTATGGGCAGACAGACAGCAAAATAAATATGAAAAGGTGAGTAGAAATGCATGACAGACTGATGTAAAAATATTCAGTGAACATTGTCAGTCATGACTAAAGTCTTGGCTATTATGTAGTGTACGATCTGACGTGAAAGATGTTGAACAATATCCTAGTCAATATCCTACAAACGTACAAACAGCAAACTTAAAGAATAGGAATTGTACATCATTCACCTTGCTGTAGAAGTATTGTACATATCTTTAAGTACTTTCCTGTTTTTATTGTGCAGAACTTTTTTTTTCTTTGAAGTCTAATAACTAATACTTTCTTCCCGCTAACCACCTGACTTCATTCTGCGTTTTACTGAAAACATCGTAAGTCTAAGTAGATCGTATTGGCACCAATAGATTGTTACGCCCACTTTTCATGATCCAGTTCCCAATGGATCAAATTAAGTCCCATACTCTTTACTTAAAATTACAGAAGTATACTGGTTTGTTAATGCCGTTTCATGTTGACTTGTATCTAATTACATTTGCAAACCTAACATTGTCTCTTACACTCTAAAAAATGTCGGGTTGTTTCAACCCAACTTTGGGTCAAATATGGACTAACCCAACTTTTAGGTTAAAAATTTAATTAAAAAATGTAATCCAACGGTGGGGTTAGTCCCTATTTGACCCAAAATTGGGTTGAAACAACCCAGCATTTTTTAGAGTGTAATTCATTAGTTTTTTTTTTTTTTGAAAGCAGTAGCCCTCACAATAGCCCTACAATGGCAGAACCATTACAGTAATGGTATCTGGTGGTAATACTATTGTGTTATGATACATACCATGGTATTGAATGGTTGCCATATTTTCTACCATGGTTTTCCATGATACTATCTTCTCAACAAAGACAGTCTGCATTGAATCTTGAGATCAAATTCAGCCTGTCAGAGCACTTCTGAAGTGCCAAGTCAAAACACATGGTGAAAACTGTGCATAAAAATGAAACGTTGAAAGTGCCACTTGAGTTGGGTGTCAAGAACAACAGCATCAGTGTCGTCCCTGCTGTCTTAGGTTTCCAGCGTACCACATGGGCACCAAGCCATAAAGTTTCTCTCACGCAAACAGTTGGCTGTTCCACATGGTTCAGCAGCTTCACAACAGGAGCAGGGTGTTGTGGCATTACACATATCATTACTTCACTTGGAACTATCAGGGTGTCCTTACAGCTCGATGCTGCAGCTTCATTCATACCAACTACAGTTTAGATTTCCACCATTCATCCATGTGAATTTAGGAGCTGCTTAAAAATGTATATCTCAGATAGCATGGCTTCGGTTTCCACAAGTATAACTTTCTACAGAGTTGTCAGACAAGCAGACAAAAATATTTTTTTATTTATGTCTCCATTGGATTCAAAGACCTTGTTTTGCAAGATCAGCGGTGACAAGAGCACATAAGGTCAGCCAGGTGGTTGCAAAGAGCATCACTGGTCAAAGAGGTGACACACTTGTCTTGTCAAGGCTCCATAGGTGCTCATTGGCTTGGGCTCTGGTGTGAATAAGCATGCCATGTGGGTATTAGTCACGCTCATGCTGCTGGTGTCTATAATTGATGAGTGGTTTATGGCTCTTCCAGGACAACCGGAGGATTTATGCCCTCCCAGATCGGGCCACTGCCTCACATCTTAATTAAGTAAATGGAGACAAAGTGCACATGAGCAGGACCGATACCTCTCCAGCACTCCACAACTTTTGTCTCACCTCATTTCTTAATACTGTCCCGTCTTCCTATTTTACTAGACATTTGTTTCCCTTCTTATAACAGCTTTGTGTCTGTCTTGGAGTGATTTGAAGTGTAAGTAACTTGCATTAAGCTTGTAATATGGGACATAATTATAGTTTGAGACAGGGTTATTATATTAAATAAAATGAAATACTTAAACACATTTTTGTCACTTGGAATAAAACAAACATGAACTAAAATAAAATATTTTAAAAGTGTATTTTTTTAGCTAGTTGCCAAGGAAACAATTTAGTTTAACTTGATGTACTAAACAAAAACTTAAATAAAAAATATAATAAAAAATGTCAAAAACAGCACAGTAACAAACCGTAACTAAATAAAAACAAATATAAAATATAATAAAATATAATAAAATATAAAATAAAATATAAAATTTCATTCAAAATATGAAAGCAAATACAAATATTGACTTTTCTATTTTAATTTGTTTACCATATAAAAGCATTGTAGCAAGCTTGATATTTTAAGATTGTCCCTTCTGAAAATCTTAGCAATTATGTTTATGCCACTGAGTTTTTCTGTTTCTGATCATAAAAGTGTTGATGCATTAACCTGAAAAATAATTTAAAAAATAAAAACATCACAAAAATGTTATGTTTATTTCATTTTTTTTTTTTCTTTTTTTTTACAGTTTTTATGAATTGCAAAAACACTAACCCAATCTAGAACCAAATTCTCACGAGCTTAACCAAATTTCGAATAAAGCACTCTTTCTGCTAAACCTTAAATACGGTCAGGCAGTTAGGCTCTATTTGCAAATCTCATGCACTCTTTTTTGCAAAACTCTAAACACATTCTCAATCACTTAAACACGTATCACACTGTGATGCATTTGTGCTGCAAAATGCTAAACACAAGCGGCAAAAGTTAAACACAACTAAAGCTCAGTTGTCATCGTTTGCACACAACGATTCAAAATTGTTCACACGTGTTTCTAATGATGCGATCAAACCAACTGTACAAAATCTGAGCCAGTTCAGAGTGCACAAGTGGCACAGGTGACTGAATGATGATATGAACAATAGATGGAAACAATCTGAGAACGAGAGGAGGAAGAGTACATGTAAGAAGTGGAGGATGAGGAGAGAAAGAGTAAGGTTTAGAGAGTGTTATCAAGGCTGGATCTGTCAGACCAGAGGGTTTTTTTCTCTTTGTCTTGCAAAAAAGACAACATTACTTGTGATGTGGACAAAGTCCTCAGGCCGGACTCAAGCACAAAGACATGATGCTGAGACAGAATGAATCTCTCATTGACCCTGATTTTACAATTGCACAACTAGTATTTGAGTGAACTGTACAGTAACATGCTACTCATTTAGAGTTTCATTTGACCTTTTTGGCCTTTTAAACATTTACTACACAGAGCCGTAGTTCACTGACAAGCTACAGAAAATCGGCAATGAATCGTCTGCGATTTTGAACGCGATTTTGTGTAGCTTGCCAGTGAACTACGGCTCTGTGTAGTAAACACCGCTCCATCTGAATGCACGTGCTGGAGATTTACTGCTAATCACAGGAGCGGCTTTACTTACGAGATGCGCATGAAATCGCATTCGATTATTTACACAGCCCTACTCTGAATACATGTTTGATGATCTTACACAGTCCCGCTGAAGTAAATGCATTTGTTTAATTTTTGCAGTCCTTGTCTTACAGTCTTTATATATTGTTGCTTATCTGTAGTGTTGACTATCCAGTGTGCCAGAAAGACTGCAAATGAGAGGCGTAAGGCCAGAGGTCTTGAGCAGGGCTAATGGAGAATGCTGTAGTGGTCCAGTGTTACTGTGAATTATTAAAGAAGATCAGGTTTCCTGTGGTAACACTCTCTCACACGATGGAAAGAAAGCCAACACCACTAATCCTGGCACTTTGTGTGTCGACTTCACCCTGTACAACTTTGCGTCTGTGTTTGCTTTTGCAAGTTTGTGTGCTCCAGTATTTGTTGTTTTAGTGCATGGCAAGATTTAACAAATCCAAACACATCAGATTTGGATGGATTTTCTCGGTGGATGCTAATGCTAATGCTACCATGTACTTGTCGAATTTAGAGTAGTAGCGATTATGAATGTGATTAGGTTGCGTTTGAATTATTCAGCATCCTTTGGGCATCAAAATCCCTCAGTAAATAGACCATAATTATAGCGTGTGGTACTACTTAATGCTAACTTTTAGTAATCCGAACAATCACATTTACGCCATGAGTGCAACTGCGTAAATTGATGCTATCAAGAGTTTCTGAGTTGTGGTCGTTTCAGTTAAACAAATCATAAGCATTGCTGATACGTTATAACAGACCTTAGTCAGGTTAGACACCATATTGAATTTTACGCAGGTGAAAACAAGGTTGTGAGGGATAGACTTACAATATTTACAGTGGCACACACTGTATAAAGGTCCGAGATCACGTCATTTTCAAAACTGTTTTATGGAGTTTTTGTCTACTGGACTTTTTGTTGTAAATGGAGGATAGTGATAAATACTACTAATTTAACTGGTTTATGAGGAAATATGCATTATGCATTTACCATCTTTCAATGCTGCTGCGCAGAAAAAGCTATGTATCAATTGCACACCTAATGAGCAGCTTTATTAGCTTATTATTGTCATTTTCAGCAAGTGAATTACAGAAATAAATGCAAAAAAAATTTCAGACCATAATCATTTCATTTTTTTTTATCTTGGTGGCTTAATATACAGTAACAGCATTGTTCCTGAAAAAAAATGCCACATTTCCTCTAAACTTCCCTTATTTGTAGGCTGATGGTACTTTATTCTTAAACGTTTTGTTGCATTTTGTTTAGCTGATGTGTGTGATTTTATGTAACTCCGCTGATAATCCTTCGTAGTATGCAGTCTTTGAGTATTGCCAGGTTGGCTACTTACTTTCCCACACACCCATACGACAAGTATGCAAATGATTTCTTCAGCACTCCCATTGTTTACTGGCATCACAGCCTACCGGTTAAACACTGGAGTGGATATTTCCTCCTGTCCACCATTCCAAAATACCTTGTAACTTTAAATATTGAGTTGTAATTTATATCTTTGTTTTTTATTTTAATTGTAATGCACTTGTTTTTTTCAGTTCTACAAAGACAGGTCTCCCCTGTCCGGTGATTTTGACACAAACAGACATGTTGAACATGAAATCTTAAAGGATTACAAGGACTTCCCTTTTGGCTGTAAAGGTTTCTGTCTGTAATTCAGCCGTATGCTTCTTTTTATTAGCGTGTGGTGTAACAAAAGGGTCTGAGCATTCTCACACCACAGCCCAATGGAAAATCCCATCCCATTCTATGTGTTTCCCATCCAGTGAGGTCATCTCACCAGCCTAACCACAGCTCACCCAACTCCAGAGAGTGAGAAGAAGCAGAGGAGCACTATTTACACGTGACTTTTTGAGGATAGACAGCTTGGTGGCAGTGTTGAGCCAGTATCAGTCTGAAACCCAAACACAGCTGCATGCACATCAAAACCACTGGAGAAGCCCAAACTCTTCTTTTGTGCAGTTTTGTACAGTTGGGGATATTTGCAGTGTGTTTGTGAACTTTGTTGTTGTTCTTTTTTTTGGAATATCTATACATAAAGTTTTTTTTATGACTTGACCCTGCACTTTAAACCATTGTCACTACTGCTATTGTCATCCGGCAATCAGAGGAAGTATTTTTTTTTTTTTTTTTTTTTTTTTTTTTTTTTTTTTTTTTTTTTCTTGTTTTTTTTTTTTTTTTTTTTTTTTTTTCTGCCTATTCTTTCAACCAGACTTACTTGTCACTGAACCTTATCCTGTGTTTAGCTTCTGGGAGAGGGTTGAAGGATGAGACATCTCGAGAAAATATAATCTCCAAAGAGATAAATAATCAATCATCGATCTGCCATCAGGGATTCACTTGTGTTGATGGAGGGTCATCATCGCCTCTGGGAAAGCTGCTGAAACAATAATGCCTCCTGATGGGAAATGGTACCACTGTCAAACTGTCTCATGGAGCCTACACGGCAACAAATACTGTACCCATTGTACTTATAAATTATTTCCAACTATATTAAACATAAGTGCCACATATCACGGAGTCTTAATATCTTTCTAATCTAATCTAACCTATTGAAAAAAATCGCCTGAAATTATAATATAATTATATATTAATTATAATCAGATAATATAATATAATACACCAGGAACAAAATGTTATATTAGAATATTTATATTAAATGAAAAAAAAGGCCTGAAATTGTTCAATAAATATTTAATATGTTGTAATATTTGTACAACTTTTTTTCCTGAACAATTTCACTTAAATAACTATAATATGTGAAGTTGAAGCTCGACTATTGTTTTCAATATAATATAATATCTGGAAAAAAACACTGTATACAGTCCAAAATCTAGACTATAGTTGGCCACCGGTCGGCACATGTTAAAGTTCTGCTATAAATTATGTGTAATCCCTTAATTTGCTTTCCTAAATATTTAAGCACTCATGAGTGTGTCTTTGATATTAGTATTACCAAGCAATGGTTTGGTTTTAAATGTAATTATAGCAGTGTTGGCTTCTTCTATTGGTGTTTCATGGAGTTGTTGACTAGTTCTCGTTGCATCGGTAAGTGTTTTGCTCGAGGGAAGCATGTTTCCACCTCAAGGGTCTTTTGTTCCACCTGCGAGCTGGAGGAGTCAAAGGTCACCTGCACCTGAGGCCAGGTCCAGTAGACAAAAGCTTGCTTTTCTTTTTCTTCTTTTCGCTTTTCCAAACAACCACTTCTTGTCACGTGCACAGAGCACAGGAACACAATGGCCTGACTGGAATGTCACAACAGCTGAACCTGCGGGGTCACTTAATATGCATTAAGCCTTATTCATGGATCACAATTTCCTTCAGCCTGTTTCGGCGTGAGTTCTGCGTTTATTCTTTAGGATGTTTAGGGGCATAATCATTTCGGGCTTGTCAGAAATTCAATGGGGATCTTTTAAAGTTGGCCCATTGTTTTCAAGTGGAGAGTTGTGCCAGATTTCACAGGTTACACAATTTTGGAGGATTTCGAATGTTTTTGGACGTGTTCCCTTGTGTTTGCACCCATTGAAGGGAAAAAAAAGCTCCTTCCTCCCGGCCTCTTCCTGGTTGCTCGGCTCTGCAGTGGGTCTTCAGCCTATCTGGCACCAAATCAAGGCCAGCAGATGGGAGTCTTTATCCCTCATGTTGTGGGTGTCAGGCAGTTGGCCTGTGGAGAGTAGCAGTGGCGGAAGATCCAGCCCTGTCAGATTGGCCCCTGGTGAGAGACAGAGCCGTTGATCACAATGGGCTCAGGTTGTGCCTGTTCAGACAAGAGTCCGCCAGGTGATGGGGGTCTCAGCGGCACAGCAGGTATTGAGCCCGCCCCCTCTGACCCTCTGTATTCCTCCCCACATAAAGCCTTCCACCTGGGATGGGACACAGCAGGTTCCTCACGCTTCCCACCCTTCTGCTCTCAGAAACGCGCGCTCTCGTTCACAGAAACTCCCGCCGGCACCAGATGTATACCTGCTCGGAGTCCTGGGAGTGTCTAAGGAAGAAGATCGCCTTCTAGATTCATAAGTTGACATACCTCTAAAATCACATACTGTACATCTAATAAGAATGCAGACAGGATCCAAAAATTAAACCTCACCAAGTGCCAAATGTAAGTAAAACGCAGAGTAAACGGAACAACAGAACAGATCAAACTGAAAGACGTAACCGAAATGAGGCGAATGATACAAATCAAAGACAAACAAACTGTCTGCTAAAGAAAACATCTACACTGACTTGCATGTCTTATACTTCAGTGGAAATTGATCAAAGATGCTCAAAAAATAATATTCCTTGTGTTAAGGCAGCACAAATACACAAACCACTGCTTCATGTATTTGTGACAGTTTTAACAAGAGAATGAGACTGTCTCATCTTATGTATAATTTTGTGATTTAATACATGGTCACAAGCACAACTAAATAATCCAATATTGTTTTTTAAATAAATTATGCTAAACATACATACATAGTAGTACATGTAGTGTAGTGTAGTTTTTTAGCTGATACTGATGGCTTATTTTTCGCAAAATTATTTTTGTCATATAGTGATGGCTAAATTAATTTTGTAGCCAAATGTTGTTGTTATGTTAATGATAACCAATATTACTGACAATATTTACACTGGTATTCTAGTATTTACACTAGAGTTCTTACCAGTGTTATTTTTGTAATTTTATTTTATTTTCTTATTTTTATTTTGAATTTGTTTTATTTTTACATTTTTCCAATTCCAATTCTTTCATTTTCAACCAATTCTTTTTTCATTTTGTAGTTTTTTTCAAGTCAACAGAAGATAGCAGGGACAGCGGTGGCAACGCAGAGGCGGGTACAGGAGGAAATGCCTCTGTGTATCTGCAGGTCGTTGGGCTGGGATGATGCGTTTGGCCAGCGTGACTCAGCAGCACATGACATGTCAACATATTTTTGAGACGTTCCCAAAACTCATGTCTGCTTTGACTCATTTCTTAGCAGCTGCATTGCTAGTGTCACATCAGGCCTCAGCTGTCTTTCTAACTTGAATTATGATAACATTAAACATGGGTTTAATATGAACCTTTGGTTTAGCGTTGTCCCTGTATTTAGACCGTTGCACCTAAACATTTCCGAAAACCTCAATGCTTGGCACAGCATTTCTTCTCCTAAATAATGGTGCCCTTGTTTGTGTGCATTGGTTCTTTGCTTGCAGGACTCCACCCCCCCCCCCCCCCCCCCACCCCCCCCCCCCCCCCCCCCCCCCCCCCCCCCCCCCCCCACTAAGTCACCTCCGCTTGTGGTTGTTCAGGGCATCGTTGGCATCCCATGTCAAAGCTGAAGTGTTTGTTGTTTTATATGAATTTTTTTTAAGACTCTCAAGGATTAAAAGTAAAGAGCTGCTCCCAGTGTGCCGGCAGCCTCAGGCGGGACTGGAACCTTTACACACACACACCCCAGTCACGCAAGCCAACATAACAGACATGTACACGCAGTCCCAAAGCAGCTCCTCTTGGTATTGGGTTACCGGCTTACTAGTAATATTTGTTGAAGGCTATTAACTGATTGATAATTGGGTCCTCATGTAACATTACACAATTTATGCTAATTTGTTGTGCTAACAGGTTGTAGCTTCATTATAACCTTGCCTTTACTACATATTTTTGCAAACAAAATTCCTATATATATATATATATATATTATATATATGATATACAAAATAACCATTCTGCCATCAAGTGGTGCGATCTGAATTTTATGAGACGAGGAATACTTTGTTGTACGCAAAGGAAGTTTGATTTCGCTTTGATTTGAACGAAAAACAGCGCACCGTGTGGTGCGGTGACACACAACCAAAATGGGCCCTACGGTACACGGAGGAGACAAATTTGAATAAAGTCGTTTTTTTTGTTTTCTTCGTGTACAAAAAGTATTCTAGTCGCTTCATAAAATTCAGATTGAACAACTGATGGCAGATGGACTATTCTGACAAAGTCTTATATACTTTTCTGGACCTTGACAGTGTAAATTACTTGGCAGTCAATGGGACAGTCACAAGCCTCCAATTTTCATCCAAAATATCTTAAATTGAGTTCCGAAGACGAACAAAGCTTTTAAGGGTTTTTTTACAGGTTTAAATTTTTATTTTGGGGTGGAGTAAAACTTTAAGTAAAGATCATGTTCCCTGAAGTTTTGTAAATTTCCTATCATTAATATATTAAAACTTAATTTTTGATTATAATATGCATTGCTAAGAAATTATTTGAGAGCTGTTAAAGGGATTCTCATACCTTTTTTTTAGAATTTTTTGCACCTCTGATTACAAGATTTTTCAATAGTTGTATATAGGCCATAATATTGTCTATCCTACAAAACCAACATCAATGGAAACTTTATTATTCAGCTGAATTGAAAGATGGACCCTTTTGACTGTTTTTGTGGTCCAGGGTCACACACACATATAAAGTATGTATAGCACAAATTATAGTATTATTATTATTTAAAATAATGTGTGTGTGCAATGGTTTGGGTGGTTTACGAGGACACAAATTTGTATAATGACACAGCTATTACAATAAAGGTGATTTATGAGGACACTTCCTGTGTCCCCATAATTCAAAAGGCTTTAAAAACATACTAGATGTTTGAATTTTTTTTTTTAGATTGTAAAAATGCAGAAAGTTTACTGTGAGGGGTAGGTTTAGGGGTAGGGTGGGTAAAGGGCAATAGAATATACGGTCTTTACAGTATAAAAACCATTACGCCTATGGAGAGTCCCGGTAAACCACATATGCAAAACAGTTGGGCACACAAGCTGTGTGTGTGTGGGTGTGTGTGTGCATGTTTATGTGGTTTATGAGGACACAGATTTGTATAATAACATGGGTATGACAGGTATTACAACGAGAAGGTGATTTAGAGGACATTTTCAGTGTCCCCGTAATTCAAAAGGCTAATAAATAATTCAGAATGAGTTTTTTGAAAATCTAAAAATGCAGAAAGTCTCCTGTGAGGGGTAGGTTTAGGGGTAGGGTTGGTATAGGGCAATAGAAAATACGGTCTGTACAGTATAAAAACCATTACGCCTATGGAGAGTCCCATAAACAATAAAAACAAACATGTGTGCGTGCGGTGTGTGTGTGTGTGGGCGTTGTGTGTGTGTGTGTGTGATTTGTGTATAAATAAAAAACTAAAATATTAAAAAATATTATCAAAACTTCTAAATAAATATAATTATAGTATATATATAAAAAAAAAATTGATAATTCAAAAAATATATATTTTATATAAACATGTTTTTTCCTGGTTGAATATCCAGTTTCAGTCATGAATAGGTGTCATTACGGAACTAAAAAGGGTTGTGAATAATGTATATGGAATATATATATATATATATATACACAATTCCTGCTATTTACTAAGTAAACTAAAATGTTACTATTGAAAACTGTAGGCTTTTATTTTGAATGTCATGTCTGAATCATTTCACATCAATTTAACCCTTGGTTATTAACCAATATTGTCATGGTTGTGGATAATATCATATCTACTTTAAAAATATATATTTATTGGTTTCCCTGGTGGATATATCTTGTTTCACTAATGAATAGGTGTCATTACAGAATTCAAAAGAGTGAATATTTAATGTTGACTTGACAGAGTGGAGTGTAGTTCTCTTATTAGCATTTTTGAAAGGGAATGTGTGTGCAGCTTTAATTAACGGAGTATATTTTGGTATCAAGATAGATCCACCTAACTGTTGTCTGGTGAAATGATGTCTCCTGTGCTCCAGAATTAGGCTTGTGTTTGTAAACATGTTGGTGGTGCCGCCATAAAAAGAATATGGGAGTGTTAAAGCATTTGTTACTGTCCAACAAGTGGCCTGTCAGTTGAAGCAATCATGCTGTCATGGAAACATATACAGTATTCTCTCCACTTTTGTTGTGGCACTTATTTTATATATTGTAGCACTTTTGAAAAATTATATTTTGCAAACAGAATGTAACTGAGCAGGAATGTTTACTCCCATATTTGTGAGTCAATAGAAACTGGGCTGGTCGGGTTCCTGACACTCCAGATCTTTGGAACAAAGCCGGGCTGTGAGTGTATGCCAGTCTCACAGTTTGACAGCAAAGAAACATGCTAGAGGGCATTGCTGAATGAGAAATATGAAAGACGCCGGCCCTTTTACCATGACTGCCATGACACGTTGTGCCATAATAACAGTATTTGTGCTCCACTGCTGTTCTGAGCCTGCACATCTCACAGAGTTGCCAGTGCCACTATTTAATGTTAGTATTGTTTGTTTACTGGGTCAATGACATGACACTCATTTTTCTGTCTTGATCTGTCTATTCATGTATTCAGAAACACATGAAAATGCAGTTCATACAGTAACATACAATACAGTATCTTTAATACACCTTTTATATGATCAAAATCATAAAATTAATGTTGATATTTTTGATGGAGCATGAAATAAAACATATGTGGGCGATACAACTGTCCTGATATCATAATTAAAAAAGAAAATCTTCAAAACAAAACCTTTTTTTTTTTAGTTGGCAAAAATATTTTGCATAATCTTTTGAATGTTTTCTTAGAAAGGAAAAAAAAGCTTCACTACTTATTAATATTTGAAAAACCTTTGTCTGTAAAGTAGTGCAACCACTTTTGTCATGTAGTCCAACCAACATGCAGGAAAAAAAAGAAGAAAAAAAACAGGTCAGCAAGTCTCTAATAATATTTGATATGAGGCTAAATAATTTGGCCTTTTTATGAAAAGGCTAGGTTAGTTCAGGTTATAAAATGTCATGTGGTATGATATTTATGAACAAACAAATCATTCCAGATTATTTTTAATTTATTTGTGAAATTAATAATAATAGGTTTATAATATATATATATATACGGAAAGTATGCAGACCCCCTTAAATTTTTCACGCTTTGTTATATTGCAGCCATTTGCTAAAATCATTTAGTTATTTTTTTTTCCTCATTAATGTAAAAACAGCACCCCATATTGACAGAAAAAACCAGAATTGTTGACATTAATGTCCCTAGTTTTTTGTTTAGTGTTTCTGCCCCTCCGGTCGTTTTTTTCTGTACGATGGGCTTTCGTTTTTTTTTAATATTCAAACCCGAATCCAATTAGGGGACAATTCTGTGTTTTTCTCGCTCAGTCTGGTGGTGCGGTGTACATATGAGGAACAAAGAACTTAAAGATTTTAGCAAAATGGACTTCCATCTCCCACCGCTGTTCCCCCTTTCCTTTTCGGCCTCCCCTTCCCTCTTTTTTTACTCCCCCTCCCCCCCTTCCCCCCCCCCCCTCCCCCCCCTTTCCTCTTTTTTTATGTTTAAAAAAGAAAAACTGAAATATCACATGGTCCTACGTATTAAGACCTTTTGCTGTGACATTCATATATTTAACTCAGGTGCTGTCCAATTCTTCTGATCATCCTTGAGATGGTTCTAAACCTTCATTTGAGTCCAGCTGTGTTTGATTATACTGATTGGACTTGATTAGGAAAGCACACACCTGTCTATATAAGACCTTAAAGCTCACAGTGCATGTCAGAGCAAATGAGAATCATGAGGTCAAAGGAACTGCCGGAAGAGCTCAGAGACAGAATTGTGGCAAGGCACTGATCTGGCCAAGGTTACAAAAAATTTCTGCAGCACTTAAGGTTCCCAAGAGCACAGTAGCCTCCATTCCTTAAATGGAAGACGTATGGGACGACCAGAACCCTTCCTAGAGCTGGCACTCTGGCCAAACTGAGCTATCGGGGAGAAGAGCCTTGGTGAGAGAGGGAAAGAAGAACCCAAAGATCACTGTGGCTGAGCTCCAGAGTTGCAGTCGGGAGATGGGAGAAAGTTGTCGAAAGTCAACCATCACTGCAGCCCTCAACCAGTCGGGGCTTTATGGCAGAGTGTCCTCAGTGCAAGACACATGAAAGCCGCATGGAGTTTGCTAAAAAAACACATGAAGGACTCCAAGATTGTGAGAAATAAGATTCTCTTGTCTGATGAGAACTTTTTGGCCTTAAATCTAAGCGGTATGTGTGGAGAAAACCAGGCACTTGCTCATCACCTGTCCAATACAGTCCCAACAGTGAAGCATGGTGATGGCAGCATCATACTGTGGGGGTGTTTTCAGCTGAAGGGACAGGACGACTGGTGCAATCGAGGGAAAGATGAATGCAGTACAGGATATCCCTACTAACCCAAGTACAGGGATATACTGGATGAAAACCTTCTCCAGAGTGCTCAGGACATCAGACTAGGCCGAAGGTTTACCTTCCAACAAGAAAATGAACCTAAGCACACAGCTAAAATAATGAAGGAGTGGCATCACAACAACTCTGTGACTGTTCTTCAATGGCCCAGCCAGAGCCCTGACTTAAAAACAAATTGAGCATCTCTGGAGAGACCTAAAAAAATGGCTGTCCACCAACGTTTACCACCAACCTGACAGAACTGGAGAGGATCTGCAAGGAGGAATGGCAGAGGATCCCCAAATCAGGTGTGAAAAACTTGTTGCATCTTACCCAAAAAGACTCATGGCTGTATTAGATCAAAAGTGTGCTTCTACTAAATACTGAGCAAAGGGTCTGAATACTTAGGCCCATGTGATATTTCAGTTTTTCTTTTTAAAAAATCTGTTGAAAATGTCAACAATTCTGTGTTTTCTGTCAATATGGGGGGCTGTGTGTACATTAATGAGGGAGAAAAATTAACTTAAATGATTTTAGCAAAATGGCTGCAATATAACAAAGAGTAAAAAATTTAAGGGGGTCTGAATACTTCCGTACCCACTGTATAATATATATATATAATATATAGATATATATAAATATGTATATATTAGTTATATAGAACCATTCAGTGATACAGTAATTTACATTTTAAAATGCTTTCAGTGCACTTTTTACAGTTTTTAGTGCTGATTTGGTATAATTCTGCACAGTGGATTTGAATATTGGAAATTGTGTTCAATGGAGTTACATAATCATTGGTACCTGAAACATTAAATTAGCTGAATTATTTATTAAACAAACACGATGCATAGAATTTAACTAATCACATATATTCAACTTTGGAGGCTTTTCTTACAGGCGTCGTTTATATTTATAGAACAGCCTGGACGATTGCCATGTTTGTTCATCCTAGAACACCCAGAAAGCTGTAATGGGAAACAACAGTTTATGACCCTTGGTAACTAATGGTTTGAGGAACATTCTGTAAATCCTGCCTATGTAGATCTCGTCACTCACTGAGAAACAAAAGGTTTTCTGTAACACTCATCGGCTACACCCATTGGCTCTAGCGAAGTACATGAGCGCCGCCACGCCACGCCAACTGCCCAGCCATCATCACGCCACTGACAGACTGAATCCTGGCCTAAAGTCAAAAGAGCAACAGCACTTTGTGGAATGACATAAGAGTTATAAGGAAGTATGAAATATAATTCCCCTGAATCGCCAATCCTTCATGGGCGAGCCAGCAGGTTGTCCCTGCTTGTGCCTCTCCCAGGTGTGGAGCCAGGTTTATCCCTGTTTTAAGGCTTGTGAGAATCTCCTACATGCAATTGGGTTTGCATAGGGAGGAGCCGGATAACCTGAGGGCTTGAGTTGAATGTAGGGCAGCAAAGTTCCCAACCGATACCTAAGCGAGTCGGAGAGGGGTTGTAAGCGTTGACCTGCACTGAGTCACGGTTCCCAGAAACAGCATGTAGCTTTTATGATTGACAGGATTGCCCAGAAAACAAGTCAAGTTGAGAACCAGACACAGTCAGACCTGTCACGGCATGCGCAAAGTCCCTTCCACGGTACTTCCATCAAGATTAATAGTACTTCGTGAACTTTGGTCTCCATGTGAGCTCTAAAAAAACGAAGCCCAAGACCAGTGGCGCCTGCAACTGTACCTGAGAAATGTTTTCAATGCAATTTAAGCAATCATGTGTATCGCGTATTTCTGTCGACTGTACCAGTGATGACAATCATTTGTGAATTAATCATTCTTTAGGAGGCGGCTCTTTCTTTTCGTTGTATTGGCCAAACGGGTTTGCAAAGCGGTCAATTCGCATTTATTTGTCTCTCTACACACTTTCCATTTGCACAAGTGTTTTTGTGTCTACCTGCACTGTTTTCAGTTGTTTTCCTGTTGAACATGCATTGGATGGATGTCTTTGTTGCTTTTTGTCATTTTGGGGTTTCAAAGCATTTCAAACATTCGTTCTGCTCAGGTGTACCATTTTCACTCGCGGATCATTTGATCCGAAGACTCGCACGTCTTAAAGAAGTGTGTAGTAGTTACATGAATGCTGGACATACTAAAAAAGTACTTCTCAACCTGAGTTGAATTTTTGAGTCAATTCTTTCTTGTCAGTGAATTGGCCAAATGCATTGAATCGATTGGATCTGAATCGCATTTTTTCAGACCGCTCTCTCTCACTGAATCATCTGAAGTGTTTTCTCAATCAGTAAAACAAACAGAATCGATATACTTCGGAGAAAGAGCGGTATCAGCACTGGAAAGATAAGTTAGTCTCACTACTTTTAATGAATGATTGTGTGTTGAGCATCTGCGACTTACATTCAGTAAGTCGGCTTTCTGAAGAGATACTCCGCTACTCATCAGCGGCGATGCATTTTGCATTAGAGCTGTCATATCTGGCTATGACATGTCATATAGCCTGTAACACGTTCTCACACGTTTATATTTTTCAAATTTTGGAAGGAGAAAATTTGACATATGTGGTTTCAACAGCCAGATGCATTTACACTTGTCCAGTTTCATCTGGAATGCGTCCCAGACAACCTCCTGAAGTGGTTTGAGCGAGTGGATTTAAATCTGTCTTGAAAGTGTCTCGGAGGGCATTTACACCTGTTTTTTTTTTATGATCAAGCTATTCAATCAGAGGAAACGCATGAAGTGACCAGGTGTAAGCAGGCACTAAATGACAACAGAATTCCTTTTATTCACTATCCCTTTAAAACCCATTCAAACCAATAATGATAACCATGTACAATAATGATAGCTATATTAGCATCCACACCAATGCATGATAACGTTCTGTTTATTATAAGCATATGCTGGAGTTTTGTCATCTGCCAATTTAAATGCTGAAGTTCATTGTCACTGTTATCATGTATCAGCTGCAAAAAAAAATAAAAAAGTGATTCCAACGATTTTGTTCCATGTTAAAGTTGTGTGGATTTTAAATACGTTTTAAAACTAAATTGTTATCGTTATAGTTGTTTTCTTTTCATGAATGGGTCTTTACTCTCACCGATTGTTTGGTCCAAAGAGTCTCAAGTCTTATAGAATTGCATACAACTCGAAACTACTACTTATGTATCAAAAATTTCAATTTTTTGTTTTTGCCAAAAAATGTACCCTCTGTGCGTACCATCAGATGAAATCCTGTCTGCGCCCATGCCTAAGACTGCCATAAAGCACGTAAAGCTTGGCTCGGGCATCCGTCTGCCACCATACGGCAAAGTTCCCAGCACTGGAGACGCCAGTTGAAGCCAGACAGTGATTAAAGGCTGTCTTGCTTGGTCCTCAGAGATGCTCAAGGAATCAGCCACAACACCCTGAAACCATGAGATTTGTGCACCTTATCGCAGCCTCTATCTAATGACTTGTGGAAGGTAGTGGAGGAGTAACCACATCTAATGGCCTCCCCCTGCTTCCTCTATGTGGCAGTGCAGCAGTTCACGTACAGTGTGCAGGAAGTTATTAAGTGGGCGAGATCAAAGACACTGGACACGATAAACATTCCTCCCTAGGACGAGTCGCTCGGGGCAACAGCTCGCTTCCTCCTCTCGCAGACTTCCACCACAGCGCACACATTGTCACCACATGACCATCCAGGATGTGTAGAGAGTCTTTGTTGGGGCGTTGAGTGTTTCAGAGGCAGAGGATGTGAGTGTGCTTTTGTGAATGGGTTTGAATGGAGTGGAAAAGGGCAAAAATACTGAGGACAGAGTCTTATCTGAGGGATACGCGTGGGTCATTGATCTCAATACACACAATTTATTTGCTAGGAAGATCTAGTGATGCTTAAAAAGACAATACTGTGTATATTTGAATGATTTCTAGTTTTGTCATGAATATACTTCAAGGAATATTTCTATTTGATTGATTATAGTGTTTCAAGAAATGTAACAGGGTGGAACGTAACAGGATGGAACTGAAGAGTTAAAGAAGGGCCATATGAAATCTGTTTTATTTTTACTCAAACTATTTTTTCCTAAATTCTATTTCTTCCACTTTAATTTTTCTGGGTTCCAACCTGCACAATTTAACATCGATTTATTAAATGTTTAACAAAAATGACATATTAGGGCCCTATGAAATCCATTATATTTTTTGACAAGTTCCATTTTATTTTTCCAAAGTTACGTGTTTTCTGGTGAATGTTTTTCTGGATTTCAGTTGCTTCAAGTTAAAGTGAACTTTTATTTTGATGAGTTAAAACGTTTGCGTTTGTGTGTATCTGATGATAGTTTTATTTTTTATTTTTTTTACATTGATAAAGAATACGGGTTCTGTATGGGTAAAATAGACTAGAATGCTTTCAAGTTAAAAAAAAAAAAAAACAAAAAAGGAAAAGCAGTTGTGCATAAAATATCCAGAATTGATCAGATCCATAATATTTGAGCTGTAATTTTCCTGTAAAATGTTGTCACTTCCTGGATGATGTCATTAAAGGAACTTGCTTTATTTATTAAACAGTTCATTTACAGGATATTGCGAAAGACTAGCCGGATGGAAACTGAAATTGTATGGAGACACATATGAAAAGCCTATGAATTGATTACAAATTTAAACAATATTCCAAAATAATATTCACAAGAATATTTCTTAATAATTTTCCATGTTAGAAATTAGTTCAGCACCAAGCACATAGCAAAAAAAAAAACATTAACAAAAAAGACCACTCAAACAAAAGTAGCCAAGTCATTTAAAACTCAACCCTTTTCCTTCTTAAAAATATATTTTATTCATTGTATTGTGACATCTATGATAGCAGTGACATAATGAATGTCCACTCTAGTCCAAATAAACCAGGCTTGGTCTCAGTTTATAGGGATATGTGTTAGTGTGTGAGTAATGGTCGTGTTTGGCACATAACAGGACCTGTAGCATGCTAATTTCACACATGGTTCCGTTGCTGTTCTACAGCTGGCCTGTTAACGGACTGCCATTGGGAGTTTATTAATCAGAACAGCTGCAGGTGTGTGTGTGTGTGCATATTTGTGTGTGTGAACGCGCATGTGTGTGTGTGTGAGAGCTGCTGAAGGAATTGCAATGAGGGGAAACCTCTATTCAGATGACGTCAAACAGTTTGGAGCTAAACGTTATCACAAGTTGAGACTGGAATCATTTGTAGGTGCAGTGCTGTTGGTTAGCTCACCTTCTGTGCATTGGGAAGGCTTTTGTTTCAGTTTGATTTTTTATTTTTTTTGTTTTGTTTTAGTGCTATTATTTATTTATTGTTCGCAAATGCCATTTTATTAATTACATTACATAAAATTAATTTATAATTAATTAAAAAGTATATAAATATATTGTATAATTTCATATACTATAATAAAAATATAATTAATAATAATAGTATACAAGGAATTTAAATATAAAATAAATTAATTGGCTCTTTATGTAATATATTAACGTAGTGGTTTAAAACATCGTGTTGGATATTAAATATATACATGCAATCTAATATATTAAAACAATGATAATAGTAAAATAGTAAAAATGTCCTTCCATAAAACATGCTGAATATAACACTGATTAAACCTTGAGAAAAAAGGGTCTTTCACTCCTTGTTTGTGTTATGTGAAGTGGAACTCCCTCCATCCACATGCGAAAAGAATCCATCATTCCTTCAACTTCAATGGATGGAGGATCACACAAGCCCTCAGTGATCTGAAAGAGACAATTATCTACAATTGAGCTCTGTCAGGAAGAACAAACCTGCCCTTAATAAGCCTTGTGTGGGGGTTCTTTGCTGTTTCAGATAGTTGAGTGTCCTGTCCAAAGACAACGGCCCAGGTGAGTGACGAGGTTGCCCCTCAGCTAGGGTCCTGAACCCCTCCTCTCTCTCTCTCTATCTCTCCACTCCACATGCTTGGGTGATCACAGGTAGAGGTTAGTTTTACTGGGCCCAAATCCAGACTGTCCTCTCACCTGTGTCTATTTAATGAAGAAACACCACTGGAGGACAGTGTCTGTCTGATCTAAATGACCCACAGCTCTTTGTAGGAGCATCACTTGACCTTTCCACAGCTTTTCAAAAGCCTATTTTGTGCTGCACCTGTGATCATTGGGAGCTTCTTGGGCGCCAGGATTTTGGTGTAGTTTTTGTCTTTTGCCATTATTTTATACATATAAAAGATATAATGTTTCATGAAAAAATAGAAGCAATTTTATGAAATATATTTACAGTACACAAATGTTAATATATTACGTTAATATAAAATAAGCTATGAGTAGAGACTAAGGACTAATATAATTTATAATTTACATGATGGGATGCATTATTTTAAATTGATCAAAGTGGCAATAAAAACATTTCTAATGTTACAAAAAAATGATGTTCTTTTGAACTTTCTATTTATTAAAAAAATAAAAATGTAATCCTGAAAAAAGATTATTACATTCCACAAAAAAATATTAAGCAGCACAAATGTTTTCAACATTAATAATTATAAGAAACGTGTCTTAATTACCAGATCAGCATATTATGATTTCAGAATGATCATATGACACTGAAGACTGGAGAATTGATGCTGAAAATTCAGCTTTCATCACAGGAATAACTTATGATTTAATTTATTATTACAAAATAATAAATTATTTGAAATTGTAAGAATATTTACACAATGTACTGTTTTTTACTGTATTTTTTTGTGTTAAAAAAGGTAATCTTGGTGTGCATGGACTTAAGAATATTATCATAAAATCATTTAGCATTATTTTTGAAAGTTAGATAAGAAAATCCATAATCTGACACTTAGAAAAATGAATACCCATCTCAAACAAATTGGTATGATTCATATTGAGACAAAATTCATGTGCTAAAGTGTATACTTAGAATCAGGGGTTTAGCTGAAGGATGAGCATTAAAGGGGCCACTGCTGTTGTTATAAAAGAAAAACGATTTTGTTGTATTTGGTGTAATGAAATGGGTTTATGCGGTTAAGGTTCAAAAAAACACATTATTTTCCACTACTGTACATTATTGTTTCTCCGCTATGCCCGCCTTTCTGAAACGTGTCGATTTTACAAAGCTCAACGCGGTCGAAAAGCGAGGTGTGCTGTGATTGGCCAGCGATCCAATGCATTGTGATTGGCCAAATACCTCAACCGTGAGACAGAAATGTTACGCCCCTACCATAATGTAATGATGCCCTGTCAGGCCGGAGCAACCAGTCAAAAACATTAAAAGCCGTTATAAACGAGGCATTTGTTGCATCCAATGGGGACATAATTACAGAGTATAATGATTATACTGTCTTTTTACGCGTTGCGTTGCGTTGCCGCGTAAACATAAAATCATGTCTTCATTTGTGATCGGAGAAATTACAAACGACAAGCGCTACTCTACACTGTTTAAAACTCGTGTTTGAATCGTCAGTGGTAAATCCTTTAAATATGAAAAACGTACACAGTCTGTGAGTCAGAACAGCCGGCCTTGTAGTGTACTTTACCAGGATCAGGAAACAGTCTTCCATAAAATACGCTGCACACATCTGAATACTTGGTTTGAGCTGTTCTGGAGCAGTGTTGTAAATACAACTTAACCACTGATTTAGTTGTGTCCTCTTTTGGAAAGCCAAACAAAATAGTTTCGTTTCACAAGAAAAAACAGCATCACACACAGCAGGCTAGATGAGCGGCGCCGGTGGCTTGAGAAAGGGACGCAGGAGCAGGGGCTTCGAGATGGAGAGTCAGCAGGCTGAGGCAACACATGTGGACGACCCCATGCATGCGACTCCGCTCGTCACACGTGTGAAACGTAGATCCGGCGACCCAAAGCGTGAAGTTGAAGTAGGGTCTCAGCGAACCAGCACGGACCGCGCTAGGCATGCGAAGCGGATTAATACAGGCTTTGGAAGGCCAAACAAAGTAGTTTCCTTTTCACAACGAAACACAGCATCATGGCGGTGGAGGCAAAAATACTACAGCGAAAATAAAAGTTACGCCTTCTTTCTTTGCGTGAACATTTGGGCGGCGTCATGCAAATCTTCCCACATCGTGATGTAGACATGTGGGGGCGTGTTAGAACGAGCCGTTTTAGGTAGGCGTGGCTGACTCTTAACTTTTATAAAGCATATCTCTTTGGATTTGACACTTTAGTCTTCGCAACTTTACAGATCTTATATATGCACAAAAAGCTTGTAACACTCCAAAGACAAAGGAAAAATTTAAATCGCATCATATGACCCCTTTAAAATACACACAGATGCCTTAACAAACACTGATACTTATGCAAAATAATCTCTGTTTTTGACTTGTCTAACTGCATTAATAGCTTCATAGGCGCAGACTACATTTGATTAGGGTTGCCTAAAGCATCGACTTCAGTACCAGTCGGAATTGAAATTGAAAAAATGTGAGTAGAAATGTAGCCAATCAAAGACACATCTATTGAACACAATGGCCAATCAGAGGTGTTTAAGAATATGCTTAACAGCGCTCAAAATGCTAGCGGGAAATGCTGGTATCGTCACATTTTTTAAATTACAGTACCGACTGATAGCGAAGTTGGTCCCTTTGACAACCCTACATTTGGATATTCTCCAATATGATTCAGAAAAGCTTTCGCAAAGTAGAACAATTAGTTATGGACATTGTGTCTCAGGAGACACGATATTTCACAGTCCTTTCATGTGCTCTCCATTATCAGTCCAGTTTAATTAAGTGTGAAATTATTTGGACACTGTAATTCTCAGGTGGTCTCCATTTCATTCTGGAAGGAGTAGTACCATGACTTATTGTATTACTTTCCTTGACATTTTCAAATGTATTCCTCTGCTTCAGATGGAATAAATGACTTGGCCGTAGGCAAGAACACTAAGAGTTAGACTTTGTCTAACACTACAAAGCTCTGCTGTCATTACATACAGTGCATCTGGAGAAACAAACAATGCAGATTGCGCACGGGCCCCTGTGAGGCAGAGCGGATTACAAATTAGAGCTCATTTTGAATGATTATCTGAGCAAATCCACATATGGCTTCTAGCAGGGTCCTCGCTGACTTTCTCCACATGCCATTAAAAAGCATTTAATCTGATAGATTCATTTGTCATCTGTCTGGGCCAGCAAAGTCTAGGGCAGGCCGGAGCGCTCCCATTGGCCGAAGGATACATTGACATCACCAGGGGTGAAAGGTTGAGCCAGGACAAGCCTACAGTTTCTGGGGTGCCAAGTTTTGTGTTGAGACTTGCCAGGTGTGAAGGGTTCTTCTTGTTGTTCTTGGGCTTATTTGAACATCTGTGCCGGACTACTAGTCAGGCCCGGCACTCTGGAACAATTTCAGCCTGAATCTGGCGGCAAATTCCATTTAAACAAGAGGGAAATTTAGCAGAAGATAGTTTCAGGGCGGACATAGAAGGTGATTTAGGGATTGGCTATCGGAGTCCCAAGTGCAGTGGGTTTCCTGTTCACACCCCATCAAACTCTAGATAGAGATCTGGAACCGGCTTTAGATTATTACACTTATGCTAGTTTGAGAAATCCAGTGTAATTGCTATGGAAAAACAAATATACCTACAAGGATGCATTGTATTTTTGTTTAGAAAATGTTATGTATAGCTTTAAAAAAGTTATTTATTGGCATTTATGGTTCAAGAACCTTTCCACCATTCCACCAAAGGTTCTTTATAGTGGAAAAAGAAATATTTTAGCCTTTTAAAATGTCCTTTACACTAAAAAAAATTTATCTTTTAAGAACTGTTCAATGAAAGGTTCTTTGGGGAACCAAAAATTGGTTTAGGTATTGATTTTCAGGGGCATGTTTCGTTTCTAATGTATAACACCATGCTCATTTATGTCCAATAAATTGAACCATCTTAAAACCATCTTTTTAGGTTCTATAGAGGACAATGGGTCTTTAGATTATGAAATGTTCTTCACACTATACTCTTAAAAGTAATGGTTCTTTATTGGAATGTGTAGTTCCATAATGAACCTTTAACATCCATGGGAATTTTTACCATGCACAAAATGTGCATAAACAGTGTGAAAAGGTTTTTTAGACAATTAAAAAGTTCTTCACACTAAGAAAAACATGTTTTTAAAGAGCTGTTCACTGAAAGGTTCTCCAGGGAACCAGAATTGGTACTTCTATGGCGTCGCTGTGAAATCCTGCTTTTGAAACCTTTATTTTTAAGAGTGTACCAATTGTGAGGTATTTTGTAAGGATGTGTGCAGATGGTGTGGAAGCCATTTCTTCTGGATTTGAAGGGATGTGGTTTTGTGTCACGAACACTACGTTCCATCTGGACATCCAGTTTTGGCCGAGGTCAGAGTTCATGCTCCTGAAATGACAGTCCCCACAGCCCAAAATTGGCCCATTTATTTTTAGTCTAAACATGGCAATCCAAGCTATTAAAAGAAAGGCCAACATGAGGCAGTATGCTAATTGCAGCTGGTCAGACAGCGCTTTCTCTCCTCAATTGCTGCCATATGTTCCCATCGAGATGCGTCTTTTCGATCAATTTCTCTGCGTCCCTCTCTGCTTTCCACTCACTTTCACTAGGGAATTTTTTGACTATTGTCAAGTTGTAAAAAAGAAAATCCAAATCATCTAAATCATGAAGTAAAAAAAAAATCTTGAAAAAGTGCATGAAATTCTAGAAAAGATTTATTATGTCTTAGAAAACAAAATATTATTTTAGCAAAACGTGGTTCATTGCTTATTTGGAAAATTGTCTGAAACTGTCAATATATAATAACAATTATGAAACAGACGTTACATTTTTAGAATCATTTAAGCTGTAGTCATTTCAATTTATTATTAGTTTTGATACCAATACGAAACCAACACGAATACATTTCTAAGAACTTGGCAAGCGTGTGTTTTTCTTTTCTTTTTTCTAATTCCATTTCTTTATAGACACTCTTATTTGTCATTGACCCATTTGCTTTTCATTCAACTTTTTGCTTATTCATTTGGATATTCATCTCGCTCATCTATGTAAATGAGAAATCCTTGTTATTTCTACACTGGCTATGAAGCAAAACATAAATAAACCAATTATCACGGCTTTAGCGCTGGAAAGTATCAAAGGATTGGGAATGTCTGTTTTGGACAAGTAAAGTAATTGGTTTGATTAGAGGCTGGTTTTGGGCGGACTAAGTAATTGGTTTGATTCAGACCTGTTTGTGGTCACAGTTGGAGTGAAACAAACAGCATGATCATTAATGGTTGTGGTTGATCAAACTCAAGGTGCACTCTGTTTAATCTAACGCATTATTGGGAGGTTTTAAGCAGGTCCACATAGAATCCTCATGGATTTCCACAAACCAGTCGTCGTTCAAGTTCTACACATCCCCTGTCCCTTTTGCGGTTGTTTATTGAATGTCTTGACTAATTTGATTATGATTTCAGATATATTCCACAGAAATCAGACGATTTATCACAAAATTTCTGACCTAGAGACATGAAGAAGAACGTTTACACTTGGTTTAATGGTTTTTGAACTTGCACAGCTGATGTTATCTTCTACTTTAATTGCTTAATGGCCTCTTTATTTTACGCAATCTAATCACAGGTTTGTAGTGTAATGTGCACTTGACTTTAACAACCAGACTTTCTTTCAAAACTTGGCTTTCCTCCAGTTGGCCAGACATTCTTGCTTTTCTGTTTCTGTTCACTTTTCAACTCGTTCCTTTATTTTTTGTATGAAAATATAACATTGTATGCCATGTTTGTTTCAGTACACCTGCGAATGAACATTTATTTTGAGTGTTTGCATGAGAGAGAATATGACTTAAACTGCAAGCTCTGAGGTGCTCTGGTTTGTATCAGGCCAGTGATGGGTGGACACCTGCAGCCCACCCGCCTTGAACCCACCTGATTTGACTGATTTTCCACCTTACTTCCTCATTAGCTGTTTTCATCTGGAAAGCAGCCGTTCCAGACATGATATTTATCATTGCCAAGTTACCCTGGCCTACGTTTTTGTAATGCTTGCCTTCGCACATGCAAAATAAATGGTGCTGGTTTATTTCACAGACTTTGTGATATACAAAAAGTGCACCTGCAAGAGCTACACTTCTCATTCAAGTATGCAAGTGTGTTTAGTCTCTTTTGTGTTTTATTTATTTATTTGTTTGAAAAAGCAAGAACTGATAAAGTGTGTACCTTAAATGCAATGCAAATGCATACATGTGAATGTAATAAATGTATGTTTTGCGTACAGCATCAGCTGAGCTGACATGAGAAAACCTGATGATCCATTCATCCAGCATAATTTGACAATGTTAACATGGTCAGTGTCAGAAATTTGCTTACATTTGATTGGTGACCTAGAAAAAGTGCAGAACTTAATTTGTATGTTTTTTTGACACTTTCTGTTTAATTCCAGGTTATATTAGATTTTACATACCAGATTTTCAATGTAGTCACATATTATTGTACCCTACTGTATATGGTGCATTATGGAAGTTCCCCTCTACATGCAATGAACTATGAATCACTGAACACTTAACATAATTGCTGAATTTCTTAGTAATTAATTACTGCTATTAATGCACTGGCCCATGGGAATTGCACTTTAGTATTGCATAAAGGCATAAAAGCATGGTGAGTAATGTAATATTTTAATCTAATAACTTTAAAACTTTAAACTTAATATATATTTTTTTTATTTCAGCTAGTTGCCAGGGGCCGGTTGCACCAGCTAGACGTAAAAATGCTGGGTGTAAACCCGTCCTGCTTTACGATAAATATTTACACCTGTTGCACCAACTGAAACTACGATCAGGCGCAGCTACGCCCGGCGTAGACAATGCGCATCCACGCCGACACATTCTCCCTCAGTTATAGATATAGCTGAGACGACGTTCTCATCGCAATGGCTACAACTACTAATATAGAACTGAATTGCTCAAGACATAATATAAGTGAAATCACCGTGCTATGATTTCATTGAGTAAAAATTTCCTAACAAGTCCGCGTTTTTATATCTGAAGTCTCCCTGCACACTCCCATGACAGATTTCATCAAGGTTAAGTAAAATATAATAAATGTAATACAATGCTTCTCTCTAGAGTTATTTTTTTATTGCTGACTATCAAGTTTATGTACAATGAATGTCTTTCTTGAGGTAATTGTGACTTTACGTGACATTTTGTGTTTTGCTGTCTTTCTGTGGCTGAAAAAACACGTTTATGGTTTGTATTTTGTGATCAAATTCACAGAATTTGAAAGCTGATCATTTATTTCTGATTAAAAGTAACAAAGCACAAAACTTATTGCGATTATTGGATGGACCTCTGACTAGGCGTAAGATTTAGTGTCAGACGTAGCACTACGCCGAGATGGTGCAATGGGTATAAATTCTGCGCACGACTTAAAGCGCATTTTACGTCCAGCCTAGTCTTACAACCGGGTGTACGTCCAGCTGGTGCAACCGGCCCCAGGGCAACATTTCTCATTTTCATTTTGTTAAACTTACTGTATTAAAATAACTCAAACGAAAACTGAAATAAAAATTACAAAAACAATACAATGACTAAAACTTTAGCTAAAAATAATAAGAAAATAAAAATAACATTTTATTCAAAATATTTAAACAAAAATGAAATATCTCGTTATACTAAATTAACACTGACCGAGATTTTGTACAGCAATACACACACTTCAGATTTACAAACAATATCTCGCTCATGCTCACTGCCTAAAATCCTAAATCCAAAAATAGCTCTTGATTCCGGAACCTTTTTTGCTTATTAACCCTTTTCCTGAGAGCATAATATAGGTGTTTCAAGATGGTGGTTTTGGGCAGGGTCAGGTGGGTGGGCTAAGGGTCTGCTATTAAACTGCCAGAGGCTGTGCCCCCACCCGGCTGTCAGTCAGAGTGATAAAACCCAGACACCCCATGTGCCCCATACCATGTGTTCCCTATCCCAACACCCCTATCACTGCACAGCCCTATGACTGTGAAATCTCACTGATTTGCTCAATGCGTTTAAGAGAAACAGTGTTCTTCTTTTTTGACTCTGCTGACTGGGATCTAATTTCCTGTTTATTTATGTGGCCCTCGGTCTACGGAGTCATTTTTGTTGTTTTCTTTTGTTGTTGCTGTTGTTTTATTTCCTCTGTAACACAGTTTGATTTTACTGGAGGGCAAAGCTTAAAATGTGGCTTGCACATGTACCTACAGTGTAGACTCGGATCCAAGATGCTTTCCCACCAATCCACTCTGCACATTCTCACTTATGTCCCCTTATGTCGTAAACATAATGTTTAGTCAAAAATAGTTTCTAGAACACTTCAATAAAAAATACTTTTGAACAGTTTTGACTTCCAAAATTTGAATTTTAAAGCCATCATCCCAAGTGCTGAGGTTAGCAGTGGACCAATTCTCAGTCTAGCGAGCCACATTTATGATCATGATGTTATTTTTCAGCACCATGGTTTTATGATAGACAGCTTGGACATCATTAATATCAAATATCATTGGTTCTGGAATACATAATTATATACAGTACATATTTGATTTGAGAAACACAGCATAGACAAAGTTTTTCAGTGAATAATGATTGAAATTACAGTCTGCTGTTGACAATACAATCAACTTATTTGTCAAATGATCCTCCAGAAATCATTTTAATATGCTGATTTGGTGATTTGGTACTCAGGTATTAATAGCAGTTCATAAAGGGTAAAAACAGTTTTTGCTACTTCATTTTTTTTTTTTTGACAAATAAAATAATAAAAAAAACAGCATTACTTTAAAACAGAAATATTTTGTTACATTAAAATGTTTTTACTGTCATTTTTGATCAATGTAATGCATTCTTGCTGAATAAAAGTAGTAAGTTCTTTTTGAAAAAAAAAAAAATCTATTAACAGTTTCCAAAAAAAAAAAAGAAGTAAAAAAAAAAACTGTCCACTGATAATAATAGCAGTCAGTGTTGGGGAAAGTTACTTTTTAAAAGTAATGCATTACAATATTGTCTTACTCCATAAAAAAGTAACTAATTACGTTACTTAGTTACTTTTTATGGAAAGTAATGCATTACATTACTTCTGCTTTATTTTTTCTCATCTGGGCTGGGCTTGCTCGTTTGTTTTTAATATAAAAAAGTTATATTTCTGGCAAATATAAAAGCTTTTCACACCAAAAGTGAAATGAATCAGCCTCAGGCTGAAGGGAAAGTACATTACGTCCGTTTAAAGTAGAGTGCAGAAGAAGACATTTCAACACACTTCAGCAATAAACAAAGACACACAAATGTTTGTCTAGAGTAAATTTGTGCTTATTAGTACGGTTGAACATCATAGCAAGGTCAGGAAGCAAAGACATTGGGTATAGAAGGGAATTAAACATAAAGCATAGTGGTTGTTTTTGTAACATTTAATTATGAGGTTTACGTCATTATTTGATTTGCATATGTTATTCATTTGAGGAATACTGAATCGGTGAATCTGCGATTAATTAATGCATATTAATATTTATTTTAGAACTACAGGAACATCTGATTTCTCTCAACATGGGGACAGGAGAGCTGTCATCAATAAATTGAACAAAAAAAATGTAACTTGCGTTACTTATTTGAAAAAGTAACTCAGATATTCTCTTGTAAATTAAAAAGTAATGCGTTAATTTACTAGTTACTTGAAAAAAGTAATCTGATTACGTAACTTGCGTTACTTGTAACGCGTTACCCCCAACACTGATATCAGCAATTAGAATGATGTATGAACGATAAGGACACTGAAGACTGTGCTGAAAATTCAGCTTTGTCATTACAAGAACAAATAATATATATAAATAGAAAACATTTTAAATTGTAAAAATATTTCACAATATTACTGTTTTCACTGTATTTTTTAATCAAATAAATGCAGCCTGGGTCCGCATGAGAGTTTTCTTTCCAAACAAACAAATACATTTATTTTTTAAAAATCTTAATTATTCCAAAATGTTGACTGGTAGTGTATAACGCAACATATTATAATAATACATAATATATTTGGACTTTTGTTGGACTTAAAAAAAAAAATAATTTGTGAAAAAATAAATAAGTATAAAATCTCATCAACGTTTGTCAATAGTTTGTTATGATTATAAAACAACATGTCTTTTTGATCATATGAGTGTTATTTATTTGAAGTGGATGTCACTATTAAGTGTTTAAATTAGGTTCACCCCTCATATTTATGTAAGAAACAGCTGGAGTGTTTTCAACTCCAGTTTTATAGCTAATCTCCCTGAGAACTCAAGGAGTGGCAAAAACACAGAAATCAGGCGGCTCTTCAGGCATTCCCGAGTCCGCAGGGGGCCATGGGTTGGGTTAGAATGACTGGCAGTCCTAGATTGGTGATTCCGGAGACAGCATTGTTTGAGAAGGGGCGGGTACACAGGTGGGCAAGTCCTGGTTTTGTTGTTGTTGTCATTGTTGACGAGGCTCAATAAACATTCCAGCCCTCAATGCTGGAAGGTGACAAGTTGGCCGAGCGGGGGTGGAATGGAAGAAGTTGGGAAAAAAGTCAGGTTTTCAAATCTCAGCAGCTCAAAAAACAATAGAGGATAAACCCTTGAGCCATGTGACCCCATGGGCCCTCGCACTCATTGATGCATGACAATGAGAAGGCCACTGTGCGGTCCGTTGCCCCAGGCTAAGCCACCGACTGAGGTCCAGGCCAGGTTTCCGTCGAATATTTGACTGCGCAGTACAAAGATTGGAAAGATATGTGTCATTCGGGCCTACCGCCGTCCCTGGTGTTACTGGAGCACGGCAAGGCCAGCGTATAAACATCTATGATGTCATGGATGCAAAATGATGGAGGGTAATGATGCTGAGATTTTAGTGAGTTTATCCGCTTGGGTTGCAGGCCACGCCAACCCCACCCTTCCTGACCACAGCTCCGAGGCCTGATGAAGATTTTTCTGTAATCCCTTAAAGCCTTGTGCTTTGTATCCAATATATAGTTGAAGGGGCAGATCAGAACTGTGCTTTACCTGTACCAGATGGGCTAAAACCTTACCTGAGGATAGCTGAAGAAAGACAAGCTATTGTTTTTGAGTTCTTCTGCTTTAACACCTGTAGGCTGCTGTGTACAGTATGCTGAAAAACACAAAGCTCGACACTTATCTCAGTGTCCCGATTTCAAGTTAAGCAGTTTCGTATCTTGTTTTTCAGGCTTTTGTTTAATAGATTAATAGAGTCTGTATATTATAATGAGAGGTGTGAAGAACTTGTTACTCTACTTTGTAAGTACGATTTTGGGGAATTTGTAACTGAAAAAAATGACACTTTTTTCTATCTATCTATCTATCTAGTCCATCTTACTACACTGGGGAAAAAAAATGGTGTAGAAATTTTTCACTCAGAAATTGGTAGTAAATTTCATAAATGTGACACTGGAGCTTAAGTCGCTGGGGTATATTTGTAGCAATAGCCAAAAATACATTATAGATGTCAAAATTATAGATTTTTCTTTTATGCCAAAAATCATTAGGATATTAAGTAAAGATCATGTTCCATGAAGATATTTTGTAAATTTCCTACTGTAAATATATTAAAACTTGATTTTTGATTAGTAATATGCATTGCTAAGAACTTCATTTGGACAGCGTTAAAGATGATTTTAAAGTATTTTGATTTTTTTGTACACTCAGATTCAAGATTTTCAAATAGTTGAATCTCTGCCAAATATTGTCCGATCCTAACAAACCATACATCAATGGAAAGCCTATTTATTCAGCTTTCAGATGATGTATTAATCTCAATTTCGAAGAATTGACCCTTGTGACATTGAATTAAACCTGAAAATCTTAAGACTGAAACAGTATTTACTTGCAAAACATATTCCAGTAATATGTTTTTTTACCAAACGTACAAAAAAAAAAAAAATTACAATGTATGCTCACAAACCAATTAAATTACATTTATGCAAACTTTACTTTTACAGTCAATTAAATCTAACTTGAAATCAAATGTAATGGCCTCTACTATTATTATTATTCATCCTTGTAAACAGACAGTATTCTCATTATTTTTATTAATGTCCATAACACAATATTTAAACTTATAAATTGTGGTTTCTAATAATTTTTAATAAGTTCCCTTCACTGGAAACAGCTGATTCACATGACTCAAGTGCACTTCAATGTAAAACATTTAAAAATCCCATGCTGATGAATTTAAATACATGTTGGATTTAGCATTGTATAAAGTCAGGATATTAAAAAATTGTAAATAATAATAATAATAAATAATAATTAACCAATGTCATTAGTTGAATCCTACAAAAAATCAGCCATTTGAATTTGAAAGGACTTTCAAATAAAAAAAATTTAAATCCCAAAAAAGCAAGATGCATACTAAATACGAAGTCTTATCAACATTTCTTCAGTTCCAGACTCTCAGGCAATTCCTTTGCTCTAGGATCAGCATTTCTCATCAACAATTTGGTGTTCCTTGAAGGTTTTGCTTTTGTGTGATGGATGTATTTGAAATACATATGCTAACTTGGATGATAGAAAGCTTCAGAATCTCAAAACCTCAAAGCTGAATTCCTCAGCCTAAATTGCCATGGGCTATACAATGTTCAAGGTTCAAAAACATTGTTCTTCCTATTACTCTCTATTGTAATTTATGAACTCTCTCTGGCACAGGCACATTTTTTGCTGCTCGAATGGGATCTTGAATTGTTAAAACACACAAATGTGCAAAAACAATATGTTTGCGTAATACTCCTGCGTTGCAGCACTCATTCCAGAGTACTTTATTATGCTTATTGCTGCAGGGACTTAAAAGGTAAAATCGCAGTAGAATTGAATTTCGAGAGGTCATAATCTCCTGCAATGTAGGGTGAAACAGAACCGTTCTGCATCATTTAACTTTTTTTTTTCTCTCTTTCTTCCAAGTTCAAGATTTTAATGCATCAAAAAAACGCCCTCCTCTCTCTACCCAGCCAGTTAAAAGAACTGCTACAGCAAAGTCAATCAGTTAAGAGTTTTTTCCATCTTACTTGAGAATTATAGACATAGAACGCTTTCTCCAGCAGATTTTAAGTTACCCTCTGTTGTTTTTCAAGTTTGGCCCTTGGGAGCTGATAATGGGTAATGGGGCCGTGTTAACATGACTAAGAGCAGCCACCGTCAAAGGGGAGGCTGAAAGCTTATCAAGCGATCTCGCTGTAGCCCGAAAGAGGAAAAAGGCAAACCCTGTGGTCACATCAGGGACATCTTGATGGTAAACACAAGCAACATTAGCAAAGAGAGCTAAGACCCTGATACCACACACATATTGCAGTTTATTTGCCAATGCAAAGATTTCGATCCATGTCCCATGATGTCTTTCCTCAAAAAGCAGAATCAAATCGACATTTGCTTCGTGTAATAAACCAGCTTACCTCAAAGAACTGAAATGAAAGCATTACACTCACAGTCCAAGCTGTTGCAGGGCATCTTTTTCGTTTTCCAGAAGCATCTGTGTTTATTTCTTTGTGCTAACCGCTGAATTAGCCCTCGTGAGATTGAGAGGTGACATATGTCAAGGGGCTAACAGCCTACGTGTGGGAGAGGAGAGCAGAGGAGGGAGAGCAGGAAAGGCAGAGAAAAGGAAAAACAGGTGTGTGTGGGGTTGATTTGGATAATGAAACGGGGCAGCAGCAAGGAACACACCTGTCGACCCTGTTATTTGGCCTAGGCAATGTACTGTCTTTGTGTTGAAGACGCACAGTTGTAAGGAAATCGAAAATCTTCAATCGAAGCAAGGGTGGCAGGACTGTAAGTTTATTAAAGGAATATTCTGGATCAAATACATGTTAAGATCATGTAGCCATAATGCTCATGACCACAAAAATTAGACTTTTTTTCTCCTTTAAAAAAAATAAAAAATAGTTATACACTTTAAATATTATGACCACAAGTAGATATTTTTAGCTGCGGAAAAAAAAAAAACTAAATTGCCTATACTAACCATTTCTGTGTAAAGTTATATTCAGTTTTATAACTGAACTAATGTCTAAAACCCTCAGAAGCTCAAATAATGCACAGAAGAATTAATGTAAGGGCTTTTTATAAATTTATAAGCTTCACATTTCTGCTTTTAAATCCTCCCCAAAAAAGTCCCCATTAATTTTCATTGTAAGTGGTTCACTTTAAACTTGATTTTTTATTTTTTTAACTAAGGAGGGATGAGTTGAAATTATTTTTGTGGTACTCAACATTACACCGCAAATGCTGTCAATTGTGCTTATCTTGCATTAAACTCAGAATATTCCTGTAAGGCTGTATATTATTTTTTGTAAGGATGCACAACTAGTTTTTCCAACCCATGCTCATTGGAAAAATGTGCCTGTGGCTTAATTTCTGAAAATGACATTATGTTGCAACATTTTATTACATTGGTTGTTACACGTCTTGGGCAGGTCTGAAAATGAAATGTCTAGAGAGTGGTTAATACAAAATCGTAGCACCTACACAAAACCTGACCAATTATGTTAACAAAATTAAATGTGAAATGTGTGCGTCAATAAGTCTTTGAGCTCTTTTACTTTTTTTTTAGCTCTTTTTTTAAGTCTTTTAGTTCTTTTTGGGTTTTATTATTTTTTTTGTGCCACATTGCAAATGCAGTGCTGTACCAGGTGAGCTACCGAGCTAGTTTACTACTTTAGAAAAGCCACACATATGGAGCTGGTCACGTGATGCAAACATAAACATTTATTAGTTTACAAATCATGCACTATGGTAAAACTGTTTTGAGCTCATAACATAGTATTGTGCAAGGAATCGTGCACAAATAAGTGTTTATTAATCCAAAATCTGTCCAATGATCATAATTTGTGTGAAAAGGAGCAAAAGTTGGTAGTGTTTTACTGCCACTGGTGTTCATTTCGGCTGGAAACTACAGTGAATTTTTTTTTTTTAGTTTAGGTAAAAAAAAATTTAGTTTTGCAAAAATGTAGGTTACAGTAGATGCACATTTTTCCAATTAACTTTTTCTCAGCCCAGAGTTCAAATCGGTGTTTTGCTTTCTGATTTGGCTGTTTGTGGCTTTCAATCATTTTTTAAAATGACACCCTGGGGATTTTCTTCATGCCTTTTCTCCTCAATCTGAAGAGTACTCGGGTACCTTGTTAGCTAGCAAACATATTATCTCATTAGTCTTGTTTGTGGTTTGTGGCTCACTCTCTCTTATTGTCTCTACCACATCCTTGTAAACTCAACAGATCTTCCCTCTTGGTAGATCATTAAGGCTAATCAAAAGCCACAAAGGCTAGCCACATTCCTCACTTCTTCAAACTTCAGGATTTTCTTATTGCTGAAGATAATGAAAGATGGCTTCCTTTATTTTGAATATAAAGCATGAGTTCTATAATCCAAGCTCTCCAATATTACAGGAAATGTATTTCCCTCCATGCTAAACCCATGAGGTTATGTTTATGAATTAAGCACACTATTGTGCGTGATAATGATTTTTTGATCTACCACAAATAATTGTGTTGACTCAAGAGGAACAGACAACAACAGGTCCCACAACCCAGGATCATTTGTCTCACAAGTATCCCCAGTCAGCATCACAGAGAGAGCATTCACAAGAACTTGTGGGAAAAACAGGTGTTGGAATGATGTAAACACATCCCAGTTGACAATGCTTGTATCACCGGCCTCTTTAAGGGACAACCCACTTTGTCTGACTAACAGCAGAGCCGTGCGATTATGGCATTAACACTCGGTGGTTGCACAGTAAATACAGCGCAACTATTGAGACCGGCAAATATGGATCTTTGACGACTTGTTCCCACAGGAAAGTAATCCAGCTCAGAGAGATGAGGTCTCAAGGGCTCTTCTGTGTTCTGATGTTTGTTTCATACAGTGCACGTTCTCAAGAGAGCCTCTGCACTATTTCCCAAAGTGCTTTTTTTGTTGACTAGGATTATGTCCCAGTGCACGTTTGAGGAGCTATTATTCCGAATGAGTGCTTTATCTTTACCTGCTGGAAGCCGATGATTGGCAGGCAATGGCGAAGCACACCAAATTATGTTTCTCAGATTTTGGTTTTGCTATACCAATTACACAGTCAACTGAATCTTGGCATAATTCCTCAGTCCAAGTCCCTTAGCTTTCATATGGCCCAAGGTTGTGCTGGTTCTAGGGTCCAAAGAAGATGATCTCTTACTGAGTCTCATAAGTGAGGTCCCACGGTGGGATAAGTAAGAAAAATAGAGGTTATTTGCATTTATTTATTTATTTTTTGCATAAGGAAAGAAAAAAAAACTGGGAACTTCAAATTTTGGCCCTGTTTATGACCAAAAACTATTAGCAAAGCTTCATTGTGCCATTGATGAAGACAGCAGGGATGATTTTGTAAGATTATATGATTCATTAGGAAGTAGTTTCCCTATAATGCCAAACTGTGCATTTTACATGTTAGTCAATAGAACACTAGATACATTCCCGTTTATGAAGCCCAGGCTTTATTTGTAACATCAGAGTAAATGTGAAAACATTATAAACAACAACCCCAAAAAGACACCTTTTAAACGCATAACATAAGTGAAACAGAAATATGTGCTACTTCTCAATCACACTCTAATATGTCTAGTTATGGCAAATGGAGAGATTATTTTTTAGTACTGTGTCCAAATCAGAACAGAGAGCAACATTATAAACATGTTTTAATTTTGTGTAATTGTATTAGGCTGTTTAAAATGTCATTTTTTTAAAGTCTACGATAAAGTGCGTTTTTGATAATCTGCTACACACTAATGTGCGTCACGACTCATATTGCAACTTTGGGGTATTAACTTAACAACCTGTGACCACTGTGTTATTGTGGGCAGCTTGTTGTATTTGCATATTTTTTGTATGGTAGGATTTCTAATGCAATCACACTTAAAACTAATCATTACCTAGCCTTCAGATACTAGTTTTTATTTGTAAGATCATGATACTTTAATACAATAAACATTGTATTATTAATAATTCTATCCCCAGGTTTCACAGACAATGATTAAGCCTAGTCCCATATTAAATGCATGTCTGTGCTCTGTTAACTGAAAGAAACTTGCACTAACATTGTTTTGTCTCAAGATGCACACCAGCAATGCTTTTGTCTAAGGCTTATTAATAAAATTTAATTAAATGTCCCAATACTATGGCCTAATACTGTCTTAGTCTAAACCCTTACTGTGAAACCAGGCCTACATAATACTTTTTAATACCAAAAAATCTCCAAGCCAATCCTCTCTGTATTGAAGAATCCTTTCTTTATTACAGTAGCTCAATGTGTATTTTGACCGCAGTCATTTTTCATAATGACTGATCTCAGTGATTGCATGTAATCATATCTACTGCATTCACCATGAAACCCGACTCTAGAGGGATATGAAGTTCTATGCATTCCTGGTGATGTGTGGGACAGTGTATCACCCCAACTGGCTGCATGCCTCAACTTCACCTGAGGTGCAGGCAATAAGAGAAACATGCTTTGATCTGCTGCCCCACCCTTGTACAGCCTCCTCCAATGGACTAATTCATTACAGGACCAGTTGATGGCTGTGACCCACCTCTTCAAAGCGTGGCCTTAGTTCGGCTGAGAAACTCTACATTCTGAGACAGACTTTTAAACGCTTGCCCTCCCTTGGGCAATAGAACTGGTATTTAGCGTGAAACGTTAAAGTGAAACACCTACAGTTCCTCAGGTTGTGGAGTTATTATTGTAAGAACAGACTTGGGTTCGTTCCCACGGGTAATAAACTTCAATCAGGTGGACTTCCAGCTTCAGAGCAGTTTGGTGGCTTTTTTTTTTACTTTTCATTTTCTGTAATTTGTTTTTAGGTCTGCATGGCTTCATATCGGTTGCTCATTGTTTAATTTTCCCCCCTTTTTTCCCCAAAAAACTCGGTAGCTTTTTAGATCTTGAAGGTAGATTATTCAGCATATAAATCTGTCACGATACTTGCAAGTTAGCACACAAGATCTAGTTACATTTGCAATTAACTGTGGGATTGCACTGAGATTTGCCTCCATTTTCGAGTGGCAAAACACCCATCTCAATGGATGGATAAATTCAAGTCCCTGCCCTACGTGCCTTTTTAAAACATTTTATTTTCTATCATTTCTATTGGTTTTATTTTGGGGTTTGTATAACTTCACATTGGTGGTTAATCATTTCTTTTTTTATTCAGATGCTCAGTAACTTGATAGTATCTAATGATTATTAGTTATTATTATCTAATAATTATTATTAATATCTTGAATTGAATATCTTTATTCAGTTCTATGATTCTCTTACCATCACTCAATATTGTAAAAATAAACAAAACATACTGTCACGACACAGGCCAGGGAGGTAGTGATCAAAACAGAGGAGTTTATTGACTGAGGAGCAGGGAGAATCAGGAGCAGATGAGAGGTAAGTAATGGAATTTAATTTTAACGATGGAAATCCTCCAGAAGCAAGGGGTTTAGGATATCGTCCCTGGACACCCAGGATCTTTCCTCTGGTCCATATCCAGGTACTCGAGCCGGCTGTCCTGCCACCGCGAGTCCAGAATGTCACGGACCTGGTAGATCGATGTTTCCTCCAAGATCTCTGGGGGAGGAGGTGTGTCTGGTTCGGTGGGTCCTGGAAAAAGGGGAGGGGGAAAAAGGATTTAGGAGTGAGACATGGAATGTGGGGTGAATTCTGTACCTGGCTGGGAGCTGGAGTTGGTAAGTGACATCATTGATCTGCCTCTGTATTGGAAAGGGACCTATGTAGCAGGGACTCAGCTTCTTGCACGGCAGGTGGAGGCGGAGGTCCCGGGTAGACAGCCAGACCTGATCTCCTAGCTTGAATCGAGGGGGGTCTGACCGGCGGGCATCTGCGAAGATCTTATGCCTCCGCACTGCACGTTGGAGATGGATGTGCGCAGAGTCCCATACTCTCTCACTCTGAACCAGTAGTCCACAGTTGGAATCTCCGACGGTTCTTCTGTCCAAGGGGAAGAGCGGGGGTTGGTAGCCGAGTATGCATTGGAACGGGGTGAGGCCGGTGGTGGTTTGCTTGAGCGAGTTCTGAGCATACTCTGCCCAGGGGAGGAAACGGCTCCAACTGTGCTGATCGTTGGTGCAGTATGACCGGAGGGTAACGTCTGAGCTCTTAGATCTTGCACTAAGTCTGGCCGTTGGTCTGTGGGTGGTACCCGGAGGACAAGTTGACTGTAACACCAAGGAGTCGAATTCCTTCCATACATGGGAGATGAATTGAGGACCTCGGTCAGAGACAATATCTTCAGGAAGACCGTAATTACAGAATACATGGATGAAGAGACATTCGGCTATTTCGAGAGCAGTGGACAGGCCCTTCAGGGGGACGAGCACACATGTGTGGCCCTCAGAACTGGTGAGGTCAGTGACGAAGTCCACCCCGATGTGCGACCAGGGTCTCTGTGAAATTGGTAGGGGGACCAATTTGCCAGATGGAAGGTGGCGCGGAGTCTTTGACATGGCACAGACTGAGAAGCTGCGGACGTACCTGATGACATCCCGGGTCATACTGGGCCACCAGTACCAAGCTTGGAGGAGCGAGAGAGTCCGCTGGCTGCCTGGGTGTCCAGAGCCCAGTACATCGTGAACTGAGCCCAGAAGGGTCTGACGCTGAGAGGTGGGAACGTACGTCTTCCATTCTGGGCCTCCCTGTGGAGCTGGCTCAGTGCGAGTGGCGTCACGGATGCGTTTGGTGAGGTCCCACGGAATCGGGCTGACGATGAGGGCTGGAGGGAGAATGGGTTCAGGATCGGAGGGTTGTTCTGGGGTATGTAAACGAGAGAGGGCATCTGCCTTGAGGTTCTGGTTTCCGGGACGGTAGGTAATGGTGAAATTGAATCGTGTGAAGAACAGAGCCCAGTGGGCTTGATGGGGGTTGAGGCGCTTGGCATCTCTCAGGTACTGCAGATTCTTGTGGTCGGTGATTACTGTAAATGGGATCTGTGCTCCCTCCAGCCTGTGACACCACTCTTCAAGGGCTAACTTGATGGCCAGCAGCTCCCGGTTTCCAATGTCGTAATTTTGCTCCACAGGGGTCAGTTTCCGGGAGAATTAGGCGCAAGGATGGAGGCGGGGAGGCTCACCGTGGTATTGGGACAGCTCAGCCCAGACGCCGATGGTAGAGGCATCTACTTCAACCACGAAATGGGCCTCGGGATCAGGGTGGCGAAGGGGGCCATGCTGAAAGCTTCCTTGAGGCTGCGGAAGGCTTCGTGGGCTTTGGGGCTCCAGGACAGAGACTTGGGTTTGCCACGCAGCATGGAAGTGAGGGGAGCCGTGAGCAGGCTGAACTGGCGAATTAACCTTCTGTAGAAATTGCCAAACCTAAGAAATCGTTGGAGATCCTTCACTAACTGCAGAAGTGGCCTCTGCTGGTTGGCGGTTACCTTCCCCTGGTCCATCTTGATGCCTTCGGAACTGAGGACATAACCGAGGAACTGCACCGTGGAGTGATGGAACTCGCATTTCTCCAACTTCAGATAGAGGTGGTGTTCTCTGAGCTGCTGGAAGACCTGCGTCACGTGGTGGCGATGTTCGGAATACGCTGGAATAAGCACTGGAATACGGACGGTGAGTCAATCCATACGGCATTACCCGATACTCGTAGTGGCATGATGGTGTGATGAAAGCAGTCTTCCACTCATCGCCCGCCCGGATACGAGCAAGGTTATTGGCGCTCCGCAGGTCCAGTTTGGAGAATATGCGGGCTCCATGGAGTTCCTCGAGGGCGGCTGGGACCAGGGGAAGTGGGTAGGGCAGCTTGACCATCTGTGAGTTCAGGGCTCGGTAATCAATGCATGATCTCAAGCCTCCGTCATTTTTGCCCACAAAAAAGAAGCTTGAGGCGGCAGGTTGTAGATGGCCAGATGAAGTCCTGTTGGAAAACCTCCTGGATGTATTCATCCATTGCCTTGCGCGCCGGGATGGACAAAGGATACACTTTACCCTTGGGGAGTATAGCCCCAGGCAGCAGGTCGATGGCACAGTCCCATGGCCGATGTGGTGGAAGGAGGGTGGCAGCCTGCTTGCTGAATACATCCTGGAACGCCTGGTAGTCAGATGGGATGTGAGGCTTCACCTGGGGTTCGGGGCTTTCGACGAGGGTGGAACACACTTGGACCCGTAAGGGTTTCTTGAGCGGCTTGGAAACAGAGGATAGACAGTTGTGAAAACAGGCCTCACTCCAGTGAGTAACATCGCAGGGATCCCATCTGACTTCTGGAGAATGTTGGTTGAACCAGGAAAACGAGATGGTCTCCTCATGCAGACATCCAACTCTCAGTGTCAGAGGGGGAGCTCGATAGATAACCCATCCACTCCCCAGCGACTTTCCTTGGATCGTCTCGACTCAGAGCTCCCGGGGCTCTCATTTACGGGTCAGGTTGAGTTGAGTTTGGAGTGCTTGAGAAATTAAGTTCCCCGCGGAGCCCGAGTGTGGGACAAACGAGCGGAGTCCACTTGCATAGGTTCTGGTACTGGGGGACCGTAGGCGGGTGAGGCTAGCGGTGTGCGGGTGTTGTAAGATACGTGAGGTGCTCTGCATAAAGCTCTCCAGTCCCCCTTTATCATCATAGATGGCCATCTGAGCGCGGATACGGGGATGAAGCCCTTTGACGATAGGCACTCAACAGCGCGGCCTCATTCCATCCACTGGTGACCGCTAGCGTGCGAAATTGCAGGGTGTAATCGTTGATCGAAGAATTGCCCTGGCGCAGTCGCAGAAGTTGATCCTGCACAGACAGCATTCCAGTGGCGGAACCAAAAACCTCCTTGAAATGATTGGAGAAAGCTTCGTAGGAGTTAATTATGGTGCTTTGAGCATTCCATATAGCTCGAGCCCAGAGCAGTGCTTTACCACTCAATAAAGAGATGAGAAAGGCTACCATTGAGCGCTCAGTGGGGAATTTCTGTGGCTGCATCTCGATGTACAGGGAGACCTAAAGGAGGAAGGCCACACTCAGCTGCGTCACCTGCGTAGGAAGCAGGAAGGGCCATGGGACTGACAGAGGCAGATGCTGGGTTGGAGACTGGTGTGAGGGTGGCTCGGATGGTGTTGACCAACTCCTCAAGCATGTCGGCAGGCGTGGGAGGCCGGGGATCCATGACATGCGAATGTATGTATCCTGGTCTGGTCTTCTGTCACGACACAGGCTAGGGACACAGAGGTAGTGATCAAAACAGAGGAGTTTATTGACTGAGGAGCAGGGAGAATCAGGAGCAGACGAGAGATAAGTAAAGCACAGTGAGTGAATGTCCAAATGGCTTAGCTGGTGGTATAGGGTCTTTGAGTCCTTGCAGGATGATTGAGGAGGAACTGGATCGGTGGAGAACTGGAGCAGTGGAGCACAGGAATGTCTGAGGTAAGCAAACACAGTTAAGATTAGTGCAGAGAGTCTGGCTTTGTTCAGAGATGTGAACGGTAGACCGGACGAGGAAGGAGTGTGGAGTGAGAGCATATAAAGGGGAGCTTGATGAGCTGCAGCAGGTGCGGGTGATTAGTAATCTGGTGATTGAGATCTAGTGAACGTGGGCGCTGATGACGGTGGTGACTCCTTGACACATACAAATTTGCCACAATAATTAAAAATCTAGTATTGAGATTTGCCTCCATTTTTGAGTGTACTGTATAATATAATATATGCATAGCTTCACATTGGTCACTCATTGTTTCTTTTTTGATACTTTTTTTTCTCCAAATGCTGAAAAGTTTGATTTCATTCGATTCTTTATTCAATTAATTCAACTGGTTACCATCAGTCAGTATTTCTCCAAAACACTGACAAAACAAAGGGCTCCAGACTATGAATAAAAAGGGCTAAAAATGCAACAAATCATGCAAATTTGCCACAGTAATAAGAAAAAATCTAAATATATTTAGCAAGTGTTTCCTGCACATGACAACGAACACTAAGTGATGTTTGATTCATGAACAAATAATTATTTTTAAAAGAGTCAGTCAAAACAATTCATGAAACAGTGCTTGCATCAGGTTGAAACAGAATCAGTCAGTGACTCATTCAAAGTCATTACTGAATTAAAAAAAGATAAGGAAAAAAAAAGAAAAAAAAATTTAAAAATATGTTGGTCACACTTTAATTTGGGGGGCAAATTCTTACTATTAATTAACTATTAACTATGCCTTTTGCCTCAATAAACCCATAATTTTCTGTTTATTAGTAAGGTAGTTGTTAAGTTTAGGTATTGGTTAGGATCAGAAATGTAAGATATGGTAATAGAGGCATTAGTATGTACTTTATAAGTACTAATAAACAGCCAATATACTAGTAATATGCATGCCCATAAACAACTAGTAAATTGCGAGAATTGGTCCATTAAATAAAGTGGTACCAATATTATGAACTAAAGTGCTTTGGAACAACAATTTTTCTGGGGCCAATCTGTAATATGTCAACTGAATACAGTCATTTGACTCCTAAATGTTTCTGTTTTACACTCTTTAAAGGGACCATGAACTGAGAAATCAAATTTCCCTTGATCTTTTGACATATAACAGATCGATGTACTATAAAAACATCCTGTAAGTTACAAAACTCAAAACTTTCTTAGTTTAAAAATGGCTTTTATTGAAACCAAGCTCAGAGAACGACTCGTTTTGGAATGTGCCACTTTATGACGTAATAGTAGTGCGAAAGTCTGTCTCTGCAGGAGAAGATCAATGCCTCTAATCTATTTCTCTTTCAGGTCAGAAGCGGCGCGAATGCTTGGGATATGTCAGAAATAGAGCGGGAGATCAGTTTACTGTCAGGGGATTTGTTGTGTTAATCCAGTGTAGAAAGAATCGCCAATTATATTGTTTACAGGGGGTAAAAGTAGCAGAGAGTCAGTGAAACACTGTTTGTTTGTTTGCTTTACTTGACTACGAATTCATTTTAAAACAAGACAGTGTGATGCAGGCTTTTTAGAGAGACTGAAAGTAAAAGAGGCTATTTTGGATCCAGCAATAATGTTGCAACACATAAGTGTCAGTAAACTTGCTTTTACCATTATTGCATTGTCTGTTCCAGACCGTTTGATATATATTGAGTATTTATAATTTTTTTTACCCAAATGACCCATGTTGTTTTCAGAGTATGTCACAGCAGCATCCATCTGTTATTTTAATAAGCGAAACTGTTAGCCAATCACAGCAGTGGGCGTTTACTTGCGAGTCTTGAATGCGCCCCGTCTATAAAAACAGACCGTTCTGCAGAGAGGCTCAAAAACAGGATAGAAAATAGCCTATTACCTCTAAATTATGATGGGGTTTTTTTTAATATAAAATTACACTAACATTATATGTGAACTCAGAGAGCATTATAAAATAATAATAAAAAATGCAGTTCATGACCTCTTTAAGATTTACACTGCATTAAAGGTTCTTGAAAGTGATAAAGGTTCTTTAGATTTTTAAAATGTCCTTCACACTAAAAAAAATGGTTCTTTTAAGAACTGTTGACTGAAAGGTTATTGGGCAACCAATTCAACCAAATTCTGTTGGATTGCTGTGAAAACCCTCTTTGGAAACCTTTATTTTTAAGAGTGTAAGAGCCAGTGGCTCTTTCTTTTACTGTGGAGTCGTGCCTAAGAGATACTGCTTTTTCATCTCGCAGTACTAATAGAGCTTTTCTTCTAGATTTTGTCCTGATTGCCTGTAGGAAGACATTGAACAAATGGTATTCTTAAACATGGATCAAGTTGTGTGGAATGCCTTAACCTCAGGCTTCTGGACCACAGTTCGGCATTGAGACGTGCAACCCCCTCAATCTCACCCACGCAGACCCACATCGGCCATAACACTTGCCAGGTCTGATGTCAACCCCACTGCACACAAATCCCCAGGCTCCTGTTCCATTTCTGTTTTGACACCAGGCCCTAATTACTGATGTAAATGATTGATCACCTAGATTAAGCTGCAAGGGTGGATGGAAGTCTTCTGCCTATCAAGTGAGACTGAGTCTGCTGAACTAGTACAGACGTAAACAGATACCCGGCCCATCCTAAAAGATGGGAGATTAAGTTCTGAGCACCTGCAAATTGGACCAAAGGCTTTTCCCATTAGCAGACACTCCACTGGCCACAGTACCCACACAGGTGTTGGAGGATATCTGTGGCCCTTTTGTTCACTCTAATCCCACTCCATTCTGCTCTCTGGTTCTCTCCTCCAGGTCTAAGCCTTCTTTTTGACACCTGAAGGATTTGACCATTGGCAGGTAAACTCCAGCACTTTTGAAATGTGATTTGGCTAATTGGGTTTGGAGTGGAAGTGCCTTAGGGGAAGTGCTCCAGATGGCTTCAGTCACAGTGCGGCTGAATGTCCACAGACCGCAGCATCTAAAGAAACGTGAGATTTCAAAGTTCACTTCTAAAGTGAAATCGCTACCCTGGCTTTACCTTAATATTTCTAGGTTGGTTTAAAAATGAAGTTCTTTTTAGGCTTTTATTTTATTTTTTTTAGAATCATAGAGTAACTCTGTATCCTAATATGCCTACTATCACACTATATAGTATGCGAAAAACAGTACGCCAAAAGAGTAGTATGTCGAAATTAATTGACAGTAGGCAAACAGTAGGCAAAATGTACCCGGATGACCTACTACTTCCACTGAGATTCTGGTGTGCGCTTTAGATGGACACTTTAATATCCCATGTAGCCACCGGAGAGGAGTTTTGAGTGGTAGTGAAGTGATGGATTTGATGCTGGTAGGTCACGTGACAGTGATGACATGCCAAATGTAGTATGTCAGAATTTAATTCATACTAACTGTATTCATACTATATAGAACAAACTTTGTTAATGGTTGCAATGTAAGTTTCAGCCCAGATTTAGAACCTACTAGATGTTATGCAAACTTTAATGCAGCTTAACATTCTCAGAATGTTTTGCTAACCAAACCTGTTAAACTAGATATAACTAAAATTCAGTGGTTAGTTCAGATCAATGGCTGAAGCTATCTTACATTTGAGTAGATTTTAATCTCGTACTTGAATTCAGTATTATTTTTAAATTTAAGTTTGTCATTATTACAAATTTTAATTAAGTGAATTACATATGCCAATTAATTGTTCAAATTAATACCTTAATATATTAAATGCATTTATAAGTAATTGCCCCCAGTTTAAGGTTATTGTAGTCAATGTGTAAATTATTGAATTTACAAAAAGTGTCTTTAGTCAATACAGTAGATCTATTTATTGTGCAATCTCTAAAATAAATGTTTTGTTTGTTTGTTTTTTTGAATAGTTGAGTTAGTCTTCATCATTATTTCCAGTGCCGTCAAACATTTACATGATATTTTAAGAAATACATAATTACTGAAACTGATCCAAACTAAAAGTCTGTTATTTATTATATAAAGTTCTACTTTAATAGCTTAATTTCATAGCATGATTAAATTACTCGAGAAGGTGGACAAGAGTCAGAAGAATAAATATAGCAAGACTAGCAAATATGATGGCATGTACTGGATTATGACAAAATTATACTGTATTGACCAACACACACCCACAGCTGGGGGCCACCAACACCCCATCCTTATCCCAACTCGCGCACACACACACACCCTTAAGACAGCCATACTTGAAACACCCATTCATCCGAAACAGGTATGAAGACAATCTCGCAAGTCTTTCTCTTAGGGGCCAGGCGAGGTTTATCTTAATCTTCTCATTTTTCCAGACACACATGGCCCTTGCAGCTGCAGTCCAATTGATCTAGGTGCTGCGGGGAGATAAATTGGAGGGGAAAGGCCTTAATTGACCTCACTCTCACTGCTGGAATGCAATAGCTCTTTGTTACTCGCCCATGAGGCCAAATCTTCACACGTTTAGGTTGCTCCTGTTATGTAGTCAACAAGAACTCTAATGTAT